>OX382347.1:7737910-8395597 GCA_947507615.1 Hemithea aestivaria | reverse complement strand
CAAGACAAGAGACAAGACAAGAGACAAGACAAGAGACAAGACAAGAGACAAGACAAGAGACAAGACAAGAGACAAGACAAGAGACAAGACAAGAGACAAGACAAGAGACAAGACAAGAGACAAGACAAGAGACAAGACAAGAGACAAGACAAGAGACAAGACAAGAGACAAGACAAGAGACAAGACAAGAGACAAGACAAGAGACAAGACAAGAGACAAGACAAGAGACAAGACAAGAGACAAGACAAGAGACAAGACAAGAGACAAGACAAGAGACAAGACAAGAGACAAGACAAGAGACAAGACAAGAGACAAGACAAGAGACAAGACAAGAGACAAGACAAGAGACAAGACAAGAGACAAGACAAGAGACAAGACAAGAGACAAGACAAGAGACAAGACAAGAGACAAGACAAGAGACAAGACAAGAGACAAGACAAGAGACAAGACAAGAGACAAGACAAGAGACAAGACAAGAGACAAGACAAGAGACAAGACAAGAGACAAGACAAGAGACAAGACAAGAGACAAGACAAGAGACAAGACAAGAGACAAGACAAGAGACAAGACAAGAGACAAGACAAGAGACAAGACAAGACAAGAGACAAGACAAGAGACAAGACAAGAGACAAGACAAGAGACAAGACAAGAGACAAGACAAGAGACAAGACAAGAGACAAGACAAGAGACAAGACAAGAGACAAGACAAGAGACAAGACAAGAGACAAGACAAGAGACAAGACAAGAGACAAGACAAGAGACAAGACAAGAGACAAGACAAGAGACAAGACAAGAGACAAGACAAGAGACAAGACAAGAGACAAGACAAGAGACAAGACAAGAGACAAGACAAGAGACAAGACAAGAGACAAGACAAGAGACAAGACAAGAGACAAGACAAGAGACAAGACAAGAGACAAGACAAGAGACAAGACAAGAGACAAGACAAGAGACAAGACAAGAGACAAGACAAGAGACAAGACAAGAGACAAGACTTGGACTCTTACTCACACACTTACTCGGTCTCTCACTTGCACTCTTACTCGGACTTTTACTCGGTCTCTTACTCGCACTCTTACTCAAACTCTTACTCGGGCTCTTACTCGCACTCTTACTCGGACTCTTACTCGCAGTCTTACTCGAATTCTTACTCAGATTCTTATTCGCATTCTTACTCGGACTCTTACTCGCAGTCTTACTCGAATTCTTACTCAGATTCTTACTCGCACTCTTACTCGGTCTCTTACTCGCACTCTTACTCGGAATCTTAATCGCACTCTTACTCGGACTATTACTCGCACTCTTACTCGGACACTTACACGCAGTCTTACTCGAATTCTTACTCAGTTTCTCACTTGCACTCTTACTCGGACTCTTATCGGACTCTTACTTGGACTCTTACTTGGACTCTTACTCGGTCTCTTACTCGCACTCTTAAATCAGCAGAATACTTTTAAAAATAAAAAAAATAACTTCTTACTAACTTACCTCAAAAACAGCATAATATTGCATGCTATTTTTTTGCCATTTTATATAATTTATTATATTATGTATACATACGTCAAAAGTAAATAACGTAAATTACACTAAATACTTGCAAAAAACTATCGCGACGTCCGCTCGTCGCTGCGTGGCACCCGCTTCTGGATTATATACCCACTTATACCCACATCTACCGACATCTACCTACACCCACATTCCGACTTTTTCTATGGAGTCGAACTACTGTATATCTTTTTACCGTGATGTTACTCTCTCAACTCTCAGCCCTCAGCTGACATGCATTGTGTCATAATACTACCTATTTAATTATATTGCTAACAAAAAGTTTCAGTTTCTGTCTGAAGATATTGGTCACGATTCACGATTCACGATCAACGACAGACGTACAGTACAGACTGGGCTTTGTAACTTTTAAAATAGGTGAATAATCAAAATTACACCTTAAAAACTTATCGATACTTAATCTCTGTGTGAAATTTGAAGAATCATAAGTTGAAAATTCCAGTAAATTCACAACTTATCGATAGTTTCCCATCCCTGCCGACACCTACTTAACTGGCCTGTGCACGGGCGCGGTTTCGCCCCCGCCTCACACCCTCTGACGGGACGGGAGGATAATATATTTCATCTCGACACCGAGCGGGCGTACTGAGTACTCAGTTTTTGCAGTATCTTTGCGCTACGTGCATTTTATAGCTTTTTTGTTGGATATTGAGTGTCAAGTACTTAGAGCGTATATTATAACGGTAGACGCTCTCTCGCAAAAAAATACGTGTCTAATATTTTTTTATTATTTAAAACATGGACTAATTATATTTTGAATTTGCTGACCTTGCCAACATCTCTTTTTTTCAGCGCTGATTTTACCGAAACTAATAATTTTATCTTAACCGCTATAGTTTTCCTGGAAAGTTCATGGTTGAAAGCATACCTCTGATTTTTTTCAGAATTTTAAAGCTAGTAGTTCAGGTTTTAGAGGGGGGGGGGGCGCTCAATTTTTTTTTTAAACTTGAATATCTTTCAAACAGAACATGAAATCGAAAAAGTTTCTTAGCAAACCGTCCTTCATTTTAAAATACCTATTCAACGATACCCCACACGATGGTATCAGCCAGAAAAAAAAATCATCCCCATCTTACGTGTACGGGAGGTAGCCTAAATTAATTAATTAAAAATTATTTTTTGTCACCGTTCTCTTACCCTTATTATTACTTACCTGTATACAAAATTACACTTTTCTAGGACTTATAGTTTCTCCGCAATGCCGCGGACAGACAGACGGACGGACGGACGGACGGACAAAGCGAAACTATAAGGGTTCCTTGTTGACTACGGAACCCTAAAAATGGCATGGGGAGCAATATTTACCGCATCAAAGTCCGATGCATTGTTTTAAAGATATAAGCACGGTAATTACCGTGATATAAGCATAGGGACAGACAGACGCGAGAAGCAACTTTTTTTATACTATATTATACTTTTCTTTTTTACTTTTTTTTATGTACCTTACCTAGTATGTAGTGATTAGGTACGGGTATTTTTGAACATTTGCGCATAATGGGACTGGCCTTTAAGGCCCCAGTACACAATGGCCTCTGATGGGCAACGATTTGCAATGCACAACTGTAGGCCACGATCACTTGGTGTTCACACAGTGGCGCATGTCTCATTGCTGCCTGGCAAACCATTACGGCTGCGGCTATTTATTTATATACTGTTTACAAGTATTACAGAAGTGTGTACCGTCACAAAGTTATAAAAAAGAAATGGCGCAAAAGGCGATGGTGAATGCTGACCATTCATCGGAACAGGACAAGCACTATCTATCCCGGTCAGCGGTCGGTAGTCGGTGACGAACTAAACAATGGCTGATTGTGTAAACACCACAGGCCACGCTACGCCACGATTCCTTTGAAGTGTGCCCAAAAAACCGACAACTCCCCGATTGCGCGCCACGGCGTATATTGAAACCCTACCTCTATTCAGCACCGCGACCGAACTGAGATGCGGGAGGCTTTCCATACGTGAATTCTCAAAATGCGACTTTAATCCCTTCCGCTATTCAGCACCGCGACCGATCTGAGCTGCGGGAGCCTTTACGTGCATTCATTCTCTAATTGCAACTTTAATCCCTTCCGCTATCCAGATCGATCAATCTGAACTCGGGGATTGTTTCTAGGGTAATATTTAAATCTGTTTGAAGAAAACACTCGTCTGTCTTATGTTTGCTTAGATCTTTAAAACGCAACGGAATTTGATAGTTATTCAAGAGGAAAGTTTATGTTTACTTATAACTATTGGACCCGCGCGCACTTCGTGGTGCGTAAAACAGTCTACCAATACTACCTACATTTAGTCATTCATCATCCCGCATTTCAGTAAAGAGTAAGAGTAGGAGTCAAGAGTAAAAGTCAAGAGTAAGAGTAAGAGTCAAAAGTAAAAGTCAAGAGTAAGAGTAAGAGTCAAAAGTAAGAGTGAAGAGTAAGAGTCAAGAGTAAGAGTCAAGAGTAAGAGTCAAGAGTAAGAGTCAAGAGTAAGAGTCATGAGTAAGAGTCAAGAGTAAGAGTCGAGAGTAAGAGTCGAGAGTAAGAGTCGAGAGTAAGAGTCGAGAGTAAGAGTCGAGAGTAAGAGTCAAGAGTAAGAGTCAAGAGTAAGTCAAGAGTAAGAGTCAAGAGTAAGAGTCAAGAGTAAGAGTCAAGAGTAAGAGTCAACAGTAATAGTCAGTCTTGTCTTGTCTCTTGTCTTGCCTCTTGTCTTGTCTCTTGTCTTGTCTCTTGTCTTGTCTCTTGTCTTGTCTCTTGTCTGGTCTCTTGTCTTGTCTCTTGTCTTGTCTTGTCTCTTATCTCTTCATGTCTTACCTTATTTTATATTTGTTTATTTTATAAATTTATGAATGACTAAAGGTAGGTAGTATTTTGTAGACTGTTTTACGCACCACGAAGTGCGCGCGGGTCCAATAGTTATCTATAAGTAAACATAAACTTTTCTCTTGAATAACTATCAAATTCCGTTGCGTTTTAAAGATCTAAACAAACATACGACGAGTGTTTTCATCAAACAGATTTAAATATTACCCTGGAAACAATCCCCGAGTTCAGATCGATCGATCTGGATAGCGGAAGGGATTAAAGTCGCAATTAGAAAATGAATGCACGTAAAGGCTCCCGCAGCTCAGATCGGTCGCGGTGCTGAATAGCGGAAGGGATTAAAGTCGCATTTTGAGAATTCACGTATGGAAAGGCTCCCGCATCTCAGTTCGGTCGAGGTGCTGAATAGAGGTAGGGTTTCAATATACGCCGCGCCACGATTGACAATTGTCCGCCATCATATACCATTACTCCCTGTACACAATGGCGATGGCCTGTAGTGGGCCAGCATGGGCCATTGTGTACTGGGGCCTTTAGGCCCTATGTGTACATAATATATTTTGAATTCAGCCAAAGGTAAAGTAAGAATATCTCGTACTAATAATGCTTTTGAGGTCAGATTCTTTCAGTCAGGTTACACAGGTCAGTGCATAATGCCTCAAAGACGCCTATTTGTATAACAGTCTATTCTGTAAGTTTCTAGAGGCTGGATATAGGCACCATCCAATTTGCGATCCATTTCGAGTATTGGAGTAAGTACAATATTTCATTCGTTGTGAATGCAAGTTAAATAATAGTTCTCTATAGTAATAAACAAGTGAAATTTTAAAAATACTTTTTAAAAACAAGCTTTAATTATTATTATTATCTTGCATCATAAAGTACTCGTCAAGACAAATCAAATGAGCCCAAACTCGATGGGGTTGCGTTGTTAAATGACACAGTTCCTATGGCCACCTTCCAGTTCCATCATCAGATCAGCTCGATGTCATAAAAATATTGCATTGTCATCCGATTTACACACGCATGCAAATTTTCAGCTCAATTGGAAACCGGAAAGTGGGTCAAATTAAACTTGCAAGATTTGATTACAGACAGACAGACAGACAGACAGACAGACAGACAGACAGACAGACAGACAACAGACAGGTGAAAGTAATATAAAGCTTGTAAAAATCGAATAGATCCTGGAACAAACATATTAATTAATGCTGTACAGTGAATAAAATCGCTTGGCCCAGCTATTATTGTACCTAATATGTGCGAAAAAATGGTAATTTCAAGGCACGAGTGAATTTTTAATATGTACATATTAATAATTTATTATTCTAGACATCTTAAGAGATTCATCGTCGTGTCGACCGCAGCTGCACTTTCCATCAGGTGAATCAGAACTTAGGCCTATTTTTTGTACCTATGTCTAAATATATAAAAGGAAAGAGTGACTGACTGATCTATCAACGCAGAGCCTAAACCGCTGAACCGATTGAATTGAAATTTGGAACACAGATAGGTTTTATGACGTAGACCTCCGCTAAGAAAGGATTTTGCACGCGAGCAAAGCCGCGAACGTATAATACGTAGTATAGTATATAGGTATAAAGTTATAAAACCACAATCGCCATCGCAGTAGCCAGCGCTAAAACTGAAGTTTGTCCATTCCGTCCATTTTATATTTTATTTTGTCCATCACAAAAAAACTCACAAAGAAAAGTCCATGCCGTGCGTAGCGAAGTACCAGGGCGGCAGAACGCGGTAGGAGTTAGTAAATTAGGCGTCGGTCACACGGAGGCGCGGCGATGCCCGTCGAGCGCGCACACTCAGCGATATTGTTATCGGCCCGCCCCGGGTCGTTATAGGGCTGTCAGGTAGCTAAATGTGATATTTGCTGCTTTTTTTTTAACTCGAACTATACTAGTAATGGGCATTACTGCATCAACTTTCTTAGCGCGGCGCAAAGTAGACCCTTTATTTGAGTAGGTATTTATATTGCTGCATATTTTTGAACGGAATTATGTTTTTAATTTTTATTTTTAATTCATTTGTACGACTGTTCGGAGGTAGAATTTATTAGAACCAGTTAGTTTGCAAATAAGTAGGAAAATTAGTTATTAAATAATCTTGAAACACGACTCACGACAGTAAAATAAATATCTGTCATAGGTAATTAATATTAAGTATGATATCAAGGTTATTACATTATAATATATTTATATGTACCTACCTATCCACCTAATAGGTACATGTCGTGTGAAGTATTATGTTATGTGCCAGTAATAGATAAATGTGAGATTTACTTAGTAATACTTATTGGACTTACTTATTGTTTTATATTAATTAATACACTTACACACATACCTACTTATTAAAAAAGCGCGATAATAATAATAAAAAATATTAAATGATTGTGGTGTCAACCCTGAGTAGAGTGAAGAGTGGCACGGGCGCGGCGCGTCGGCTGCAGCCGGGAACAAAGCAGCGGAGCGCCACTCCGCTCCACGCTGGGCCTGTACTGCGACTCAATTGGCTTGATACTTATAATATTTAATTCTCGATTTTTATTACAAGGTCAATAATAATATTATAATCATTGTTTTGACTGTCCAAAGCTATTGCTGCTCACCGTCGCTGTGCACTGTGCATGTTCGCAAAATTCCTTTCAGTTTATTATATATTCTGAGCTATTATATTAAAAATGTTGGCTAGTCTTTTAATCTATGTGGGCCATGGGTCTATTATGCGTCAGGCCGTGACTATTAAATTTCAAGCACGTAAGTACTAGCCCGAAGAAGATGGCATGGGCATAGCCACGGTGGTGCAGAGTGGGGGCGCATGTCCCACCCTGGCTCTGACCTGGATGTTACTTCGAATTTTCTTGGCGCTCGAAATAAGCTGATTGCACATATTTAATAGACTCCACTCCATTGTCCGTCCGTTCGTCCGTTTGTCTATGTCTTAGAAAGTGACCTTTTTGTATGAAAAAAATAACCGTAGTTTGCATATTACATATTATTTTAGACTGTTGCCCTACCCTGAGCCCATGGCTGGCTACGCTCATGGAAGATGGGGTTAAATTTGTTGTACCCGTTAAAGTATCAAGCGATGTTACTAGCAGCATGACGTGCAATGAAACGGCGCAGCGCGGGCCGTGTGTCTCTAGCGACTGGCGCTATAATATAGGTGTAAGCTCCACAGTTGCTATACACTATAGGTATATGTACCTATATGCTTAAACTCAAAATAGGATATTAAACTGGAAATATTTTTTATGTATGCTTATTGCACATTTTACTGTGCATCTCTTGAGGAATTTTCAAAAAGTAAATTCTATGAATTTATATTTCAAAGTGTATCAAATAGTGCGAGCGAGAGCGCGTCCAGTTTTATTGTTTTAATTCTTTAGTTAAAACTAATTCTGAGGTTGACTTATTCTACACAAGTACGAGTATGCTTAAACGCATACTCAATAATACTTATTTTGAAATGGCAGATTAAGCAATGAAAACCAATATTCAAAATGTTTTACGTTTTTTTTAGACCATTATGGGAATGCTTTTCTATTTCTTTAAAATTGTTGTGCTTACTTTTACAAAATATTTTTCTTTATTTTTCGTTTATGGGAACTCCCTTCACATTCAAAATCGTATGCATTTTATTATTTAAGTACTACTTTGTCGTTTACTGCACTGTATATCTATACTTATTTAACTTATGTATCTGCGGAAGCTAGTAATTGGCCTTCATTGTCTTATATAGCTTTCTATTATGTTACTTAGCTGTTAGCTTTCTTAAAATAAATAAAATAAAATAAAATAAACGCTGTTAAAGTATCAAGCAATGTTACCCACAGTATGATGTGCAATGATACGGCGTGGCGCGGGCCGTGTGTCTCTAGCGACTGTAGCTACATAATATTATACATTCACAGTTGTTATACAAACCAGTAGTGTAGCTATACATATCAGTAGCGTAGCTATACATAATATTAGTAGCGTAGCCGTTAAAGTATCAAGCAATGTTACCCGCAGTATCACGTGCAATGATACGGCGCGGCGCGGGCTGTGTGTCTCTAGTGACTGTAGCTACATAATATTATACATTCACAGTTGTTATACATACCAGTAGTGTAGCTATACATATCAGTAGCGTAGCAGTTAAAGTATCAAGCGATGTTACTCGCAGTATCACGTGCAATGATACGGCGCGGCGCGGGCCGTGTGTCTCTAGTGACTGTAGCTATAATATACATACATAGGTGTAAGCTCCATAGTTGCTATACACTATAGATATATGTACCTATATGCTAGAAGAGTAGTAGCTCAACGATTACACAGTTTATATTCAGTTGGAGTACTGAATAGGGATGATGACAAAGTTTATAAAGAAATGGAGGGTAATTAAAAAAAATTAAAACCCGATTGCCTTTTTGTGTCATTATTAAATTTTAATATGTTTAAAAAAACAAGCTTTTATTTAAATACTATGAAATGTAGAAAATAAAGATTTAATTTAAAGATATTAGACAATAAATATTATTTTATTTTTTCATTATTAGGTATGTTGCAAAAACTAGGTGATTGTGTTTGTAAACAAATTTAGTGCAACCTGGGTACTGGGTACCAGGTACCCGGTACCTATCTCGATAAGTGAGTATTAATTTTGCTAAATATTCTCAATATTAGAGCGTCTAATTTAGACGTAGTTTTTGCAGTTTTGTTTTAGTTATGAAATAAGTACCTACCTATTTTAAACAAGTGAGTTAAATTAAAAATTTAAAAAACCCCCAACGCAATTCTTTCAAAATATGTAATTCGAGGTTTTGTGGTGGCGCCCATCTTGGATTTTAAATTTGTCATAGTAAGTATAGCGTTGTATTCTACTAGTCAAGCCCTTTCATTTGATACCCATATTGAGGGGGTTGTGGAAGAAAAAAGTAATCCGCCATTTTGTAGCGGCAGCCATCTTGAACCGATTTCCACCAAACATGGCTAAGAACACTCTCTACTAACTCTACTTTCAAACAAAAAAAACTAAATCAAAATCCGTTCATCCGTTCGGAAGCTACGATGTCACAGACAGACAGACACGTCAAACTTATAAAACTCCGTCGTTTTTGCGTCGGGGGTTAAAAATCCATACCTACTGCCTACTGATTTTTCACTGTGTGCGGTATGGCTTCACACGTTATGATCTACCTATACACAGTCACTATACATATACAAGTAGGTATATATTATGTGTATAGGGCTTCGTTGCGAAGTGACTGTCGGTACTACTACATATTCTGTGATGTTAGTTTACATGTAGATATATACTACTTTCATATTTATAGATTATATAAGTAGGTATATATTATCATGTAGCTTGTATATTTAGCTATGTACTTGTCAACATACCTGCTGACTGCTGTGTACTAAGTAAATAGAGTAGGTAGGTACTTAATATGAGTATTGTTTGCGTTATAGTTACATGTTGTACAGATATATAATCAATAATTTAAAATTCAGTGTACCTACCTACTTAGGCAAAATTTGTGGGCAATGGCAATGGGTAACAGGTTTTTTTATACAAAAAAGTAAGAAGACGAGCATGACACTCTCCTGAAAATTCTGGGCGCAATGCTCCAACGCTTCTTACTCAAAAGACATAAGATGTTAAGATGTTAAGACTCTTTAGCCCAGTAATTTGTATTAAATTTATTAACCTGAGTAGGGTAGGCTATTGGATATGCACTGGTCTATCACTTATAGGTAATCACTACCTCCGATTTACACGACTTGTGAATGTTCTTACAGTGCTACGCAATCCACTGATAAGTTCATGATAATATTAATAATTTATGACTGTAGTAAAATAATTTTATAATCAAAAAAATATTTTTAGAACCATTTATAAACATCAGACTAGCGCCATCTTTCGTCAAGTAGCAACACCAAAAGTGAACCGCCATCTATGGGCGAGTAGCGACATCATTGGGAAACGTCCGAGTAAAATTTTAGGCAAAAGGGGTCCATATCGTATTATTATAATGTGCACCACTCGATCTTTTCGCCTGGTTGTTATTCCAGGGTCTAAGCTATTTCATTAGCAAATTTCAGCTCAATCGATCCACCGTTTAGGCGTGAAAGAGTAACAAACATACATCCAGAAATTCTTACAACCTCCAAGTTTAGTATTATTATGTTCTGAATTACTAAGATCTCTAAAATTATATTCAGTACAATGTAAACATCACATACTGATTTCTTTACAACTAAAACCGCAGGCTCAGTAATTAGTATAGTAGAATATAATAGAAAAGTAGTACTTGTTTATGGATCAATAAAAATCAATTGTAATTCATTTATTGTGATAGCTGTATTTTAAAAAACTTAACTACGAATAAATAGGTTCTACCTATTACATAAAATACAATTACACTATTTCTAGGGACAACAATTTAAACTAACAACAATTCTCTATTTCAGTTTGGATGATTATGGTGAAAGCACATCGACCGCGCCGAAGGAATCGAATTTAGATTTCTTTATATGAAATGTCATGAAACCTCGCACATTTGCCGGAGTCGAATTGGCCTGGGAATCGGAAGATTTCTTGTACAGTCAACTACAAAGAGAAGTATCCATGTTAGTCTTACAAAATGAAGGAACTTTTAGTATGCAAAAATGATTTACCCTTACTTCGTGACATTTTCAGTATCCACCAAATCATATACTATATTCGATTCATTTTAAATGCTATTATTATGTATCACCTAAGGAAAAGTAATGGGATACATCATTGTTGCATATTAAACGAGTCGATGATAATATAAAGTTTGATTGCTACTAGAAATGTCACGAACCAAGGGTAGTTCTTTGTGGCAAATGAAAATTTACTTCATTTTGTAAGCCTAACATGGATACATCTCTTTGTAGTTGACTGTACAAAAATTCTTTCGGCGCGGTTAATGCGGATTGATGTGCGAGCACCACTTTAATATTAAATTACATATTAATATACAATGTGCCTAAAAAGATATACAAAGATAAATTTTTCATTAGCCCCTGAAAATAATTTTGTCCTACTAAAAAAATAAAAGGCAATTTAACTAGAGCTGAGAGTCACAAAAAAACTACATTCTTCAATATTTAGAAAAAAAAAACAATTCTTTTATATATAAAATTTTAGTATTGGCTTGTTGATACTACAATAAAATGAATTATAATAATAGTTTAGGGTGCTAGTGGTTATTAAGTTCAAAATACGGTTTTTGAAATTTTTGCGACACATATCTGTTTTAAGATTTAACATTTCTCTCTAAGTATTTTAGGAGATTCTAATAAAATTTATTTTTAGAATATTCTACTACAAATTAATATTAGGAATTAGAATCTTTGAAAAAGAGCAACAACTATGTTTTATATGGTTACAACAGGTAGGTAGGTTTGAAGTTTAAAGAAATTCTGCTATTAGCTTGTTTTTAAAGTTTTTTTTTAAATTTCACTTGTTTACAAAGTACTTATCTTGAAGTACTGTAGACTGAAGTAACTATATGACTTACTTAAGCGACAATTAACTGTACACAAATAATTGTTAAGAACAAAAAAATTACATTAAGAAAAAAATGCTCTTGCCCTGGAGCCAACTTAAAAATTTCCTAATTTATTGTTCATTTGTAGAAATCCCTTTACTCTCCCCTTTAATCTTCATTAAGTACTGATTCCAAGAAACATTATCTATGGCATGCTTTTTCAATTTATGCTTTTTAAGATATTTAGAGTCTATAAATGATTCACCACAAATTAAACAGGAATACGGACGCTCGCCAGTATGTGTCCTTAAATGAACCACTAAATTGCCTTTCAAAGCGAAAAATTTCATGCACACCGAACACCCAAATTTCTTCTCTCTGGTATGAGTCAGTTGGTGAGTCCGTAAATGAGTTTTAGTTTTGAATTTAAGTGGGCAAAGTTGGCACGAGAACGGTCTTTCATTCGTGTGGACTCTTTCGTGCATAATCAACATTGCTTGACTTGCACATCCTTTCCCGCAGACACTGCAGTCAAACCTACGACTGGGTTTACGTTTCTCGTGAGACAACACATGTGCTTGCATGTCCTTCTTAGACGTACAAACTTCACCGCATTCCGAACACAACAGTTCTGACGGATCTATGATGTGAGTCGTCTCAATATGACGCTCTAACGCTGATTCAATCGAAAACATCTTCTTGCATAAAGAACAAGCATAACCCAACAGCTTTCCTAAGTTAGTCGTAACTTCTTGTTTTACAGTTTTCATTAATTCTCCCTTTGCCTTGTTCTTCGGACATATGCCGTCAGCTTTATGATTTTCAAGTGATTCTTTATCTTTGAATAACGTATCACATTGCCAACATGATAGCGGGTTCATATGGGTTAGTTTGTGCGTTTGCATCGTAATTTTCTGGTGGAAACGTTTAAGGCAGATATCACATTCGAAGTCTTTTACCCCGCTGTGTATCATCATATGACGTTTAAGATTGTTTGGATTCGCAAATGTTTTGCTACACAAATCGCATTGAGGTTTAATGTTGTTGTGTCCGTATTTAATGTGCTGGGTCAAGGCACTTCTCTTTACGAGCTGATCACAGAATGGACACTGAATCAAAGAGGTTGTAACATTGTGTAAGAGCATATGACCAGTTAAGATCTCTGACGATTCAAATCCTTTGCCGCACAAGTTGCAAAGGTGATCACCACCAGGGTTATGTTGTTTTTGATGGTTCTCATACTCATCTGCATCATCAAACTGTTCACCACATTCACAGATGTACGAAGATTGTTGGAAAACAGTCGGCAAAGAGCTTTCATCTGCATATTCAATGACCAATTCTGATCCATCATACTTTACTATTTGAAACTGAGAGTCATCTCCTTCACATAAGATGACTTCTGAACCATTTTCATCTCCGTTATCTTCGTTTACAACTAACTGCCCATCAGTCAAGTATTGGACAACTCCGTCTTTCAGCAGTATTGTGCCGTCTTGTCCAGAAGCTGCCAAAATTTTTATCAGATTCTGATCCGATATTTCTTCTACCATGTCTTGGGAGTTTTCATCAGTTTGATAATTTATTTCGTGTAATGGGTCTTGAATTATTTCCTCATCCATGGAATTATCGTTATGGTCATCTTGACTGTCCTCCTCATTTTGGAGAATTGTAGCCGGAACATTGACGGGTATATTATTCGTAATCATAAATGAATCCATATTGTTTTCATAATCTGTTTGCGTTTTAGGCTCTTCCGGTGCCTCTATAATGCAGGGTAGTATTCTTTCTGGTGTTTCTTCATGATCTGGGGGCTCATCGGGCTCTAAGTTATTTTCTATAGACCTTAAAGGATTTTTGAAAGGTTCTAATTCAATTTCTACACTATCTAAAACATCAGACTTTTCTGTCTTAATGTTGGTTACATCAGCTTCATTTTCTTTGTCTTTCGGGTCATCAATGACTAGTACGTAATAGAAATCATCGTCACTGTCTGTAGGTTCCTTTTTTATCATAGCTTCCAGCTGTTTGGTAGGGCTGTTGGCAAATTCAACGTCGTCTGTTGCATCATCTTCATTATTTTGGTCAACTTGAGATAGAATGTTGTTTAGTTGTATTTTTAATTCGGTGTCCATCTTGATGCACTGCTTTCGGAACTGATATGCAACATTCAGTGTTGAATGACAATCTTTGCACAACTTTTGAGGTAAACCATCATCTACTCTGACCTGGAAAATACAATTAATACTGTTTAGCACACTAATCACTACATAGTTGCTTTCCGTGTCTGTCCCTATGTATGCTTATATCTTTAAAACTACCCTACGGATTTAGATCCGGTTTTCATTAATAGATAGATTGATTCAAAAAGAAGGTTTATATAATGTGTAATACATGCGTAATATAGTAGTAGAACACATAATTTTCTATTAAACGTGACGAAGTGTACACAGCCTACTAGTATAATAAATGAGAAAAATTGTATGTGTGTGTACGTGCATGCATTATAGCACAGTAAATACAGACACATGAATAATAATAACTACCACATCATTCTATAACATTATTAAGTTATGGATTGAACTTATAACTTATATTGTAACATGTTTTACAAAATAGACTAATAGATCACAGGCTCTTTAACAGTTTTAAGTAGAAATGTAGCTGTGTAAATGCTAAGAAACACATAGGTAATCAAAAATATTGATACAACTATTATTTGCAACAGATGCATCCATTTTGACCTTATATTGGGACTGAAATTTAGTATTAGGTTAGCTTAGATTCTAGGAATAAAGAGGGCACCTTTCAAATGAGAAAGCCAATGAAAATAAGTAAAATTATCATGAATAAAACTTCAGCAGACTTACATTAAAGGTTATGGCCTACTTTACATAAAACTTAACCAGGAACTGTCCTAGATTATATTTTCATATTATTCTTGTTTTAACGTCGAAAATAAAGCATAACGTGAAAGAACATGAGAAGAATTTGTCAAATCTTTTTCTTTTAAATGTCAAATATGAACAAAATAGGTTAGATTGTTAACATGTCGTTCTAATTAAAATCTGTCACAGAAAAATACACATAGCATAAATTTGTTCATTTAAGTACAGAAAGAGTCTTTAATTAACCAAAACAGAAGATTTTACCTCGATAGTAGTTATCTCCAGAAACTTTTGTACAATACTTTGTTCCTTGTCCAAAAGTGACACTTCAGACTTGGCGGATAAGCAGCATCGACACAAATCTGTCCAACTCTCCATTTCAATATGCAATGTACATAATTACGAAGCCTGGAAAGGTATACAAAATTATTAATATTTTCCATTGTTTTGACAGCTAAAATGATCACGGCTCAAAGACCACAACAATAGGCATCCAAAGAGAAAATTATCTACGGCACGTACCATAAAGATTTTCTATCCGAAAAATAGACAAGACGATGATCAAAATGGAGACAAAATGACAATCTAAACGGAAATGGCGTCACGACATTTTAGGATGGCGCCACTTTTTGTGAAACAATATTGGGTCATAATCAGCGTTAATAAGTTATTTGGAGAGTTTACGTTCTATTAAACAGCATCTGCTACTCTTATATTTAATTATAAAAATTGTCTAAATAACAATGATGATAAATGGGTAAAAACATGAGTTAAAAGATAAAATTGACAAATACTGAGTTCATATTTTTTTAGATTAAATTTTATGTTATGGCAACTGAACATCAAGTTTAATTATATACCGACAGATGGCAGTAAGTGTGTTATACTAATTGTAAGAGATGTAACTAGATGACGCTAGTAGTATTTAAATGAACATTATAGTTTTATATACAGATCAGAAGAATACTTACTGAATACTAGTTTTGTATTAACATATAGCGCGTTATTTTGACCCGGAACCTTTTATATAGCTATTTTGACCCGTAATTTTTTTAAAACTTTGGTTGGAAAGGGAGACCGGAATGTAGCTAATAGTAGTAGTCTTCTTCTTCTATCTATCTTCTTAATACCTATATAAAAGGAAAGAGTGACTGATTGACTGACTGACTGATCTATCAACGCACAGCCTAAACCGCTGGACGGATTGGGTTGAAATTTGGAACATAGATAGGTTTTATGACGAAGACCTCCGCTAAGAAAGGATTTTGTCATGTGGGCAAAGCCGCGAGCATAAGCTAGTTAAGTATAAAATTAAATATCAAAAGTGTAAGTACATTCAAAATTCATACCTAGGTAGATACTTAATTTAAAAAAAAATACTGAAGTAGGTTCCTTTTTTTTAAACGGTTTTTTTTCAGTATTTACCGTGTCGCCTAGCGGTCATTGTCAAAAAAATAATATTATGATAAAGGGATTTATCCCGCCTTTTAGGTTTACTCTGCTATAATCTAGGGCCGAATCGTTGCTTAACATCGTGGTCAAAGGCTAACCTATCTATACTATTATATAAAGGGGTAATCTGACTGACTGACTCATCATCGTAGAGACGAAACCGCTGGACTGATTGAGCTGAAATTTGGACAGCTTGAAATGTATAAAAGAATCAGGAACCTCTTCTCTTTTTCCTAGGTTTTTTATTTATGAGGTGAAGTAGAAGACGAGCAAGACGCTCTCCTGATGTTAAGAGATAACGCTGCCCATAATCAGTACAGTGCTACTTAGGATTTCACAATGATGTGAAATTCTAGAAGCACTGCACCAACGCTTCTTACTCAAGAGTCATAAGATGTTAAGACTCTTTAGCCCAGTAATTTCACTAGCTACAGTGCCCTCCTACCGGAGCACAGTAATGTTTGCACATCACTGTTCAGGCGGTAGAATAACTGGCACTGTTGGGGTACCCACCTAGACGACCTCCTGCAAAGGAAGTCTACCTCCGGTAAAAAGGTAGGTTATAAATAAGGATATTCTGATGATCTATCCTTACCTATATTATGTACTTATTCTGAAACAAGTGAAATTTTAAAAATACTTTTTAAAAACAAGCTTTAATTATCATTACCATCTTGCATCATAAAGTACTCGTCAAGACGAATCAAATGAGCCCAAACTCGATGGGGTTGCGTTGTTTAATGACAGAGTTCCTATGGCCACCTTTCAGCTCCATCATCAGATCAGGTCCATGTCATAATAATATTGCATTGTCATCCGATTTACACACGCATGCAAATTTTCAGCTCAATTGGAAACCGGAAAGTGGGTCAAATCAAACTTGCAAGATTTGATTACAGACAGACAGACAGACAGACAGACAACAGACAGGTGAAAGTAATATAAAGCTTGTAAAAAGATTAATTTAAGGCTGCTTAGTACGCGGGACGCTCTCTCGCTGCGAAAGAAAACACTTTTAAAATGTGTGCAATATTATTGTACAGCGGTCCTCTTGAGGAGTTTTGAAAAGGTTAATTGGGTTAATTCTATGAATTTATAATTTGAAAATGTGTCAAATAGTGCGAGATTTAACTTGACACTGGCAAAACACGAAAGTGGAGACCATAATTTAATATCCCGTGAACATTCACGAATTTTACTCGACACTGGCAAAATGCACATGTTGCCATATTATTAAAAAGAAAAAAAAAAATAGTGCGAGCGAGAGAGCGCGGACTAAGCGCTCTTAATAATTAAGACACGAAAAGTGGATCCTCAATACTCAATCCATAATCCATACGGACATAGTTAGTTATCTAAATATATAAAAGGAAAGAGTGACTGATTGACTGACTGACTGACTGGATCAGTCTATCAACGCACAACCTAAGCCGCTGGACGAATTGGGTTGAAATTTGGAACACAGATAGGTTTTATGACACCGCTAACGGTGGTGAATAATGATGATTGGCGTGAGGGCGCCTTCATCCGCATTGCACAATTCACCACCACCGTCGGCGGAACGGGCGAGCACTCGGGACCGTTCCCGGGCCCCTCCCTGTTGAGAGGGGCGTGAAGGGCCCGTCTTTATAAAGGCGGGCGGTCGTCGACGGGGGACTGGATGCCAAGGCTCTGCCGATTCCCAGTCCTCCGTCACTAAGACTATGCGGGAGTGCCGCCGGGTTGTTTTAGTGGGTAGACCGTGCAGCTGTCCTGCACGGGAGTCCCACATAACCCTCCCATTCCCTCGATGGGAGGGTATGCGTAATGCATTTTTTCCCGGCGAAAACAAAAAAAAAAGACCTCCGCTAAGAAAGGATTTCGCCGTGCGTGCAAAGCCGCGGGTACAAGCTAGTCTACCTATAATATGAAGGTACCTAGTTATATGGTTGTATTGTGGAGTGGTGCGGGCGTCCAATTTCACGCTCTCCCAGAGTAAACATAATGTAATTGAGATTAAAATTGGCTTCGAGTTGATCAATCAATATTGTTGTTAGCGCATTGCCACTGTGAGGAAATTTATGGAAATTTCCTAAAACTATGGAGTTTTTAGGCTTCCGTAGTGAACAAGGAAGCCTTATAGTTTCGCTTTGTCTGTCCGTCCGTCTGTCCGCGGCTTTACGGAGAAACTATAATATAAGACTTAGAAAGCTGAAATTTTGGACAGAGGAGGGTAATAATTTAAGAAGGCTACTAAGATACTTTTTGGATTTAGCGTTTCATTTGAAATTTACCTATTCAAGTTTTAAACTTTTTTTTTGAGCGTCCCCCACCTTCTGAAATCTAAACTAGCTACAAGCTTTAAAAATCTGAAAAAAAAAACTATAAAATATGATTACAATTATGAGCTTTCCACTATAGTTATAGTGGTTAATAAATCATTATTAGTTTTAAAAATATCGTTGATAATTAATAAAAAATAAATAATTGGGGTTTATACTCCAACAGAACAAGTTACCCTACTTACACTGTCAGAGTTAAATCACAATTTATAGGTTGTGTGGCCAACCTACATATACATATATTGCAGTTTCGCCGAGATTACTACAGGGCCTAAAACATGACCTAACGACTGAAACTTAAAGTTGTTAATATTCTATTTGCTAGTACTACGGAAGCCTACATTGTGTGAAGCCCAACTAGCGCTTGGCTTAATTATTTTTTTATGTAATAGGTGACAAACACGCAGACGTCCCACCTGATGGTGAGTGGCTACCGTCGCCTATGGATACCTGCAATACCAGGGGTACCGCTGGTAAGTTTGCTTCCTTTCAAAACTCTATTCACTTGCCTTTTGAAGAGTCCCATGTTAAAGCTCATCGGAAATACCGCGGGCGGAAGCTCATTCCACAATTTGCAGGTGTACGGCAAGAAGGAGCGAGTGAATCGCACAGTGCGAGAATGCCAAGCATCAATAATGTGTGGATGGGCTTTCGAGCGGTGACGGCTCGTGCGGTGATAAAAGCGCGACGCCGGAATCAGGCAGCCAGGGTTAGGTAATCCTTTGACCACAATCTCGCGTGATGTTAAGCGACGATGCGGCCGTATGGTAGCAGATTAAACCTACAGGGCGAGATAAATATCTCCCTTGTTTAGCATCATATTTTCGGCGGGAATGTCACACATACCCCCGGGGTGACGATGCGTAGCGCATATTTCTTGGGTCAAAAGGTGATGACGGGACGTACTGGATTCCTTCTGCAATAACCATATAGCCCTTGATCTAAAAGAATGGAGAGTGGAAGGGAGGCGTTTGCCCAACAATGGCGCAAATCTGACTGAAAAGCTTACTAATATTATAAACGTGAAAGGTTGAGCGGATGGCCGATAGGATTGAAGAGTGCTCGAGTGGAGACGACGGATTAGCAAACGCAGCGTAGGACGTCCACCCACAAGGTGGATAGACGACCTTATAAAGGTCGCCGGAAGACGCTGGATGCAGGTCGCTTCCAACCGGCATGTATGGTCCAAAGGGGAGGCCTATGTTCAGCAGTGGACGTCCTATGGCTGTGATGATGATGATGATAGTTTGTATGGATGTTTGTTACTCTTTCACGCCTAAACGAGTGGACCGATTGAGCTGAAATTTGGTATAGACACAGTTTAGACCCTGGAATAACACATAGGCTATAGAACAGCGGGTAAATCCGCTGGGCGCAGCTAGTAACAAAATAAGGGCGATCACAGACGGCCCTTAATACAACACTGTCACGATGTGTGTTCCGTTCCTAAATGGAGGGACGTATGGGCTTTTACGCAATTTCCTGTCTTATGTTCTTGTGACCAGATGATAGCCTGAAATACTTATACAACCTATATACAGGGTCTTTGGTTATTCAGTACATTGGTGTATAGTGTAGGGCCTTATTGATGAGGTCATTGGCCATGATTTGAGCGCAATATATTTATGTTCCGCGAAAATTAACGGTTTTCGCGTTATAGTATTTTTTTCGAAAAAAATAAATATAAAAAAAAATAAAGAGCTATTTTTATGAATAATTAATAAAAAATCATAAAATAGCCCTGTGTAATTATTTATTTTTTAGAATTCCTTGAAACTACATTGCAAAATTACTCAAAAACAAATCATAGAATAAAATTTCAAGCAGATTTTTTGAAAAACATTACGTTTCAGTGGCTTTTTAATGTGGATTTACCCACATTTCTCATAACTCTCATAGCATGTGGATTTGTTTATTATAAATATACGCGTTAGGATACGTTTAAAATCACAATCGGGGAGAACATCCGCACACAAAAATCTTACTAATATTATAAACGTGAAAGTTTGTAAGAATGTATGGAAGACTCGATGTATGTTTGTTACTCTTTTACGCCTAAACGGGTGGACCGATTGAGCTGAAATTTGGAATGGAGACAGCTCAGACCCTGGAATAACATAACATAGGCTACAGTACAGTGGGTAAAACCGCTGGGCGTAGCTAGTAAGTAATAAAAACAAGTTTCTGGTGCGTCGCCGGCCACAGCCGTGGCTTGCGCATTATGAAACTGATCAAACCTATCCTTCTGATGTCCGATATCTCCGAACTATATGTAACAAGTGAAATTTTAAAAAAACTTTTTAAAAATAAGCTTTTATTATTATTACCATCTAGCATCATAAAGTATAGTGTATAATTTGGAGAGACTCTTAATTTTAGGTCGCATTGAAGGCAGTCACGCCATGGGCACAGCACCGGCTCGATGGTCAGACCTCGTCAAAAAGCAGGGGGTGGCAGCATCTATCAAGCGGTCCAATCCACCCGAGACCGTGCTCTCTGGAGGAGAATATCGAGTGGTCGCGATCCTCAGCAGTGAGGGAACGACGAAGAAGAAGATCATAAATAAAGTAGGTACCTACTCGTCAAAACGAATCAAATGAGCCCAAACTCGATGAGGTTGCGTCGTTTAATTACGGAGCTCCTGTGACCACCTTCCAGCTCCATCATCAGATCAGCTTGACGTCATAAAAATATTCCACTGTCATCCGATTTATACATGCATGCATGCAAAATTTCAGCTTAATCGGAAACCGGGAAGTGGATCACTCACTTACAAGATTTGATTACAGACAGATTACAAACAGACAAGTAGAAGTAAATAAAAGCTTGTAATAAAGGCAAGTCAACTATTGAAAGTTTTGCGCGAACGTGCGAAGTCGGGCTGGCCTATTAGTCATTGTCTAGTCTTTACCTTTAAAAAACAAAAAAAAAAACACCAACTTATTTCACGTCTGGCCAGTAGGTTTAAGGTATGCATAAAAAGAACCTTTTCATACGAAATATAATAAAACCGGCCGTGAGTGATCGATGGCCGCGGTGGGACGCCTCAATCAGTGGGAAACACTTATCTACACCTCCCCTATATCGGCTGAAAAAAAAAAAAACAAAAACGTGGATTTCCCGCCCAAACTTACGTCAAGATGGCTGCACTCTGAATTTCCATCAATTTTGCGCTTGAAGAAGTGTTTAGCTCGATAATAATAGTATATTACGAGTTAAAAGTGTTTTTTATACGAGATTAAGGATTGATTTTTAAGTCGCGTCTCCAGTCTCCAGCTAGTGTGTTGGTTTTCACAATTATTAATAAAAACCCGCCGTTAATTTACAAAGATGAATTAATAAAAACATGACAACAGTGCTTTTCATCGATTATGGAAAGCAAAAACATTGTTGGAGCTAACAAAAATTTAGTTTGACAAATTAACAATATTTTGTGAAAAATTTAATGTTTTTGTTGATTGCGTAGACCAAAATTGTTATTCGATTTACATAATGCAAAATTTCAAAAGTGAATTAAATTAAACTCGCAAGATTTGGTAACAGATAAACATCGGGACATGTGAAAGTAAATAAAAGCTTATAAAAAATCTTGTTTTAGTCTAAAACTTTTAAAAACGACGTTATGACTTTAAGAGAACTGGTAAAAACTACTACTACTGGCTAATGAGAACTGGTCGCGTTTGGAACACTTTGCCGTCATCCGTGTTTCCCGAGCGGTACAACTTGGGTATCTTCAAGGCACGAGTGAATAGGTACCTTTCTAGGCATCTTACGAGATCCATCGTCGACCGCATTTTCACTTTCCATCAGGTGGAATGTGGTCAAACGTAGGCCTATTTTGTTTAAAAAAAAAGAAGAAAAAAATTTTTATAAGAAAAAAAAAATCAAAAATTCTTTTTGTGCCATTTTTAAATATATCAAACTGGAAACACTTTTAAAATGTGTGCAATAATATTATGGAGGGCTGTTCTTAAGGAATTTTCAATAAATTAATTCTATGAATTTATATTTCAAAATTTGTCAAACAGTGCGAGCGAGAGAGCGTCACTCGAATATACGCTCGCAAAATTTATTATACTAGCTACGGCAAAATCCCCGTACGGCAAAATCCTTTTTTAGCGGAGTCTATGTCATAAAACCTATCTGAGTTCCAAATTTCAATCAGTGTCATCAATTTCGTCCAGTGGTTTAGGCTGTGCGTTGATAGATCAGTCAGTCACTCTTTCCTTTTACATATTTAGATTCGTAGTTTGTTATGGTTATGAAGCAACTAATTAAAATTTGTACCTGAAGAGAATAAAGTTAGATTTAATTCTCTCGGGTCCGACACCGGTTTAAACTTATTTAATAAAATTCGTAATTGTTTGAATCCTACTAAATTATACAATTACAATTATAAACTTGTCTCGATTTAATTTAAATAGCGAGATTAAAAACTGCAGCAAAAACTTTACCGATTGAAACATAAATCTGGGGGCACGGTAGTGCCCCCGCCAAGTCAAGCGCGAAGCAAGCACTGCCGTACCATCCTTTACAGGAATCATTTCGCCGCATTTTCAGGCCCCTATTTGAGAACCTCTGGATAAGACCAGAACACAGAAATTTTCGTCATCCAGTAAGCTATAATAACACACTTAAAATCCAAAATTTCAAGTCTGTAGGTCATTAAGTTCCGAAGTTAAGCGAAAGCAAAGTTTCGCATTTTCGACACTCACTCACTCACTCACTCACTCACTCATGATCATCAAAATAGAACTAGTACTTCCCATAAACTCAGAGAGCTGAAATTTGGTACATACTTAGAATTTATTGTATAAGCCATAGGAAAACTAAAAAAACATGCAATTTCGGTCTCGTTTTCGAGATAATTCATCTGCATAAATAACTTTGTAATCTCATATAAATGTATAGGATTACAAAGTTACATTTGCAGTCAAAGGTTGAAATTGTGAAAAGCTTTTATTTACTTTCACCTGTCTGTCTGTCGGCCTTATAGTAACCTTATAATATAGCGTTTCTACAAAAAGAAGTGAAATCCCACCAAAAACATTCTGTAAAAAACTAGCCAAGTCTCGATGGAGCTGCTTGTTTATCTCTAAAAAATAATGAAATCTAGACAAAGTCGTGCCAAGTCTAAGATTTCTTACTGCGATTTCTTTATTATTATAGTTAATGTTGTGTGACTTGGCCGTTGAAGGGTACACAAGGGGACAAAACCAGATGCGCCATGACACTTGGATCGCCTAAATATAAGTATTATTGAAATACGCAGCTTTATCAAGCCTACAATTGACTGGTTATTCAATCAACGTTTTCCAAGTGGCAATTTTCTATCATGAATGGTTAGAGGTAGAGGACAGATTGGTGCAATGGTGTCATGGAGCACCTGGTATAATACCCTTGTCTACCCTTCAACGGCCAAGTCACACAACATTAACTATAATAATAAAGAAATCGCAGTAAGAAATCTTAGACTTGGCACGACTTTGTCTAGATTTCATTATTTTTTAGAGATAAACAAGCAGCTCCATCGAGACTTGGCTAGTTTTTTACAGAATGTTTTTGGTGGGATCTTTATGTCTGTTTTATTTTATAAAATTAATTTTTATAAACTTAAAAAGAGAATTAAAATGCATTCGTCCTCATTGCATTAATTAAACTTTTTGCTAGGACGAAAACTACAAAATAAAGAAAAACTATAACATTATTAATAAATATTCATCTTTGTAAATAAACGGCATAAACTCACTTGTATTTACTTCGGCTTTTTGCAAATGCAAGTGAGTTTATGCCGTTTATTTACAAAGATGAATCTAAAATACTCACAAACCGTTTAGTGTAAATTATTAATATTGTAAAAGCAAAAGTTCATTTTGTGTGTATGTTTGTTACTTGTGGAAGTTTGAAGAGCTGCATAATTTTAGTTGAAATTTAATCCGAGTTGATCATTCTCTTATTGCTTCAAGACCCATCATTCTGGGTTAGGTTTAGGTTGAAAATTTTTGTTAGAATTCAGATCTTTATTATCAATTATTATTTCTCTCATTATGTTCAGACCCGAATGTGTGTGATCTTTAGTTTTTACAAACTTTTATTTACTTTCACTTGTCTGTTGTCTGTCTGTAATCAAATCTTGCAAGTTTAATTTGACCCACTTCCCGGTACCCGATTGAGCTGAAATTTTTCAATAAAAACAGGCTTTTATTAATAACTAGCTGACCCGCGCGCACTTCGTTGCGCGTGAGAGTCAATTAATAAAGCGAATTTGGTGCTGCTATGTTCACTATGATAGTATTTCCATCCCCGTGACTTTGTAAGCGTAAAATAAGGCATGGCTATATATTATTTGCTCCCGCTGTGGGTAGCGAAGAATATCGGGTTGGGTATTTCTATGCAGTTTTGTTCGCTACCGTAGAAACCAATCCTATGTCCTTTCCCAGAGGTCAAATTATCTCAGTTGAGCGGTAGTTTATCGCCTTCATAAATTTTCACGCCTCTTTTCAGGAATTAAAACTATTTGTGGTCCTTTCCCGGTAACTCTTTAACTTATCTCTACTGTAATGTACCTCAGCTAAATTATTATTCGTTACTAATTTCTCACACCATCCTTCCCGCGACTCAAATCAATTCCATGGTTCCTGAATTCCCATTAAATCTCTGATCCTCCTTCCCCCTCCTTTAATACTTAGTCTCCTTAAAGTTAATTTCTGACATAAAAAAACTATTCATTAACAGAACTTAACAAAATATCAGCTCATTTTCGGTTCAGCGGTTACTAATTTCCATGCAAACGTTTTTGTGAAAAAAATCCTGTTCTGGTGAGAATTTCACAAAATCCCTTCTTATCGGTCGCCTACGTTACATAAAGAATACGTTGTCCAAATTTTAGCTAAAACGAAGAAGCGGTTACCTTTCCTACACAAACTGGATCCCTCTTTCCTCCCCTCAAAGGTTGATTTCTGGGATAAAAAGTATCCCATATCTTTTTTTAAGACTTAATCTACCTTTGTATCAAAAAGCACAATAGGGTCAGCGGTTCTAAATTTCCCATTAATTTCTGTCAAAATAAATATTTAATGTTCCTAAACACAACTCAAACCATGATTTTACAAAATTTCGATTCAATCGGTTTAGTTGTTACGGATTTGCATACAATTGTTTTTTGTAAATAAATCCCGTTCCAGTGGGAATTTAGCAAAAGCCCTTCTCGTGAGTCGCCAAAACCACCTAAAAACACGCTATCCAAATTTCAGCTCAAATAAAGAAGCGGTTAACGATTTCTTACGCAAACTTGCACCCCCCCCCCCTTTAATGTAGATTTCTGGGATAAAAAGTATCCCATTTTTTAGGACTCAATCAACCTCTGCACTAAATTAATTTAAGCTGAATAGGGTCAGCGCAGCGGTTCTAAATTTCCCATACAAACTTTGACCCCCCCTTATAAGTTAATTTCTGATATAAAAACTATTAAAAATTTCCTTAACAAAACTCAAACCATCATTTTACAAAATTTCAGCTTAATTGGTTTAGCGGTTACGGATTTGCACACAAAAGTTTTTTGGGAATAATTCCCGTTCCTGTAAGAATTTCACAAAATCCCTTTTTATCGGTCGTCTTAGTTTATGTAACTAAGAACACGCTGTCCAAATTTCAGCAAAAACAAAGAAGCGGCTAACGATTTTTTACACAAACTTGCACCCCCCTTTTTTCCCTTAAAAGTTGATTTCTGGGAAAAAAGTATTGCATATCATTTTTTAGGATTAGATCTACCGCTGTACCAAATTTAAGCTCAATAGGGTCAGCGGTTCTAAATTTCCCATACAAACTTTGACCCCCCCTTTACCCCCCTTAAAAGTTAATTTCTGACATAAAAACTATTCAATGTTCCTAAACACACTTCAGACAATCGTTTTACAAAATATCAGCTCAATCAGTTCAGCGGTTACAGATTTGGATACAAACGTTTTTTAGAATTAATTCCCGTTCCCGTGGAAATTTTGCAAAATCCCTTTTTATCGGTCATCTACGTTACATAAAAAATACGCTGTTCAAATTTGAGCTTTAAAAGATGGCCGGTTACTGATTTTCTACTCAAACTTCTACCCCCCCCCCCCCTCTTCCCCCTTCAAGGTTGATTTCTGGGATAAAAAGTATCCCATATCATTTTTTAGGACTCAATCTCCCACTGTACCAAATTTCAGCTCAATGGGGTCAGCGGTTTTAAATTTTCCATACAAATTTCGACCCCCCTTTACCCCCCCTTAAAAGTTAATTTTCGTCAAAAAAAAATTAATGTTCCTAAACACGATCTAAACAAACGTTTTACAAAATTTCAGCTCAATCGGTTCAGCGGTTACGGATTTGCATACAAACATTTTTCGGGAATAATTCCCGTTCCCGGAGGAATTTTGCAAAAATCCCTTTTTATAGGTCGCCTTCGTTACCTAAAGAACACGCTGGTTTAAATTTCAGCTTAAACAAAGAAGCGGTTACCGATTTCCTATTCTAACTTTGACCTCCTTTATCCCGCCTTAGAGGTTGATTTTTGGAATAAAAAGTATACCATACAATTTTTTAGGACTCAATCTACCTCTGTACCAAATTTCAGCTCAATAGGGTCAGCGGTTTTAAATTTTCCATACAAACTTCGACCCCCCTTTACCCCCCTTAAAAGTAAATTTCTGACAAAAAAACTATTTGATGTTTCTAATCACAATCCCAACTATCGTTTTACAAAATTTCGGCTTAATCGGTTCAGCGGTTACGGATTTGCATACATTCGTTTTTCGGGAATAATTCCTGTTCCTGAGGGAATTTTAAAAAATCGCTTCTTATTGCTCGATGAAATCTTCTTACGAATACGCTGTCCAAATTTCAGCTCAATCCGTCCAGCCGTTTGGGCTGTGCGTTGATAGAACAAAAGTGTACGAACGATTTTATATAATAGATAAGTAAATCTTTAGATAGATATAACTCTTTTATTTAAAAACCGATTTAAATAAAACCAATACTATTTACAAATTAGAGAAATTTGCAACGTTTTAGCGAAAACTGCATACAATTCGGTTGTGCCGTTTTATCACACATAAGTAATAACCTTTTTACAAATTAAGCCTAATAAAACTACTCTGGTAAATTTTCGTTTATGGCCACATCGATAGATGGCGTATTTTTAGTTTGTCGCACTTTTTGCTTTTTGATTTTTTTGAATTGAATTTACTTTATATTCTATTACTTTTACTTCGAAATTTTGATGTAAATTAGGGGCGATGTGTCCGATATAAATGATTATTATTTATTTTATTATTTTATTTTACGTTTCCCTAGGAAAAATTGACAAAATGTTTTACGATCTAGATCGCGCAAGCGACTTTTTCGCGTCGTTTTGTTCATATGCGTATTTTCACAGTTCACCTTAGTAAAGGATCACAATGAATGGGGAGAAATTTCCATTCTTATTATATGTATGGATATGGATATGGATATGGATGGATGGATATGGATATGGATGGATATGGATATGGATATGGATATGGATATGGATATGGATGGATGGATATGGATATGGATATGGATATGGATGGATATGGATATGGATATGGATGGATAATAAAAGCCTGTTTTTAAAAACTTTTTTGAATATCAACTTGTTTTTATTGTCAACCCGCGCGCACTTCGTAGCGTCTAAAAAAGCTCATCATAATTCGTTGTGTAGTTTTAAAGATTCACGCATACAAAGGGACAGACAGACACATGACTTTGTTTATTGTTTTTTTAATACTATGTAGTAAAGATAAAGAAAAGATAGGTTAGCCTCTGATCACGATCTCGCGTGATGTCAAGCGATGATGCGGCCGTAGATGGTAGCAGACTGAATCTAGAAGGCGGGACAAATCCTTCCCTGGACATCATAAACATTGTAAACACATATTTAAAAAATGCAATCCTCATGAGTTTCTTGCTCGTTCTTCTCATAGAGGTGCCTTGCGAATGAGCGGTAGTGTTAAAATAAAAAATGTAAAATTGACTTGCAAAAGTGCTCCAATGTAGCCTATTTAAATAAATAAATTTTGAATTTAAATAAGTTTGAGTTCATATATTATGACTACGAAACTAGCTTATTTAGCTTTTAATAATTAAGCTTTTTTTTACCTAGGTATTTAGTTTCACATGTCCGATGTCCCGATGTGTATCTTTGATCAATAAATCTTGCAAGTTTAATTTGATCCACTTCCCTGTTACCGATTGAGCTGAAAATTTGCATGCGTGTGTAAATCGGATGACAATGCAATATTATTATGACATGGAGCTGATCTGATGATGGAGCTGGAAGGTGGCCAAAGAAACTCTGTCATAAAACAACGCAACCCCATCGAGTTTGGGCTCATTTGATTCGTCTTGACGAGTACTTTATGATGCAAGATAATAATAATAATTAAAGCTTGTTTTTAAAAAGTATTTTTTAAATTTCACTTGTTACCTAGGTATTTAGTTTCACATGTCCAATGTCCCGATGTGTATCTTTGATCAATAAATCTTGCAAGTTAAATTTGATCCACTTCCCTGTTACCGATTGAGCTGAAATTTTGCATGCATGTGTAAATCGGATGTCAATGCAAGTTTAAGCTTGTACCTATATATATTAATACTAGCTTATGCACGCTGATTTGCCCGCATGGCGAAATCCTTTCTTGGCGGAGGTCTACGTCATAAAACCTATCTGTGTTCCAAATTTCAACCCAATCAGTCCAGCTTTTTAGGCTGTGCGTTGATAGATCAGTCAGTCACTCTTTCCTTTTATATTTTTAGATTGTGGAGATAGGTAATACATTAGATAAGATAAGAATACTCTTTATTGGAACCAAAACAATACAATTTGACTTAAAAACTAGTATTTAAGGGTGGAGTTGGTTGTCAAAACGTTTTCATAAATGTCATATATTTGTCACTTAAATACCGCAAAAGTTTTACGCGCTGCATGATATTTTTTGAATTGTTGGCAAATTTCAGCTGTTTCACAGAATAAGTATACTAAAAGTACAAACCAGAAAGATATTCTTTACTTTATTATATTATTACACGAGTAGATACCCGTTTGAATCTGGCAAAACACTCAGTTACTCAATTGTCTATACTCAGTTATAAGATTTAAATCGGTCAAAATTAAAATTACTCTAGAACTGACAAACACATTAATAAAAAAAAATATATGCATCATAAAGCACCAAGAATTTTATTTAAACAAATATAAATCATTTAATTACTATTCAAATTTATTACGATTCCAATTATCAATCATTGTTTTAAAAATGACCAAAGAGAGCTAGTTATGTCTACAAAAGTGCACATTTCAAGCCTTATAGATCTTCTCACACACAACTGAATTACCATCGCTTCGCCGATAAGATATCTGCCAGCTCGTACGAATGCATCGCATCACTTGTGTAAGAGTTCAACCTCGTAAGTGTATCTCAATAAAACTGAGTATAATACGCAATAGTTGTATATAACTATCTGTACTGTAATAATCTTTGAAGTCAAATTAATATATTTTATATACAAGCAGAGCCCGCGAACTCGGCCCTATAAAATACAAACTTTTCTTAGGACGTTAACTCTTGACCAAGATCTAGGTTAGCAGTAAACGATGATGCATGTATAAATGGAATCAATTTAATCCGAAAGGAACATAATAATTTATAAATTTCAAGTGCCATTTGGATCCAGCTTAGATATTCCATTTTGTCATTACAAACAGACCTTTCAATTGCATGTTTAAATATTGATTTTATTTTTGAAGCATTTTAGGGATCCAAATGAATCCTGGAAGAAACCTTTTTCAATCAGGTAAGGTAGCACTATCTAGTTAGTTTTTCGAAAGTAAGTTTTATACTTAAATCACAATTATTTGGCGGCCATCTTGGATTTAAAATTTTGTATAGTGGGTTGTATTCTACTAGTTAAGCCTTTTCATTCGATACCCATATTGAGGGTGGTCATACAGACAGTTTAAGTATTAGCAAGATGTTTTTTAATGGTTTTGATTTTTAATTAAAATATATTTAGTATTTTAAATAGGAGTATTAATTGTCTTCTTATCCTTACTTCTCTTCTAAACATTTATTAAAATTTTATAAAGATCCCTGCTGCTGACTGTTATTTCACAGGGAATGTGAATATAAATATTATGCTTATTGGCTCATTCAATCTTCTTTATTTTGTTCGAAAATTGTATGATACCTTACGGAGTAAGCGCGGTAAAGATACAAAGTGACAATGTATTTTTATCCCCCTATCTCGGAAAGTGTATTTTTGCTCTTCGATATCTGACTGGAAAAGTCCATTTTATCCTCCAGAGGGTAAAGTAAAATTGAATTTAGAACATCGTGTGCACCGAGTTTGTTGGTCAAAAACATAATTAAACCTACTTTTTGACTAAAGATGTTACTTGTTTAGATTAAGTAACTTTTGCAGGTACTTATCCGACCAGTAGTCTTTTTCTAAATGAACTAAATATGGTATTTTTTTTCCTATAATAGTAAATAATAGTTTAGTTGATTTAGCACTGTCAATAAAATAATCTTTTTTTATAAATTTATTTGATATGAATAACTAAGCGCATATACATAAACTAAAATTGAATAATTGTGCCTATTTAAATTGAATTGGTAAACAAATAAAAAGAAATAGGTTGAATAGGTTATATCTATATTATTTATATTAATATACAAAAATAAAGTAAATAACTTTTCTTTTTAAATCGTTTTTTTTTTAACTTGATGAGGTTACTTTAGACGATATGGCACTGGCAGCACTGCGCACCATATTCTTTTTGCTCCAGTTGCCAATAAATAAAAAAAAAGAATTTCTCTTTGCTCTCTTTATTTCTTCGTTGAGGAGGGATGAACAATTATGTGTCACACTCGAGTGCAAAGATTTTTGACCTTGTGCTCTGTTGATTCCCTCGCTTACGCTCATGATTCTAATTATAATTTTAGAATCCTTCGAATGCTCGGTCATACAAACTGAGCACGCGGTAAAAAAGCAACTTTGCACTCTTGTATAACAAATAACTATTGTTTCTGTAATAATATAATATTCTTCGGAACCCTATATAAACTTGGTTTTACACGCTCTTAGAGAAGAATGAGTACTTATCAAAATGAAATAAATGACGATCATGTTTTTGTTGGTGTATTTTTTAGGAACTTGATTCATTTTGAACAATTATTGAGTTTTTTAAAAAAAATTGCAAATACAGTGGCGCCAATTAACAACATCAAATTATTTTAGTTACTTGAAAATCAGCACAATATTAGAAGCCTTGTGGAATTATTGTGAACTAACGTGGATTTTTAAAAATATAACAAAATATGTTTCACTAAAAGTAGAGGGGTCAAGATTTTTTAAAAATAATTTTATAGGTCTTGTTTGTGTTATTATTTCAGTTAAAATGAATATTTGACCGAGAATAAAGTAATATAAGCGTTAAACCACAACAGTGGCGCCATCAATCTCACATGTCTATTACTTTTTGTACAGAAATATTTTTCAAGGAGTCCTGTTACATCACATAAAAATGCATAATTTGACATAATTTTTCTTTTCTCATAAAATATACTCATAATAAAATGAAATTAGTAAAGTAGTATAAAATTAGAACGTAAAGATACATAATACCTAGGAATTACATGGTACATACATGATGTTATATAATAGCATACTCATCTAGCTTTAATTCATTATTATCTAAATTATCAAACAAATAAAAATGTTATCTCCTAAAAAATATGTTGTATTTTTACTATAATAAATATTTTTTAAATACGCCACATTTAACTTTAAAAAAACTTAAGAATGGTGTCGTACTAAATAAATAAAATTAGATAAAAGCTTATAAAAAATAGATTTGCCGTAAACTTCAATGACAATAATCTTTAAAAAATACTTTTTTATCCTTAATTTTAAACTAGAGAAAATTATGAAAAAATATTATGCGAGCTGACAGTTGCCATATGTTTTATTATTTACGTAATTTTTGAATATTTTTTGCGGATTCTATGTCAAAGTGACATAGACCCCGCTCTGGCAAGGGCCTGACGGGTACTGAATCAAAATTCCAAAAGGTATTGACAGGCAGCTTACATTTATTGTTTTTTAAAACCAAAGTACAGTGTTATAAGGATGAAATTAGAATTGGTCTTTTTTACGATATGGCTGCTTAGTAATGCGAAACGTACGTTTTGGTTATTTATTTTTTATGAATTTTGCTTAAAACTAGTTTTTTGTAAAATAAACTCTAACTAGTAAAAAAATCGATTGGGGAACGTATTAAGTACACTTTTGGCTCACGAACAAACCATTAGTAAATGCAAATAAAACTACGATATGGCATTCATTTCCAAAGAGACGATTGAAAAATTGTCAACATTGGCGATTTTTTTCTCAAAATCCATTAATAATTTTGGAAAAGTAACTTGGGACTTTAATAGGCTCATCTATTAAGCATATGTTATATTTTTTGTGACGCTGTACAATGAAGCCAATTCATACAATTTCTAAAAGCGTAAGTATCGATTCGCGCGTTTGTAGAGTTCCCCGCTCTTAAAACTAAACAAAAATTTGGTCCACAATGGGCGGCCTTATCGCTGTGAGCGATCTCTTCCAGGCAACCAACCTTTGTACGGAACTATAATTGTCCGGAAGAGTAAGAGTGGAATTTGGTAGAGAAACTTATTCATAGACATTGTTCACTTAGCTATGTACTACTATGTACATAGGTGAGTAGATAATATTATTGTATCTAAATTAAACATTTCAATCATACTACTTACAAAAACGCTTTAGTACTAGTACGATCGAAAGAGATGCAAACACACAAACCGCACAGCTACCTACAAGAGGGAGCGAGACACAAGAGCCAGCTGAAAAGGCAAGCTGAATGTGGACTGCAGGACCCGGAATCGGGGAGGTGGGGAAATCTCCCCACTTTCAGGGAAATTTCCCTATTAGATATGCTATTTTTAGAATGTGAATGGACGTCTACGAATTGTTAATTCTAGGATCTTTGAGAATAATGTGGTACTTGTATGAAGTTGCTAGCTGTGACCTGTGGCTTTACTTGCCGGAAAATAGCATATTATGTGTTTTTATTGTCTGGATGAGATCGTTACTATAATAATTCTGTTTATTGTATTTGCCTAAATGTGTAATTTTAAACTTATTAAATAAAGAGCGTAATGTGTAGTCTAATCTACTTACATATTTTAAGGTAAAAATACTTAGGATCATAATTTTCCGGCAAATCATTCGTCATTACAGGGTGGTGTGGCCTGAAGAGATCCTACTTCACTATAATGCGTTTTTTTGACATTAAGTGCTATGGGTGCTTAATTTTTGAATAAAACTATTTATTTGTAAATTTTGTATGCTTTGGATCCCGCCAGACTTTTTCTTACATCCTTTTGTTACAACGTGTTTCAAATTTGGAAAAACAATGCTTTTCTTTTGTTTTACAAGCGCGACATGACCTACGTTCTGACATTTACCAATGTAGGTTAGCGCACGGAGAATTGTTTCACTACCTGGCAACATTCACCCCGGCGGGAACAAGGGAAGGGACGACCGAGAACCGAGAATATCCGTCAGTCGCTCGCGGTACTCGACTCGCACCAGTCGACAAATAAAAAATAAATATCATTCGAAATTCAAATAACCTCAATAAACCATTCCAAATTAGAAAATTGACATTTGAGTGTTTTTGTTGTGGTAACAGTGAATTAAAAATAGGTTGGTTGCGAACAGGTGAGGCCTCTTTTATTATTTATGGATATTTTTCAGTGGGAGCAAATTGCCTCTAGCCGTTGCTTTAATGGGTATATTCAGAATAAATATTGGCATTAAATTGGTTGTTTTACGTGCAATGGCTTTTATTCTTTGTGGCTTGAATCTGAAAAAATGCCGGTGAACAGGTCCTTTATCCCGTAACCTTATTTTTGCAATTTCCTCCCAATCTTTCAGCTCTATTGAAAAATGAAAACACATTTAATTTTGTAGAACAAAGAGCCTTTTATGATTTTTGGCATTCAAAGTCTTTCTTCATTTACATGATGATTACGTCAAGATATTCTTGGAAATATAAATATATAGACATGTCGTTTTGATCATCTGCATCATCCTGCATGGTTGTCTGGAAGAGATCGCTATTAGCGATAAGACCGCCAATTGTAACACTTGGTTTTTATATTATTTTAGTTTTTAAGTTGTTTTGTACATTTTCTTTTGTGTTTCAATAAAGGGTTATCTATCTACCATCGCGCTTTACAAAAAAAAAAAAACTAGCTGATAACATAGTTTGTAGCTACCTACATTTATTTACTGAGTTATACACACATAAATTATTGACCTCTCCGTGTTAAGACTGTGCATTGTGTTTAGACTTACAACATAATAAGCCCGCCCCACTTGACAAATATTCACGCGAAGTGAAAATCCCAAGCAAGAATGTCAAAATCGCTTTTTGAATGAGAATTTCACACTTAGCGCTAATATTTGCGCTCAGTGAAGCGCTGGCTTAAGACTAATCGTACGTAACCTCTACTTATTTACTTTAGAAATAAGTTTTAAGCTGAAATTTTATGTACCTTATATACCTACCCTAAACTATTATGTCAAAAATACTTACATATTTGTTAAAACAATTATAATAATTTGTATATAAATACAGATCTTATTATACCTCCCTATAGGCAATAGGTTACTTATTTGACATTTAGTTCAGCATTATTGATTGCTATTCAATCAGAACTTGGATTTTAATTATCTCAAACCGCTGAACTGAATGGATTGAAATTTGGAACACAGATGGGTTTTATGAGATAGATCTTCGCTAAGAACGGGTTTTTCCACGCAGGCAAAGTCGCGAGCACAATTAGTTATTAATAATGTTTTTTAAAAATACTTCTATATATGTATGTACCTATATTATTTAAATTCGAACCAATTAATAATTAAAGGTAACTTATAGACCCTGAAATAACACAAAGGTGGGTAAAACCGCTGGGCACAGCTAGAAGGGGAATATTTCACCCAACTCAGCATTTATTTTATTTTCGCACATTCTTAGTTTTATTTTTTTGTTATCCTCGTGAATCTGCTCTAATCCTGACATGAACATAGTTTATGTCTGTCTATTACTGAGGTACTGCCACCTATTTTCGTACTTATAGTAGGTTTTACTTGTACGCTTGGCTTTCGTCAATTTTTGAGATGAATAAACGATATTATGATGATATTTAGAATGATGATGATATTTAGGATGATGTTATTTAGAAAATTTATACAAAAGTACAAGTTTTAGGCTGGCCCCATATAGCACGTGCACGACGAGCGTATGCTCGAGCATATGGCCGATGACATCGTAGTTCGCTGGGACAATGCGACGTGATTATCGCAACTTACGTCTGTGAAAAACGTGCACGCCCAATGTTAGGTCAGCTTTATGAAGATCAGTTTAATATAATAGCAGTTTTCTAATACGCCAAAACAAATACTAAAAAAATATAAAATCTCATAATATTAAGTGGAGCACTAAATTACATTTTAATTTAAAAAATAACCGTAGAAAAATAAAAATCCTCTATCTACATATATCCTATTTATTAATGTTAATATTGTTGTTTTATTTATATAAAAAACGAACTCTTGCAAACAAAAACAAAACCGTAAAATAAAAAAATAGTCCACTAAGAATTTTTGTAAATTTTTGTATGTAATTAATTTACCGATTATATAATACCCCAATTTTACCCCATCACTAGCCAGTATTGCCATTAAATAAATCATATCCAATAGTGAGGGAGGCTAGATTGCAGAACAAAGACTCGATCCAAGGACGCAGTCTCGATGAGCCCCGATTTTGTGAATAATTTATGTCTGATGGATTTTTCCGACTAACTTTCCGGAGGTACAGTTTTTTAAGAGCAATATGACTGTGAATAAAAAATAAGGGATCTCTTTTGGAGATCTGTAAATTGTAAGGAGCACAACCTCTTTTATTATTTCTGATGTTTACCTAAAAATGTGACTAATATTATAACCGTGAAAGTTTTTGAGAATGTATGGATGTCTGGTTGTCTAGATGTATGTTTGTTACTCTTTCACGCCTAAACGGGTGGACCGATCGAGCTGAAATTTGGTATAGAGATAGCTTAGACCCTGTAATAAGTAATAACACATCCACATAGGCTTCAGAACAGCGGGTAAAGCCGCTGGGCGCAGCTAGTTCTTCATAAAAAAGAAAATTCCATTATCTAATAGCATGAGTAGAGAAAGTACCTTCGAACTATTCCATTTGTCTAAGCAATCTATTTTTGTCAAGCAAATGCAAATAACCTAATTTATTTACCGAACTTGAGTTCGAAAAAATACGCTTTTTCTTATGATACATACTAGTTATAAGTTTCAGTAACTGAGCTAGGCATTCACTAAGTTCAAAGGTTTGACGTTTTCTAGCGTATTTTTATTGTTTTTTTTAAGTTATTGTCACTTGTATTACTTAACTTATGTCTATAAATCATATCGAACTTCACACTGTTTTTTTTTTTATTTTGCGTTACTAGATGCGCTAGTTTGCTAGTTTTATTACCTATATACTAGTGACCCCCCTCGGCTTCGCACGTATTTAATACAAGATACAAAGAATCACTCTAGCTTGTATTTCTGAAAAATGCATTAAACTCCGTTGAGTAAGTCCATATCTAAGTAATAGACAGCGGAAATGACTTCATTTTATACTATGTAAAGATTTTAGATGTCACCAGGTCCCTCTAGGTACATTCGACAATACCCAGGGCCCCGCGATATATTGCCTCCCTTTGTCCCTACTCCACTGCCAAACTATAGCCAATAATAGAATAATAAACTGTAAAGAAATAAAATTAAAGGTGGCCTGAAACTGCAACATAAAACCTTTACACAACACAGGCGTTCAACCTTTAATTGTGATTTGACTCTGACAATGTAAGCAGGATAACCTGTCCTATTGGAGTATATACCTAGTCAGGTCATAAATTCTGTCACATGTTTAATATAAAATTATTGGAACAAGTTTATTTATTATGTAACCATTTATATACCAAAATGAACTTAACAAAACATAGATTCTTATGACAATAAAGTTTATTCAAAATGACCTCCGTGATTTTGAATACAGGCCTTCAATCTGCGCGGCCAGTCGTCTATCGCAGCACGAACGAGGTCCATGTCAATATCGGCTGCTGCCTTAATCAAGGATGTCTTGAGTGACTCCAAATTGGGATGAGGCTTTGAGCACGCCTTTTCCTCCAAGTGTTGCCATATCTTGTAATCTAACGGACTCAAATCTGGACTGGAGGAGGGCCAGTCTTCGTGCCGGATGAAGTCGATTTCACGCGCCGCCAGCCAGTCTTGTGTGCTCTTCGCTCTATGAGCTGGCGCCGAATCTTGTTGGAATACCCAGTGCCTGTTATTGAACATGGTATGAGAGACAGGTTCCACAAGGTTCGTCAGGACTGTATTTTGATACACAACTGCATTCGTTTTTACACCTTTCTCACAAAAATGTACCTCTGTTAAGCCCCAATAAGAAACTCCCAACCATACCATGAGCGAGGATGGAAAATGACCTCGTTGGACACGCGGAATACGGTTGCTCGCTTCTTCACTACTGTGTGCGTACACCTTATCATTTTGTTTGTTGTAGCTCTCTTCTACGGTAAAAATTTTTTCATCCGAAAAAAGAATTTCTCGATATTTTTTTCTCGCGTACCGCTTCAACAAAGCGCGGCATCTCTTCAGTCTCAGGTCCATTAGACGAGCATTTAAACGATGTCCTGTTTTTCTTCGATATGCCCGAAGCCCTAAGTCTTCATTTAACACCCTTTTCACCGTGGTTCTGCTTAACCCCATCTGAAGGGCCAACAGTTTCTGCTTACGTTTGGGATTTCTTTGAATTCGCGCCTTCACAGCTTTTATCACTGCTGGAGTCCTAACAGACCGAGGGCGACCACTTCTTGACCTGTCATCTACACTAGAGTCTTCATTGTATCGTTTGATGGTACGATAAACGAATCTTTTGGTTATATTCAAATTTTTCAGTATGTCAAAAATTTGAATTGGCGCGTAACCGCAACGATGCAACACAATAACTGCAACACGGTCTTCTTTAAGCGTCCACTCCATATTTAAAAATGAGTAAAATTCTAAAAAGTATACATTTTTATTTTCATGAACAATTCGAAATTCGAATTCAATAAACTTTTTTGTGGCCAGCATTCTAAAAGAAAAGTTTTTACTGTGTGACAATACTTATGACCTGACTAGGTACATATCTAAACCCCAACTTAAACTTCCGCGATCTGAGCTCATGTAAATTACGCGATAAGTCCCGATTAATAAAATTAACATCTAAACCACAATTTAGTACTTATTATAAAGACATCGAGGCTTTCATTTTGCAAATATGCCCAGGGCCTCTAATAGACGCAAAACAGCGCTGCGGTGTCATATCTTTTATTTATTATATCGATGTGACTTAGCTTCATAGTCATTCAGTTATGAACGAAAGTTAGTTCATAAAATGGCTGGATGTTTGGACGTAAAAATAAAAGCTAACGGCCTATAGCTTTCATGAAAAGGTTCGTGATTAAACGAATGGTCTTGTTTCTACGTGGATTTCAATTTGGTGCCTAGATTTTTGCTTTCAGTAAGTTTTTAGGGCGATTTGAAAAGTAAGTATCTATATCTTTATTTACATTAAAAGTAAATTAAAATTAATTCTGGCATGATGTTAAGTGAAGACTGGAAGGGAGTTATCCCTCTTCTAGGTTTAGTCTGCTCCATAAAGTTAAAGTTGCCTGTGTCTGTCTGTTCCTATATACCTTTGCTTAAATCTTAAAAAGTACGCAACGGATTTTTTTTCGGTTTTCATTAATAGATAGAGTAATTTAAGAGGAAGGTTTATATGCATAATATAGCAGAGATATCAATGGGGGGTGCCAGAATACCAGCGCTATGTCTCACACACAGCACAATGCTGAGGCAGCTCCCATTCGGTGGCTTAGTGGCGCACTTTTTTTTTTTTTTTTTTAAAGTATGAAGACGATCAAGACGCTCTCCTGGTGTTAAGAGATAACGCTGCCCATAATCAGTACAGTGCTACCCAGAATTTCACAATTATGTGCAATTCTAGGTGCACTGCACTAACGCTTCTTACTCAAGAGTCATAAGATGTTAAGACTCTTTAGCCCAGTAATTTCACTAGCTACAGTGCCCTCCTACCGGAGCACAGTAATGTTTGCACATCACTGCGGTAGAATAACTGACACTGTTGGGGTACCCACCTAGTCGACCTCCTGCAAAGGAAGTCTACCCCCGGTAAACCCCCCCGGTACCCCCGGTTTTATCTAAAGCCGTCGAATAAATGTTTTTTGTTTCTTTCTTTCTTTTTAGAAACACTGATATATTTCTGTTACAAGCAACGAAGTGCGGGCGGGTGGGTACTAGTATTATAAACGCGAAAGTTTGTAAGAATGTATGGATGTCTGGAGGTATCTTTGTTACTCTTTCACGCCTTAACAGGTGGACCGATTGAGCTGAAATTTGGTTGGTATAAAGATAGCTTAGGGAATAACACTTAGGCTAAAGTACAACGGGTAAAACCCCTGGGCACAGCTAGTAACCAATAAAAAAAGTATTATAAAAGCCAATCTAAAAGATACTCGTACTTAATATACCAGATAGGAAGGTTGTTTAGGAAATATAAAATGTTATTAGAGTAATTGTGGGAAGTAATAACAATATCGGTTTATCCTTCCATCTCATTATTATTTACTTCTCCCTTATCGCGAACCTTTCCTATACTGTGTTTAATCAGAAACTATACTAAAATGTGATTGTTACCTATATTATTTAAGCTATCTCTATACCTAATTTCGGCTCAATCGATTCACCCGTTTAGGCGTAAAAGAGTAACAAACACACATCCAGACATCCATACATTCTTATGTACAAACTTTCACGTTTATAATATTAATAAGACAGGTTAGTCTTTGACCACGATCTCGCGACGATGCGGTCGTAGATGCTAACAGACAAAACCTAGAAGGCGGGATAAATCCCTCTCTGGCTTTACTGATCATCTATCATGCCAGAACACAGTCTGGTGTTACAAATTAGGTACTTTTTTAATACCTCAATTCCCTGAGAGTCTCATAGCTCAGTAATCTCTACATGGTTATATTGCAAAACTTTCGATATTATTTCTTTTGTCGCAAAGTAAAGCCAAGATTGCTTTTAAAATGCTCAAACATTAATAACAGCTGTACCAGGGGCGCAGGAGTTATAAGATGTAGCTTTGTACAGCTCAAAGCGGTGCTGTACTGTGTCGGTCCGTAATTGCTTCCTGTGGGCCGTCGCGCGTTGGAGTGGCGCAGAAAGTCAACTTTTGATCTTTTCACAAAGACAATGTTACAAGGCAAATGTTATAGAAACAAAAGAAAAGAGCTTTACTGAGAAATTAGTTTTTGATAGCATTTTGGTGTCGTCAGATCATAGTTTTGGTGCGAAGACATAACAAAATACATAGAGGTACCTACATATTTCAAACACATTGTTCTTTGGTTACTCTATAATTAGTTTGAATTTTGGAGTTCAGACACGATACCATAATATTGTTATTTATTTATTTAGGATAATTTATTTCCATCGCGTTTTAATTTTTTTATTCCTTTCACACTTTAACGTGGTAACATCGAGAGTGCACCAATTTTTAGGGTTCCGTACCTCAAAAGGAAAAAACGGAACCCTTATAGGATCACTTTGTTGTCCGTCCGTCCGTCCGTCCGTCTGTCTGTCAAGACCCTTTTTCTCAGGAACGCGTGGAGGTAACAAGCTGAAATTTATAGGAAATACTAAAGTCCATTGCTTCTTAGAGCTGTGAAAAATTCAAACTTCTAGGCCAACGCAATCAAAAGATATAGACGAATATGTCGCAAATTTCAGCAAATTTTCGACATTCCCAAATAAATCAAAACCTACGGGGTACTTCTCGTGAACTCAGAATCTTGAAATTTGACACGAAGCAACACCTTAGAGCACAGATAAAGGAAAAATTGCGAAAACCATACATTTTTATTTGCGTCATATGAAAAAAATAATTTGAATAATTTTATACCTACTACCCCTTTTCTCATGAACGCGTAAACGTATTAAATTGAAATTCATATAAAAAACTCAAGTTTATTATACCTTTAAACTGTAATAAAATCAAACCTCTATGTTAACGCATTCAAAAGAAACAGCAATTTTAGCCGCAATTTTAAACTCGCGACTACTCTCAAAAAACCAAAACCTACAGGGTACTTGCCGTGAACGTAGAATCTTGAAATTTGGTAAAAAGCAATTCCTCAGAGCTCAGATAAAGGAAAAATTGCGAAAACTGTAAATTTTTTGTTACATCATATAAAAAAATATTTTTCATAATTTCATACTTACTACCTTATTTCTCATGAACGCGTGCTGTTATTAAACTGAAAGTCACATCAAATACTAAAGTTTATAATACCTTTAAACTGTAATAAAATCAAACCTCTATGTCAACGCATTCAAAAGAAACAGCAATTTTACCCGCATTTTTAAAATCGCGACTACTCTCAAGGGAATCAAAACCTATAGGGTACTTGCCGTTAACTCAGAATCTTGAAATTTGGTACGCAGCAACGTCTTAGATCATAGGCACAGGAAAAATTGCGAAAACTGTAGTTTTTTTTAGTAACATCATGTAAAAAATTATTTTTAATAATTTTGTATTTACTACCCCTTTCCTCAAAAACGCGAACAGGTATTAAATTGAAAGTCATTTCAAATACTCAGCTTTATAATAAATTTTAGCTGTAAAAAAATCAAACATCTATGTCAACGCAATCAAAAGAAACAGGCATTTTTGCCCCATATTTTCAAACTCGCAAGTACTCGCAAGGGAATCAAAACCTACCAGTATATAATATTATACCCACTTAACCTACGGGTTTGTACGGAACCCTCGGTGCTCGAGTCCTACTCGTACTTGACCGGTTTTATTTTTACTAAACTCAAACAACTGATAGTGATTTGGGAGCACTTAAATTTAGTTGATTTTCGTGTGATCGATATATGGTTAAGACGATTGTTCTTTACTGCTATACCTACTTCCTTTTGCAAGTATTCTTTCCTTGTTTTATTACCATTAAAGATAAAATCACAGTATGATATATAGTATACTACCTATCTTTATATGATTTTATTATAGTATTCGGTAGTTGACACCCGCACAAAGGCGAACGAACTGTTATTTAATATTCACGTAGTTCACAATATTTCCATAAAAAATCCATTTGCGGAGTAAATTCAAGAGTTTTCGTACTACATTTAATATTCTGTGATGTCGGGGGAAACGTGGCGTGTGAAGAACGACCTCTCACCACCCTGTTGCTACCAGGCACTCATAAATTCGCAGAGTAATTGCTGGCTATAGCCGTCGTTACTGGGTCAAACTTCTGCGCAGATTTGGAAACCATTTTCTTTTTTAATATTATTCAGAAGTGGACCCATAAAGGCGATTTTTTTTAAAAATAATTAGGTATTCACATCATTTAAGAATAAATATTTCAAGGGTTTTCCTGTTAAAGTTATTCTGTGATGTCGGAGGAAATGTGGTATGTGAAGAACGACCTCTCACCACCCTGTTGCTACCAGGCATTCATAAATTCGCAGAGTAATTGATGCCTATAGCTGTCGTTACTGGGTCAAACTTCTGCGCAGATTTGGAAACTATTTTGATATTTTTATTATTCTATAGTGGACTCCCAAAAAGAGGAAGAAACTATTATTTACGTATTTAAAAATATTTCAAGAGTTTTTCTGTTAAAGTTATTCTGTGTTTCTGTGTTCTGTGTGGAAACGTGTGAAGAACGACCTCTCACCGCCCTGTTGCTACCAGGCATTCATAAATTCGCAGAGTAATTGCTGCCTATAGCCGTCGTTACTGGGTCAAACTTCTGCGCAGATTTGAAACCATAACCCTTACAAAGCAAATCTCAAAGAGCTAATAAACAATGTGAAAGTTGAAGCCAGTTGGTGACTGTGATCTTTAAAGGTTTCTGTTTATTGAAACGTAGAATAAATTCTATTAGGAGGTATTTATTGATTACTGAAGTGAAATTCGAACTGTTTTTGCGATTCGAAGATTTTATTTATGTTTTATATACAAGGCAATTCTTTTAAGATTTATTACATTAGCTGGGCACCGTGGAATAATAATTGGGATAAATATTAGCATTAGCCCATGTACATATTCTTCCTGGTTTTTAGCTATCTGTATGTTTCATTGCAATCGTTGAATTTTTGAAAGAGCAACAAACATTCACGTACGCACATTATATAAACTTGTCAATTTTATATGCAGGAATAACCGCCTGCTGCTAGCTGTACCTATATGTTATTCTAGAGTCTATAATAGGTACCTTCACGCCGAATTTCAGCTCAATCTGTTAAGACATTTGGGCAGGAATTAACTAAGGGTAGGCCGTCGGGGACGCGGATGAGTGCTTCGTCGTACCCGCTGCCCCGGCATTATGGCGTCCCGCAGGAACACCCCAGGTTTTTAGTGGGATCCCCGCCGCGCCCATCTTCGGCGGGGGAGTCCCACATACCGCCCCGCGCCCCCCGGCATGGTGTGATGATGTGTAACGCATATTTCCTGGGATAACCCTTCTTATCATATCTTATAACCACTTAAGCACTATATGTTTCACAGACTATATATACCTACTACAAGACCATGTCAGCAATCAATCGAGCACACATCCGATTGTCAGGTAAACACTCCAATTATGGACGACTGTTGCGCTCGCTGTGATTGGTGCTATGTGGAAATGTCGCGAATCAATCACGCTGAAGGGTAAAATAAACGGATGCATACAGTAGTAGCATATAGTCACATTGGAAAATGATTTCTTAGCAGATGTCTACGTCAATCTTTATCTGCGTGCGGTTTTAGCAGCTCGAATGCCATGTCTCGGGCAGGCCTCCACGCCACTACCACTATAGGACTATTATTAATTGGGGTTTATACTCCAACAGAACAGGTTACCCTACTTACAAGGTCGTGTGGCCAACCTATATGTTGCAGTTTCAGGTCGCCGAGATTCCTACAAGGCCTGCAACATGACCTAACGACTGCCTCCTACATATCTTATAGGAAACAGCCGGGACCCACAGTTTTACGTGCCTTCCGAAACACGGTAGCGTCCAGGCGAAAATCTTTGCCACACTGAGATATTATAGTACTGCTAAAGGACTACTACAGGACTACTACAGGACTATTTATGTTCAACGGATCATATATTATAGTATAAATGCCCTACAAGACCGTGTTAGCAATCAATCGAGCACACATCCGATTGTCAGGTAAACACTTCAATTATGGACGACTGTTGCGCGCGCTGTGATTGGTGCTATATGGAAATGTCGCGAATCAATCACGCTGAAGGGTGAAATAAACGTAAGCTCATGTTATAGCACACTTTCATATTATATCTATATACAGGATTATTTTTAAAACACCCGCAACCTCGCAGGTCCAAGCAGTTAACATCATAAACAACAACGTGATAATATTATGTCACTTTTGATAATTTATTGCATTTTACTTAAGTCTCGACTAATATCTCCGATCGAGCATGGGATAGGCTGAAATTTTTATAATATTTATTGATTCCAGAAAACAGTGGTTTAAGCTTATAACTAACTGTAAAAACTAGACTATGTTAGTTAGGTAGTTTACATTAAAAAAAGCATTTGTGATTAATTACAAGCTATTACAAAATGAGTAGGTAGATAGGTACGGATAATAAGAAACCTTTTAGGTTTTACAATTTGTAAATATTATGTACCTAATCATGGGCGGATCCAGGATTTGGTCCTGGGGGGGGGGGGGGCAAGGTGCAGACGGGAAAAAATATTATAATTTTTACTACGAAAAGTGTGTGTTTAGCTCGCTCTGAACAGTTAGCAAGTTTAAATATCCTTAATAATAAGTGCGGGGGGGCCTTGGCCCCCTGCCCCCCCTCCCTAAATCCGCCTATGTACCTAATTATGAACTGTAAGCGTAATTCCTAAAAGTCGAAGTCTATAATTATTGCTAATTTAACGGTATTCACTATAATTAAGGCACGATAATATATTACACTTGTTAAACTTATTATTTATTATTAATTTTTAAATATGTTTAGTCTTAAGCTAATTGACAGCAAGATTACGTGTTACGTGTACATAGTATATAAGTACCTACTTTGGTTTTAGAGACTTATGTCTTGTTCTTTTGTCTTGTTATATAACTTATATTATTATGTATTTTTAATTGTAGAATGTCAATAAATTATGTTTTTACTTTTACTTTTTTTAAGTACAAAAATAAATATTAATTTCACATTTAATCTGAATGACACAGATGGCTGGTGACGCAGGATAGAGATAAGCTACGAACAAGGGATGTAAAAGATAAGTGAAGAAACTTTGGGGAGGTCTTTGTCCATCAGTGGGACGGCATAGACTAAATAAAAAAAAACTGCTCTGAATAATTATTTTTGTTTGAAAGTAAAATGTAACAAATGATCAAAAGCCACATATACCTATCACATGTTGTTTATGATGTTGGCTAACTGGTGCTGCGAGGTTGCAGATGGTTAAGAAATAACCCTGTATACTAAAGATTTGTGGTAAACTATGCGTTTTTAGTTTTTTTTATATTGATTATAGGTTAGCCTTTGCGACCACGATCATGCTTGATGTTAAGCGACGATGCGGCCGTAGATGGTAACAGATTTAACCTACAAGGCGGGATAAATCCCAACCTGGCTTCACTGGACATGCTTCCAGCGATATTACTGGGCATGACGAGATTCCACTGAATGGTGTGGTACGAGTAGATACCTATATCTGATATGGGCAATAATGATGCTTACTATTAGATCCGAATTTAATTAACTCCCCTTGTCACTTATTAAGATAAGATGATAAACTATTGATCCACATATGTATAAAGTAAATTTTACAAACACAAAAAACCAAAGGTGTGTCAATTGGTGGTCTTATCGCTCAAATCGTCTTCCAGACAACCGTGCAGGGAGAGGAAATATACACTGGAAGGACGGTGGCCTTTTTATTGTAAAAAAACTTACAAAACCTTTTTTAGGGAGATTTCATACTGCTCCAAGATTGTATAGTAAACAAGTATATCACAAACGACTGCGCTTAACTTACGTAAGCATAAGCAGCCATTTACAAGTGTAATCGCAACCTTATGAATATGAATTGCGAATGTCAGTGTACAAGGGTCTTAAAGCTCCTACTTTGAATATGACGAGGCACATTGAAGAAAACGATTGTTTTACAAGCTTTTATTTACAATTACCTGTCTGTTGTCTGTCTGCCTGTCTGGAATCAAATCTTGCAAGTTTAGTTTAATCCATTTCCCGGTATCCTATTGAGCTGAAATTTGGCATGCATGCATAAATTGGATGACAATGCAATATTACTCGTATTATGACATGGAGCTGATCTGATGATGGAGCTGGAAGGTGGCCATAGCAACTGCGTAATTAAACGACGCAACCCCATCGAGTTTGGGCTCATTTGATTCGTCTTGAAGAGTATTTTGGCTGGTAAAAATAATAAAAATCTTGTTATTAAAAAGTTTTTTTAAATTTCACTTGTTTTTGTAACAATCCGAGGTAAAGATGCGAGATTTGATTCGATTAACTTTTTTTTATTTTTTAACGTAATTTACTTAACTTTTGCCTTGCATACATTCGTATATCACAGATTCTGAAAAAGCATAAAATAGCATGCTTATTACAATAACTTACGTTCCATTCTAGAGAACGTGGGAAAACATACCGAATATAATATATTAAACGCTTTCAGAAACACTGGAAAGGCATTAACAAGTTGTGTAAACATTATTTACTGCGAACGTAAATCACAAATAACCGTTAAGGAAATACTATAAAACACCCGACGTAGACTTGAGACTAAACAATATGACGACTGCTACGCATTTATGTTTGCCTGGTACCTTCCAGTTTAATTTATCAGGATTTTCTTAGGCGTTGTGTCGTACCTAGGTACTATTGCAACAACTAGAAAGTGGAAACATTTTGCTACTTTCCTACAGCTATTTTATAAATCTATGACCTATACCGAGCTTTAAAATTGGTGCAGCTTACCAATTTAAGGCGTGTGCGATGTACCTGTTGCATTAAGTACATATAAGAAATAGCTAGTTACCCAAAACTTCCCATTGCTAGATGCTGCAAAGCGCCTAAAGAAATACTGTACCCGACTCAATCTTGAGACTAACAATATAATGATTGCTACGCATTTATGTTTGCCTGGTACCTACTCGTTATATCCTGTTGCAGCAACTTTTTCGCAACGTTCCTACTAGCTTTTCAAGAATCTACTGACTAATTTAAAGCCAATTTTTGGCTTGTGAAATTACTGGGCCGAAGAATTTTAACATCCTAAGACTTTTGAGTAAGAAGTGTTGGTTCTCTGTGCCCAGAATTTTACATCCTGGGTAGCACTGTACTGATTATAATGGGCAGCGTTATCTTTTACCAACAGAAGAGTGTCTTGCTCGTATTCCTGCTTCTTTGCAATGTAATCCAAAAATCCAAATACTGCTATCAGGAGAAATATATCAGTTCCCTATCCAAATAATAAATAAATAAAAAGTTTAATTGTCTAAAAAATATTACAATTCTCAGAACTATTTCGTAGTATTTTGTCTACATCAAACAGATTTTTAAATATTTATGAAATCTCTAGTCGAAGAAAGTTTATTTTTAAATAACTTTATCTTTGTTCATCAAAACAAATCAATCTATCAAAGTCAACTCTCGTATTATTTTTGAAAATACCGAGTAATATTTTGAATATTTACTTAACTTTTATTAACTTGCTGAGAGCCCTTAAAATAACTTACTGTAATTACATCCCAAATGCCGTTAAAAGGAAAAACGTGAATTTATTGAAACTGCCTTCACCTAATTGACTTTCACTAAAACATTGGCTGCTCGATTCGATTTTTGTTCAAGAAAAAGCTCTAAGCGTTACTGGCCGCCTGGTACCTGGTTCTTTAATGAAATTTATTTAAACGGAAACTAAGTATTGTCAGTTAGTTATTTTTAGAGTCCGACCGAAACTGGTTTTACGGCCGAAACCGAAACCGAAACCGAATGTTCGGCCGGGGCTTTAGTTTCGGCCGAAACCGAAACCGAAACCGAAACTCACGTGGTCAAGTAAAAAAATCTTTAAAATACTGAAATTTGGTGCATTTTACCCATTATTCTGCATTAATTAGGACATGAAATGGAAGTACAGCGTAATAATAAGTTTGTTGTATCAGTTGTAATATAAAAAATATATCAATAATATTTTTAATTGTTTTAGGCTTCCGTGGTCAACAAGGAAGCCTTATAGTTTCGCTTTGTCTGTCCGTCCGTCTGTCTGCGGCTTTACGGAGAAACTATAAGTCCTAGAAAACTGTAATTTTGCACAGAGGAGGGCAATGATTAGGGTAAGATAAGATAAGATAAGAAAACTCTTTATTGTTTCACCACAATTAATATCTTAAATCTAAATAAACAGTTTATAATATAAACAGTGAGACAATTGGCGGTCTTATCGCTAATAGGGTAAGAGAACGGTTACGAAAATAAATAAATTTAAATCAATTAATTTAGGGTAGCTCCCAAACTTGTAAAATAGGGATGATATTTTTTCTGGCTGATCCCATCATTTAGGGTATTGTTGAATAGGTATTTTAATGAAGGACATATTTCTAAGGAAATTTTTCGATTTAATGATCCATTTGAAAGATATTCAAGTTTAATTTTTTTTTGGGCGTCCCCGCCGTCTAAAATCTAAACTACTGGCTTTCAAACACTTCAAAATCACGAATATTTTCAACCATGAAGTTTCCGGGAAAACCATAGAGGTTAAGATAGTTTTATAAGTTTTAAATATATCGTTGATGAAAATTAAGGCAGTAGATATGTATACGATTTGCCAGTTCTACGGAAGCCTACATTGCGCGTAGTCTGAATAGCGCTTGGCCTATTTATTTAAATTAAGTTCTTATAGCAAAATGTTTATCAGTTATCAATTTTGATTATACACAACACTAATTGTTACTGTTATATTAACCCCTTGATTCAGGAAAAACTACCAGTTCAAATCAAAATTGACATCTATTTCTAGCTTTTTTAAAATAAGGTTCAAATTCGCATGCGCAGGTGCAGTGCGGCTCGATTGATCCGCTCGGTGACATACGGGTAAAATACAATGTATTAGTATTTTGAAATCTTACTAATTAATACTTTGGTTTGTACCTATTTGTACTTAGAAGAATCATCAATCTGTTTAAGGAACCTCTATATAAAAATAATAATTCCTAAAATTGCTAATACACGCTTAGTTCCAGTCTCAACAAAGATAATATCAAATCACACATTTAAAATTAACAAACCTAATTATTACAATTATTAGTCATCCGCCAAAGCGTTGTCGCGAGAAACGAAGCTAGGCGAGCGTGCACGATAACTTCCGAAGGGAGTTTCGGTTTCGGCAAAAGTTTCGGCCGATTTTTGGCCGAAACTCGGCCGAAACCGAAACCGAAACCGAAATTTCGGTCGGACACTAGTTATTTTACCGCCTTTATGCAGTTATGTGCTTCGGTAGGAGGGCAATGTAGCTAGCGAAATTACTGGGCTGAAGAGTCTTAAGATCTTATGACTCTTGAGTAAGAAGCGTTGCTGCAGTGCGTCTAGAATTTTACATCAACATCATTGCGAAATCCTGGGTAGCAACTGACCTGCTTAACGGCAGCGTTATCTCTTATTCTCTTACCATCAGGAGAGCGTCTTGCTCGACTTTACTTCTTTGCATAAAAAAGTATAACCTATCGTAGGTAACTTAAAATAAAATGTCTCAAAACACCCCATAAAAGAGGGTAAAAACGTCAATAACTTATTGAAAGTGCCTTTATATTTCAATGGTAAAACATCGGCCCTTCGATTAGATTATTGTCCGAGACAGCTCTAAGCAATTACTGGCTGCCTGGTAGTCGGTAACGGTATTGACCGTCGTGTCCATAATTTAACTGAGATACGATCGAACTGAGACTCAACTCGGGTGAGGGTAATCGTCCGTTGGCAAGTATTAACTAACGAACCATAAATGTATATTTCTATAAAAAAGTATGTCTGGCTAAATTAATAAATTACGGTAAGAATTAGCGTGTTTTCGCACTTTTTTATATAACGAAGTAAGAAAACGAGACGCTCTCCTGATGGTAAGAAACAACGCTTTCATCACTTGCCTTCACTGAACATCGTTCCGGAACCGTAACACAGTCCTAATGCCTGCCGTGTGGTTTTGTCCTTTACACACTTATTCGGGTCAAACATACCCTATCCCAAATCACAACATCTATATTAGTACATTGTTGACCTAATTCCAGTGGCCCAATACGAGCATCAGATGTTAGGTCCAACAAGTGCACGATAAAGCTGAAAGTTTTATGTACCCCTAGTCAAATTTACGAGCCGAGCGATGTGGAAGTAAAACGACTATTTATAGTCCATCATTACCCAGATAACAGTATTGTAATTTTATTGACTTTGAGTATTAGGTCTGCTTAGCCCTACATTCATAGAGGACTGAGGATTCAATAGTTTAGAAAGGGTATCAGTTCAGCTTAATGTAGGCTAGGTTTAACCTACGCTGGTTTATTTGCCTAGAAGATACCATTGTTATTAAAACAATAAAATTATTAAAAGAAATAAAATAAAAAAATATTTATAATAGAGCATGTGAGTGAGGGTAATTATATTTTTATAATTTATTTATGTGAATGTTAATTCTTGGAGATGCTACCATACATAACCATAAACTCAACCATACTAGAGCACGCATTTCCGGAGGTATGCTCTCGTCAACGATATGCATTGAAGCTGCATTACGTCAAATATCTTAAAAATAAATAAATAAAAATATCATTTATTGTCAAAATTACATACAACCAAAGAGAACCAAAGAAACCGAACCGAGGAAACTTTGAACCAAAGAGTTTTTACTCTGAACGAGCTAACCAAAACTAGCCGTCGTTCTCCCCCCTCCCTCTTCCCCCTTCCCCCTCCCCACCCTTCCCCCTTCCCCCCTCACTCCCCCCTTCCCCCTCACCTCCCTCCCTCCCCCTACCCCTTCACCCCTCCCCCTCTCTTCCCCCTGCCCCCTCCCCTCCCCCTCCCCCCTTTTCAAAAAAGGGGAACTACTGAGAAAAGAAGTTCCCACTAGATCCACTAGGGAACTAAAAGGGAATGATCCGTCGTTTTTGCGTCGGGGGTTAGAAACTTATAACACCCCGTCGTTTTTGCGTCGGGGGTTAAACACTTATAACACCCCGTCGTTTTTGCGTCCGGGGTTAAACACTTATAACACCCCGTCGTTTTTGCGTCGGGGGTTAAAAACTTATAACTTCCCGTAATTTTTGCGTCGGGGGTTAAAAACTTATAACACCCCGTCGTTTTTGCGTCGGGGGTTAAAAACTTATAACACTCCGTCGTTTTTGCGTCGGGGGTTAAAACTTTAATACCTACATATTGACTTAATGATTTCAACACACAACTTTCATTGCATAGGATCAAGACATTTTATTCCAAGCGACTACATGTTATATTACTCGGCCGCGTAAGTGATGCATTGGTGTGCGTCGCGCTCAGCTAATATACCTAAACTTGAACGGGCTTCCCTCACTATAAATCCTCTTAAGTAAACCTCCTACGTTGTTGGTTGAAAATACATCTAAACACCGCAGACAGTGACGTCAAACTTATAACACCCGTCTTTTTATCGGGGGCTAAAACAATTAAAGTAAAATATTTCGTGACAAATAACATTAGTCAAACAAAACACAAATTAAGTCGATGGAAGAAGACGGAGTGATTAGTACAAGTCTCCCCAGTGGGTGGGTGATGGAGCGCACTCGATTCAGCGTTTTATAGCTTTTTTAAGCCTAGTAGGCGACATCCTTCAGTTTACTGGGATCCTAGTACCTACTAAATCTGGTCTGCGGTCTATTTCAGTTTTACGGCTTTCTCTTTCTATTTTCTCTATTTATAGTTTAGCTTTGTCCGTCCGTCTGTCCGCAACTTTAAGATTTTAATTATTTGAAAAATATATAATGACCGTTCTTTACCCTGATTATTATTAACCTAATCCGTGCAAATTACAGCTTTGTAGGACTATTTTTTCCATATAGCCGCGGAAGGACGGACGGACAAAGTAAAATAAGACTTCCATGTTGAGTATGGAAGCCTAATGAATGGTTGGTTATAAAAACGCTCCGCTTCTCTATAAACCCGCATTCTAAAACATTACGTTAAAGGTAATTGATTGGACTCCATTCCAAGGCTGTCATTGACTTAATTTTTATCGAAACAGAAAATTACGCTTCTATTATTTTAACGTTAATAATTAAAAAAAATTGTTTACCGTCTTACTCTAGACAGATTTATTTATTTATTATTCAGCACAAGGCAACGACTAAATCAATGCTACAATAGCATTTTCTACCAGTTGCCTGAGTTGGCTGAACAAAATATACTAGAAAATATAGGGGGTTGACAAACATTAGAAAAAGGTAACATACAATTATAAACTTGTCGTTTACAGAACCAAAATTGATTTGAAATATAGATATGATGTGATTTGATGTGTGTTGAATTAGAAGCGAATGCTTTAACTTAATTTTTTATTTAAAAACTTCAAATTTTTATAACACCAAATGGGAAGTACCTATATTTCTTTCCATAGAGTAGAATAATATTCAAAATAAATTCACAAATAACGGAGCAGTGCGACATACCTAATAGGTACCAACATAACATTACAGCCGATTTGAGAATCTCCTTTTTAAAGTTGGTTAAAATTTAAAATATGTAATGGAAATGTGCGTGATAATATTCCATGCTACATTATATCTACGCCATAGACTAGTAAAACCACCTCATAAAGCACTTTATGTAGACTATTAACCGCAAGATCCTAAATACACTACCAACAATAATAATATTGAATGCGGCCAAATATGGAACTAATATTACACAATTTAAATTGCAGTGAAAACGTCGACGCAAGCGCCCTCCTTTTTATTGTAGCAAATTCCTGCAAGCCACAGATTAAATAAGCTACGAGCAACATAATTTCATTCGGCAAAACGCGTTCCCCGTTTTCACTTAAAATTCATATCATATACAAGCTGTGTCGTTATCTCACCATTCATTATTATCTTGAGATGTCTAATTTAAAAGCCTGCTGTCTTCGCAGGATGAGACGGGTGTATACGCAGCCATTTGTGTGAGAGAGATGGGAGATATGAATAATTCATAGTTTGTGATCCATTGCTGTAACATTGTTATGGCGTATTTATGAAAACCGTACGTAAGATTAAGTTTATGTTACAGATTTTGAGACAGAATTCCGCCCAAACATAAATATGATGCGGTTTATTCTTGTTACTAGCGTTGCTCTCGGCTTCACTCGCGTATTTTCATTTTTAATAAATGGGACTACACTAAACTCTGTAGGGTAATCTGACTGACTTATCATTATCACAGTAGAGACGAAACTCTTGAACCTAGAATGATAAAATTTGGAATACCTATCCTATAGGTTCTTTTTAATACCTAAACATTGAAAAAGAAAGGATTTTGCGAGAACCAGTATATATTTTTATTATCTTTTTGCTGAACTGATACAGTTGAAATTTGGGTCGGTGTGTAGCCTTCGGGGCGCTATGAAAAAAAGACAGAAAAATTTTGATCAAAAATACTACGCTTTATGTAACCTTCGGGACCCGGTGGGATGTGGGAGTATAAGGGTGGGGAACCCTCCGCGAGCAACCAAAGGTCATTGACCTTGACCCAGAGGTCATTGACCTTGACCCAAAATAAGTGAAATTGGCCCAATTATTAATGATCTTGACCCAATCACCACTGACCTTGACCCAAAGGTCATTGACCTTGACCCAAAGGTCATTGACTATGACCCAAAATAAGTGAAATTAGCCCAATTATTAGTGATCTTGACCCAAGCGTCACTGAACTCGACCCAGAGGTCATTGACCTTGATCCAAAATAACTGAAATTAGCCCAATTATTAGTGATCTTGACCCAAGCGTCACTGACCTTGACCCATAGGTCATTGACCTTGATCCAAAATAAATGAAATTGTCGTACCTATATTATTATTACATGACATATACCTATGTAGACAAATCAGTAACCTCGTTTACACTCTTTTTCTGGCGCTTCGCCGGCCGCTGCCGCGGCACGCTCGCTTCGCTCGCTCGGCTCGCGCGTTGCTCATAAGTAAAACCTAACACTCCTCCTCGCTTCGCTCGTCGTCGTACCTATATTATAATGTAACTGAATTTGACCCAAAGGTCATTGACCTTTGTATTTGGGCTAATTTCTCTTATTTTGGTTCAAGGTCAGTGACCTTTGAGTCAAGGTCAATATGACCCATACAAACGTCAGTCCTGGTGATGTTCTTAACACAATCCCGTGATAAAAAAATACTGTTGCCGGAATACGAAAACACGTAAAATATTCAAAGTCCTGATTCCCTTCACAACGATTGATCTTTGGCAACGTTTCCTCGAAATCCGGCTGGGCGGAGGAAAAAATGACCCGGATAATTTTTGTCTTATTTTTGGATGTCTTATATGATAAAATAAAAAAAAAATACAAATTTGAAATTTAAATTTTTTGATCAAAATTTTTCTGTCTTTTCTCCATAGTGCCCCGAACGCTACACCCCAACCGAAATTTGGCATAAAGGTATTTAAGTACCAGGAGAGAATGTAAAATAGTGTTAATCTCAGATATTCCCCTCTTAGAGGGGGAAAAGAGGGCCATTTTTCTCCTATAAAAGTGGGGGCAAATGTTAGTTTTTAATAAATGTCTAATAGTAGTTATTACACATTGGCGGTTGGCTAGTTTTTATTGGTTAGTTCAAAGTAGAAATTGTTTGATTCAAAGACATTTAAGGATACGTCACACTGAGGCGGCACGGCGGCAAAGCGAACTGGTCGCGATCCGAACGCGAACGGTCGCGAACCGAACCACGTCACACAGGACCGGTCCGCAGTTCGCGGCGGCAGGCGGGCAATGGATCAGGCGTGTTTGGTCACATTCTCAAATGGACATAAAAAAACGCGGATTGTCATATTAGCAGAATCTCGCAGTAGCATTATAATATTATTGTCATAGCAGCATATCATCAAAGTAGCAATAAGATATTGTAGCAAATATTATCATTTTGGTAATAAAAATACTTAATAATAATAAATAAATAAATAATAAATATTTCAGGACGTTTCACACAGCGCCACCTAACTAAGCAACTTAATGCTTGTAATATGGTGGTTAGGATAACGGATATAATACTTATATACTTTTCTTTTGTAAATACACACTTATAATAGATATTGAAAAACCACCCAGACCAGAAACAAATACCTGTGGATCACACAAACATTTGTCCCATGCGGGAATCGAACCCGCAACCTTCTGCGTTGCAGGCGGGTATTAGCCCACCGCACCACAGACGTCGTCAATAATGGTAATTACTATTGGTAGCGCAAGAAAACCGGGGGTAGACTTCCTTTGCAGGAGGTCGTCTAGGTGGGTACCCCAACAGTGCCAGTTAATCTACCGCCTGAGCAGTGATGTGCAAACATTACTGTGCTTCGGTAGGAGGGCACTGTAGCTAGTGAAATTACTGGGCTAGAGTCTTAACATCTTATGACTCTTGAGTAAGAAGCGTTGGTGCAGTGCACCTAGAATTGCACATCATTGTGAAATTATGGGAAGCATTGTACTGATTATGGGCAGCGTTATCTCTTAACATCAGGAGAGCATCTAGCTCGTCTTCTTACTTTTAAACATAAAAAAAAAACACACACACATGTCAAGACTTATACTCTTACGTTGCGTCAAGAGTACTACCGCTGTCATTGCAAAGAGATTTATAGCTTTTCTCAATATCATTGTGCATAAACAGAGTAGTTAACAAGTGTTTTTTTTTTAAACAAGCTTTTATTATTATTACCATCTAATATAAAAGTACTTGTCAAGATGAATAAAATGAGCTCAAACTCGATGGGTTTGTGCCGTTTAATAACATAGTTCCTATGGCCACCTTCGAGCTCCATCATCAAATCAGCTCCATGTTATAATAATATTGCATTGTCATACGATTTATACAGGCACGCAATATTGCAGCTCAATCGGATATCGGGAAGTGGGTCAAATTTAACTTGCAAGATTTGATTAAGACAGACGGACAGACAGACAGACAACAAATAGGTTAAAGTAAAGAAAAGCTTGTAAAAAGGGGCGATAATAGAAAGAATACTCTTAATAATCCGCTCTTGGCGAATGTATTTGCCTCGTATGACAATGTGCGAAAATTACATTTTTCGTCAAAATGGCATTTTGCGAATGTGACCAAGTTCACCTGATCCAACAGAAAAAGCGGTTGACAGTTTACAGCGGTTTGACACTGAATAAATTATTATTATGACATTGAAACTTCAAAAGTTCGCGCTTCTAGATTTTTCTTAGATCACTATACCAGCCAGATACGTAACAGTTAGGCGTCTCCCGCCACCAAAACAAGAAGCGCTGGGCATAAAACTAGTTTAACACTAAACGATTCGTGAGTTGTTGCTTGTGAGTTTTTGAGCTTCTTGTCGACCGTTTCGATCCTGTACGAGGATCTTCTTCAGGGAGTAGCTGCGGTTACGCGCCGGCGTCCGCGCCCCGCTCCTCGTACAGGCACGAAGCCGAAGTAAATTCAAGTTAGTGTATGCCGTTTATTTCCAAAGATGAACATAAAACTAGTTGGCACAATTCAGGTTGTCTTTTTGTGTGTCGTTTATATTTATGTGTACTCGTGTGCGTAGTGCGTAATCATTAGTGATATCATTATAAGTATTAGTGTGCGTTTCCTTTCCCCCTGCAGAAACTAGCAATTTTTTCACATAAAAATTAGATCTGGCTTCGTTTCCTGTTGGTTTAATTTTTCAAAGAGAACAAAAGAAAAACAATGTGAATTTGACATTACTAAAAATGTGACAAACAGGTCGTTTGAGTAGTATACTTTTTTAACTGATGAAATGTCGCTAGATATTCATTTGCCAGCTCTTCAATTTTCGTAAGGTAGTTTCGATAACTATATTACGGCTCATCAGACCCTCTCTACATCATGTGGAATGAACAACCGTTCAGTCACCATAGGGTTCTCAGTCGGTATGTCTCGGCTCCATCATCAGTGCAGCTCGATAACACAAAAAAAAACCAGATTTATTATATATTACCATTATGCTACAATTATTTAGCTAATTCTGCGTTATAACTGAGTTGTAAGATTTTTTTTACATAAATAAGATAATATTAATTGAGTTGCACCTTTGATTTTTAAGCCCAGCAGCGGGAGAGTACAAGCTTAGCTTTAATTATCATAATTTTTCATTGGAAATTTCCATTAGATTCATGACTAAAATCGCACCGAAGTTGTAATAAAATACAACTCGTTCTACCGCACCGCGTGCCGTCGTGGCACGGACGGCGCCCGGTTCGCTCTGTGTGACGGCTTGTATTGACTTCCCTACAATACAGCGTCCGAGAACGCATTCCGCCGCGGAAAGCGGTCCAATTGACAAGTTGTCAGTTGTCATCAATGCGATCTGCCCGGCGCGGCAGACCGGACCGCGCCTGTTCGCGTCCGCTTTATGTGTGACGCCTCACATACAAACTAGAACATTACAAAAATTCCGTCCCGGTTCGCGTCCGCTTTGTCCGCTCAGTGTGACGTAAGCTTTACAAAGACGGCGAATTTTCATTGTCTCCTTCAAAGACGTGTATTATGCAGCGTCAATGCATATTGTCTGAGATAGCATACCTCCGATAATGCGCACTCTGTAGTTGGCTTATCTATTATCTATGCCTATTTATATAAAGTAAAAATAGTTTATTTATGTATTTTGTGTAGGAGATGAAATAACAGCTTTTTTATTTATATTTTTTATTAACATTGTCTTCCACTGTACCGTTTTCCACGAACGCATCGTCGCAGTGAATCTTTTATTCAATGTATTCTTAACGACAGTGACACGAGGTTTTTCAGTTGGCTCGGAATGGCTTTGTTTTGTTTTTGTTTCATCTAAATGTCTGCATAATGGCATTCTCTTGAGTAAGGTATTGCATAATACTATGTAGTGAACTGCCCAAGTAACTAAAGGTTCTATAAACAAGGCCTTATATCACTAAACAATACGACACACACACAACATTACTGTGCTTCGGTAGGAGGGCACTGTAGCTAGTGAAATTACTGGACTTGACGAGTCTTAACATCTTATAACTCTCAAGTAAGAAGCGTTGGCGACAGTGCCCTCCTAACGAAGCACAGTAATGTTTTCACATTCTGCTCAGACGGTAGAATAACTGGCTCTGTCGGGGTACCCACCTAGACGACCCACTGCAAAAGAAGTCTACCCCCGGTAAAAAAAGTAAAGCAGTTATCAATTTAAACTCGCTTTAGCTTGGAGAACCCTAAGTCTTTACTCAAATTTAAATTCTAGTGCAAAACAATACATTTGGCTCAACTTTAACGCATCTCCATAGGTATATTTATGAACTGTTATCCTTTAAAGCCATGTCACAGAGTAAAATATTTCAAGAGTTACCAAGTTTTAATGACGTACCAAAGTACTGGGCTCGTAAACTCGGCTGATACTTTCTTAGGCTATAAACTGTAGGTAATAAAGTTACTGTTGTGGCAAAACTTTGGGAATTCTATTATATTTTACTATGGCAATGGATATAAGGAAAAAGCTGGTCAAATATTTTTTGGCTGTGGCCTCTTCAAGTTTCTGATCCCCTGGTATTTGGTAATGAAGATTACCACTTGATTTTGGCACTTTGTCAAACAAAATATTGGTATATTGTGCGATACATGTAACTTGAATTAAAATGGCTGCGGTCGTATGCGTAAATTTTGTTATAGTTCTATTCGGATCACACCTCCTTTGAGACTCTTTAATTTATGATTGTAGATGCGTCATAGTTCAACTTTCTTAAGTATTGCGTACTACTTTTGTAGGATAATATAATATTAAATCATAGGGAGATTTTGCAAAAAAATATTTGAGCAGTTATTAGTTTACTGCACTTTAGTCCGCTACTTATTTAAATTCGACGAATTATTTCATGTTACTTTTAACTTCTTCCAAGTTTCTGATCTCCTGGTACATTTCGGATTGATTTCTTCGGATATTTCAGTCTTTTAGCCTTTGACTGAAGCAGCAAATATCACCAATACTCATAGAACCTAGATGGATTCACTAAAAATCGTGCCGGATTGCGGCTAGCCTCTTAAATAAAGTAAAATTTTACTTCATATTAAAGAAGTGCCGAAAAATCTCCACTCACTAAGTCTATTTCAATATCCTTCATGCGACGGTCGTGAGCATTGAATTGTGAAAGGGTTAAGTGCGCCTCTTCACGAGAAAAGAAAATCGTGCCGGATCGGCTTAAGATCAACCATTTGAGAAAATTGTGACAAATCAAAATATAATATAACGATAGGCATTGATTTACTATACCCATACTGGTGTCAATGGTTTTCTTTAAGTAAAGAAAAATGTATTTTTACTTGTAATATATGTAGCATTGTCGGTACAAAAAGACTTAAAATGTGTCAAATAGTCTATCGGTTATCCAGTACACAATAAATGTTGAACATAAAATTAGTGAATGCCTACATAAAGTTCGTTATAAGAGTAAATCTCTTAGTTCATCCAAAATTTAATTTTGACACACTATATCCCTTAATTTGGCAAGAGAGTAAATATTTATATTTTGTTGTAATTAATGTATTTTCCTCTTAATATGGATACATGTGAGTCGAATAAAATAAAATAAAAATATATGAAATAGTCCAATTCGCGAAATATATATGTTGATATTTTACAACATTGCCAAATTAGGATGTAAAAATGAAACAATTGAATATGAGAAAAAAAATATTTATTTTTGATGAAAATCACAGAAACAGTTTCTGTTTTTAGTAAGGCATAGACGGGTTTCGCATTTTACGCAGGATATTGTGGTATACCCAGATTTGCATAGTCGGCAACGACCTTTTACCACTATATTGGGTAGGTGGTTCATTCCATCGTACCGCACGTCATCAATGGGTCGTGCTACTGTCGGTTTATTTATTATCTCTGACGGTCCCGAAGTCTCTGTTCTCAACACTTTAGGGGATAGTGCCAAGGAAATTTGCAACCTGAACTCCTTCAAACTGAAAATCTTTTTGATGTTTTTTTGGCCACAATGGCGACGGTATAATATCCAGGCGTTATTGATTGATATGTCCAGGAGTTGAGCAAAAATTCCCAGGTACCATCGCCTGGATTTCAGTTGTATCCTGTAAAGGGCAGTGAGCATGTCTGATAAGTCAACTCCACCCATATGGGCGTTGTAGAATTTCACTACTTGAGGACAGGTCACATCAGTTCTAGATCTTTTCTCTTTTGAATACCGCTTTATTTTGCTTAGCGGATGCGCATCTACAAAAGAGCTTGTCAAAGTTACAACTTTGTTATCAAACCACTTTACTGTAGCTATTTTGTTTTTATTGCAAACAATTTGCGAGAAGGAGCCCCTTCCTTTCTTTTTAAGTTGCTTGTCAGAGTCAAGTAGAGCTCCGCATCCTCGCAGGCGATTGGCTTTGATTGTACCTAGGCTAAATATACCCAGCTCATTTCTCAGATATATCACTAATTCTAGTGAAGTATAGTAATTGTCAAAATATATAAAGCATGGTTTGTTTTTGATGGATTTACATAATGCCACAACAACTTTCGCACCAAACCCCAATGCTTCTTCTTCATTAGTAAATTGTATATTGCGAAAAGTATCTTCTCCTCCATATAGAATATAATCGTAAATGTACCCAGAAACTCCAGCTCTGACAAAGGCTTTAAACCCCCACTTTTTCGGTTTTCTGGCATTATACTGTCTTCTGTTCCCAGCCTTTTTCCCCTTGTATGGGATAGTCATTTCGTCTACACTAAACTGGTTTTCTTCCTCTGCAACTCGCAAACAATTCAGACGTACGCTTTCAACTATTGGTCGGACTTTTTGAAACCTATCAGTGCTTTCTTCATTATTGTCTGAAAAATGAATGAATCTGCGGATTTGTTGGTATTTTTTCAGAGGCATAATGTCTGCGACTTGTGCATACCTGAATTGTAAGCTCCAATAATCTAAATAGCTCGGCATTTTCACCACACCCATTATGATATTAATAGCTATAAAATCTTCTATATCTTTCTTTGTTATATTTATAGATCGGCCCAAAATTTCAACAGAATATATGTTTGTTTGTTCTACGATGTTATCGATTATATCGTCAGAAAAGAATAAGGTGAAGTATTCACGTGGAGTCATATCATCAGAGGGTGGATCAGAAAATGGAATAGGTTCGACAGAAGCAGCATGCATAAAATTGGTCTTTTTCCAAAAAAAAATTATGGGTTTACGTTTTATCTTTTTTGCAACCAAGCGTGGACGGGAGCTTGGCTTTGTTCTTGCTGAGCGAGTCCTTTTTCGTGAATTTTGAGATGTGGATGGAGTAGCAGCAGGTGTAGTTAGAGTGGTATTGCAAAGAGGTGATGGTACTGCTGGTGACGGGGTTGGTAGCAGAGGAATTGCAGATATAGATGGTATAGAGTCGTAGTTAACTTTGTTTGCAGAAGGGAATACAGATTGTATCACAGCAGACAAATGAACGTCTTCATGGTCCGATTCAGAATAATGAGTTTTATCAGTGTCAGTCTCTATTTCACTGTCAAGCAGGTTCAAACGTTCAAAAGATGAATCAAGTGAAGGTGCCGGGGAGCTGAGATATTCATCTTCATCAGGATGTTTGTGCGATGGCAAAACAACCTGATCCTCTTCATCTGAGTTGTCACTTCCATCAGATCTTGCATTAGCAACAGGAACTAAAGCTAACATTCGATTAGTCCTAGCCCTCTGAAGCGCCTATAAAAAAAAAACAAAATACCACTTGCAACCAAACACCAAAGCCAAATAAATATAATAAAAAAATGCGTTATACAAAAACATAAGTACACCATAACATCACAAAGTTATATATCAGGGGCTTTAGCGAAGTTGCTTTTTTGCCACCAACACAAAATGCACTAGTTTATAGGATATTGAGCAATGATGCTTTTTTACCACAAACACAAAATGCACTAGATTATAGGATATTGCGCAATGATGCTTTTTTACCACATTGATGTTAGGAAGCTTGTTATGACTAAAAAAATACATTATGATACAATATTTGAATAGAAAACGTTAGTTTGCTTCAATGTTAGTAAAATTAAACCAAAAAACCAATATCGTTAGCTTATAAAATATATAAATTCAAAAACTTACCGAAATCGTGTTTACGCGTCGAGACATGTTGGCTGACTGACATTAATAAATAGTGCTGTGCAAGTAAACAAATGAAGTCGATTATTTTTTCTAGTGTTGTTCATGAACCATTGATTTTATTAAATCGATCGATTTCATTAAAAAATATTTATTGAAAGCTCCAGATTTACTTAAAATACTTGTTGCCTAGAAGTTACAATATCAAATTAAGGGATATAAAGCATATTAGGTATTTAATCTAAAGTTCAAAGATTTGATTTTCTTGAAACTGTCCAAGCGATTGTTTGGGCGTAAAGAGTTTACAAAAATGAACACATTTTAACTTTCGTTTTTAAACCAGAATCGAATTTAAAGTAGTGGATCATTATCAATTAAATAAAATAACCATTTAAAATAACAAATGAAGATAAAAAAATCATTTTATCATAATTATTTAGTTTATAGAAAAAATAATAAAAGAGTATTCACGAAAATAACATTCGACTATACATAATGGTAAATTAAACTCCGATAATTACTCTACAATTCTTCTACTAGGTACTTTTTTTATTAGCACAGTTACAGTTTACAGAAAAAAGAAATAGGGCAGCTGTATCAAAAGGAAAATAAATTCGAGAATACTTAATAAAAATGCCTCCACTTCCCTATAAATTCTTGTTTTAATTCAGGCCGAACTAAACAATGAATGGAGGTCTCAGTTCCGTCCCGAATTCGCAGAATTTCTCATCTAACCGTTGGACATTCTTAACTTGATATTTGTTAAAGGTCAATTTAGATTTGAGAAACATAATTTTGTTGTTTCTACTTCAGAATTTATTTATTTTACTCTGTGCTCCGGTAGAGGGCACTGTAGCTAGTGAAATTACTGGGCTGAAGAGTCTTAACATCTTATGACTCTCAAGTATGAAGCGTTAGCGCAGTGCTCCCAGAATTCCTGGGTAGCACTGTACTAATCATTATGGGCAGCGTTATCTCTTACCATCAGGAGAGCGTCTTGCTCGACTTCTTACTTAGTTATATAAAAAAAGAGTGAAAGTAAATAAAAGCTTGTAAAAAGACAAGTCAAACGAAACCCTTCCCTCATGACGTATTGACTCCAATAGGTAGGATTATGCAAACCAGGCCCGCGCGGAATATTTATGACTCCTTGTGATTCCATATGGGCATATACGAATATTCTGTACGTACGTGATTTGTTTGCCTTCTGTGATTCAATGATCATATTTACTTTGGCATTTGAAAGACACTTACAGGTAAATGTGAACTTTTTGGGCTTTTGAAAGAAAGAAGCCCACTGTACAAAGATATGAGGCACTCTTAGTAGGCTCAATTTGGTTGTTGCATTGTGGGAGATATCGTAGAGCTCCGCACGTCGCACGTGTTATGTAGGGTCAGCCTTTACTTATATTTTTTTATTAATTAATAATTATAGTATTTGACCACGATCTCGCGTAATGTTAACCGAATATGCGGTCGGTAGCAGTATTAACCAAAAAGACGGGATAAGTTCCATCCTCAAATCCTTTGAGTACTTTATAAGATTTAAGCGTACTGAAGGTGGGAAGCGACTTAGCATTATAGGCCAACTCCATTTGCTAAAACTCTACACGTTGCAGTGTCTAATTAAAAAAAAAATCTCAAAAGCACATTATGAAAGAGAAACAGTTCCATTTCCAAAACTCTACACGTTGCAGTGTCTAATTTAATACATAAAATCTCAAAAGCACATTTTGAAAGATACACAGTTACCGCTGACACATTGATCTGATATTTCTCCGTAGTATTCTTCTGATCTGAGAATATTGGGTATCCTTAGTCCCGAGGACAATTCAATTTAATTCATTGTATAATATCATTGTAAATACAAAATGGCCGCCACTACAAAATGACGAATTACATAATATTTTTTCACAAATCTCACCTTGATACCTCAATATGGGTATCAAATGAAAGGGAAGACTTTTTATACTTGTCCCAATAGTTTAACGTAAACAAAGATTTAAATAATTTACGAGCTGCGCCCAGCGGCTCTATACCAAAATTTAGCTCAATTGGCCCACCCGTTTAGGCATGAAAGAGTAACATTCATTTTTACACTCTTTCGCTTTTATTATATTAGTGGAAAACTTATTTATACTATACTACACCACCCACCAGTTTTTGGCATATTATGTTACTCCCTTCCTGCACGGTTGTCTGGAAGAGATCGCTTTTAGCGATAAGACCGCCGGTTGCAACATCTTTGTTTTGTTTGTTAATTACTGTTGTAAATTTTTAATTTTCATGTGGTGTTACAATAAAGTATTAATAAATAAATAAAATAAATACTACTAGTACCTACTGCATTTAAGCACCTCCTTAACTTTTATATCCATGCATTTTTGCTCTCCTCTCCTTGCACGGTTGTCTGGAAGAGATCGCTATTAGCGATAAGACCGCCAATTGTAACACTTAGTTTTATATTGAAATGAAATGAAATGAAAAAATGAAATGAAATGAATAAAATTTATTGACAACAGAAGATACATAATATTCCGTATAAATATTAGGTACAAATTTTACTTAGTATAAGAATATATATAAGACAATGAATGTAATGAATGTATATTATAGTTTTAAGTTGTTTTTGTACATTTTTGTGTTTCAATAAAGGATTATCTATCTATCTATCTATCCATACTCGTTATAGCCCGCGACTGCTCAACAGCTATTCCGTTTATCCGGACATACCGACAGACATGCAAGCATCGATCGGAATACTCATGCATAATTCAACTGGTACTTTCGTAGAGGTAATAAAATTTGCTGAGGCATGCTTAATCCGACTTCATTGTTTTTCCTTCAGCGCCGTGAAACGTAATGGACCTTTACCTTTTTCTTTTTAACTTAATTTTATGTTAGAGATTTTTTATTTAAGAAACTTTAGATCATTAATACAATTAAACACATAATGTTATATTATGACACCCGCGCGCACTTCGTGGGTCCGATAACTATAGGACTTTTTTGTAGACCTATTTAAGGTGTACAATACTGTAGTACATTAATTTGATATATCTCGTTGAGTTCAGCCAGCGTTTGGAATTTAAACGCAAAGAAATGTGTTATTTTACAAAATCACATTAACCTCTAAAATGATCAATATTTCTTTATGATATTGTGCATGTTTTATACATATATAAACCTTCCCCTTGAATCACTCTATCTAATAAAAACCGCATCACATTCCGTTGCGTAGTTTTAAAGATATCTGGGGGCACGGTAGTGCCCCCGCAAAGTCGAGCGCGAAGCAAGCACTGCCGTACCATCCTTTACAGTAACCATTTCGCCGCATTTTCAGGCCCCTATTTGAGAACCTCTGGATAATACCAGAACACAGAAATTTTCGTCATCCAGTAAGCTATAATCACATACTTAAAATCCAAAATTTCAAGTCTGTAGGTCATTAAGTTCCGAAGTTAAGCGAAAGCAAAGTTTCGCATTTATGACACTCACTCACCCATGATCATCAAAATAGAACTAGTACTTCCCATAAACTCAGAGAGCTGAAATTTTGTACATACTTAGAATTTATTGTATAAACCATAGAAAAACTAAAAAAACATGCAATTTCGGTCTCGTTTTCGAGATAATTAATCTGCATTAATAACTTTGTAATCTCATATCATATAAATGTATAGGATTACAAAGTTACATTTGCAGTCAATGGTTAAAATTGTGTAATATCCAAATTATTAATTAAAAATATATATAAAACCATAGTATATGTATGTGTGTGTTACGTATGCACGCACCCTAGAAGCACCTAACGCAGCATTAACCCAGAATCATAGGATGGCGTACGTGACTGCAGGCTGTCACGAGGCATGCAACGTGATGCCGACGCTGCAGTCCACCGCGCGGCCGAGCCTCGCGACCCGACACCAAAATTGCATTCTTTATATTTCGATCGTCGAATAGAGTCAATCTTAGTTATAGAATTTTGATGTAATTTTAATTATTAAATAATTAAATCTATTATAAGTAAATTGGTTTTTTTTGGAACCGAAGGCTGTGGCCCACGTAATTGGCGCAGTCGGTAGGATAGGTTTAAAATCAGTGAATCGATCACCGGGAAGCCTATCTGAACCTACGGGAGCCGCAGACCCCAGGAGCATCCGAACTTTGACGCTACCAGGAGAAACCAATATGTGCATGTAAGTACCTAGTTTCTATCTGGAGTTGCTTACCTTCATTTCCATAAGTTTTCCTATAATTTTCCAAGATTTTCCACCCGAGACAATCTAGGACCCCTAGGTTAGGTATATCAAATAGGAATATAGTTTTAGATTCAAATAGAGATTTAAGTGCAATTGTAGAAGAAAGCGAAATCATGAGCGCGAGCGTAGATGAGATTTATAAAGCCCTCCGGCTCGTCCCTGAATTTGACGGGAACTCTAATGTACTGACTCGTTTTATACATCTATGCGATCAATTAGTCACACGCTATGTTAGAGAAGGCGAACAGCATTTGCTAGGTAACTTAGCCCTACTGAACGGAATTTTGAATAAGGTTACCGGGCCCGCAGCCCGCACCATCAATTCAAACGGTATCCCGGAAAACTGGGAAGGGATTCGTAGTAGTCTTATTAATAATTTTGCAGACCAACGTGATGAGACAGCATTATACAACGACTTAGCTCTACTCACTCAAGGCTCTACTACCCCACAGGAATTTTACGAGAAATGCCAAAACTTATTTAGCATAATTATGACGTACATCAGTTTGCATGAAACCGTAGCCAGCACCATTGAAGCGAAACGGTCGCTATACAAAAAACTGACCCTTCAGGCATACCTACGTGGTCTACGTGATCCCCTAGGATCCCGTATACGGTGCATGCGACCTGAAAGTATCGAAAAGGCTCTAGAGTTCGTCCATGAGGAGATGAACACGCTGTACCTCCAACAGCGTAACGAGGGGTTACCCGAGAGAAAGCAGTCGACGTCTTCATTCAACCCCAATAAATATTCCTTTAATGTGCCTTCCACAGCGCTGTCATCCCCGCGCGCTTTCGCGTTTCCATCCACGGTTAATACTTTACCCGGCACGTCTAAGCCTATGCATTTTCAGCCACAGAGGCCAATGCCAATTTGGAGACCCCAAATGCCTCTAAACCGTGGCCCGTCGCGAACTCAACAAATGTTTGGTGCACCCCCACCTAATTATAGACCTCAGAGTAATGTGTTTAGATCACCCCAGCATAGGACAGGTTTTCAACCCTCTCACAATACAGGCCCTAAGCCTATGAGTGGCGTAAGCCACTATGTCACTAAGACCCTTCCGCCCTCTCGACCACAATTATCTGGACACGATTGGACTAAGCACGGGAATATTCCGTCGACCAACTATTTCAAGACGCGCGAGCTCAATTTTAACGATTTTTATGACCAACCATACCATGACACTGATTACGATTACTATGAGGATAACTATTATGATAATTACGAATGTTACCCCGAGCAATATTTCGAGCAACCATCTCATTCAGATTATGTCCCCGCGTATGTAGAGGAGCCCCAGGACGACAAAACTGAAAATCAGGATTTTCAGGATACGTCGAAGTCCGAAAAACCAAAATAGAAATTAACTTACAGACTCAGAGACAATTACCTTACATACAAATTGCAAATCCACCCTTAAAGTTATTAATTGACACCGGCGCTAATCAATCTTTTATAAGCCCGGAAGCTGCAGATTTGTTTTACCCGGACATACCGCGCGACTACGATCCATTCGAAGTCACAAATATTCACGCGACCACGCGGAATGACTATTCTATAACTATACCGTGTTTCCAGGAATTTAATGAAGACAATGACATCACACTCTTCATATATAAATTCCACGGCTATTTTGACGGATTAATCGGATACGATTTACTTGAAAGATTAGAATCCAGCATTGACTTAAAGAATAAAGCTCTTATTACACGGCATTCCAATAACCCGCTGTGTATGTATAATTCGCGTAATTGCAATTTGTACGAAGATATTATACCGGCTAATTCCTCGAAAATGATTCGTGTTCCCATTAACTTTCACAACGGTGACGCGTTAATACCAGAGCAAGTAATGTCTAATTGTTCTATACGTGAATGTGCTACCACAGTTAAAAATAGCAGAGGCGTAATCGAAGTTGCTAACACGAGCAAATACGATGTAGTATTTTCTATGGATCGTCCCATCGACGCCGAGCTCTTTAATATCCAGTGCACGCGCACTGTACCTCGAACCGATCGCGCGACCGAAGTACTATCACGCTTACGTACGGATCATTTGAATCCTGAAGAACGAGTTAATTTAGAAAAACTTTGTTCTGAATACGCTGATGTCTTTTATATTGAAGGTGAACCTCTAACTTTCACCAATAAAATGAAGCATAGCATTCGTACCACCGACGAATTACCTGTCTATACTAAGACCTATAGATATCCTTTCGTTCACAGACAGGAAGTTCAGGAACAAATTTCTAAAATGTTAGACCAGGGCATAATTAGACCGTCCCAATCAGCTTGGAGCTCTCCCATCTGGGTTGTTCCCAAGAAAGCTGACGCTTCTGGAAAAACCAAGTGGCGTATTGTAGTCGATTTTAGGAAAGTCAACGAGAAAACCATCGATGACAAATATCCCATTCCCAACATCAATGACGTTTTAGATAAACTCGGCAACTGTCAGTACTTCACCACTCTCGATCTTGCCAGTGGTTTCTATCAAGTAGAAATGAACGCAGACGACGTTCATAAAACGGGATTTAATGTTGAGCATGGACATTTTGAATTTTTGCGCATGCCCATGGGACTCAAAAATTCTCCATCCACCTTTCAACGAGTGATGGATAACGTTCTGAGAGATCTCCAAAATGTAATTTGTCTCGTTTACCTTGATGACATCATTGTATTCAGCACATCCTTACAAGAACATATGGTCAACCTTAAGAAAGTCTTTCAACGACTCCGGGAATCGAACTTCAAAATTCAAATGGACAAGTCCGAATTTTTGAAACTTGAGACCGCGTATCTAGGTCACGTAATTACGAAAGACGGGATCAAGCCTAACCCAGATAAGATCAAGGCTATTCGTAAATTTCCAATGCCTAAAACCGCAACCGAAATTAAACGCTTTATCGGTTTGGTAGGTTATTATAGGAAATTTATCCCGGACTTTGCGCGAATAACTAAGCCCATGACACGTTGTTTGAAAAAAGGCTCGAAGGTAACTTTTGACGACCCTAAGTACATTGAATGTTTCGAGAAGTGCAAGGACATTTTGACTAACGATCCTATATTACAGTACCCCGACTTTGAAAAGGACTTTGTACTGACCACGGACGCTTCAAATTACGCTTTAGGCGCGGTCCTTTCACAAGGAACGATAGGTAGTGACAAGCCCATAGCTTACGCATCAAGAACTCTGAATTCTAGCGAAATAAATTACAGTACGATTGAAAAAGAACTTTTAGCTATAGTTTGGGCGACCAAATATTTTAGACCTTATTTATTTGGCCGAAAGTTCAAGATCGTTACTGATCATAGACCTTTGCAATGGGTAATGAATTTGAAGGAGCCTGGCTCAAGACTAACACGCTGGAGACTTAGACTCAGCGAATATAATTTCACCACTGTCTACAAGCAAGGCAAGTGTAACACCAATGCCGACGCTTTGTCTCGTATCGAAATTAATAATGAGGATATTAATTCCATCATAGTGAACACATCTGAAAGACCTCCGTCAGACAGACCTCCATCAGAGGCTGGTTCTTCTACCTTAACAGCTCACACTAGCGCAGAGAACCCGATACTAGAGGTACCGATTACAGACGACCCTCTTAACAGATTTAGTAGGCAGATTTGTTTCGTAGTAGTAGGTGACATTAAGAAAAGACCGACCGTGACAAAACCTTTTGAGACCCACACAAGAACGACTATACAGATTTCTGAATCTAACCTGACCAATGACGTCATTAACGCCATTAAAGAATTTGTCAACCCCAAGGTTAAAACCGGTATATTAATTCACCCTCCTTTGGCTATGTATAAGATCATCCCCATCATTCAGGACAATTTCAAAAGCTCAGCTATGAATTTGGTGTTAACTAAAGTCGAATTAGAGAATGTCAAGGAATACTTACGTCAGCAGGAAATCATAAAGAAGTACCACGAAGGCAAAACCAACCATCGCGGTATAACCGAATGCCATCTAGCTTTATCATCTCGTTATTACTGGCCGAAAATGAAAGAATGCATAGCTAAGTACATTAACGAGTGCAGTATTTGCGGACAGGCTAAATACGACCGTAATCCTATAAAACAACGTTTTTCGGTTGTCCCACCACCTTCAAAACCGTTTGAAACGGTTCATCTCGATCTTTTCACGGCTCAAAACGAAAAATACATAACGATCGTAGACGCTTTCTCGAAGTACGCTCAAGCGTATTACTTGAGAGATAGTACGGCCCTTAGCGTAGTTCAGGCCCTCTTAGTATTTTTCACTCACCATGGAGTACCGTTAACTGTAGTCACAGATCAAGGACCCGAATTCACAAACCAGCTATTTGCTGAATTCACAAAACTTCATAAGATTCAACATCATAAGGTCCTCGCCCACAGTCCTAATGACAATGGAATAGTAGAACGATTCCATTCCACAATCCTTGAACATTTAAGGATACTCAAACTTGAAAGGAAAAATGAGCCAGTAGTCAACCTTATGCCTTATGCAGTCTTAGGTTATAACAGCTCGATACATAGCTTCACCAAATGTAGACCCTTAGACCTTATAACTGGACATTTTGACCCACGCGGACCTCTTGACTTAGATCTATCTGAACATTTACTACAGCAGTACTCACAGGATCACAAGCAACGCATGAATCAGGTTTATGACATCATTAATGAAACCTCTTTACATGACAGGACTCAACTTACTGAAGCTAGGAATAAAGACCGAGAACCTGAAAAGACTTACACCCCTGACGAACAAGTTTTTGTACGCAACCCCATGGCCTTTCGACAGAAGTTAGCCCCACGATTTACCCATGACACAGTCCTCGCTGACTTACCCATACACATTTACACGAAAAAGAAACGTGGCCCTGTCGCCAAAGCACGCCTTAAGCGCAGCCCTAAAAACCCCACCTTGTTACAGGACACTACTATTGGTGACGTTTCTGCTGCATCCGACCCAAGGACAAGATGTAACGATTGACGCACTAAATGACGGACCTGGACTTCTCCCTTTTAAATTAGGACCTACCAAAATTGTGTCCCACTATCATTCCTTCCTTAACTATATTGACCTAGACAACATTAACTCTGAAATAGAATCCGTTAAAAGTCAAATATTTGAGCTTAAGCCATTGTTAAATAATAGGACCCAATATCTATATGACCCGCATATTGAGCACCTTAATATAAAACTAGCTAAAATATCTAACCAATTGCATACTTTCGACTCGGGACGTGTTAAAAGAGGACTCATAGATGGACTCGGATCCGTTATAAAGAGCATTTCTGGTAACTTAGATTATACTGACGCTATAAAATATGAGAACGCTATTAAAGCTCTCCAAAATAATGAACATAAATTAGAATCTGAATTTAATAGCCAAGTTAGTTTAAATAAAGACTGGGTTTCTCATAGTTCTAAAATTATAGATAACATAGTCAGCAACCAAAAAGAGATAGGTAAAATCATTGACGTCATAGTTGAAAATAATGCTTACAAGGAAACAGATTTCATAAAGTATGCGCACTTGGCTCAGCATTTATTAATTATTGCAGATAACGTGGACGATTTGTCCGAGGAGTTAGATAACTTAGAAAATAGCTTAGCATTTATTCGTGCCTCGAGCACCCCTTATTCTATAGTTAGCTTAGAACAAATTAGGAACATAGAACATAAGTTAGAGATTTTGTACTCGGATGACGAAACTCTAAAAGTAGACTATAGGAACTTTTACGAAATAGTTCAATTAGGTTATTTTTATCTTGATAGGCAAATTATTATAGTTATTAAGGTTCCGATTGTCTATCCCGCAACCTTTGACCTGTACAAACTAGCCGTTGTTCCCAACAAAAACCACCAAGTCCTGATTCCTTCCTCTCCATATATAGCAATCTCTGGAGACGACTCTAGGTACATGGAGGCTGAATGCCCGAAGGTAAATAACTCATGGTTTCTATGTCACTCTAAGCCAAACTACAGAGTCCAGAACAAGACGGATTGCGTCCAGCAGCTCATCACCCGACAGGAACTCAACCAATCCTGTAAACTGACCTCAGTCGTCCTCACCAACGAAGCCCTCGAGGAACTCGACGACAAGCATTACACTTTAAGCTTACCCACACCTACGAAGATCAAGGTCACATGCGGTCAGGAACAATATCGCACCCTGCAGGGAAGTTATCTCATAGTTATCCCGCTCAACTGCCAAGTAAAATCTCCGAGCTTCACTATCACCAACAGCAACGACCGAATCAAAGGACACGTTATAAGGATCATGGAAACGCCTCCGTATGACGAGTCGAGGCAAGTAGACTATCCACCACACATCCTTAAATCGCAGGATCTCAAGGAACTTCACGCCATCAACGAACAAATATCGCTGCAATCTCCTATTCACCTTGAACAAGCCACCGATCAAGTTGTATATCATACAACGATACCCTTGTACATCATACTATTAAGTGCACTCGCACTCGGTACCGCACTAATGTACCGCCGACATACACTAAGAAACGACGTAGCAGCCTCTACAACCGACGTACCCGAACGAACATACGCTACGCCGACTACAAGATCGATCACTCCTGACCAGGTCAAGATGGACCCCAGAGGAATATCATCGACCCTCTCGCACAACGTGCTCCAATAGTCGCTGATCTGCGGGGGGAGGTGTTACGTATGCACGCACCCTAGAAGCACCTAACGCAGCATTAACCCAGAATCATAGGATGGCGTACGTGACTGCAGGCTGTCACGAGGCATGCAACGTGATGCCGACGCTGCAGTCCACCGCGCGGCCGAGCCTCGCGACCCGACACCAAAATTGCATTCTTTATATTTCGATCGTCGAATAGAGTCAATCTTAGTTATAGAATTTTGATGTAATTTTAATTATTAAATAATTAAATCTATTATAAGTAAATTGGTTTTTTTTGGAACCGAAGGCTGTGGCCCACGTAATTTGTGTGTATATGTGTCGTAAATCGTCAGTTATGATGAGGCGATAACCTATAACGAATCTATCACATGAGCCCAACCAAACTATTAGAAGAGATCGACGTACCACCTTTATTACAAGCTTTTATTTACTTTCACCTGTCTGTCTATCTGTCTGTCGGTCTGTCTGTCTTAATAGGCTGTGTACCCTTCAACGGCCAAGTCACACAACATTAACTATAATAATAAAGAAATCGCAGTAAGAAATCGCAGTAAGAAATCTTAGACTTGGCACGACTTTGTCTAGATTTCATTACTTTTTAGAGATAAACAAGCAGCTCCATCGAGACTTGGCTAGTTTTTTACAGAATGTTTTTGGTGGGATAAACATAAGGACAGACATTCATACAGCGGGTAGCGACTTTGTTTTTACTACGAGTATGTAGTGATGTTTGTTATAGTTGTGTGTAGTATATATAAAACATTAAACAATTAAACACATAATGTTAATATGTATAATCACAGTAATTATTTGACATTAATAATACGCCTGATGTAGCAATTAAGTTTTGGCCTAAATTAGTTTGCACACATAGGCTTTGTTTCGGAACAACGCTCTAATTGTATTCTATGCACGATTAAATGATAATAGTTTTATAGGATAATAGTTAATTAACAATTTGCGGATATCTGATTGTCAATTTCAATGAAAATACTACTAATGGATAGATAATAGAATAGAATAGAAAACTCTTTATTGTTCACACAAATACAACAATATAAACTTAGAACTAAGATTACACAGAAAGAAGTGTTACAATTGGCGGTCTTATCGCTAATAGCGATCTCTTCCAGACAACCGCAAATTTCGAAACGAGAAATGCGAGTTACTTAAAACGGGCCTGGGGACAAAAAAAAATACGTGTATCGAAAACAAAATAGTAACTTATCCACGAAATAACATTTAAAACAGATTTACATTCAGACAGCCATAAATTCCCACATTCCATACAAACCATACAATTGGTAATGGCTTTGCACGAAGTATTTTCTCGCGCGAAAACAATTGAATTTCACCCCCATCCGGACTTAATGGGGTTATTTGTTTCGCGGAATGAGCTTTTTTCGACATAATGCGAATATTAATTTTATAAATTACAGCCTTTCCTCATTCCGGACCTGTGCTTTTATTAAATACTTTATTAATGGTAACGTGAATTATATAATACAGAATAATAACTAGCTGCACCCTGTAGCCTTTTTTTTATACAAGGAAGTAAGAAGATGAGCAAGACGCTTTCCTAAGGACGCTTTCCTGGTAAGAGATAACGCTGCCCATAGTTAGTACAGTGCTACCTAGTGCTCTGCGCCAACGCTTCTTACTTGAGAGTCATAAGATGTTAAGACTCTTCAGCCCAGTAATTTCACTGGCTACAGTGCCCTCCTACCGAAGCACAGCAATGTTTGCACATGTCTGCTCAGGCGGTAGAATAATTGGCACTGATGGGGTACCCACCTAGTCGACCTTCTGCAAAGGAAGTCTACCCCCGGTAAACCTTCCTCTTAAATTACTCTATCTATTAATGAAAACCGCATCAAAATCCGTTGCGTAGTTTTTAAGATATAAGCATACATAAGGACAGACGACTTTAATAAATTAGGTACACAATTCGTATTTTACCAACTACAAGAGTGAAATGAAAGGGCCCAAATTTCAACTGGTTCCAAAAGCTAAACAGGCCTTAAGTACTGAAGCCAATTAACATTAAAACAATAGCCCTGAACAAAGGGCATCGATCCTAAGTAAATAGCCCTTAACAAATTATATTTTCTTAACAAAATTGTATGTATTGTATTAATAAGCATTTGTACAGTTGTAGGAATTACCTATTTATTTGCACTAATATATTTTAGTTAGGCACTCCAGAGTCTAAGTTATCTACAATCTTCATAAAAAATACTTCTATAGAATACGAGCAAGACGCTCTCCTGATGGTAACGTTGCGTATTAGTTCTGTGCTCCCAGGATTTCTCAATGATGAAAAATTCTAGGTGGTCACCAACTCTTCTTACTCGAGTGTCATAAGATTTTATGGCTCTTCAGCGTAATAATTTCACTAGCTACAGTAGCCTCCTACCGAAGCACAGTAACATTTGCAACCCCCCCCCGCTTGCAACGCAGAAGGTTGCGGGTTCGATTCCGCATGGGACACATATTTGTGTGATCCACAAATATTTGATTCTGGTCTGGGTGATTTTCTATATCTATTCTAAGTATGTTTCCACAAAAGAAAAGTATAAAAGTTTTATATCCGTTATCATAACCATCATAACACAAGCATTAAGTTGCTTAGTTGGGGTTAGGTGGCGCTGTGTGAAATGTCCTGAAATATTTATTTTATATATAACTAGCTATGTGATTAAACGAATTTCAAATTTCGTGTCTTTAATATTAATATGACTTATTAGTCACGCTCTATTTTATCTCTTTAAATATAGTCTTATTACACTTCACTGGATAAGGGCCTCGAAATAACAATATCTTTATCTATATTATTATATATAGAGGTAAACTGACTGACTCATCATCGAAGAGACAAAAATGCTAGATCGCTTGAGCTGAAATTTAGGCAGCGTGTGCTTTAGGTGACGTAGGCGATCGATATGAAGCGATTTTGCGAAATTTGCACGGGAACGGGAATTATTCCTCAAAAACGTTTGTGTATACAAATCCGTAACGAAAACTTTCACGCCTAAACGGGTGGACCGATTTAGCTGAAATTTGTTATAGAGAAAGCTTAGACCCGGGAATAACACATAGGCTATAGTACAGCGGGTAAAGTCACTGGGCGCAGCTAGTAATAAATAATTGTACAATAAATGATTTGAATTTCAAATTTCGTGTCTCTAATATTAATATGACTTATCATCACTCCGTTTCATTTGTTAAGTTAAAGATAGTCTAATTACTTCACTGGGTAAGGGTCTCGAAATAACATTATCTTTCATATTCTGAATTCCGCGGCCTAACAATCATTTGGAATTTATCTCAATTTAAGAGATAATCAGAACCTTCTGATAATTTGGCCTGGAAAATGTGTTTTGAATTCTTCATTGTTGTTGTATTAAGTTCTTTATAATAATAATAATTGGGGTTTATACTCCAACAGAACAGGTTACCCTACTTACACTGTTAGAGTCAAATCACAATTTATAGGTTGTGTGGCCAACCTATATGTTGCAGTTTCAGGTCGCCAAGATTCCTACAAGGCCTGTAACATGACCTAACGACTGCCTCCTACATATCTTATAGGAAACAGCCGGGACCCGCAGTTTTACGTGCCTTCCGAAACACGGTAGCGTCCAGGCGAAAATCTTTGCCACACTGAGATTTGAACCCAGGACCTCCGGCTTATAAGTCGGAAGTATGACCAATGGGCCACGGACGCTACATTTATATCTTTAACTTTTTCAACTGCCTTTGACCACGATCTCGCGTGATGTTAGACGATGTGGCCGTAGATGGCAGCAGATTAAACCTAGAAGGCGGGATAAATCCCTCCCTGACTTCACTGAACATATTTTTTTTATGTGAAGAAGTAAGAAAACGAGAAAGACGCTCTCCTGATGTTTAGAGATAACGCTGACCATAATTATTACGACAGTGCTACCCAAGATTTAACAATGATGTACAATTCTATGTGCACTGCACCAATACTTCTTATTTAAGAGTCATAATTTGTTAAGACTCTATAGCCCAGTAATTTCTCGACCTCTGTGGCGCGGTGGGCTAATACCTGCCTGCAACGCAGAAGGTTGCGGGTTCGATTCCCGCATGGGAAAAATGTTTGTGTGATCCACAGATATTTGTTTCTGGTCTGGGTGGCTTTCTGTATCTATTATAAGTATGTATTTACAAAAGAAAAGTATATATAAGTATTATATCCGTTATCCTAACCACCATAACACAAGCATTAAGTTGCTTAGATTGGGGTTAGGTGGCGCTGTGTGAAATGTCCTGAAATATTTATTTATTAATTTTTATTTCACTAGCTACAGTGCCCTCCTACAGAAGTTCAGTAATGATTGCATATCTATATGGACCACGTATAGTGTATAGTGAGTACGTATACATAGGTACTCCACTTGCACAGTTTAATTTAATGAGCCTCGACTAAGTTAAAATTTCCTACAATGCAAGCCAAGATGAGAGTGTATTTAGGGCTGCCAAAAACAAGTTATTCGAACAGTTTAGTATGAATTGCGTATAGTTTAATAACATGAATTGCAAACGTGTGTTAAAGCCCATTTGGACTTATATCTGATAGAATAGAATCACACTAATGTGTATAAATGCGAAAGTGTGTGAGTGTGTATGTCTGTTACTTCTTCACGCCTAAACGGGTGGACCGATTGAGATGAAATTTGGTAAGAGATAGCTTAGACCCTGGAATAGCACATAGACTTACAGTACAGCGGGTAAAAGCGCTGGGCGCACCTAGTAGAATATAAAATTTGGTTCAAAGAGATTTGTAACATTTATTATGCACCGTCAATGCGTATGGTCGGCGAGAGCATACCTCCGGAAAGCGCACTCTTATGGTTGAGTCCTCTATGCCTACAAGCTTACCCAACCAACCAACAATTTTCTATTGGTTTATTAATACATCTGCAATTTCGTCTAATGGATAAAAAGGTCACGTCGCCAACCCTAATGGCAGTGAATTGCTGTCGACCACATCATTAGGTGGAAACCGTCCGTGTACTGGTAGTGACAATTTGTGCCTTTTTTGTGCCCAGTTTTGCCCTGCCGTGGCCTTTTTTAAACTCCCGCTTAAGTGGGCCACCACTTGCGTAGACGTTTTTAAATTAAATGTAGTCTCGGCAATTAAAATATGAATGCCAGCTGCGTTTGCCAATTTGTTTGAAAAAGAGGCCAGAGTAAATAACTGGAACTGACTGACTGAAATAGCTGACTGGTGTTGATCATTGACTGAAACTGATTCAAAGGATTGTAACGTTCGTGGCCAAGTGATCATACGTTTTTAATCAGGCTTTTAATCCGGAGACCCTGGGTTCAAATTGAGGCAAAACGTTCGCCTGGACGCTACCGTGTTTCGGAAGGCACGTAAAACTGTGGGTCTCGGTTGTTTCCTATAAGATATGTAGGGGGCAGTCGTTAGGTCATGTTGCAGATTGCAGGCCCTGTAGTCATCTCGGCGACCTTAAACTGCAACATGTAGGTTGGCCACACAACCTATAAATTGTGATTTGACTCTGACAGTGTAAGTAGGGTAACCTGTTCTGTTGGAGTATAAACCCCAATATCCAAATCCCAATATTACGGAGTTCCTATGGGCACCTTCCAGCCTTCCCTCCTTTTCTTTTCCTTTTATCTTCCCGCTCCATCATCAGATCAGCTCCATGTCATAATAATATTACATTGTCATCCGATTTATACATGCACGCAAAATTTCAGCTCGATCTGAAACCGTGGAGTGGATCAAATTTAACTTGCAAGATTTGATTACAGACAGACAACAGACAGGTGAAAGTAAATAAAAGCTGCTAAAAACAAAGATCATGACCTCTTTTTGCCTCAGCGTCCGTTTGACGTCAACTTTAAACATTCAAATGTCACCGGCGTTAATACCAAAGTTTACGTATTTCAACAGAAGTTTGACTAAAAATCCACCAAAAACTAAAAATAGAGGGAAAACTATAACTAAAAGTTCACATGCGGGCTAAGCCGAAGTTTGCAGTTGTTGACTAACGATGTCCAAACTTTTCCAGTTTCAACGCAACTTTGGACACGGTTTGAATTTAGTGGTGTTGAACATTTTTTTTTAAATGTGGAATGTTTTTTTTGAACTAAAATTTTTGGTTTGTATTATATTTTCAAACCTTACCCTTTTCCACATTTTGTACGATAAATGAACCAAATTTCTTGAATATTTCTTATTTAAATTATTAAAAAGTAAATGGGTCTTTTATTTTATTGGTATAAAATAAAAAGACTCATACCATACCATAGACCACAAATCATACCATAGACTTTTTATTAGTATTAATTAGTATTTGCGCCCAGCGGTTTTAACCACTATACTACAGCATAGTAGCCTATGCGTTATTCTAAGGTCTAAGCTATCTCTATACCAAATTTCAGTTCAATCGGTCCACCCGTTAAGGCGTGAAAGAGTAACAAACATCCAGACATCCATTATTACAAACTTTCGCGTAATATTAGTAAAATGTGTGAGTGCGCATTCAATATTACAATTCTTTTCGGTATTCTATACGTGAAAAGTAAATAATATCTGAATCTAAATAGTTTATTTTACTAGTATTGTACACTAAAATAACAATTACACTAAAATCAAACTAACACAAATGAAATTAAAAAAAAAACTTTTTAAAAACAAGCTTTTATTATTATTACCATCTTGCATCATAAAGTACTTGTCAAGACGAATCAAATGAGCCCAAACTCGGTCAGGTTGCGTTGTTTTATGACGGTTTTCCTATGGCCACCTTCCAGCTCCATCATCAGATCAGCTCGATGTCATAAAAATATTGCATTGTCATCCGATTTACACACGCATGCAAATTTTCAGCTCAATTGGAAACCGGGAAGTGGGTCAAATTAAACTTGCAAGATTTGATTACAGACAGACAGACAGACAGACAACAGACAGGTGAAAGTAATATAAAGCTTGTAATGAACCACCAACTCTGTTATTATGCTTTAACTAGACAACTTTGTTCCTCGTTAAACTACAACTGAACTATAGTTAAAATTAACTATATTGAAGTTAGTTTTGAAAGCAATACTACAATAATATAATTTAATTTATTCCAACAAATTGATTTGTAAATCATAATAGTGACCCGGATTATCACGTTATATATATAAACCTTCCTCTTAAATCAGTCTATCTATTGCTGAAAACTGCATTAAAATCCGTTCAGTAGTTAAAAAGATCTAAACGTACAGACAGCAGCCGTAGCGACTTCATTTTATGCTATGTAAAAATTTATGGAAAATGGAAATATCCACATTGCGTAGCAAGCGCGTAGCTATTCTGTAGACCCTCTACGAATTGTCGTAGCACACGCTACGAGATCCGATCAATATTATTACTATACTTCGTTTCAAAAACAAAGATAATTTTTGCGGGGTTCGAATGTTATTATATATCTATGAAAATATCATAGATATATTCACAAAAACTGTTATATCAGATGTATCTTATGATATATATCAGATATATATATATCCAATTTATTAAGATCGATCGATCCGTCTTGGCGCAGCGTCTGCTGCGGAGGATGCGGCTTCCAAAAAACGTTTAAAATACGCATCTATAGAGGGGCCATATTATTTTGTACCAATTGCCGTTGAGACCATGGGCAGCTGGTGCGCAGAGGCCAAAAAACTTATTGACGAGCTAGGGCACAGGATCCAAATTAAAAGTGGAGATAGTCGCTTAGGGTCGTTCCTGGTGCAAAGAATGTCCACCGCCATACAACGTGGAAACGCTGCAAGTGTAATGGGCACCTTTCCATCAGGAACGGCTCGGAGCGGTCTTTTTGACAATTAATAATTTTAAATTTTCGATTGGTAGTTTTGGTTAGATATTGTTTCCTTATTTATAAGTAGCATTTAATTTATAATTAGTTCTTATAGAAATTATTAAGAATACCAAACTATGTACTTTATTAATAAATAATTAATCTGAGGATTATCTGTAATAAAATATACATTTTTATTACATTATATTTTACAACTGTATAGTGTTTAGTGTTCAGAGTTTGCAATAGAGTTCCCATTACAAAAAAAAAAAAAAAAATATTAAGATATTGATCCTTTGAACCCTGCAAATTAGCTAAAAAATTATCTTTGTTTTTGAAACGTAGTTTAGTTGCCTCGAGTAAACTTTACCTAAACTAAAATTGTGTGTAGTGTTTCTTACCTTTGCGCTTAAACAGCCAATCCGATCGAGCTGAAATTTGATATAGAGTTAGCTTTAGACCTTAGAATAATTACATAAAGTAATGTATTCTCATAATCTTACATCTTACAAATATTATAAACGTGAAAGTTTGTGAGAATGGATGTCTGGATGTTTGGATGTTTGTTATTCTTTCACGCCTAAACGGGTGGACCGATTGAGCTGAAATTTTGTATAGAGATAGCTTAGACCCTGGAATAACATATAGGCAGCGGGTAAAACCGTTGCACGCAGCAAGTCTTACATAATGATCTTTTTTAAAGAAATCTATTTGGAAAGTGAATAAGTACTTGAATTTGATTCTAGGCTACTATTCACATTAAAATCGCTGATCACAACTTTTGTTATAAATATGCATAAAACATTTAAAGATATTCTAAAAATAACCATTTTCATTTCGCCGACAGGAAAATTTATTTCCTCCCGAGACTTGTTGAGCTTTGAAATTGAATTGTGTATTAAACAATCATTTAAGGAAACGGAGATAGAAACTGGCGTCCTTCCAATAACATAATGACACATAAATATGTACAGATAAACCAGTTGTAAATTGCATGTGGGTGCTTAAGACGTTGCGAACATTTTGCTTTGTTGATAGATGCAATTATAAATCGGCCGTATTGTATTGTTTTATTTAAAAAAGTATCAATAACATAATGACACATAAATATGTACAGATAAACCGGTTGTAAATTGCATGTGGGTTCAGAAGAAGCTAGGAACATTTTGCTTTGTTGATAGGTGCAATTATAAATTGGCCGAATTGTATTGTTTTATTTAAAGAAGTATCAATAACATAATGAGACATAAATATGTACAGATAAACTGGTTGTAAATTGCATGTGGGTTGCAAAGAAGCTAGGAACATCTTGCTTTGTTGATAGGTGCAATTATAAATTGGCCGAATTGTATTGTTTTATTTAAAGAAGTATCAATAACATAATGAGACATAAATATGTACAGATAAACTGGTTGTAAATTGCATGTGGGTTGCAAAGAAGCTAGGAACATCTTGCTTTGTTGATAGGTGCAATTATAAATTGGCCGAATTGTATTGTTTTATTTAAAGAAGTATCAATAACATAATGACACATAAATATGTACAGATAAACTGGTTGTAAATTGCATATGGGTTTCGAAGACGCTAGAAACATTTTGCTTTGTTGACAGATGCAATTATAAATCGGCCGAATTGTATTGTTTTATTTAAAGAAGTATCAATATAATAACATAAATATGTACAGATAAACCGGTTGTAAATTGCATATGGGTGCTGAAGACGCTAGGAACATTTTGCTTTGTTGATAGGTGCAATTATAAATTGGCCGAATTGTATTGTTTTATTTAAAGAAGTATCAATATAATAACATAAATATGTACAGATAAACCGGTTGTAAATTGCATTTGGGTTCAGAAGATGTTAGGTACATTTTGTTATGTTTATGGGTGTAATTATAAAATGGCCGAATTGTATTGTTTAATTTAAAGAAGTATCAATAACATAATGAGTACAGATAAACCAGTTGTAAATTGCATGTGGGTGCTGAAGACGTTACGAACATTTTGCTTTGTTGATAGGTACAATTATAAATCGGCCGAATTGAATTTTTTAATCAAAGAATACGGGCAAGACACTCTCCTGTTGGTAATAACCCAGTCTATAATTAGTACAGTGTTACCCAGGATTTCCCAGTGATGTAAAATTCTAGGTGCACTGCATCAACTCGTGAGCGCCGTACTTAAGAGTCGTAAGATGTTAAGACTCTTCAGCCCTGTAATTTCACTAGTTACAGTGCCCTCCTAATGAAGCACATATTTCATATCCATATTTGCTCCATATTTGCTTCCCAGGTGGTAGAACCGATTGAGCTGAAATTTGGTATGTAGGTAGCTTGTGAGGGACATTTACTAAATCACCCCCACAGCTAGTTAAAATATAAACCTGGATGTGTATGTGTATGAACTAATTTTTTTTTTGTTTCAGAACCATCAGAAGAATGAACTTACAGTGGATTTACTTGGTACTGGAAGTGACGTTTAGTGATATGTGGTTGTGACTTAAGTGACAAGCGACTCAAAGTGATAAGTGACAAAAAGCGTTAAGAATTAGTGTTATAATATCCTAAGTTAAGGTTTCTTTGGTAAAACCATAAAATCCTAAGTTACGGTTTCTTCAGTAGAGTCATAGTAGAGACCTCGTTCAATTTTCTGTCACACCTGTCCTTTTTCTATTGAGTTCTTGTAAAATAATACTACAATAATTTGAGCCACACAGATAACTGTAAATCCAACTAAACAACTTTATAAAACGCAGCTTTAAAACGCGGTACTTATAATAATATCAGTATAAAGCGACAAAAAAAAATGACTTAAAATTATACATTGTAATTTAAAATGAGTAATGTCTCAGTTAAAGTGACATTAAATCCAAAGTGCAATCCTTTATTACAAAAGTGACAAGACTAAGTGATTCTAAATTCAAAGTGATATATATCTAAAATTTGACTTAATAGTATCACCAAAGATAACAATTGTAAATGGTTGTAAAAAGTGATTCAAATATTAAGATCAACAGACAAATGTGACATGCAAGCAAACTACGCTCGTGTTTGATTGCAAAGTGCGCTCGCTGTCAAGATGGCCGATCCAGACGCTTTTGACGATGAGGTATGTCTTTGTAATATTCTTTGTTATATTTTTTTCTAGATCTTGTCCTGAAAGGAACGAATTTACTGTAAATTTATTCGCGCGTAAGTCCAGATAGGTATACAAAGCGCGATTCTTACATTGTGTTCACAAGCCGCGATGTTAACACGCGCGCGAGCGCCATTAAGACCTTTTAAAGTTTCTGGACGCCTAGTACCTAGTATCTAATAAGCTAAAAACATAATTTTATTTTAATCTAAACATTAGCTATATGAAAACCTACCTCTATAAATCAAACCTACTTATATGGCAATTGGGTAACTTTATGAAAAAACAAGTGAAATTTTAAAAATACTTTTTTAAAAAAAAGCTTTAATTATTATTATCGTCTTGTATCATAAAGTACTCGTCAAGACGAATCAAATGAGCCCAAACTCGATGGGGTTGCGTTGTTTTATGACGGAGTTCCTATGGCTACCTTCCAGCTCCATCATCAGATCAGCTCGATGTCATAAAAATATTGCATTGTCATCCGATTTACACACGCATGCAAATTTTCAGGTCAATGGGAAACCGGGAAGTGGGTCAAATTAAACTTGCAAGATTTGATTACAGACAGACAGACAGACAGACAACAGACAGGTGAAAGTAATATAAAGCTTGTAAAAATCGACTATTCCTAACCTACACTTCAATAACTGTACCTAAATAAGATTGCATGCTCGCACACAAACAGCGCCCTAACAGGGTATGTGGAGGACTCATCTAACTTAATTAAGACCTAATTATATGTACCTAAACCTTGTTGATAAATAAATAAACTTACCACCGGGTTAAGTTATTGGACTAGGTTCACTCAATACCTTACTTATATATTCTTTATGTGAGATCACATATTTGCGCCAATATGTGAGATCACATATTTCTCTTATTAAGTAGTTGTAACGTAAGGTTGTAGCAAACTTACATTATCTTACTTTTAATATAAAATATACGAAGTAATAATAAAGATAACATAATTTGCCCATAAAAAATATTATTATGTCGTTTTAAATATTTTTTACTACCTCAGATCAGGCTACATTAAGGGGTCCATTGCCCATATTGCCAATATAAAAATATGGCCAGACCCTCTCATATAGCCTGACCGAAACGAGGTCATCAAAACTCAGTTAAATTGGAGTCCGGGAGGAACGCAGATTACTTCAAAATTAGATCGGACTTCATAATACTTATGCGCCGAAACCGATGTGAAATATTCATCTGATTAAAAAAAATGAGGGTGTAATTGGCCGATATTATAATTAAATAATTTAGAATAAAATACAAATTCAGATATAATAAAGTAAGATAATATGAGTACTTTCGCTAAAGCTGATCCTGCATTGGATTGGATTGATTTTTGTGCGAGCAAACACCTCGTGCGAACCACTACAGCACGGCGTCGGTTACATACTCAAAGTATACCCACACATCCAAATGTGGGGTCAGGCTTACGAACAATTTCTTAGTATAAGGAGGCAGACCGCGAGAAAGAAAAGGTACCTGTAACCGAAAAGCAGATCTTGGCAGTAGCCGGAAAATAATCAGTAGAGGAAAAACTGTAAAGCCATCATGAGTAGTTTTATAGTAATAAACCATCGAGACTGCGAATGAGATGGTGTACAAAAAGTTTAAACACTGAAACTGCTCTAGACATCTAGAATAGAATAAAATAATACTTATTGCATACCAAAAATTACAAAGAAACTTACTGAGTTAGATATATTTAATGCTAGGTAAACAATTGGCTATATCATAGTTCTCGTGCGGTTGAGGGTTTTACCAGGGGTAAACTTCCTTTGCCGGGAGGTCGACTAGGTGGGTACCCCAACAGTGCCAGTTATTCTACCGCCTGAGCAGTCATGTGCAAACATTACTGTGCTTCGGTAGGAGGGCACTGTAGCTAGTGAAATTACTGGGCTAAAGAGTCTTAACATCTTATGACTCTCAAGTAAGAACCGTTGGCGCAGTGCACCCAGAATTTATCCTTTGTAAAATCCTGGGTAGCACTATACTAATTATGGGCAGCGTTATCTCTTACCATCAGGAGAGCTTCTTGCTCTTCTTCTTACTTCATTGTATAAAAAAAAATCTATGCCATTTCTGTTCCATATTTATCGCGCGGAGAAATATGGGAAAATAAAAATGGTGGAAAGAGGCGCTAGCGCGTGCACAGATGGGCTCACGTATATTCCGATTGAGTATTTAAAATGCAGGAAAAAATGTTATGATTTAGATACGGATATGACAGATTTTTAGATTTCATTGTTTCGAATATTTTGCTTAGTTTCATTTGAAATAGTGAATTGTTAATGGAATTTTTATAATAAAACCATTATAATCAGTCTGAATAATAATTGTGTGTTTCTTCTATAAGTTGTTTTATTATTCGTATCTATTTGTATAAAATTACATTATTAGTTATTTACTTCTATAAATTTATTAAAGAAATGTATTATAAATTCCTAGATCAATATAGGAAAAACCAACCATTTTAGAAAAAAAAAATCTTAAAAATAGTCTCTTATCAATAGACAGTAGGTTAGGAAATTCTATTTTTACACTAAACGATTCGTGAGTATTTAGATTAATCTTTGTAAATAAACGGCATAAACTCACTTGTATTTACTTCGGCTTCGTGTACTCCTTAAAGAAAATCCTCGTACCGGATTGAAACAGTCGTCACGAAGCCAAAGTTAATACAAGTGAGTTTATGCCGGATATTTACAAAGATGAATAAGAAATTCATCTCATATCAATAAACAGTGGATTAAGAAACTCATATCCCTGTCAACAGACAAAGAAACTTATCCACGTGAACAGAAGGTAGCGTAGAAAACTATTAATAAATCGTGTGCGTCCACTAATTGCTTTCTCTCCGACTTTACCAATTACCGGACTGTTCCCTTCGAAATGTGAGGGAAGGGTGTGGTGCTACTTAAAGGGGGAATTAAAAGAAACAAGTGAATTAAAAAAGACGTGTGGCACTCGGAGACTGCCGCGGTAAAGCTATTGCATAGCATTTTTTATCAACTTATGTAATTATAGTATCACCGCTGTGCCGGTCGGAGTGGGGGGGTGTTTGGTTTTTTTCGTTACGGAATTTCTGGATTCGGTCCCCACGCTCAAGGCCCGCGATAGAAGCTATGCAATAGCTTTAAAAAATAACTTTAAAAACAAGCTTTTATTATTATTACCATCTAGCACCAACTCGTCAAGACAAATCAAATGAGACCAAACTCGATGGGGTTGCGTCGTTTAATTACGAAGTTCTTATGGCCACCTTCCTGCTCCATCATCAGATCAGCTCCATGTCATAATAATATTGCATTGTCATCTGATTTATACATGCATGCCAAATTTCAGCTTAATCAAAAATCGGGAAGTGGATTAAACTTCCAAGATTTGATTATAAACAGACAGACAACAGACAGGTGAAAGTAAATAAAAGCGTATAAAATATTTCAAGATAACTCAGATTCAAGATCATTTTTTTTAGCAGACTAAACAAGCGTTGGACCGCAATCTCACCTGTTGGTAAGTGACGATGCAATCGAAGTTGTAGCACGCTTGTTCAGTAAGAACCTATTCACTCTTGATTTGAACAAACCCACGTTATAGCATTCGGGAAACACTGAGAGTGGTAGCGAGTTCCATAACACGAGAATGGTTTTAAGATTTAAGGTGGCATATATGTAGCCAAAGGTTAGATACCAAATTTCATTCTCGAACGTGAAGAGAAAAAAAAAACATAATGTATTTACCGGGGGTAGACTTCCTTTGCAGGAGGTCGTCTAGGTGGGTACCCCAACAGTGCCAGTTATTCTACCGCCTGAGCAGTAATGTACAAACATTACTGTGCTTCGGTAGGAGGGCACTGTAGCTAGTGAAATTACTGGGCTAAAGAGTCTTAACATCTTATGACTCTTGGGTAAGAAGCGTTGGTGGAGTGCACCTAGAATTGCACATCATTGCGAAATTCTGGGTAGCACTGTACTGATTATGGGCAGTGTTATCTCTTAACATCAGGAGAGCGTCTTGCTCGTCTTCTTACTTCACCATATAAAAAAAATTAATGTACTTTCACATTTATAATATTAGTTGGATAACCTATATGAACTTATAAAAATCAAAAAGCTCAAATAGCAAAAAAAAATCGCGGACTGTGACTTAGGTAACCCATATAAATACATCCGAATATTCGTATAAGAAAATTCACCAATCCAGATGTATATCTTTTGTGAGGACAAAACAAATTGCGCAAATAGCTTTATTTATTGCCATCTCGTCCATAATTCTTCTATATCTATAAGTCTGGCCGAACCGTATCACAAATAGAGCAAAAATAAAGAAATGGCGGGCGAACATTAGTCGCATTCGTCCGCTTGTCCTATTTCCACGCGAATTATTTCTGGCTCATCTGAACAGATATGGTTCTAATACACCGTGCCAAATATATGGCATATGCAGCCCCTTTAGCATAGTAGCCATTGACATAAGAGTAGCAACTACCGTCCAACTGTCAAGACTAATCATATATCAAGGGCCGTATATAGCATATAGCATGCCACACGGAATCCCGACAAAACTTCAAGAGTAGAACTATCATTTCATACATTCACAAAGGTACAATGTATGGGATGACAGTTCTACTCTTGACATTTCAGCGGGATCCCGTTTGGCATGCTACGACTACATGACGCTACTCTTGCTACTCGCGCTGTCATTGCATACAATTTGCAGCTACTCCCAATGTCATTGTGCTGTCATTGTGCTCTAGTTGTGTAAGAACACACGTCAATTACTTTTGACGGACTCAGCATAGTACGCCTTTAACATAGTAGCCCATTGACATAAGACTAGCAAGTCCCGTCCCACTGTCAAGAGTAATTAACGTTTGTAAGAGCACAATAACATTGGGAGTGGCTGCAAATTGTATGCAATGACAGTGCGAGTAGCAAGAGCAGCGTCTTGATATATATGTCAATTTACTTTTGACAGTGGGATGAGAGTTGCTAGTTTGGTGGTATTAGACCCTTCGATACCGCACGATATGGCCAGGATAATCGAATGTTTACCGGACATGCGATAGATTTGTTTTTCTTCTATTATTTAGCCCTTTGATGGCAAGATACAATTATTTGCGGACGATGTTTGCTGTCGGCGAACAGAAACTTTTTCTATCTGATATTACGAGTATATATAAGTTACGATGTATGTACATATAATATTACTGCTGTAGTAGCTGTAATATTGTTAGTTTGTTTTTCTCAATAAAGGCATTTGCCAGTAAAAAAAAATAAAAATATTATAAGTAGCGTGTATGTGTGTATTGTCAAGTATTGTGTCTTGCCAAGGGAATACTTATTTCTGACGTTTAGGTGAGTGTTTTGCTTATCTAAATATATAAAAGGAAAGAGTGACTGACTGACTGATCTATCAACGTACAGCCCAAACCGCTGGACGGATTGAGTTGAAATTTGGCATACAGATAGGTTTTAAGGCGTAGACGTCCCCTAAGAAAGGATTTGGCCACGCGGGCAAAGCCGCACGCATAAGCTAGTTGCCTTATAAATCCAGAAACACATTAATAAAACGCGACGTGACGCCACGCCACTCGTTCGGATTGGTCCGTGGCGTTACGACACCCGTCCGGATTGGTCCGTGGCGTCACGTGACCACACGCCACCCAATCCGGACAGCTGACGTCACGTCGCTTTAATAATAATGTGTGGCTTTACTCGGAATTTTAAACTGATAGAAGGCTTTCTGAGCATACAGATACTCTAAAGATGCTTTTTATTTTCTAATGTCTGATTAATATGTGTCAGTATCAGTTATTAGAGCAAATAGAAACGTGACACGTCACAAATTAACTATAAACATTTAAAAAACCTAAATTAGGTATCTCTGTGTGAATAAAGTGTCTTTTACTTCAGAGTAAGCAAATCCGTTGCCAAAGTCTTACAGATGAAGTTCACTTTGGATACGGGTATCCTTTTGTCCTTTCTACAAAAACTTTTATATATTTCTTACGTTCAATCTGTCGCACATATTGAAAAATCCGCGGCATAATTTACCCACCGTGCGGGACCATAAATAACCTAGAGGAAAGCTGTGGATTTGCCAGATACCGAAGAAAATAGTTTTCTAAAGTACCAGGACGTCAGGAGTGCGTAAGAGGCTTTCCTTAATCCGCCGCAGGGCACGTACCGGAATAAATCTGTATCTCCTACGCGTTTACTGTTTATTTTTCTCTGGGGATGGGTTTTATAGGCAAAATAGCTGGAATTGTGGGTGCGTTGTGACTAGACCAAGGTTGAAGGTATTATTTACGTTTTTTAGAGTATGCTTACTTAGATATTATGTATAGATATAGGTAACATTTGATTTAAAAATGAAACAATACATATACATCTAAGTATAAGAATTGACGAACTTATCACTAACTAGCGGGGACCCGCGCGGACTTCGTCTAAAATTCTGTAAAATCTATAAGTAAAAAATACTAGGCGAGCAGACACATAAAGATCTATTAAAATTTTAAAAATCTTTAGGTAAGTAAAAGTACCAGGAGAGCAGAAACTTAAACCTCTAATCCTCTAACATAATTTCAACGATCAAAATTTTCTATCAAATTCCCTGAACATTTTGTTAAACATCGCATAAAATAGCTTCGGTACTCACTTAAATACCTTGTCACGTCGGCTGCAGGAAAATTTCACGCCGTCACGTGACGTCATCACGTTCCTCGTAAAATTTATATCGTGAGGTAAAAGAAAAAGCTTTGGTTTGAGAAAACAATTCGGGGCTCTAGATTAGATTAGGCTAAAGGTACACGCTAGGTTTTTATAGAATTAGTTGCGCACTGTGGTTTCAGGAGTTTCTGAGGTTTTCTACTTAGGTCAATTGGTAGTGAAGTATATTAACAAGTAATATTTTAAAAATCTTTTTAAAAACAAGTTTTTATTATTACTACCATCAAGTACTCGTCAAGACGAATAAAATGAGCCCAAGCTCGATGAGGTTGTGTCGTTTAATTACGGAGTTCCTATGGACACCTTCCTGCTCCATCATCAGATCAGCTCCATGTCATAATAATATTGCATTGTCATCCGATTTATACATGCATGCAAAATTTCAGCTCAATCGGATACCGGGAAGTGGGTCAAATTAAAGTTGCAAGATTTGATTACAGACAGACAGACAGGTGAAAGTAAATAAAAGCTTGTAAAAAGGCCAAGCGCTAGTCGGACTTGCGCACGAAGGGTGCCGTACCATTCTGTCTCTATATAACATTATCTATAGGTATAACATAATATAGACACTGTAATATTATAACTTTTTGTTTATTTTCACCTGTCCTTAAAATCACGTTTGTTATATCAGAGCCTGATTTTATTCTGTTTTTAGTATTTTTTGTTAAAGGGGCAATAGAAGTACATCATCTGTGAAAAGTTCGACTATATAATAACTTTCACGGCTCATGATATGTAGAATGTAGTTATAGTCTGGTGACAGACAGGTGGACAGACTGAAGGACGGACGGACGGACGAAACGTTAGAAACAGGATCCCGTTTTTACAAGCTTTGATTTACTTTCACTTGTCTGTTGTCTGTCTGTCTGTCTGTAATCAAATCTTGCAAGTTTAATTTGTACCAACTTCCCGGATTCCGATTGAACTGAAATTTTGCATGCATGTATGAATCGGATGACAATGCAATATTATTACGAAATCGAGCTGATCTGATGATGGAGCTGGAAGGTGGTCATAGGAACTTCGTAATTAAACGACGCAACTCCATCGAGTTTGGGCTCATTTGATTCGTCTTGACGAGTTCTTTGTGATGCTAATGATAATAATAATAAAAGCTTGTTTTAATTTTTTTTAATTTCACTTGTTACCCTTTTGGTACGGAACACTACAAAATGGTCAAATCAATCCCATGAGTCATGAAAGCTTACATATTATTATTTTATACCTTAATCATAGACTATGGAGTGAATATCCAATCTCCATCGCTTACAATGTAGCCTATCTACATCGCGGTGTCACCCAGTCACATTGTAGGCACTCAAAATGTATCGACTATCCGCATTGATTTACATAGAACATTGGATGTCGTGAGAGAACAAAAATGTCCGAATAAAATCAGGAGTTATTGGGTTAATGAGTTGACAACATTTTTTATTTAATATGCTGTTGACTGCTTTGGATTGTATCCATCAATTTTAAGTCGGTGAAACTTTTGCATGTTTATATTTTATTGATTTATTATAATTATATCACGTTTAAACACGTCCCTTTTATATAGCCCAAGCTCTCTTATTTTTATTTTAGTGGACTAAACAGGCATTTGACCACAATCTTTGCTCTCGCTCGTGACGATTGACGATGCAGTCTAAGATGGGACATGTTTATTTAGTTTAAACCTATTCACGCTTGATTTGAACAAACCTATATCCAGCAACTTATTATAATTATTTATAAGGGAGATTTAACAATGGTGAGGCTGTTGTAATACATAGTGATCAACCATTATGAAAACATCTAGTTAACTATGAATGTTAAGCTAAGACTCAAAGTCCAGTAAAACGATATCTGTCCCGACTCTCACATTGTAGGCCACTAAAATGTATCGAATATCGACTGTCGATATAGTCATTTATTTATTGGGAGTATGTAAACACTACGCTTGACTTTGATAGATTGAGCACGGGTATAGGAGAGTGGTTCTTTTAATACTTGTTGGGTATTATTGAATGAGTTTTGGTGCACCTGTGGTTTATTTCCCAATAAAAGTATCTATTATGTGCTATTTGGGTACATTAACTATATGAATATCGAAATTTTAATCATTTCAAAAATTACCGTACTTCGACGCAAATTTTTATTCATAAAATGAAAACTGTTTGACTAATGTCTATAAAATTTTAATGAGAAAGAAATAAAGAAAAATCATTTATTTGACGGCCAATGAAAACAGCATAAGAGAACAAGACAATCACAATAATATGAATGAAACTAAAGTAGTACCTATTTGAAATTGAAAAAAATAATTAATGTAATTAGGCGTTACTTTGCGGAAATCCATTACAATAATTATTAGCTATTATTTAATATTTAGTGTTGATCCCGCTCTAAATATGTGAGTCTAACTAAGTTTTAATAGATGGCGAGGAATTCAAACGATCTCAAAATAGTATTTAGTATTAATTCCACCACCGAGTGCACCGCCCGCCCTCCCGCATATGCATGCATTAAGGGTTATAACAAATTGTTAGTGTTAGTTATTGAAAAATATATTATGTTTCCTAAAACTACATGAATTGGTTAAAATCCGCGATCTGTGTACTTAATTCTTCCTTTAAGTCAGTCAAAAAGTCAGCTTATAATATTCTGATGGTGCACATAAGACAGCTTTCATGTAAGATTACATTCATGACAAATACCAGGCGGAAAGTTAAATATAACGTTGTAAAATGGAATGCGTTATTAACACAGGTACAATAATTCAATGCAGACACAGGTGAAATACGAGCGACTCCCGGATATTAATAATATCCGTTACACGGTACGTATGAGCTTATTTTAGCGTATTTTACTCAAAAATTATCAAAATATGACTTTTACTAAGCCTTCTCTACATCTTTGACTAAAATATGCAAACTTTCGCGTTTATAATGTTAGTAAGAAGTACTAACATAGCTAAAACATATATCTACATAGTTATTACAAGCTTTTATTTACTTTCACTTGTCTGTTGTCTGTCTGTCTGTCTGTGTGTAATCAATCTTGCAAGTTAAATTTGACCCACTTCCCGGTGTCCGATTGAGTTGAAAATTTGCATGCCTGTATAAATCGGATGACAATGCAATATTATTATAACATCGAGCTGAACTGATGATGGAGCTGGAAAGTGGCTAGAGTAATTCGGTAATTAAACGACGCAACCCCATCGAGTCTGGGCACATTTGATTCGTCTTGCCGAGTACCTACTTTGGTGCTAGATGGTAATAATAATAAAAGCTTGTTTTTAACCCCTGACGCAAAAACGACGGGGTGTTATAAGTTTGACGTGTCTGTCGGTTGCATCGTAGCTCCCGAACGGATGAACGGATTTTGATTTAGTTTTTTTATTTGAAAGTAGAGTTAGGTAGAAATCGGTTCAAGATGGCCGCCGCTACAAAATGGCGGATGACTTTTTTCTTCCACGACCCCCTCAATATGGGTATCAAATGAAAGGTCTTAACTAGTAGAATACAACCCACTATATAAAATTTAAAATCCAAGATGGCCGCCGCCACAGAATGGTGAATTACGTATTGCGTTGGGGTTTTTTAAAATTTTTAATTTAATTCACTTGTTATTTTTTTTTTTTATTTCACTTGCTTATATTTCACCTTGAGTAGACTTCCTTTGCAAAAGGTCGACTTGGTGGGCACCCCAACAGTACCAGTTATTCTACCGCTCTGAGCAATAAGACTTCCAATTGTTAATTATTAACTCTCCCATATTCACACAGGTGAGTAACGTGCGACTCCCGGATATTATTAATATCCGTTTGCACGGTTCTCTTCCGTTTTCTTAAACGTGTTTTATTTCCTATAGTTCATGTTTTATGGAATTTATGTCCATTGAATTATCGAACAGGAAAATGTTATTGAAAGCGCCGCTCTGGGATGAGATTTGCCAGAGTTGTGAACACAGTTGTGTGTGACGATTTAATGTTAATCAAAATGTTTTAAAGATGACAAAGAATAAGTACCTACTTACCTGTTTTATATAGGTAGTAGAGAGATAGAAAGAATTTGTTCACACGCATTACATGCAAAGCAATTTAATCAAAGTAAATATAATTAATAATTCATGTAAAACAAATCTATTGATTTGTTTTGATTCTTTTTTGTTATTTTACTAGCTGCGCCCACCGGTTTGACCCGTTTTACAGTAGGTTATATGTCCCTATTCCAGGGTCTAAGCTATCTCTTTACCAAATTTCAGCTCAATCGGTCCACCCGTTTTAGACGTGAAAGAGTAACGAACATACATCCAGACATCCATACATTCTTACAAGTTTACACATTTATATTATTTGTAAGATGTAGGTACCTATTTATTTTTTTATATCTTTCCTTGAATGGAGTTCTAGAAAAACGTTATTTAAAAATGCGTGGCATTCATAAATATAATGTCTAGATACGAACCCATAAGTCATTTTCCCAACAGGTAAACGATATACCCAAAAGATGTGACATTCAAGTAACGTCACATTTTGGTTGGGAATAAATATGTTTCCCAATAAGCGTACTATTCAAGTATTTTTGCGTTATTCAAGGTGTACAACTAGTTTATGCTCGCGGCTTTCCCCGAGTGACAAAATCCTTTCCTAGCGGAGGTCTAAATCATAAAACCATGTTCCAAATTTCAACCCAATCCGTCTAGCGGATTAGGCTGTGCGTAATTAATCAGTCAGTCAATCAGCTTTCCTTTTAATTATTTAGATATATGCATACTATAGTAGAAAAATACTGATAATTTTCTATTAAACGCGACGAAGTGCGCGCGGGGTCACTAGTTGAGTATAAAATATACTAATATATAATTTCCCAACAGGTAAATGAAATACCCAAAAGATGTGACATTCAAGTGACGTCACATTTTGGTTGGGAATAAAATGTTTCCCAATAAGCTTGCCGGAATATCCTTGCGTGTTAGTAGTCTAAGAGTAGTACAAACTACAAACTATATCATAAAGTAAAATATGTTTGTTGACTAGAAGCAAAGTTGTCCGTTCGAAGAGAACCGATAAGGGCACTCTCGGTTTGACGCATCGCTTTCATCGCGTGACGTTGACTAACTTGTGCTGTTTGCCAAACTTTATAGCTCATGTTTGTGGGAGTTCGTAACTTTGCGATAAATGTGTCGGCAGATTCTCTGTACGGGTCAGTCATAGACTAGAGATTAATTTTCTTGTCTATGGAGTCCGTACTTTATGGCGCTTTGGAGGCAACAATTGCAGCAACAGTGTCAGTTATTCTACCGCCTAAGTAGTGATGTGCAAACGTGACTGTGCTTCGTTGGAGAGCACTGTAGGTAGTAAAATCACTGGTCTGAAGACTTTTAACATCTTTTGATTCTTCAGTAAGACGCGTTGGTGTAGTGCACCCAGAATATTACATCATTGTGAATCCTGGGCACTGCTCTGATATGGGCCGCGTTATTGATTACCATCCAGAGAACGCTTTGCTTGTCTTCTTTGCAAAAAAGACCTAAATGCCATTTACACAACAAATATGTACAAGAGTTAGCTTAACAATAACACAATAATCTACGTATTAGCGTACAAAAACCCTGGGTAGAGCTAGTTATTTAACGCATTCACTTCATACTAAAAATACTTCAGCATTTCTTTTTTAACCCTGTCACACCTACGTCCCAGTCAACGAAAATTCCCAACACCTCTAACAGAAACATATTGAAAATTCCCAATGCAAGGGAAACTAGAAGAGCTGGGAAGCTGGGTACATGCCATGGCTGGAATCCCAATTTGCATAGAGTAATTTGAGCCTGTCCCGGATTATGCGAAGTCCAGATATATTGCGGGATAATGGGGATAGTTGGGACGGCACTTGGAATATTTTAACTCTAAGACTGAATTGAATAAGAATTTTCGGTGAATAGGTTATCCTTTTTAGAATCAAGACTATAAGTCAGACGCCATACGATAGACAGACAGATATCGTGCATCAAATTATAAGTAGGATTTTTTTTAAACAATAGAATAGAAAACTCCTTATTGGCACACACAAAACTATTATATAAGCTTAGAACTACGATTACACAGAAAGAAGTGTTACAATTGGCGGTCTTATCGATAATAGCGATTTCAGACAGCCAAGCAGGGAAAGGAAAACTAAAATAGAGCAACGGTGGTTAATACTATTGTAGGATTTTAGTTACAAAACGTGCTACATTTTGTCACATTTTTGGGTCTAAACAGTTTTCATTAAACAAACAGTCAATGGAAACTGTTTTGCTACATAATACGAGTTATAATCTCAAGCGATTCGTACGGCTGCTGGTTCGACAAAACTGATTTGGGAAAATGTATCGTTTTCGAATAATTACACGGTGCGGCGTCAGTTAGAAAAGTAAAAGTAACATTTCGGCATATTTATTTATTGATTTATTTTACAATCAGACACTTGATGTACTCACAGTAATTACCAAAACGCACAACAAGTTATTTTTTTTAGTTAATCTTAACTAAGTATAATAATATAATATTATAGTGAGTTTAAAAAGGCAATTGTATATTTATATAATACATTAGAGTTAATATAAAACAAATCAACTTTCGGTTCATGAGAAATCAAGGCATTGAGCAAAGCGACAGCTTGAGATGTCGGCGCATATTTGGCGGTGTCGGTGCGCGCGGGCGGGCCGGCGAGCAGGCGCCGCACGTGCGCCCGCAGCCCGATCCCGCTTGTTATGAGCGAGACACGAGATAAGGCGGTCGGATTATCTATTCCCATGTTATTGACAAGTGCATAATAATGCATTATTATTGCACACTTGCGCCGAAGTTCCAACGTATCTATACCTACCATACCTGCCACAAAAAGGGACGGAAATATATAAGTCGGATAATATCCATATAGCTGCTTGTACAGAAAGCGATTAAATTTTCTTTGCACTCTTTCGATCGATCTTTCGATATTAAAAACCAACCAATATAAAAATTACAGTTTTTGATTTTTTTAACACTAAATAAGCCTACGTAAGACAACATCCCACCTGGTGAATCTTAGACAAAATAAAAATAGACATATCCATTTTATGAGTGAGTGCGATGGCAATAGGGAAAATTCTATGTGAAGAAAAAGGAGAACCTATTTTTTTTCCGTCCCTTTCAGCGTGGCCGGCTTATGCTGCTTGTCAAACTCTGTCAAACTGCTTCACTTTGACAATAATACCTATGTGTTTCGTTTTTTCCCTAAATTTTAAAGCAATTTGAGACAATACAATGTTATTTAACTATTTTATGACCTAAAATATCAATATATATAACGTATTTTCATAAAATAATGAAAATCCGTAAGCTGTTTTTTGTCTCACAGGTGGCCACGATGATGTGACCCCCTGTGGTGAATGCTATGTTAGTGACATGAGTGACAGTTACCGTCGGTTATAGGCACCTGCAACACCCATATGTAAAACACTAGAATCCATACACAAACATACGTACATTGCTTGCTTAAACCTCCTCATTAATATGAGTTCAATAACAAATGCAGTAATGCACATTGAAGTGAACATCTAAGTGGGTGGCCGATAGCCAATAGTCCCTCAGTGTATCAACGCGGTATCGGTCAAGAAAAAATTGTCTAATTTTATTTCGTTTCATATTAGCCAGACGGGTAAAAGGACAGTTGCGCAATTTCTCAAGAACGTCTACAAAAAGAACAATTGGACATGTGGAGCTTAGCGTTATTATGACATAAATCTCTAAGAAACATAAAAGAAAACTCATAAAATGTGTAACCGAACAATAGTTATTTTCAAAGCAATATTTTCAAGCGAGGTCAGTAGGGGTAATTGTGAGGGAGGAATGTAGGAAAAGGTTTTAGTCGCTCATTCTGAAATTTGTCGCTGGGTGTGGAATTTAGGAACTTTTTGCTGCAAACTATGTAGTAAAAAATGCCAGTGGTTTTTAAAATAGCCTATGGTTGAACATTTGGGATAAATTCGACGGTAAAGAACAAACGTTTTAAAAATATGTTTTTAGAAATGTGAACACTGGAAAAAGTCTCCACCACATCTAGATATATCCAGTGTTTCAATCTACGAGCAAAAGTGGGTCATAAAAAATAATTTATAAAATGGAAAAAATAATCATTCAGAACGCTAATTTTAATTTTGTGTAAGTAAAAAATACTAAAAGAAAATTGGTAGGTACCTATTACTAATGCTAGTCGAAAACATGGCTTCTTATCTTATCTTAAACATGGCTTAATAATACCTGACATAATTTTTGCAGAATTTAATCATATTTCAATAATTCACTATTCTGCAATTCTTTAACTGGCTGTACGACTCGACTAATCCATTACGAACATAAAAAATCTTTTATTCCCTTAAAAAAATAATAAATATTGACCATCAAAAGAAACGGGAAGCTCCGAAAACCTTTGATGGGAAAATACCCAATTACCCGATCGTTCCCGTCGCTTGTTGGGAAGCAATGGCCGTATTTCTCTGTCGATAAAGTAATATTTCTTGCGCTATTTCATACGTCAACTGTTAACTTTCTGATGTAGGTCGCAGTTATTCGGGGAAGTTGCGACAAGTACCGTATTATTTACTTTGTGTGGTAATGTGTATTATTATGTTACTAGTCTTACGTAATACACTCGTATTAAGAGCATATTACTCGTATATCGAGTGACGCTCTCCCGCTCGCACAATTTGACGAGTTTTGAGATATAAATTCATGGAATTAATATATTAAAAATTCCTATATACCAGCCTTCCATAATATTATTGCACACATTTTAAAAGTTTTTTTTTATTATATTATTTCACTTTTAAAATAAATATTTTAAAAGTGTTTTCAGTTCGATATATTAAAAAAATGTGATGGGGAGAAATATTGTAAAAAATTTTTTTTTCAAAAAATCTCATTATGGCGTTTTTTAATATATAAACTGAAAACACTTTTAAAATGCGTGCAATAATATTATGGAGGGCTGGTATAGAGGAATTTTCAATAAATTAATTTCATGAATTTACATATGTATATTTCAAAATTCGTCAAGTTGTGCGAGCGAGAGAGCGTCACTCGATATATACGCTCTTAAGTGTATGATTCTTTATGACAATAAGTGACAAGATGAGGAAATAATATGTCCGATGGTAAGCTTCATGATAGTCCAGGGTGCGTATTCGCACGCATAATTTTTTTTGTCCTAATTTTGTTTGGCCGAAAATTTTCCGCATAACTTTTTTTTGCCTAATCATAATTTGCCATAATTATATTGATACATAATTATTTTTTGTCCTAACTGTCAGTTGCCCTAACGTTTTCTAGCATATATTTGTAAAGCATAAATTTGTGTGTCATAATATATGTACGCATAGTTTTCTTAGTCCTAATTTATTTTGGCCGAATTTTTTTCGCATAACTTTTTGACTGTCAAGAGAGATTGACTGTCGCAAAGTCGACTCGGATGGTTTAGGTTAGGTTGTCGGGGCCGCGGATGAATGCTTCGGCGTACCCGTTGCCCCGGCATTATGGCGTCCCGCAGGAACACCCCCAGGTTTTTTAGTGGGTATCCCCGCCGCTACCATCTTTGGCGGGGGAGTCCCACATACCGCCCCGCGCCCCCCGGCGTGGGGTGATGATGCGTAACGCATTTTTCCTGGGTCAAAAAAAAAAAAAAAAAAAAAAAAGGTTTGAACAGTGTCCACAGTGCCTCGGCAGCGGTCAGCAAAGAGCCAAAAATGACCCCTCACCTTATAATTTAGAGAGAGGAATATAGGGGAGATAAAAGTAAACAACCGCAAGAAGCATAGGTTAGATTTTAGGTTAGAACATTGAAATCAGTATATTATTCGTTTCTCTTAGTATTAATAATATTTTGCCAATTTTGATGGTAATATATTACTGTGGCAAAATATCACTTAGCTAAAAAAAAATTGGGCCAGATTTTAAAATCTTACTTTGCATGATTTTTGTTTTCCGTATTTATCATTATTCTGTTGTCTTTAAGTAGAAACTTGTAAATATCCATTAAAGCTATGTAAAAGTACCCTAGTTATACATAGACTTAGATGTAAGTTACCTGAAGTTGTAAAATAAAATATCATTATGCCGAAAATTATTATGGCTGGATACTATGATGTCGAAAAATATTAGGGCTGATTATAATTATGCCGAAAAATATTATGGTAAGAAATTTTATGCGCTAAAACTATATGCGTAACAATTTTAGGCGTACATATTATTATGCTTAAAAATATTATGGGTGAAAAATTTAGGCCAAAAAAAATTTGCCTAAAAACGTTAGGCGTTTTGAGTTTTAGGCTGAAAAACGTTATGCCACATTAAATTAGGACTCAAAATTTTATGCGAGCCAATATGGACCCGATTGTCCATTGCCCATTTCAAGCAATAGCGTCGCACAGTCTATTGAAATATGAAATTCTGAGTGGCACTGTAGTGTCACCCTTTTTTTATCCCAAGATAAATGCGTTACGCATCGTCACCCTGAGCCGGGGGACGCAGGGCGGTATGTGGGGTGTTCCTACGGGACGCCATGTTGCGGGTTGGCTGCGGATACGCCGAAGCACTCTTCCATGGACTGTAGTGTCATCCTGAGATCATATACACATAAGTTGTTCAATCCCATCTTAAACAGTAATTTCGCTGGTAACCATTTCAGTTCGGAACACCTAATGCACATTACTAAGTACTGGTAGATACGTATTTGTAAAAGAAATTGTCACAAAACTTTTTGTGTAAATTTCACATTGCACATCAACATTTGCGCCAAATAATGGTGAAAGCACATCGACAGCGCCGAAGAAATCGAATTTTGAATTCATTATATGAAATGTCATGAAATTTCGCACACATGCCAGAGTCGAATCGTCCGAATCGGAAGAAGATTTGCCATATTATGTTACTCCCTTCCTGCACGGTTGTCTGGAAGAGATCGTTTTTAACGATAAGACCGCCGGTTGCAACATCTTTGTTTTGTTTGTTGATTACTGTTGTAATTTTTTATTTTTTTATTTTCATGTGGTGTTATAATAAAGTATTAATAAATAAATAATAATAATAAATAAATAAGATTTCCTATCTTATCTTATCTTATATAGGGGGCTGAGAAAGTCAGCAACACATCGACCCATTGGGATCTATTGTGTTCACCCCTTGCCTACCGTTTCTTACTCCTCAAAGAAGTGGTTTATTAAAGTGGTGATCCCACTAAGAGAAAGAAACCTGTACTCCTCCGGTTTGGGGTACGCTGTCCCAAGGAGGCTCATGCGTTTCATAGCCAGTACGTCGCATTCGCATAAAATATGCTCCATGGTTTCTGTACCCTCGCCACAGGCTCTACAATCGTTTGTTGTAGTGAGCCTCATTTTGAACAGCATGTCGTTGGTTTTATAATGCCCAGTTAAGGCACCAATGATTGCTCTTCCTTTGTTTCTTCCATTATTCAGAATGAATTTAGAAGCATCTTTATAGCTGTTACCTAGGAATTTCTTCGAATGTCTCAGCCCTTGACTGTTTTCCCACTCTTGCGTGTGTTTTAAATCAGCATATTCCTTTATGGCCATGTTGATGGTGCATGCAGGCAAGCCCATACTAGGTTCAGGTCCATGCATAGCATTTGCTGATCCCCTTCTAGCAAGCTCATCAGCCTTCTCATTCCCTTCTATACCTACATGGCCAGGTACCCAAACTAGTCGTACTGTGTTGCTGCGGCCTAATTTATTAAGGGCCTTCACAGCATCCAGGACCAGCTTCGAGCTGACTCTGCAGGAATTTAGGGCCTTTAGTGACGCTTGACTGTCACTGAGAATGTAGATGATTTTATCATTTACATTTTTTTTTTTTTTGAAGTGAAAACTTCTTTAGCGGCGCTGAGCACTTTTTTGTATGGGTAAAAACTTTAAAACTCGCGTCAGGGTCACGTGATGCTGATCGAAAAAGCGTAAGATCGAGGGGAAGGGAGAGGAATTAGTATCTCCCACTCTTTCTACCGTACCTGAGTGTGCTGCTCTGTTGATGGTGTAAAAGTCGTCGAAATTATGGATGGAAGTTGATTTTTCTGAGAGATAAAATTTAATGTAATATATAAATAACGATATAATATTATAAATAACAACATATAAATTGTCATATTTGTGTACGATAGCGCAATAAATAAACATTGTATTCTACCTCATAAATGATAGTATTTTTATACTTATAATTAAACACAACGTTAATATTGAAGTTTTCACTTCTGCCGGCACTCCCGGAGTGCTATCTTTTTTTTTTTTTTTTTCTTCTAAATTTATTTATTTATTTATTTATGTTTTTATGTACATACAGTAGTGCTAGATACTAAATTACTCAGGGAACTATGGTGGCCGTACTAGTAATAAAACTGTATTACAGCCACCAAAGCCACCCGTTTGGATAAGTGACTCATAAGGAGGTAGGTACATAATATTATTATAAGTAGTTAGACAATACACAAAATTTAGAAAAAATGAAATTAACAAATAAGGATAATAAGTTATACATAACATACTTTTACTATAGTTAAAGGTTTGTTACTTCACCATAAAAACTACATTACAAAAATAATGATAAGTTTGAATAATTAAGACAGATGGTTAAATATTTGAAGATTACTTAAATTTGAATAATATTAAAGTATAATTATACCTAATATACAAAATTCCTGCGGCGAGCATTCCTCCTTATGTTTTCTTCAGCGCATGCTATAATAGCATACATCTCTGTCTGAAAGACGGTTGTGTATTGACCCAGACTGTTCCAGAGTTGGATATTTTCCGAGTATATACCTGCCCCTGTACCGGATCCGGTTTTTGAACCATCCGTGTACCATATGCAGCATTCTGCGTCTTGTGTGCGTAGTTGCTGCTTCCAGTCTTCCCTTGAGGGAACATGTATTTTGAAATTTCTTTTGAAGATTTTAATGTGCGGCATTACGTCGCTGATCATGTTCATCTTCCTTTGTAGCTCTTCATTGAGCTTCATTTTTGTGTGCCTTGTTGTTGGCCTATTGAAGTCATGAACTCCTATAGCTTGGAGTCTGTATAAGGCTTTGATCGCCTCCTGTTGAATGACTAGATGAAGAGGTTTAAGGTTTAGGATTCTATCTAGCGCCTTACTGGGCGTAGTCTTAAACGCTCCTGTGATAGCCACAGTGGCCATCCTTTGAATTTTGCCTAGTTCCCTTTTACAAACCGTAAGTTCGGTTCTAGGCCACCATACCACGCTGCCGTATGTTAGTATTGGGCGCACCATTGAAGTGTAGATGAAGTTAAGTACCTTGGGCTTAAGTCCCCAGGTCTTGCCATATGCCGATCTACACATATTGAAAACTCTCATAGCTTTTTCTGTCACCTTTTTGGCGTGCAGATTCCACGTGAGCTCCTTGTCTAAGGTCATACCGAGATATTTTACTTCGGTAGCCCATTCTAGCTCTGTGCCAAATAAACGTAACTTTTTCAAATTACCTAGCTTCCTCTTCCTTGTAAAAGGAAGAACCGTAGTTTTGCTCGGATTTATGGAAAGATGGTTAATATGACACCATTCTTCCACTATCTTTAAAGCCTTTTGCAAAAGTTCCGATACAATTTCCGGAAATTTGCCATTGATCATTACTACTATATCATCTGCGTATCCTACAGCATAGCAGGCTCCTCTGTTTAATTTCGTAAGAAGGGAGTTTACCACCAGACACGAAAGTGTTGGTGACAATACCCCTCCCTGAGGACAGCCTTTAGTAGTTGTCGCATGAATTTCATCCCCTAGTAAAGAGGATCCTATTCTCCTTCCCCTCAGCATGAAATCAATCCATTTGCATAGGGTACGGTTAATGCCGTGTTCATTGGCGGCCTTCATAATCGATTCAAAAGTTGTGCGGTCAAATGCTCCCTCAATATCTAGGAATGCCGCCGCGCAAATCTCTTGACCGTCAATAGCTTGTTCTGCTCTAGTGACTACGTAGTGCAATGCGGTTTCAGTAGACTTCCCGGATTGGTACGCACATTGTAGCTTATGAAATGGTTTCTTTGCCAGTGGACCATCCCTTATGTATTCATCTACAAGTTTCTCCAGGGTTTTTAGTAGAAAAGATGAGCGACTTATTGGACGAAACGCCTTAGCCTCTTCATAGCTTTCTTTACCTGGCTTAGGAATGTATGTTACCTTTACTTCTCTCCATATCTTTGGAATAAACCCAAAGGCTATGCAGGCCTTAAAGAGCCGCATCAGATGCGGGCCTAATGTGGGAAGACCCCGTTGTAGTAGTATTGGGTATATGCCATCTGGTCCCGGTGCTTTGAACGGTTGGAAGTTTTGCACAACCCAATTAAGTTTTCGTTCTTCTACCACCTTTTTAGCAGTGTCCCAGTCTGCCTTTACTGTTCTCAGATTCTGTTCTGATGCAGGCATGTGATCATCTGTATCCGTAGTATCATGAATTTTGCAGTCTGGGAAATGCGTCTCTGTCATGATCCTTAGAGTTTCTATACCTGTTTCCGTTAGTTTCCCATCTTTGGTCCTAACAGCATTTAGAGTTATGCTCTTGCTTGCAGATATTGCCTTGACTAATCTCGAGCTTTCAGGGACTGTATTAATGTCCTGACAATGAGATTGCCACGATTTTCTGTATGCCTTGCGTACCGCCAGATTGTACTCAGTTAGCGCTCGTGAATATTCTTTGAAGCACTTTTTAGACTTTGCTTCATTGAAGACTTGGCGAGTAGTCTGTCTTTTCTTTTTTAGTTCTGGCGTCCACCATGGAACCTTTGCTCCTTTTGCTACCTTCTCTGGGCAGCTTGCGTACCATGCTGTGTTGATGGCTCTGTTGATTCTTTCAGCTTCAAGCTCTATATCAACCGTAGTGTTTAACTTACCTTTGACCGATCCAAGTTCATGTTTAAGTTCTTTAGTGTACACCTTCCAGTCAGTGTGTCTGGGATTTCTTCTGCGTACACTAGGGATCGAGTCCTCTGTAAGGCTCATTCTCATTTTAGCTCAAATTTGATGGTCACACGGTTATATTTCCTAAACGGTTTAAGAAAGAGACATAAATTTTAGATAGGTGGATAAAACATATATTTAGCTACAAAATAAATAAAGATTGTCATAATAGAAGCAAAAAATAATACAAAAATTTAACATGAAAGGTCAAAAACGGGGCCATTTTTCGTATTCTCATGGTGTCACACTTTCCATTGCAGTGAAACATTTGGGCACTACTTTAACAAATTTCGGTGTATCTGTATATAGCATATACCAAAATTTTCGCAAACAAATACACTTTACGGTATACAGTCTAAAAAAAGCCTTTCATTATTATTTTGAATTTAAAATGACATAATGCGGCGGTCACACGATTTAAGGTGCTTTAAATTTGCGTAGTTTAACGGCTGCTGTTAAACACAACATCAACAATCTAATACAGAGTTCGATTCATTTCAATGATGGCCATGTTCTGCAATCGTAGAAGTAGGATCTAGGACTTATCGAGCCGTGGGAAAAAATATAATTGCTAAGTTTCAATATATTCATGGGTGTACCGATCACTTTCATGGACAACATTTTTATGCATTGTATTTTAGTTATTTAAATTAAAGCTAGTTTTTCGAATCGCCAAAAGGTGCGAGATAAAGATGTAGTATTTAATTTTATAGATTATACCTAAACTTTCCAGAATTTCACCAAAAAGGGATATTTTCGTCACCAGCGTGGCATCACCTTCATAGCGTTTTTTTACCATGAAGGTGATTTTTAAGCCACGAAACTGATTTTTTATGTTTGTTTTCTTTTGAAAGGGCCTTTTTACCAACTAAAAAGTACTTTATCTGTTATTTTGGGGTTTTAATACATACATACCAAATTTCTGACTTATAAAAAAGTAAAGTGAAAGGTAAAGTAATATCTCAAATAACGTATATTTTCTTCTGTAGTGAGATTTGTTGTTACGAAGAATGTCGTTTTATTGTACATTTTTGGTAGATTTACTCTTTTAAAAGGATTTTAATTGAAAAAAATGTTAAAAAATAATGACTGAATCACTTTCGTGGCGACGAAAATTTCAAAACTGTTTTTCTTCGAAACGAAACGTACGATTTAAATCATTTATATAAAAGTTTACTCGTGTTATCCAGCTCTATACAATATTATACATAAACATTACAAATAAGCAATAAATAAGAATTGCCATGAAGGTGACGATGAGAATCGATTCCATGAGAATGAGCCGTAACATATCTAAAGCAGATATACCTGTGATCCGAACCACTAACTTCGTCAGATACACGCCAGTTAGCGATTCTCTTGTATATGCCATTAGTGGCCATAGTTATATCTATAATTTCAGCACGCCTTGAGTCCACAAAGGTAGGCTCATTGCCTTTGTTTAGTAAATGAATTGAAGAACTTACCAGGTATTCATATAGTTCTTCTCCTCGACTATTTGTGTCCGAGCTCCCCCAGATGATGTTGTGCGCATTTGCATCGCACCCCATCACTAACTCCAGGTTCTCTCGACCGCAAAACTCTACGAGTTCCTTCAATGCCCTCATGCAGGAGGGCCTTTCCTCAGTAGGGTATGCTAGATAAACCGAAGCCATTACGACGGCCTTCCGATTACCTCGCCCTGTAATTACCTTGACAGCTGTAAGGTCCCTGGAACATAGATCAGGCAAGGGCATGACGTCGATTCCATTTCTGACATACACACACGTCCTTGCCCTTTCATTAGTATAGTGGAAAATAGATCCCCCTTTACCTAGACCTGAGACAACACCTTTTGTACTAATATATGGGTCTTGTATCAGGGCAATATCGAAATTAAGTTCCTTGAGCTGACGGCTAAGTAAGGCCATCGCCGCTTTACAGTGATGTAGATTTATTTGTACACACCTTATTCCCGCCATTGGTGATCTTCGAGGGGGATGTCGGCAGCCGTTTATTGACTGCCGCCTGCGTCCTTGTCTTCCTCCGTCACCTCCATGTCGGGGGGAGGAGACGACAGGAACAGTTCGCCAATATCGTCCAGCACGTCGGTGAGGTGTGATGTGGCCGGTGAAGGAACTGGGCAGTCCCCGATGGTGTTCTGATGGTGGCTGCCCGTCGCCCCTCCGTCGCTTGCAGAGCCCTGTGGAGCAAGTGGCGGGGCCACTGCCCCTGCGCTGGCGGCGCATTTATCCCCCGACTGACTTTCGTCTTCCAGCAGCTTAAAATAGCTTTTGTCGACGCCAGCGTAGAGGCAGTAGTCCTGAGCCTTTATGTAGTCTGCAGAAGTCTTGTCCATAAGGACAATCCTTCTCACGCCAGACGCCTCGATGACAGTGTCTACCACCTTCCAGTCACTTGTCCTTAGCGCAGGATTCAAGCGCTGCATCATCGACAGAACGCTGGGTAGATCTGTGATCCACACGTTCTTTGACTTCCACACCATCTTCACCGGTTTAGGCAGATCTTTGGCACTAACGACTTTTAGTGTCAGGCCGCCGATCGTCCTCCCAGTGAGTCCAGCGATCCAGTCTGCCGATTCTTGATCCTCGCAGAACACATGTAGTGCCCCCGCGATGACCGTCCCGACGCTAAATCGGGGCAGCGGATCTTGTTGACCGATCATCCTCTGCCACAGGGCGCTTACGATCGGTCCTACGTCATCATTTGTTATCTGTGAAGCCGGGAAGTTCTGCGGGATAACTGCCATCCTGCATCCCGAGAGCGCGTCCCTAAACGTTCTGTTCAGGTTCGGTTTCTTGGGTGCGTTGGTCGGCTGCTCCCCGCTGGACTCCCTGGCTCTTTTCACAGGTGCGATAGTTGCACCTGCCGTCCCTGCAGTTGCCCCTGCTGGTGCACTCTGCCCTGAGAATGTGCGGGTCTGCTTAGCAAGCAATTTTTTGCGCCTGGCTGCCCCGCTCATTCTCTTGGAGATTCCTCTATGCTTGCCTCCCGAAGCATTCGTCCCGACGGTCAAGCCCGGCTGGATGCTAGGCAGCCCGACGGTCCCCTGCACGGTGCGACCTGCATGAGTGCTCTCCGGAATATTGGCAATTGGCTGGGCGTCTCCCGTACCAGTCGTCCCAGCAGGAACGCATGACTTTCTGCCACACTCCCCACTAGTCCCCTGTCCGGAATGACCTCCCTGCCCTTGCCCCTTCGTAGTGCGGTCGGTTGCCCTCCCGCCTAATGACATATCGTCCTTTTTGACGCCCTTGCGGTCATCCTGTTTTATGGTTATTTTGGTAATTTTATTATCCATAAAACTTTTATAAAATTTTTCGCCGGATTGGCTCCCCACCCTCCACGGAGTCCTCAACACTGGGGATGCCTATATAGGCACCAGGGCTACCAATCCAGTATAGCATTCATGAAAGGAGTGCCCACGAGACCGCACGGCACGAGGCAGTCGATATCTAACCAAGACACCGAAAGCCGCGCACCGCCGCCTGCGGACCCCTCCTTTCCCGAACACTCGCCTAGCGACCGTCTGACCGGACGCCTCAGCCGATTGATCGCGGGTGGCTAGTCCACGACCTCCCGTTTCAGAAGAATTCAGGGCCAAAGAGGAGTGTTGCAGAGCACAACGACAACCACCGCGCTGTACACTGCTCAGCCACCAGGATCCCTTCCTCCTTCCTTACGGGTCTCCACGCACGGCACAAACACGCGGGTGACCTCCCCTCCCTCCGCGTCCCCCCCTCCCTAACCTGATCCGACCCTCACATATTTTAGTGTGAGTCGCCGCCTCAGAGCACAGTCACATATGCCCCTTGGACCGACCAGGTTTCATACGCGGGTGGCCTCCCCGTACCAACCCCCCACCCCTCCCCTAAATAACGATTCCCCCCCAATTTTGCCCCATTTTACCCCCCTACCGACCCTCACAGGTTTTTAGTGTGAGTCGTGCCACAGGACACAGCCACTGATGCCCTGTGGTCTTCACGTCATGAGATTTCAGTTCTGTCTATTTCTGATGGAATTAGACCAATAGCAGGTGGCACCACAAGCAGGATAATCTCTCTGACTTGTCTTAGGGATCTACATGACTGTTGCACTCTCCCCTAAGACCATTCCGCTCCTAGGTGATCAGAAGGATCACTTAGGAAGGCTTAAACCTACGCTACACCTACAGCCAAGCAATGGAAGAATGCCAAGCATGTAAGCGGGGGGATAGTCACAACCCTGAAAGCGTAAGCGTAAGCCCCACCCCGCACTTCTTACTAACTGTTCTAAGCACAACCGCTTAGAACAGTTAGTAAGAAATAAGTTAGCAAGTTCTAGACATTTCTTAGAATAATCTGCGGTGGCGTTTCTGTGATCAAACGAGAAAGTTGGCTCACAAGTTATTATAACTAAGATTAACTGCTATGTTAAGCAAGAATAAATACCTAATAATGTTTTGGACGCATAACGCAACGCAGCAACGCAACTTAAAAACGCATTATGATTGTTTTCAATATTTTAGGTGAGATTTTAGCATTTATATTATTACTAGCTGCGCCCAGCGGTTTTACCCGCTGTTTAGTGGCCTATGTGTTATTCCATTGACTAAGCTCTCTATACCAAATTTCAGCTCAATTAGTCTACCTGTTTAGGCGTGAAAGAGTAATATACATACATCCATACATTCTTACAAACTTTCACGTTTATAACATTAGTAGGAATAGTACGTAGTTGAAAGTTATGAATGTAATCGTGGATCTTGGTGCTGGCAGTAGTAATTTTGATCTATTTCTTAACTAGCTGTCCCCAGCAGTTTAACCAGCTGAAAATAAATAAATAAAAAATTGTTTTATTGCAAAAAATAAAATACAATTACAAATGACAATTTTGCCGCTTTTGCACCAACGCTTTGCTCCCGCGTATTTGCAAATGTACGGGTCCGGCTGCAAGAAGGTCTCACCAGGAACGGGCGTCATTTAAACGATATTGTTTTTAAAAAGTAAAATCCGCATTATCACACTACATTTTGTTAGATTAAATTTTTAAAAAAATATTTACTTGTTTTTTAAATCAATGTTAAACATGAAAATTTCCCGCTGGACACCCCTAAAAAGTGAGTTTCGGTACACAATAAAAACTAGCCTGAGTGTTATTTCAGGATCTGACCTACCATATACCGCCCGGTGCCCCTCGGCGTGGGATGATGATGCGTTTTCCTGGGATAAAAAAAAGGTCCAACCTACCGAGGAAGTAAATTTCAGATCAAACTTTGAAGCGTAAAAGAGTAACATAATATGTACATTCTACCTCCCAGTGGTTTTACGAGCAAAAACATTATGTTTTATTGTTAGAATTCCATCGTGTTTGTACATACGAGTATGTGCCCTGAGCAAAAAATTAAGGCCCGTACAAAAAATGTTTTATAAAGAGTCATATTTTAAAGTTTTGCAATTTTAATTCGGTTTTACCTATCGTGTTTTCACGGTCTACCTGTAACGTCCACGCTCTTGTTTCAACTTAAAAATGCAAAAGAAACTTTTTAATGCGCTATTGAAACCGCCGCTGATTTTCTGCTTGAAAGAATGTTTGAGTAAACGAACTCTGCAATTTTTAATGAAACTCGCGTTTTTAAATGGAAATTTAAAAGCAAATACTTAACACAGTCGCGAAGCTCGTTATTTTCGTATGGTTGAATGCAGTAATTTGAAATCTTTTGATACATGCATAATTTTTAATGATAAATTCTTTGATGTTCACTTGATGTTCACTGGGGGTAGACTTCCTTTGCAGGAGGTCGACTAGCTGGCCCGATAGTGCCAGTTATTCTACCGCCTGAGCAGTGATGTGTAAACATTACTCTGTGCTTCGGTAGGAGGGCTCAGTAGCTAGTGAAATGACTGGGGTAATGAGTCTTTACACCTCATGACACTTGCGTAAGAAGCGATGCTGTGCGCCCAGAATTTTATATTGTGAAATTTTAGGTAGCACTGTACTGATTATAGGCAGCGTTATCTCTTACCAACAGGAGAGCATCTTCTTACTTTATTACATTTTGAAAAAATCCGAAGGTATAAAAAAGATGTCAACGTAACTAAGAGGTAATGAGTGTAATAATAATACTGATTTAGCAGTAGAGCATATCTAAGGGTCCCCGCACACGGGCCACCGGCCACAACCACAAAACGCCGCCACTGGCATATTTCCTGTAATTTTCGTACTTTTTATATGGACTTGCCGCACACGGTTGGCGTCGGTGGCTGCCACACGCTACAAATCGTCGCAGCTTGCTTCTTGTGGCCCGCACCGGCCACTAAACGCCGACACAAAACTCCGCTCCGCCACTCACGCGATTCCGCGCCCCTCTCTCCCTTACCTCAGTAAACCTGTTAACGGTCAACGGTAACGCACGCACGTACGTAAAAAAGTACGTAAAAAACGTACGCACGTACGTAAAAAAAGTAGCAGCCAACGACCGCAAGTGGCGACCACCGGCCACAAGTGGCTGTAGCGAGCTTCAGCTACCTTTGCGGCCGCTTCTAGCTTCTCGTGGCGGCGTTTGTGGCTGTGGCCGGTGGCCCGTGTGCGGCGACACTTAGATGTAGGTAAGTACCTATCGTACAAAAAGTCCTTGCAACCATTTTCAAATTGCGCCCATCATTCAAACAAAATGTTCCAATATCAAAGTAAAGACATGTAATTTAAGAGTGGTTGTCTTGTATACGTAGTCTATTTACAAGGTAACTACTATTTACATAAAGGGTTACGACCTTTTATGACCAGCAGAATTTCGATTACTTGATGTTAATTATTGAAATGGGTTTAACCCCATATTAATTATTCACACGTTGCAGAGTTATGGCTATAAAAGCCGGATCCACGGTAGGGATGAGGTAAGTTTGGCCGGAGAACATCCGGCAAAATGTGTGTGATTAGTTATATTATGTAGTAGGTATATGTTATGCAGTATAATTATAATATGTATTTATATTATTATTACAAGATGTATGTAAAATTATTCTATTGATTTTAATAGTATGTATTGGTATATTTATATAGGTAACAGAACAGACAACTCTTTATTGCACACCACAAATACTAGCTTAGAACTAAGATTACACAGAATGAAGTGTTACAATTGGCGGTCTTATCGCTAATAGCGATCTCTTCCACACAATCAAGCAGGGAAAGGAAAGAAATAATATTTATTTTTGTTCACCGATGCTGTCTTTCGAGCGCTTTTCATGTTCTGAATTAAAACGTTTAGCCCTAGATACCTTAGATCTAAGCCCTACATTATTGAACCTTGACGTCGGCGTTTAATATACAATACAATGCAATAATACTTTATTGCAAACCTGGTTACAAGAAATTGTTTCATAAGTAGACAATACACATAAAGCTAAAGGTATACAATCGGCCTTATCGCATATTATACTTTTATTTTGACTTGTAATAAATTCGTTGTCTTTTGTTCATTGCTAACGTTATCGCTAAACAAAGTATCTATTACTAACTAACTATGTAGATAATATAGATAAAGCATATTCTTGAAATTTTTAAAAGGAGCTCGAAGGGGATCCTTTTGAAAAGTGTCCGATTAGTCCGGACACCTGAATCTCTATTACAAAGCCTGAGTCCACATGGGATTGGGTCGGCTTTAAGTAATTATTCAGAATTCAGCTCTTTTTGGCTTAGCATGTTGCGGAAGATGTTATGTGGTTTTTGTTTTTTTTTTGTTCCACTTAGTTTAAATTTTGGCTGAGTTTTGAATTACTTAAACTGAAAGGGTTTATGTTACGTAAGTAAGGTAAAAAGGATATTTAGCGAAAAAGGCTTTTAATTTATTGACTGAGTCTAGCACAAAATATTCCGTTGAAACTTTATGAAAAAAGAATTTTAAACAGCTTTAGGCCTGTTCAAATCTGTGCTATATATCGTTTTATCAAAACCCAACAAAACTGCATAAAAATACCCAGCACGATATTTTTCGCAACCCAGAGCATAAAAAATATTATCCAGAGTATTCTAGAGCTGAGAGATATTTTTAAAAAGTAAAATCTACGAATGTATATTTCAACCTTGGATGCTGGTTTGGTGGATTTTCTGTAGATTGGCTTGTGGCCGATCTGTGGTTAATAAAAGTGTTCTTTACTGCTGTAGTGTTGTTAGTTTGTTGGCTTGTGGCCGATCTGTGGTTAATAAAAGTGTTCTTTACTGCTGTAGTGTTGTTAGTTTGTTGGCTTGTGGCCGATCTGTGGTTAATAAAAGTGTTCTTTACTGCTGTAGTATTGTTAGTTTGTTTTTCTCAATAAAGTATTTGCCACTAAAAAAAAAACTGTCATATCGGCTAGCGAGTACACACAGGACACATGCACAACTATTAATACACATACAGGACGCACACATACAGGAATACACTATTAATATTGTGTATGAGTCTAAAGCGGCGTCTCCGGCTCGTGTTTGGTCTACACAATTGTAGGGACATATATTGTAACACAAGTGAATTAAATTAAAAATTTAAAAAACCCCCAACGCAATACGTAATTCACAATTTTTTTGATGGCGGCCATCTTGGATTTTAAATTTTATGTAATGGGCTGTATTTTACTCGTTAAGCCCTTTCATTTGATACCCATATTGAGGGGGTCATGGAAGAAAAAAGTTATCCGCCATTTTGTAGCGGCGGCCATCTTGGACCGATTTTCACCAATCATGGCTAAGAACACTCTCGACTAACTCTACTTTCAAACAAAAAAAACTAAATCAAAATCCGTTCATCCGTTTGGGAGCTACGATGCCACAGACAGACACACACACACACACAGACAGACAGACAGACAGACAGACAGACAGACAGACAGACAGACAGACAGACAGACAGACAGACACGTCAAACTTATAACACCCCGTCGTTTTTGCGTCGGGGGTTAAAAACTGTAGTCAGCAAAATTTATGTAGAGACTATGACATATGACTGTCCGGACATTTTTTTTATATCTATGGTATGGACGCCCCCCTCCGTCGGCAGTCGTCTCGGTAACCTCACAGCCCTAAGCCGTATAGGTATATTGATTAAATCTACAGTGTTATTATACGAACGTTTTATTTAATACCACCTGGAGTCGCAATCTATAAACACACATGTACCCCAACACAATCAACAAAAAAATACCAAGTTCAACTAAATTCTAGGCGATTTTGATGAATAGGTATTATTATTTTGTTTTTTGTACGTGCTTTCCATCGGGCATGGAAAGCAAAAACATCGTTGTAGCCAACAAAAATGTGTAGTTTGGCAATGTTTTGTGAAAAATGTTTCATGTTTTTGTTGTTGACCATAAAACAAGCAGGAGACCTGGCTTAAGACAGCGAATGTTTTACTAAGGTTAATAAAATATCTATTCTATTCTAAATATATACAGAAAAGTACTTAGATAATACGATCTTCCAAAGCTTTTTGCTTTTTATAAAACCACTGCACTAAACTTAGTCCAGAGTATCCACCGTTACTGGGTAGTATGAATTTTTACCCAATTTCATTTGAAAGAGCTGCATACGAATAGAGTTTTTGCTGCGCTGTATTACTGAGTTACCTCACGACTCAACGTTGGATGCAGCTTTTATTAACACTCGCTTTGAGTTAATTTACTGAATAGACTGCTATATGGACTACCTATGTTCAGCGGTTCTACTTGTTCAAAAGTTGATGTTATTCCAAGGTCTAATTCCTACCTAATTTCTAGCGCCAAATTCCCACCTAAAAATGTTTTTTGTGAAAAGAAAAAATCATTTTTAGGTGAGAGTCTATTAGTGAAATCTGATGATGACAAACAAAAATAGCATTTTTGGAAACTAGGTATCAAACGTCAAAAAGCATTTATTCAATGCTACAATGGTGCACTGTTGCAAATCTATATTTACAAAGTAATTTCTTTTAAGACTTCATTCGAAATACATAGCCACTCGGAAAATAAAATAGAATAATACTTCATTGCATACCAAATTAAATAATTACAAAGAAACTTACTAAGCTAGATATCTAAATGCTACTAAAACAATCGGCGGTCTTATAGCGCTAGAAAAAAAAATCAAGGTAAAGCTTAGTAAAAGACTGAAAATATAACAAATCATTTAATTGACAATCAATATTCAAACTGATCGTACTTCTTAGCGATATACTCCTGCGGCATCATCATGACAGCTTTACCGTATTTCTTCAACCACTCAGCTCTTTGTTTCTCGAATATCACATTAGGGTCTACCGTCGTGGACGTCTTCGCTCGCGCCAAGTTCTGGAGGTAGGATTCATATAAGCTCACTCTTGGTAAAACTGAGTTGTCTTCACCTGGTTCTAAAGGTAGATTGATCGGCTCGTATGGTAAAGTTAGCATGAATTTGCTTGGGTCAACGAAGAAAGCGCTAGATGTTGTTGCTTCGGTAGTTTCTTCCTTGATTGTTGTTGTAGGTTTAGTAGAAGTTGTTGGTCGATTGTCCTCGTCCCATATGACTGAGTCCAGCCATCTGGCGAAGCTGGACACTTTGGGGAAGGCGTGTGATTTGGTGTAGAGCGCGCAGGTTTGGTGGAAGGACGCGATGGCGATTAGTGTGTTGTTTTGGACGACTGCGCCGCCGTTGTCTTTCTGAAAGGTTAATAAACGTTTAAGGCTGCTTAGTCCGCGGGACGCTATGTCGCTCGTACTATTTGACACATTCTGAAATATAAATTCATAGAACTAACTCTTTGAAAATTCCTCAAGAGGGTCGCTGCACAATATTATTGCACACATTTTAATAGTGTTGTGCAGCGACCCTTTTGACGAATTTTCAAAATGTTATTTTTATGAATTTATATTTCAAAATGTGTCAAATAGTGCTAGCGAGAGAGCGTCCCGCAGATTAAGCGCTCTTAAGAACCTCACAACAGTGATTGTAACTAGCTACTTGCGATTTTTCGAGGCACTGGTGGTAGGCTTGGCCCCGGACAAAACCGTGTCGCCAAGCGGTCATTATAATCGTGTTCCGGTATGAATAGAATAGAACTTTATTCACGGCAATAAAACACAGGCTGGTCTTCCGTTGGAACCGTCAGCAGTGGCATCACGGACAATTATGAAGCATATTACGTTGACTAACTCAACATTCTAGCTTATTATAACTAATGCTATGCATTCTAGCTTATTATAAGTATTATAACCGTTATCCTGACCACCATATTACAAGCATTAAGTTGCTTAGTTTGGGGTTAGGTGGCGCTGTGTGAAACGTCCTGAAATATTTATGTATTTATTAAAAAAAAAAAGGACCCGCGTGCACATCGTAGTGCCTAACAGAATACCATAAGTGGTTCTCTACTATATTATGCATGTACTCGTATTATACATAAAAACCTTCCTCTTGAATCCTCTATCTATTTAAAAAAGCATATCGAAATCTGTTACGTAGTTTTTAAAATTTAAGCAAACATAGGGACATGCAGATAGACGGAAAGAGACTTTGTGATAGTGAAGGTACGGAAACAGCAATACCATCAGGGTACTTTAGTCATTTTAAAACAGTCTAATTAAAATACTAGTTATGAAATGAAAATTCTAAAAGACTAACGTAACCCACAAACTAAGCGTAGTACTCTAAACTCGTTTTAAAAGAAGCTCTACACTGAAAGGAAATCTTCGCAAAGCTGCTTTTGAAACCGCTCTCAATTTAATCAAACAAAACAATACCAGGAAAAGGCCTTTACTTTCTTGAGTTAGCCTTTGGTACTGTTAAAGTTCTGTGAATTATAATATTGTTTTTTTTTTTTATATTATTTTGGCAACACACGCGTAGTGTGGCCAGTGTCGAGTATTAAATATTGTTTTTAGGCGTTTTTACGCGTTGAGTAACTATGTATATTGTTTCATGAATGCCTCTAACTTTAATTGTTGCAGCTTGTCAATTTAAGGCATTATCGATGTAGCGATTGCATTAAGATAAATGAAACTGGTTGCTAGAAACTTGCCGTTCTTAGCTTGTGTTGCATTTGTTGCTGCAATAATTCTGTGTATCAAAAAAGTGAGAAATCTTTACAAAATTTGAGTCTTAGGCTGCCTGTACATTGACGCAAGAAGTGATCAATGAAATCAAATGAAATATATTTATTTAAGATAGATGTGATGTACATGGTTACATACATGAAGTACATGATGTAAAAATCCACACCAATAGAATCTAAGGAACGGAGTTTTTTATGAAATTCTGTTGGTAGATATACCTCACAGCTCTGCCACTTCGCACCAATAGACTGGCATCCTTAAAGTTTCCATCATAACATTTATTTTAGAAAGGAAATAGAATCGTAATACGATATGATAATAGCAAATAGTGTCTGTCCGTGCATTCGAGGGAAATAAGAACATCAGTTGGAATACTCATCGGGTAGAAGGAATATTTATTTTCCCTCTAGAGTACGTAAAATATTGGACTCAGATGGCATTGCACCAAAAATACTGCAGAACTTCATAGCTGTCAAGCGAAAATTAAAAATCATTTCGTTAACAAAATAAATTGTTGAACATTTTAACTAATTATTAAAGACTAATTATTTTATTACTAAATAGGTATTATAAATACGACACGGCTGTACTAACGTTGACTATTCGTTGAGACTAAATAGGTGTACCTTTGATTACATCCTGTGGGATAATATGTGTAACGGACCTTTCCGTTATGTGTAAGGGAAAGTGCATTGGAAAGGAATTCACTCGTGTCTTGATGACAACCAAGAAGGTATCGCTCGGGAAACATGGATGGCGGCAATGTGATCCAAATGCGACTATGTTAATTGTATTAATCGGGACTTATCATGTAAATGATTTTAATGTTAGTTTTACAAAACCAACCTCGACGTTTCGTGTCAGTTACGTAAGTCGTGGTCATAAGAAGACTAGAGAGGCGACGGTATTTCGGCGTCGAGTAGGTAGACTTTCATCTACCCTAACTCGGTCAAAAGTGTTCCTACGGTACACAATACTGTATCCTCTGTATTCTATTCTATTCCTTCGGTTTTCGGATTACGTTAGGCAATGCGACCAGTTCTCGACTAGTGCAACTTACCCTGCAGAAGTTCCGATTAGGATCTTGCACACCTCCTACACAGATATAGTGTCCTGGTAGCAGCTTGGTGATATCTTCACAGATGGAGGCCTCGATCACTGGGAGGTTGACGACTCGCATGTGCTAGGGACATAGAAATAAGGCACTTCAACATCACCTACTGGAAACTCTAATAAATATTTTTCACAGAGAGTGAACATATATTTTTCACTCAGTTTCATCTAACTCAAGGCTCAATGTCTCTGTTATGGTGGCTAGATAACGAAAAATTCTTATTGGTAGGTATACATTTTTGAAAATATTTATAACACATTCATACGATGATTGTGGTCTTTTGGATTATAGATCTGATTTTAAATGTTTGGGTGATTTCATTTTTACTGTCAGCTCTAATTGTAGAGATGTGAAAAATAAACTTTTTTTTGTAATCCTGTGTAAAAATGTCCCAGATTTGAATCGATCTAGTATCTAACCTAACCTTCTGCGTCGCAAGACGGTGTTAGTCGACTACACCCCAGTGTTCATCTTTAGGAAATATTCCACAAAAGCAAAACAAGCTTCTGTTTTTACGCTTTCATTTATTTCCTAGCAGATCTGGTTCTGGTTAACGCGCTGATTTTTCCACAATAAGCTTCTAGGGCCCATATTGCGTGCGGGTGAGGTGTTATGTCACTCGAGCAACCCAAGTTCCCCAATGAATCTCAGCAGGTCTCTTTCCCAGAAGATGTCCGAAGATCAATACTCACTCCATCAGGAGTCCAAGCCATGACAGAAGCAAGGTACCCCAAAGCCACCTCTTCATCAGGGACAGGGAGGTTTACCGCTTGCACTCGCGCGCTGAAGACCAGGGGTGCTTCTAGTTTTAACGCTGATATCTTTAGGTCGAAGTTGTTTATCAACATCTTGATCTGGAAGTAAGAATTTGGTTAGGAATAATAAAAACGTATAAGTTTACAGAGTTACACAGAGAGGTAATTTGCCAAATTTTAGGCATCTTATCTGCACAAGTCTTTATTTGTATGTATTTATTGTATAGAGGTATTGTTTAAATGTATATGATTTTACTATTAATTAAAATAGAGCTTTTTATCTCTACTCTACTAACTTAACTTACAGTGCTCAATAAATACAAGTGAATTTTTAAATATTTAAGCTACTCAAAGATCGCTTTATATATGTATATAAGCAAGGGCAAGACGTACCTACCTACATTAAAATACTAACTGAACTATTTGATAAGTATGCCATTTAGTTTTGAAAATCGGTTCCGGCGTATTCAAATAATCCGTGAACGTATACCACCCTTTTACATAAAAAAAATCGAAACGCTGCGAACCTGTCCTCCATTTTGCAATTTAGTCTCTCAAAATAACCTAGCTCTTTTATCATCGTGGATAAAAGTAATAAAAAACATCTTGATACAAATTTCTCAGACAGAGCTGGCACCTACATTAAACTTTGATATTACTACATCTAGCCCCAGGTGGCGGTTCAGAAGTTTACAAGCTAATGTTCCTCACTTCCGCAAAATTGGCCGGCTTATAACATTATAAATACAGAACCAAGTGACTTTTTCACAGTAATGAAGCGTATTTTTACTCATAACGGTGACAATTTTCCGTGTTGTCTCGACACTGGAACGCAGTATCGTAACTTTATTTAACTAATGGTGAATCATCCATCAAAGCCGACCGCGCCGAAGGAATTGAATTTGAATTCTTTATATGAAATGTTATGAAACCTCACACACTTGCCGGATTCGAATCGTCCGAATTGTTAAAAGATTTTCTATACAAAAATTCTTTCGGCGCGGTCGATGCAGATACATGTGCGAGCACGATAAACCCGCTTTTCCTCAGCGAATCATCAAACAGAAGCGACGACAAAGCTGCGAGGTTTAATAGATGCCTATGAGTTTCTTGCTCGTTCTTCTCATTGAAGTGCTTTGCGAAAGAGCGCGCGGTAGAATCTAAATTTAACTCAACTAGCGCCCAGCGGTTTTATCCGAGTAGCCTATGTGTTATTCCAGGGAACAAATTTCAGCTCAATCGGTCCACCCGTTTAGGCATGAAAGAGTAACAAACACATATCCAGACATCCATACATTGCCTTTTTTTTACAAACTCATGTTTATAATATTTGAAAGATAATTGTGTAAAACTGACTTGAATAAGAGCTCCATTGTAGCCTATAAAATGAATTTTGAGTTTGAGTTCACTTCACGATGTCAACGATGGTGAACAAAACTGCCAAGTCAACTTGCTCAGCTTATCCTTCTAAAAAAGTTATTATTATTTCAAGCCACAGATGGAAAAATAAATATAAATCTAGTAAATGTTTGTGTGATCCACAGGTATTTGTTTCTGGTCTGGGTGGTTTAAATATATATCTATTATATCTAAATATGTATTTACTATATAAGTATTATATGCGTTACCCTAACCACCATAATACAAGCATTAAGTTGCTTAGTTTGGGGTTAGGTGGCGCTGTGTGAAATGTCTTGAAATAATTATTATTCCAAACCAAAGTTCTGATACTGTTTTCCATTGCTCTGGTCGAAACTAGAGGGAAAAGTATAATAAAACTTTTATTTCCTTTTAGAGAAACGGGAAAAAGAACTATGTTTGTTGCATCTGTAATAACTTCTCGTTAACTTTATAGCACAATAGTTGTATCTTTTACGTAATATCTGAAACTGTTGAGGCACATTTTTATGCCCAAAAGTTATGTATGTTTTATTTGAGAAGAGATTTTTGTAGGCCTCTTTTAGATTAAAGATCGATGGGGGAAGTGTTACATATTTGGCAGTTATTTATCTGCCAAGCAGTAATGTGTTCCAGACTAAAAGGCAATGTTTCCAGCGAAATAACTGGGCATGATGAGATTCAAACTAAATATAAAAAAGGAAAGAGTGACTGATTGACTGACTGATCTATCAACGCACAGCCCAAACCACTGAACAGATTCGGTTGAAATTTGGAATACAGATAGGTTTTATGACGTAGACCTCCGCTAAGAAAGGATATTACCACGCGGGTAAAGCCGCGAGCATAATCTAGTAACTAATATGTGTGACAGACGTAGCACAGTATTGTGCAGAATAATTTTGACTTTCAAAATATCGGGTTGTACTCACTGAACTATTTTATATCTATCTCGGTGGTTGTACTATATCTGATATGGGCAATATGATGCGTACTAATTGGTTATCGATACAGAGTTTTACCCCAATCAATTCTGTGGTTTTTGCGTAAAAGAATAAATAAATAATAATGTTCACACACTGGATGTTTTATTCTATCTAGCAGTTTTTAAATGTAAAATACTTACAAGCTTAAGTTAAGGCTAGATTGCATTGTTAGTAGAGTATAACAAATGTACTCTAGAATAATAAAAAAAAAACACACTGCAAGTACCTACTTAATTTTTTGTAGTCTGACATGCCAATCTATCGAAAATCCCCAAACCACATTACTTAGCTTAGTATAACTTAATTTAGCTTAGTATTATTACAATGTCTGGTGAGTATACCAGCAGCTCGGACTAAGCGATTCGCTTCGTCTTTCATTATGAGAACGGCGAAGTTATGGAACTCGCTACCACTCACAGTGTTTCCCGAATGCTATAACGTGGGTTTGTTCAAATCAAGAGTGAATAGGTTCTTACTGAACAAGCGTGCTACAACTTCGACTGCATCGTCACTTACCAACAGGTGAGATTGCGGTCAAACGCTTGTTTAGTCTGCTATAAAAAAAAAAAAAAAAAAGAAAAATGTTTTGTACCTTATAGAGTGATCCACTCTTCTTATTATAAGAACTTGCTGTCCTGACGGTATAGATGTCCATCTTCTTATGGGTCACGTACGAATTCGTAAAATCTCTGAAAATAACGAACACATAATATTTTTACTATAAGGGTAAAAAGCATACGTCGAAATCGGTTCAGGAATAACTAAGTTACTTTCTATTTAACTACTCTACTCTAGCCGGTATCCACCCTCTGCAGGGTGGGTGGTCTCCTCATGTTCACGCCATACCTTTCGATCCTGTCCGAGTCTCATCGAGTTCCTTCCACTTCCGATATATTTAAAAATATCGTCTGACCATCGGGCTGATGGTCTGCCTCGAGATTTTTGTCCTTACCTTATATACTAGTTATTTAATAATATACATACTGTAACAACAAATCAACCGAAATCGAGAACAGGCCAACGCTCAGGCCGATCATGATTCCATAGTTCTTTCCAACATACTTACATATTATAATCACGCCTGGTTCCCGTTGGGGTAGGCATAGCATTGACCCACGTGAACGCGCGGGCGCGGGCGCGGGCGCGGGCGCGGGCGCGGGCGCGGGCGCGGGCGCGGGCGCGGGCGCGGGCGCGGGCGCGGGCGCGAAATATCAAACATATGACGTGCTATGAAGGTGTTCACGTACAAACGCACGTACGGTGCAAGCAAAGTCTGTCGCGCCCGCGCCCGCGCCCACGCGTTCACGTGAACAAGCACATAGAATATTCCCCTCCACTTGGTACGATCCTGACACATCTGTTTCGCTTCCTCAACTTTCATCACATTCTTCATACACGCTCGCCGGTACTTGGTACTCTTGACCTGGCTTTTCCTTAGAACGACATTTATTTGGTCAACGAAAGTACGCCTAGGTCGACTAATTATTGTTGCTTGACGATTCACACTTGCCTTATCATATATTATAAATGCAAATGTTTATATGTGACTGTGTGAGTGTGTATATTTGTTACTTCTTCACGCCTAAACGGGTGGGCCGATTGAGCTAAAATTTGATATAGACATAGCTTGAACCCCGGAATAAGCAGCCGGTTAGCAGAGCTAGTTGATGTAGTATATATGTTATGGACCTAATGATAAATTGAGCATTATACATACTGCCCGGTCCTTATGAAAAATGCCCAATATGAGAGTGCAATTTAATAATAATTATTCAAATAATCACTTCGACCGGGCATTATACATAATGTTTATCACCTTTTGGGCAGAGCCAGAAGATGCAATTACACAGTACAAATCATTCAGTAATAAGAAAAAAAACTTGTATCTGGCGCTTCGCCGGCCGCTCCCGCGGCACGCTCGCTTCGCTCGCTCGGCTCGCGCATTGTGGTCACTGTTCAAACCTAACCTAACCAACTGATTTCGGTTTGCCCTGAATACTGTACTAAAAACACAATTCTCAAATTGCCCACTTATCACATAGCCATTTAATAATGCCCGTGCATTGTGATAAATAATGAAGTTTAGATAATAATTAATCACTTGGCCCGATAGAGCTAGACATTATACATAATGCTCGGGCATTATTAATAATGCTCGCATTAATCACTTGGTCCATAACATATATATCTTTTGTCAATCGCCTTTCATCCATTCTCTCCCGACATGCTTGATAATATTCATTATCATCATCATCAGTCTATGTTCGTCCACTGCTGGACATAGGCCTTACAAATACAGACCATACATTACAATAACATCTAAGTTTACTAATATTTAATTAATAAGCAACAAGATACAAATCACCAATTACTCGTGTATAAAATTATCCAATCAACCGCTTAGCTAGTCTAATAGCCGAGATAGTTGCCGCTATCGCTTTAATAGCATAACCATTATCTGTTTAGGTTTAAACTAGTTTCGCGTCTTACCCTTGTCATATGCTCTCTCGAGGTTTACCTTATAAGAGCTCTTGGAAAAACTTTTAAAGTACATACATATAGGTATATTATGTGTACAAAGTATGTTTTTGTTTCGAGTTTATAATATATATATATACTACTTACAGCTAAATATCTGTACTGATTGACCTTTAAATTAGAAAACACAAATAAAAATAAAAAGCAATTTATTGACAGTAAAAAACAAAAAAGATACACACGTAAAAAATTATAATACAATTTGAACCAGGGCCAGGGGAGTCACATCATCGTGGCCACCTGTGAGACAAAAACAGCTTACGGATTTACATTATTTATAAAAATACGCTAATATATTATGAAAATACGCGATATATTGATATTTCAGGTCATAAACTAGTTGAATAACATTGTATTATGTATTGTCTCAAATTGCTTTAAATTTTTGGAAAAAAAACGAAACACATAGGTATTATTGTCACAGTAAAGCAGTTTGACAGAGTTTGACAAACAACATAAACCGGCCACGCTGAAGGGGACGGAAAAAAATAGGTTCTCCTTTTTCTTCACACAGAATTTACCCTATTGCCATCACACGCACACATAAAAAGGGTACTTCTAGTTGTATTACTTCTGTGATTTGAACAATTCTATTGTCAAATGGGATAGGACTCAGCTAAGTGCGGGACAGGGAGAAACTTCTGCGCAGCACTGGTTTTCAGTCTATCCCATACTCGAGCGCCGGTGTTAGTCGAGATATTAAAAAAATAGTTTCAGCGGGGTTTCTCGTACATCAAAAAAGCTTAGACTACTTACAGCTGATTAAACACCTACAATCTACAAGATGATGATGATGATGATGATCATGTATGTATATGTTAGGTAAGTATAGAGGTAGTTTGAGGGGATAAAGTATGAGTCAGAAAAGTGCCTTTTTCTAGTGTCCGAGGTAAAAATCTCAGCTACGTAGTCCTAAGTAAATAAGATTACTGAATCCCAAAATGTCTGCAAAACACTGTTCTTTTCTGTGTGGTATCAATAAAGAGATATTTATCTTAACATTAGACCCAAATCCAGCTTAAAATTATTATAATCAGAGGAAGGCCAGTCAATTTTCCACAAGGTTGAAATGAACCTCATTTCTCCTGTAAAAGGGTGAAATTGACCTGAAAAATAAGCTGTAGGAAAATATACATATTTTTTTCTTTTCGCTTGGATGAAAAGCCTTGACTTAGTGAAAATGAGATATCGATTGTAAGTTGTTTGTTTGAACCTGCTTTTCATTTACCTTCGTAATTTTGTGCGTGTACGTGTTCATAAGTTATATTCATATTAGGTAAAGTAAGTAATCTCTCGAAAGCTTATTTGTATTTCTTGGCCTTTTAAATCTTCAAACCGATTTATCATCATTCATTCAAATACACCTAAAACATTTTTGTAAGACCTTTATGATTCTACCGTCTTGTATTTTCGCAAAGTCGAAAAATGGTCAAGAAAATAATATGCATCGTTTTTTGTCGTTAGTTAAAATAAAACAATGAAAAACGATAATGAACCAAAGTTATCCTTACCGACTGCGCCAGTTTCACCAACGATTTGTAAAACTCGAAAGAATGGCCACAGATGTTACAACAGTTCAAAGCCCCAGCAGTGGAATATCTATTCTAGTTTATATTTTACCTATGTAGTTATTTTATAGATGACTAGCTTACCCGGCAAACGTTGTTTTGCCATATAAATAATTTCCTAGTAATTTCTAGTGTAGACAAAAAATAGCTTACTTATTGGAAGTATGTATGTATGTTAGAATGTGTATATTGTATGTATGTAAGAATGTGGTATATGCGTGAAATAAGCATAATTTTATGGAAAATTTTTTCAAACAAAAGTAAAAAATTAAATTTTATGAAAACATTGTCTCTTATAATTTTTTCATACAACCAATATTTCCATTGACTTTTCAAAATAAAGATTCATAATGATTGATTTTTTGGAAACTATGAAAATCTTAATTGTTCAATTACATTTTTTTAATAAAATTAAATTAAAATTATATTTTTATAAGATCAACAACATTTTCGATATAAATAAAAAAAAAGGATACTTACAACACAAAATCCGTTGTTATTGGAAGCTCGTGTCACGTGTTGAGTAGGTACTTTTGAGGTTATAAAATCACTTGATTAACTAATCGTGCAAAATACACTCAAAATTGATAATTTAATTATTATTGATAAAATAGGAATGATTAAAAGTTAATATGAGAGTTACACTGAGATAGCAAAATAATAATTGTCAACGTTACTACTACACTTGATGCATAAACAATAATGATGGCCGACAACTGTGTAGGGAGTGAGAAAGAAAGGAGACCGGCTTCGTTCTCATCCCTACTCCGTGCTGTTTACTGGGTCAGAAGTGACACCTGTAGACATCTGGCGGCGATAACTAATTAAATGACGATTGATCAGTTTTCGACCGGAGAGGAAAAATGATTAAATTACTAAAATCACTATTAAAAAATAAGGGTTGATTGTAGAAAGATGAAAATTGAGGATTGTATGTATTTTTGTATGTTGTATCATAAAAAAATAGAAATTAAAAATTTTGTCTAAAAAATAAAATAAAAAATTTAGGGGTGGACTACCCCTAACATTTAGGGGGATGAAAAATAGATGTTGGCCGATTCTCATAGATATTGGATAAGCACAAAAAATTTCATCAAAATCGGTCAAGCCGTTTTGGAGGAGTATGGCAACGAAAACTGTGACACGCGAATTTTATATATTAGATAAGATACCTGACTATCGTCCCGGAACAAGATATTTATGACCGCTTGGTGACGATTTTGTCTAATGGGTGCTAACTTGCCACAGCGAAGATTACTAGTAAAAAAAATGTTTAAAAAGTATATATAATAAAGATAACGTTTATATAATAAAATATATATAAGTATATGTAAAATATCCGTTAATGGTCTCTAATGGTAAGTAAGGCCTAATCAATCCAAGCGACCCTTCGAATATCTTCACTCTATGTCTAGGTCACCCTACACAACTTAAAAATAGTAATAATAAGTTTAAATTGTAGTTTCAAAATAATATCCTACCGACTTCGCCAGTTTTCCCGCTCTCAAACGAAACGATTTGTAAAACTCGAAAGGCTGGAGCACGTCAGGCAACAGATGGTCGAGTGGGCCCTCGCATTTGCATTTCTATTCTGGTTTATGTGTTCTGCGATACATGTAGATTGTCGATTGTGGGCTTTGGGGCATCTTTTGACGAAACGACTTATGTGATACGGTATGTTTTTGTTTTTTTTTTAACAATTGTTTACGAAAAATGTAATATTAACACATCACACACGGATTTACAAAAATATAGGTGTAGGTAACTCTATAAACATTTGTATCTGTTTAGATGAAAGTAAGTTGAAAGGGATGAAAGTAAGTTGAAAGAGATGAAAGTAAGATGAAAGGGTTTCTCTACGTGATCGAAGCAGAAATGAAGAGATCCGTAGGCGAACTAAGTCACCGACATAGCCCAGCGGATTAGCAAGCTGAAGTGGCAATGGGCAGGCCACATAGCGCGGAGAGCGGATGGCCGATGGGGTCGAAAAGTGCTCGAGTGGAGACCGCGGACTAGCAAACGCAGCGCAGGACGTCCACCTACAAGGTGGACAGACGACCTTATAAAGGTCGCCGGAAGACGCTGGATGCAGGTCGCTTCCAACCGGTACATATGGAAGTCCAAAGGGGAGGCCTATGTTCAGCAGTGGACGTCTTGCGGCTGAGATGATGAAGTTATTCTTTGACCATCATAGTTTCTTAATATATATTTGGACAATTTCGTTGTAAATGCCTATAAGAGGAAAAAAATAGGGCGAAATGGGAATTCGATCTAACCTTAAGTCAACCAATACTATGTAAGAATCGTAACAATATGAAATTGTAGTTTCAAAATAATATCCTACCGACTTCGCCAGTTTTTCCGCTCGCAAGCGAAATGATTTGTAAAACTCGAAAGGCTGGAGCACTTCAGGCAACAGATGGTCGAGTGTGCCCTCGCATTTGCATTTCTATTCTAGTTTATGTGTTCTGCGATTTCCTTCCCTTTGACGATACATGTAGATCGGCGATTGTGGGCTTTGGGATCTTTTGACCGCTGGACTTATGTGATAGGATATATGTTAGAATGGTCTTGTTTGTAGAATCTTGCCATTGTTTTATGAAAAATGTAATACCTACTTAAGCCAACGTATGGCTTTAAGAGATTTGTACCGGACATACTCATATATGTACATTGCAAGTTAAATAAAGGCTATTAAAAAAAAATGGTAGAGTTCATAGAGAGAAAATGGGACTGCAGATAGCCATAGGACATCTACTGCTGAACGTTTGGATCCTTCCACCCTTTCCTTTGGATTTCCATATGTACCGGTTGGAAGTGACCTGCATCCAGCATCTTCAGTATATCATTATTAAATGCCAAAAATATCCTTAAATACACTTCATACATGTACATATTGATATGTAGCGTCCGTGGCCCAGAGGTCATACCTCTGACTTGTAAGCCGGAGGTCCTGGGTTCAAATCTCAGTGTGGCAAAGATTTTCGCCTGGACGCTACCGTGTTTCGGAAGGCACGTCAAACTGTGGGTCCCGGCTGTTTCCTATAAGATATATAGGAGGCAGTCGTCAGGTCATGTTGCAGGCCTTGTAGGAATCTCGGCGACCTGAAACTGCAACATATAGGTTGGCCACACGACCTATAATTTGTGATTTGACTCTGACAATGTAAGTAGGGTAACCTGTTCTGTTGGAGTATATAAACCCCAATTATTATAAACCCCAATTATGTACTTCATACCCACTTATTCACGGATACCATTTTCATCCCCTTGTTTTCAACATAACATAAAAATTAAATAAAATGATCACGTCGTGGCGCCATAATGCCCAATTACGCAAGGCATTGCCGCATAACCCTTTTCAATTATTCAGCAAAGAAAGGCCCTAATCTTGACTTAAGCCTTTGCAAACTCGTTCAACCTTTGTGCGTAAAACGTTTTTAATTTGCCCGCTTTTTAACCCCGTTTTGGGTCATTGTTGATACTTAACAATTTCTATGTAACCCATATATAAGCTTAGTCCTCACATGTGCCCTTTTCTAATAAATTTTCATCTACATCTTTACATTCGATTCATCTTGCGTCAAGGCATATTTAAATGTATTATTATTGTTTAAAATAAACGATAGATGAACGAATAAAGACGCAAGTGTGGATAAGGCAACATTTTCGTACATCATCTATCTATCTACTAAATCCGTAACCGCCCAGTGCAAATCTTTACAGGTTTGTTTACCTGTCAAATGTGACCAGCCATTGCAATTTCAGCTAGCAATTCTGTCACCCTTTTCTTAACCCAGGAAATGCGTTACGCATCGTCACCATGCACTAACCATGCAGTAAGATATGTGGGACTCCTCGCAGAAAATGGGCGCGGCTGGGATACCCACTAATACACCTGGGGGTGTTTCTGCGGGACGCCATAATGCCGAGGTTGCGGGTACGCCGAAGCACTCGTCCGCGGCCCCGACGGCGTTAAATGTGACCAGCCTATTGTAAGTTCAGCTAGCAATTCATTCACCCTTTTCTTAACCCAGGAAATGTGTTACGCATCGTCACCCTGCACCGGGAAGTGCAACGCGATATGTGGGACTCCCCCGCCGAAAATGGGCGCGGCTCGGATTCCCACTAAATCCTGGTGGTATTTCTGCGGGACGACGTAATACCGGGGAGCGGATACCGCGAAGCGCTCGTTCGCGGCAGGTATCTGGTTACCTAGTACAATCGAAGATAGAATAATACATTATTACTTACGGTTCAAAACATTTAGACAGCGTGACCAGCCAGAATGTGTTGAGCACGACCGCACTGCACTCATACGTATCGTTCTTCAGTATCGACGCAGCGTACGGGTGGCGGAATATTTGCGTCACTACGGGCCCGAGACGCTCGCTGCTTTCAAATAATTCACCTGTTAATAAAAAAAATACTTATTTCCTAACATTACTAGCTGCGCCCAGCGTACAGGAGCATTTAGGTATGTTTTTCCGGGGTCTAAGCTATGTTTATGCCAATTTTTCATTTCATTATACAAATTTCAGCTCAATCGGTCTACTCGTTAAGGCGTGAAAGAAACATACATTTTTTCAAACTTTCGCTTTTTTTAAAATATTTGACACGTATTTTTCTTTGTAAATAGATTCTAAAGATGCTTGGCCGAGACGTTACTGGCAAAACTTTGGCACATTTTGTATTTACAAATATTAATAGAACTATTAGTATTTGAAAATAAAAAATGTATAATTATTAAAAATATAATATATTTTCCGTAAGAACACAAGTCTCAGACCTGAGTCTTGCCGTTTGCTCTTTGTTGCTTAAACACTTGCGGGTGAGAAAATGGTATTGCCAATCTGGTAATTTACTAAATAATAGTGTACAGATAAACGGTGGTGAACCAAGACACATAATATAATAATATAATGTTACAGCTTAACCTCAATAACTGAATATTCTATCGAGATTGTCTTCAAGTGTTCTAGACGCACGCTTGTGTAGGGCTAAGCCTTGTTAGACGGTTTGATCACAGACTATTGTAACAAAGGTAGATACCGCGCTTAAAACAATATTCACTGTACATAGAGCATTGCGTATTCTTTAATAGTTCAATTTTCGTTCACAGACGATTCCTAAGCATTAAGATTGGCGTCATGCGATTTATTACATTACTAGTTTAAGCTCGCGGCTTTGCCCGCGTGGAGAAATCCTTTTTAGCGGAGGTCTACGTCATAAAACCTATTTGTGTTCCAAATTTCAACCCAGCCCGTCCAGCGGTTTAGTCTATGCGTTGATAGATCAGTCAGTCAGTCATTCTTTCCTTTTATATATTTAGATGAATGAGAGCAAAATTACTTATCACGTTACATCATTTTGTACTGACTCCGTAAAGGAAAAAACACATGGTATGTGTTTTTAGCTGCTATATTTTTTTATGTAATAGGTGACAAACAAGCAGACGGCCCACCTGATGGTGAGTGGCTACCGTCGCCTATGGATACCTGCAATACCAGGGGTACCGCTGGTACGTTGCCTACCTAAATAGCTGGTAGTTGCCTGCTAAATTATAAAGCATTCAAACAGAAGTGAAGCATAGAAGCGTTAAATTGGCCTATGACATATCTTTCGGTGTTTTTATAAAAAAATAAATATTCTTCTTTAGCATCACAAACTTTTAAGAAAATATTATATATTTAAATAGCATTTTAAGAAAGGGAAAATATAATGGTATTTTCGTAGTAGTCACATGAAACAATTTTTGCTTCATCAGAACTGACTAACAAAATAACATGAAATCTAAACATCTAAAAGAAAAGTGCGACTGAAATTCAGAATTTGAAGATTTTATAACGTTGAGAAAGGATTTTTACTAGCGGATGGAGCTTTTAACTTAAGGTAGTTTGGTATTACCTTTGACACCAGTTAAGTCTATGAGTCTATGACCCGGTGTATGCTATATTACTAGTATATGAACTTATCTTTATAAGGTGCTCCAATCTACTCCAGATGATATTTATCTCAATGGGTTCCCAATCATATAATGTTAGAGTAAGGTTAGATATATATATAGTATTAAATAAGTTATTTTAGACATGGTGGTTAAACGGTTTCTTGTTGCCTTATGATAAATAGATAGGAACCCTAACCCTTAACCCTTTATTGAAACACAAAAGAAAATGTACAAAATTGACTTAAAAATTAAAACAATATAAAAAATTAATTATCACAATTGGCGGTCTTATCGTCTTAACCTTATATGATCCACTTCGTTCAAATCGTGCGTAGTATCAAATTCTCATTCAAAAAGCGTTTTTGGGTTCCCGCCCTCTAGGTTTAGTCTGCTCCCATCTACGGCCGCATTGTGGCTCAAGATCAGGCGAGATTAAGGTCAAAGGCTTACCCATAATACCCTACTTTTCTGTTAGGCGCTACGAAGTGCGCGCGGGCCATTAGTTTTTAATATAAACAACTTTTTAGCGACTTACCAGTATCATCAATTGGATCACTGTCCATCATCGCATTGACTGCGCAGGCGCACACGACCGCCAACAAGCAACGCATGTTTCCACTATAATCTCAATTACCTACTGAAAACTATAGGGTTTTGGTTAAGTACGTTACTAAGGCTGACTGATAAGGCTGACCGCACAATGAGCGTGCAAGACTCTCGAGCGTGTGACGTCTCGCTTACAACTAGCTTACTATTTGCTTACCACGCATTTCAAGCCATTCAGACTGCTCGCTGCCTCCTACATATCTTATAGGAAACAGCCGGGAGCCATAGTTTTATGTGCCTTCCGAAACACGGTAGCGTCCAGGCGAAGTTTTTGCTACACACTGAGATTTGAACCCAGGACTCCGGATTAAAAGCCGTACGTATGACCACTGGGCCAAGGACGCTACAAAGCAAAAGTTAAGCAACGATGCGGTCGTAGATGTTAGCAAACTAACCTAGAAGGTGGGATAAACTGCCTGATGTTCAGTGACATCATGGCGAAACTCGGTCATCATGACCGCTTGGCGACACAGTTTTGTCCAGTGGGTAGTAACTAGCTATACAACTGGAAGTATTATAATTCCGTAGTTAAAATATATCAATTTAACTTAAATACGTAGTTAAAAGAACGTCTGTGAAAGCCTTAACGTAGAACAATAAACCAATCTAAGTTAGCTATTGTATTGAACGTAGAGCTACGAAAATTATAACCAATTTCATATCCCGACTTTTGAGGACTGTTTTAGACGGCTCATAATTGTTCCGGGAACGAAGTTTCATTAATGTTGGGAAAATTGACTGGTTCTGATTGAAATCAACTTTAAAATAACAGTTTGAAAGCTTAAAGTAATTAGTTATTCTGACATTTTAGCTGATATTATATTGTATTAAATTTGAAGCGGTGGTGGCCAAGGGTTTACGTGATTCCGATGTCTTTCTGGAGGTTTTTGGAGTATAAATCTCGGCCCTATATCAACGACTATAATTAATCATGTATCCTTAAATATTTCGGCCACGTTGTTCGAAACGAACACTCCATGGAAGAACTCGTTGTCCAGGGAAATGTAGAGGGCAAGCGGTCACGCGGTCGATCACCTACGCGTTGGACAGACCTCATCAAAGCTGCTACACAAACTTCCGTAGTGCAGAGTTCCCGAGACGCTGGAGACCGTGACAAGTGGAGGCGCATCGCGAGGGCTGTTTTAACCAATAATGAAAATGCAGCATCATCAACCACGACCACTCTGTCAAGAGTGAACGACTAAGGAGGAGGAATTAATCATGTGCGGTTTTTTCGCTACTACTGGTACTGGTCGCTAATACTGGTGGTAAGCCGTGGCTAGAAGTATTGGAATAATTAGCATTAACAATAATATTTAATTGGTAAAGGCAAATTAACAATTATCTAATTAATCGTAGTTGCTAAAATAAATTATTGCTAATTTAATTGTTCACGTCCTGCTGCTTTCATGCGAAAAATTCGCTACTGTGCTGGTTCGCACAGCGGTGCTAACTGACTGCCATGCTATGCTGATGCCAATTTCATTCGATGAAATTTAGTAATTTCACAGCCATTCATAATCAAATAAAAAATAATTTTAGTAAATAGCATAGCAATATCACGTAGCATGCTAACATGAATCAGCATACTTATAAAATTAATGAAAAAATAGCATTATTTGCCATTAATAGTGGCTACCACCACTAATGGATTGTTTACCTAGCATTAAGATATCTAGATCATTAAGCTTTTTTGTAATCGTTTGGTATGCAATAAAGTATTATTCTATTCTATTCTAATGGCAAATACCACTCTGGACAAAATCGTGTCGCCAAGCGGTCATTACGACAGAGTTCCGGCGTGATGTTCAGTGAAGACAGGTATGGAGAGTGGAGAGATCAAGTTTTTACAAAAAGGTTTTTTTTTGGGCTAAAACGTATATAATTGGAAGGTCTTAAATTTAGAAAGTCTATAACGGTAAATCTAGCAGGATGTTTTCATCACAAAGAAAGGTTCACATCAACAACGATAAGGCACTAAATTACAACATGTGTACGTAACATTTTAAAAAGTCACTTAATTTTCTCATAATTTGACAATAGTTTTCAAATGCACTCATGTTTTTTGGCTGTTACCTCTACCTCTTACTTAATATACACACCTCTACCTGTTTTCTTATATCCTGGTATCCTCCTGGTATTTTATCAACTAATTTTAGGTACTTACTCAAGAGCCATAATAAGTTAAGACTTCTTCAGCCCAGTAATTTTACTACATTGAAAAATTTAATAATAACCTACAAAACGGCAAGATGAAATGATTCTCGTGACGAATCGCTTAGGGTTGTCCCTACCGCGGATCCCGAGCAATCGATCATTTATATCTTCATCCGCAGCCCTCTACATCCTCCTGCTAGGCATAGGGCATAGCAATTGATAATTTATAGATTTATAATTATTAATATTGATTATTAGGTACCCAAAAGTCTTTTTTAATAACGATTGTAAAGTTCTATGTATCCATTCATACATCTAAAATTTAATAATAACCTACAAAACGGCAAGATGAAATGATTCTCGTTACGAATCGCTTAGGGTTGTCCCTCGCCCAGGTCCCGAGTCCCGAGCAATTGATCATTTATATCGGTTATTACGTGACGGTGACATCGCGGATTTGAGAGCCCTGGCTGTTAGGGATCCAGGCTGAAATGTACCGGGATAGAAGCCCGGATTTATACACTTTGTGTGTACCGGGGGTAGACTTCCTTTGTAGGAGATCGAATAGGTGAGTCAACAGTGCCAGTTATTTTACCGTCTGAGCAGTGATGTGTAAATATTACTGTGCTTCGGTAGGAAGGCACTGTAGCTAGTGAAATTACTGGGCTGAAGAGTCTTAACATATAATGACTCTCATGTAAGAAGCGTTGGCGCAAATTACTTGGCATGACGAGATTCTACAACTAATTTCTCAGGGTGACAGGCATAGTGCAGCACGTAGAATTTTGTATTTCAAAACACTGGGTGACACTGTGCGTTACCTTTTTTTATTTGCTCGTCTGTTATTATGATAAATACATATAAAATCGCTATCTATGTTGATATAACATCAGTGTGGTTTCCGTAATGTGTCGGTTGAACTGATGAGAACAGACGAGGTATTCAGTTTAATGTCAGATGTGAATACGTGTAGGCATGACTGAGCCAGAATTATACTGGTTTTGGCGCTCAGCCGTCATAACACATTTCAACATTGACTTAAGGCTAGCAACTCCCGTCCCACTGTCAAGAGTAAACTGACATACATATATAATATATATCACTCTTGCTACTCGCGCTGTCATTGCATACAATTTGCTGCTACTCCTAATGTCATTGTGCTCTTACAAACGTCAATTACTCTTGACAGTGGGACGGGAGTTGCTAGTCTTAAGTCAATGTAGAAATGTGCTACGACGGCAGAACATTTTTTTTTCTTTTAACTATGACGTAGCTTATGAAATCTCACGAAATGTTCAATAATTATTGTGCCTAACAGAACTTATTTTTTTATACAAAGAAGTAAAAAGACGAGCAAAACGATCTCCTGATGTTAAGACATACCGCTATCCATATTCAGTACCTACAGTGCTTCCCAGATTCTAGATGTACTACTGCAAAACTTCTTACTCAAGAGTGACTTTTAGCCCAGTAATTTCACTAGCTACAGTGCCCTACCGAAGCCCAGTAATGATTGCTCATCACTGCTGCAACGGTAGAATAACTGGCACTGTTGGGGTACCCACCTAGTCGTCCTCCGGTAAAGGATAAAGGAAGTCTACCCACGGTAAAAAGACAATCCCACTCAATGCAAATGTTTCCTTGCGTCAACATGTCAAACAAAACAAAACCTACCTAAGTAGAGAATAGAAAAAGAATAGAAATAAAGAAAGCCCTACCTGAACCCTAAACCCATACCCCTAATATAATAGTAGTTAGTATAGTACATAGCAAAAAAAACCGGTCAAGTACGAGTAGGACTCGAGCCCCGAGGGTTCCGTATAAACCTACGGCTTTCTACGGAACCCTAAGGAAAATTGGGTATAATATTATATACTGTAGGTTTTGATTCCCTTGCGAGTACTTGCGAGTTTGAAAATATGCGGCTAAAATTGCTGTTTCTTTTGATTGCGTTGACATAGATGTTTGATTTTTTTACAGGTTAAAGTTATTATAAGCTGAGTATTTGGTATGAATTTCAATTTAATACCTGTACGCGTTCTTGAGGAAAGGGATAGTAAATACAAAATTATTAAAAATATTTTTTATATGATGTCACTAAAAATTTACAGTTTTCGCAATTTTTCCTGTGCCTGTGATTTAAGACGTTGCTGCGAACCAAATTTCAAGATTCTGAGTTAACGGCAAGTACCTTGTAGGTTTTGATTCCGTTGAGAGTAGTCGCGAGTTAAAAAATACGGCTCAAATTGCTGTTTCTTTTGAATGCATTGAGATAGGGGTTTGATTTTATTACAGTTTAAAGGTATTATAGACCTTAGTATTTGATATGAATTTCAGTTTAATACATGCACGCGTTCATGAGAAATAAGGTAGTAAGTATGAAATTATTAAAAATATTTTTTTATATCATGTAACTAAAAATGTACAATTTTCGCAATTTTTCCTCTATCTATGCTCTAAGGAAATGCTTTTTACCAAATTTCAAGATTCTACGTTCACGGCAAGTACCCTGTAGGTTTTGGTTTTTTGAGAGTAGTTGAGTGTTTAAAATTTCGGCTAAAATTGCTGTTTCTTTTGAATGCGTTAACATGGAGGTTTGATTTTATTACAGTTTAAAGGTATTATAGACTTGAGTATTTGATATAAATTTCAATTTAATACGTTTACGCGTTCATGAGAAAAGGGGTAGTAGGTATAAAATTATTCAAAATATTTTTTTCATATGATGAAAATAAAAATTTATGGTTTTCGCAATTTTCCTTTATTTGTGCTCTAAGGAGTTGCTTCGTGCCAAATTTCAAGATTCTGAGTTCACGGGAAGTGCCCCGTAGGTTTTGATTTGTTTGGTAATGTCGAAAATTTGCTGAAATTTGCGACATATTCGACTATATCTTTTGATTGCGTTGGCCTAGAAGTTTGAATTTTTCACAGCTCTAAGAAGCAATGGACCTTAGTATTTACTATAAATTTCAGCTTGTTACCTCCACGCGTTCCTGAGAAAAAGGGTCTTGACAGACAGACGGACGGACGGACGGACGGACGGACGGACAACAAAGTGATCCTATAAGGGTTCCGTTTTTTCCTTTTGAGGTACGGAACCCTAAAAAGTATAAAAATTATGTTTGAAAGGAACGGATGATGCGCGGAAGTACGAGAAGCATACAAGATAGAACTGGAATGAATGCGTAGAGAAACAAGTGAATTCAATTAAAAATTTAAAAAACCCCCAACGCATCGCTTTCAAAATATTTAATTGGCGTTTATGTGGTGGCGGCCATCTTGGACAGACAAACAGACAGACACGTCAAACTTATAACACCCCGTCGTTTTTGCGTCGGGGGTTAAATAGACTCTGCCAATTTCAAAAAAAAATAATGACCTACCTAACAATTTTCTTTAAAATACACATCTAACAGGACTCTGCGACAAAAAAAATATTTCCTAAACTCAATGTCTAAACGCAAAAGGCATAAAAGCCAGTAAATCCAGTAAAAATGGTGTTATGGGATATAAATCATATTATATTGTGTATACTAGAACAAGGACCACAAGCGCATTGCAGTATAATGCAGTACTTGGCACCTATGTACAATGCACAATGTACACCTCTAATCAGAATTAGTAGATGCAACTTACGAGTTCTATTTATAAATATATAAAAGGAAAGAGTGACTGATTGAATGAACGCACAGCCCAAACCGCTGAACAGATAAGTTTAAATTTGGAATACAAGATAGGTTTTATGACGTAGACTTTGACGTTTGACGTTGTCTGTCTGTCTCTCTGTGTGTGTGTGTGTCTGTCTGTGGCATCGTAGCTCCCGAACGGATGAACGGATTTTGATTTAGTTTTTTTTTTTTGAAAGTAGAGTTAGTCGAGAGTGCTCTTAGCCATGTTTGTTTTTTATGTGATGAAGTAGAAGACGAGCAAGACGCTCTCCTGATGTTAAGAGATAACGCTGCCCATAATCAGTACAGTGCTACTTAGGATTTCACAATAATGCGAAATTCTAGGAGCACTGCACCAACGCTTCTCACTCAAGAGTCAAGAAGTTAAGACTCTTCAGCCCAGTAATTTCACTAGCTACAGTGCCCTTCTACCAAAGCACAATAATGTTTGCACATTACTGCTCAGGCGGTAGAATAACTGGCACTGTTGGGGTACCCACCTAGACGACCTCCTGCAAAGGAAGAGTGGAAGGAGGGGATAATCTTACTAATATTATAAAAGTGAAAGTTTGTAAGAAAGGATGTCAGGATGTCTGGGTGTATGTTTGTTACTCTTTCACGCATAAACGGGTGGATCGATTGAGCTGAAATTTGATATAGAGATAGCTTAGACCCTGGAATAACACATAGACTATAATAGAACAGAGGGTAAAACGCTGAGCGCAGCTAGTACTACCATATGTATGTTTTTTTTTTTTAATACCGCTTCATGCGGACAACATAACCTGCTGCTATGGGTTATTGCAGCACCCTTATATACTATTTATTAAAAATAAACATACTATTAATAATTACAATAAACATAATTTAATTATTATCTTCCTTTCATTATTTTTTTTTCTTTTTCTTTTTCCTCTCTCAAAATTTTTTCTTTTTTTTTTCCTTTTCATTTCCATTTTTTTCCCTTTCTTTTCCTTTTTAATTTTTTTTTTTTTAATATTTATTTTATTTTTATCCTTTTCTTTTTTGAAAAATCAAAGCTTAATGTTCTATACAAAAAAGAATATTTAATAACATATGTTACACCATCCATTTTATAATATTAGTGTGATATACACTTAATGTACAGAACCCTCGTCTAAAACGCGTCTTCACACCCCGAATTCCTCAAAGGGACCCTAAGTTTCACGGCATTGTTAATACGTGAAGCGATTCGGTCTCCAGGCGACGATTGTGATCCGCACTTAGAATATAAAACCAACGGGAAACGGCACCAAAATATAAGATAAAACTACCCAACCCGGAGGAGTACAGGTTTCTCACTTTAAGTGGAATCAACACTCTAATTAGCCACTTTTCCCCAATGGGATCCCAATGGGTTGATGTGTTACTTATTTTGGCAGCCTTCGCTATAAAATTAAGATAAAGATAAATAACTCTTTATTGATACCACATCATCATCATCACTAGTCTTCAGTTGCCCACTGCTAGGCATAGGCCACCCTTTTATGCCAATCTCCCATCTCTCTTGCTGCTCTCATCCATTCATTTCCCGCCACTGATTTCGTCTGTCCATCTAACTATCGGCTTTATTGATACCACATAGAAAAGTAAATTTTAAAACAAAAATTAAATATTATCGACCGAGGCGATCTTATCGCTCAGAGCGATCTCTTCCAGATAACCGTGCTCAGAGAGAAAACATGTAGACAATTCAGGAAGGACGGTGGTTGCTCAAAAATAATTTATTTGTAAAAAGTCTACCAGTTTCTGAGGAGAGGGCTACGCACACCAATAATGGTAATACACACTAATGAATTTTAGTTGACGCCATTACGCACACACCCGATAAAATTGTCAATGGCATAAAATATACGCACACTATTATACATACACACACAGGGATATCTTAATAACTAGTTCTATGACCAGTAGTCTCTTTTTGTTGGCAACGGTGAACATCTGACAGTGACGTATCCTGCTGGATTTACGATCTAAGGCAGATCTCTTAAATAAAAGGAAATGATGAAGCTTTTTCTTTTGTACAACTGTTTTATATACAAATATTTACTGTTTTATAAACAGTGGAGTATTCTTTTAATTGATTGACTGAGCGAGATGAGTTCTCTGGGGCAGAACGTTTCTACCAGTGAAAGTAAATACCGATATTTTTTATACTTTAAAATAGGGTTATCTTTGTTCGAATTTAGTAAATGAAACATAAATTGTATGTTTGGGAACCCTCCCATAGAAACCCTTCTATGGGTAGAGGTTTTCTGAAACTATTTATCAGATTTTAACCATTCATTTCTATTTGGGCTATACTGTCCAATATGCAGAGAATTTGCGTTGTTTTATAAATAATGGAAGTAGGCGTTACTTTGTTTGTTTACTTTGGAAATCTGTGATAATTAATAATTAAATATCAATATTAATTCCGCTATAACAGCATTACTGATTTTTAATATAAATAAATAAATATTTCAGGACATTTTACACAGCGCCACCTAATCCCAAGCTTACCAACTTAATGCTTGTGTTATGGTGGTTACGATAACGGATATAATACCTACTTATATACTTATCTTTTGTAAATACATACTTATAATCGATACAGAAAACCACCCAGATCAGAAACAAATGTCTGTGGATCACACAAACATTTATCGCATGAGGGAATCGAACCCAATTGACGAGCAAATTGAAGAGATAACGCTGCCCTTAATTAGTACAGTTCTACCCAAAATTTAACAAAGATGTAAAATTCTAGATTTATTGCGCCCACGCTTTTTACTCAAGAGTCAGAACACGTTAAGACTGCTCAGCCCTGTAATTACTGTTTTTTTTTTGTTGGAGTATAAACCTCAAAAAAAAAACAATTTCAAAGCAAAAATATACAATATTCTATTCATCAGTATCGAATTCGACCCAATCCTGGCAAGCTGAAAGGAAGTCTCCTAATAGAAGTTCCCAATCATCTCCGTCACCGTTCTTTTGTGTTGGAACTGAATTCGACGCCGTCATTTCCTGTTTGACTCATGTTTACAAACTATGGGAATTTCCATTATAAAAAACGGTTTAAAATAACTGATTGAATCGCTTCGCCTAGTTTGCCATTGAGACATTCTTCCATAGCTAATTAATTATTATAATACCTATCCTTGTGCCAAATTTTAAGATCCCGGAGTTGGGCCAGTGACACGTCAGTGAAATTACTGGGCTAAAGAGTCTTAACATCTTATGACTGTTGAGTAAGAAGCGTTGGTACAGTGCTCCTGGAATTGCACATCATTGTGAAATTCTGGGTAGCACTGTACTGATTATGGGCAGCGTTATCTCTTAACATCAGGAGAGCGTCTTGCTCGTCTTCATACTTCTCCACATAAAAAAATAATAATAAAACGTCATGACCATTTCAGTTTAGTGCGTTATATCTCATATACGTTTTTTTATCAAATTGACAAAGAAAACAACGTGTCCAATATTTTTTTTATAATCTACTTTATGGACCAAAAAATAGTACTATAATACCAATATCTCAATTAATATGTCATTTAACAATTATAGTCAATCCGTCACGATTTCCTTTTATTTTATACATATTTACTACTCTAAATTTACAGCTCAATATTTTTCACTATTCAGCGCTTAAAAGTATTTTTTACAGCAAGCGTTTGAGGGTCGCTCGAATTTATTAAAGCGTAACTAATGGTTGAATATTTTCAACGTCTGCTGCCTACAGCGACTTATCGCTGGATTTGTAATGGCCACCGGATTGCTATTGTAATCCTAGAGTGTGATGTGGTTACAGTAAGGGCGTTTCCGCAATACATACAACCGAATCCGTAAAAGGTGCACCAGATACAGATACAGAACTCTTTATTTAATAAAACAACGAAGTAAGGAGACGAGCAAGACGCTATCCTGATGGTAAGAGATAAAAATGCCCATAATTAGTACAATGCTACCCAGTGCATTGCACCAACGTTCTTACTTGAGAGTCAAAAGATGTTAAGACTCTTCAGCCCAGTAATTTCACTAGCTACAGTAGCCCTTCTACCGAAGCACAGCAATGTTTGACATCACTGCTCAGGCGGTAGAATAACTGGCACTGTTGGGGTACAACTCTTTATTAGGACACCACATAACAATAAAAACTTAAAAATATTGTTACAAAGAATACCAGGATGTTACAATTGGCGGACATGCGGCGGATTGGTAGAAATTTTTGAAGTTGAGGCTGTAGAGCCATCCGATCTTCGGCGGACGAGTGCTTCGGCGTGCCCGCTGTCCCGGCATTAAGGCGTCCTGCAGGTTTTTAGTGGATATCATAATAACAGCTTTCTGGGATAATTTCTGCGTTAAGCAGCGGACGGACAGACGGATGGGCAAAGCGAAACTTTAAGGCTTCCTAGTTGACTACGAAAACCTAAAAAACAAAAAAGTGCAAGAAAAACAAAGTAGAATAGTGAAAAGACTAAGGGCATAGTTTTACTTATAGATATGGTACATACTATTAAAAATAAAACTTGAGTACCTATAACGAGTAGCGAGTCAAAAGAAATATATTTATATAAGAGTCCATACTGTTACTTATTGTACCGTACAGTGCCGCGGATTCAACCCTCCATTCAGCGAATTCATGACCCGAAATGGCTTACTGTCAGACCTCACCTAAGACTTCGAATGGCTCTAGATTTCTATTCATCCTAAGGTCCTTTATAAATTACTTGCTGCGCCCAACGGTTTTACCCGCAGTAGGTACTTATGTAGCCTATGTGTTATTCCAGTGGTCTTAGCTATCTTTATACAATTTCAACTCAATCGGTCCACCCTGATGGTAAGAGATACCGGTGCCCATAATTAGTACAGTGCTACACAGGATTTTACGAAGGTAAAATTCAGGGTGCCAACGCTTCTTTCTTGAGCGTCATAAGATGTTAACTCCGCAGCCCAGTAATTTCACTAGCTACAGTGCCCTCCTACTGAAGCACAGCAATGTACAACAGTAATGTTTTTGGCTTCTCCAATATTTGAAACTTATTACCATTCTTATGTTAGCAATGAACATGAATGTAATATTTCTAAAATGTTATATAGCACAAATTATAATCAAAGAAACAAAATAAAATACTATGTACGCCTGCACAATTTTGGTATTACTATATTAACTTTTCATAATATTATGTTGAAGTATTTATGTTTTTGTTTTGTTTGGTATTGTTTACTCATAGTAGCCGTAATCGGTATAAACGTGCCAACTTTTCTCATTACACTGGGTCTGCAAATTTAAACTCAAACCTTTGTAATAATTACAAGACTCGTTTACATATTTGATAAAGGTATAAGTATAAGAAAACATATTCTTCGGGCACACCGTCAGACCAGACCCAGACAGTCTGGAGAGACTCATCATTACTGGCAGTGTCGAAGGGAAGAGAGGTAGAGGGCGCTCACCCACGCGATGGACGCAAGTAACCCAGGATGCTACGGGAGCCACTCCACAAGCGTCAATCCAAGTGGCGTAGGACCGGCATACATGGAAGGAAGTGGTGTCAAAGCTGATGAGACACCACGATCACGTCCCTCAGTCATGAGGCTACAACTAATAAGAAGAATAAGAAAACAAAAAGGTGCAGGGAAAGGTGGAGGGCACCAGACCAAAGGGTAGGTCGCCTATGAGGTGGACCGCCCAAATAAGAACCGCAGTGGGTGGCCCCCTGCATGCGTGCTCCAGACTGACAAGCAATAGTGAGAAATGGCATAACTGTGCTCCGGTAGGAGGGCACTGTATCTAGTAGAATTACTGGGCTAAAGAGTCTTGACATCTTATGACTTTTGAGTAAGAAGCGTTCGTGCAGTGCTCCTAGAATTTCACGTCATTGTGAAATCCTAAATTGCAATGTTCTGATTATGCTATGGGCAGTGTTATCTCTTAACATCAGGAGAGCGTCTTGCTCGTCTTCTACGTCATCACATAAATGGTGATACACAGTGAGGCGAGCAACATCTGCCCATACCGTAGACGACTCGTCATAACGACCACAACCGTTATTTTTTTTATGTGATGAAGTAGAAGACGAGCAAGACGCTCTCCTGATGTTAAGAGATAACGCTGCCCATAATCAGTACAGTGTACCAAGGATTTCGCAATGATGTGAAATTCTAGGAGCACTGCACCAACGCTTCTCACTCAAGAGTCATAAGTTGTTAAGACTCTTTAGCCCAGTAATTTCACTAGCTACAGTGCCCTCCTACCGGAGCACAGTAATGTTTGCATATCACTGCTCAGGCGGTAGAATAACTGGCACTGTTGTGGTGCCTAGACGACCTCCTGCAAAGGAAGTCTACCCCCGTTCTGCCAAGAAGCGATTAAGAATAAGATAAGAAAAACTATTTCCTTGCTATATTGCGCCGTTTAAAATAACATAATTTCATAATTTACCTATAAATTGAAAAACACTTTTAAACCCACTCACACACTGAAGAAGAAGGCTCCAAGAAGAAGGTTTATATGTATAAGACATGCATAATATTCTAGAAGAACACTGATAATTTTCTGTTAAGCGCTACGAAATGCGCGCAGGTCTACTAATTCTACGAGTATATAATATAGGCATCATAGATAAACCCCATTATACTAAACAAGCCAGTTATGTACAAAATAAACCAAATTGTCCATGCCCGGAACCCATAAACCCAATAAGCGTTTTGGTCTACAGTTATCGCTGCTTCACAGCTTAATGGCGGCCATTTTGTGCCAAAATGCTGTACAATATGGCCAGTAACTTAACTAGGCAAATTTGAGTGGCTTACTGCTGCCATTTTGCTCTAGTTAAGTTGGTAAAGAGACATCTTTACGTGTTCATTGCATTTTGGAGTAAAAATAGTCGCAAATTACTTAATCTATTGGAAGCAAAAAAGAGTCAGTACTTAGTACTTACTTATAAAATCCAGTTCAAAATGGATGATAGAAATTTTTTTTTGCATTTTTTTTAATAGGGCTCTATTGCAGAGGTCCCTTGGGAAAGTAGCACACTCCAAGGAGTAGTTTCCAGGAAGTATTCCAGACTATTTCAAAATAAAAATAGAGTGCAAATCCTCTGAATTCCTGAAACATTTCCTTAGAACATGATTTTTTAAACACTTATCAAGTAAATATGCAAATATTAAGAAAAATCGAAACAATCTCAGTACCACCAAAATGCCCCTTAAAGCACCAGTTACCTGGAACCTGTCCCACCGAAGGCGAGAAAACGAAAAGAAAAGAAAACACATTTATTTGTGAAACACACTACATACATAGAGGAAAAAAAGAGAACAAATTAATTAACTAAAACAGAAATAACATAATATATTTTTTTAGTAGGTTATATAATGTGTGAGTGAGTAATACATCAAACGAGTTCCTATCGGCAATTTTCTCGTTCAAGAAACGTACAAAAGATATAACATTCAGGGTAAACAAAAGAGATGCATATACAAATTGTTGATCGCTGACTGTTCACACTGCCGGCGAGAACTCGCTTCACTAGATTGTCACTAAGCGACAAAAGCTATGAAAGATACCTAACACTCGCTCAGCAATACTCGCGCTTAATCAGAACTCACGCCGAGCGAGCAACCAGCGGTTATTTCTCTACAGTACGAGTAATCGCTCGTCTCACTCGCACACTCGTTTATAGCCGAGCTACACAACTGTCGGAACTAGGCACTCGTTCCACGCTGCTCGTCAACTCGTTTCTACATTCTAGCTCTACTCGTTACTCGCTCATCGTTGCCGGTGGGATAACTTCCTAATGGGGCAAGCGGGAAATACCCACTCAACCATTCCTGTAGGTACAGTCAACTACAAAGAGATGTATCCATGTTAGGCTTACAAAATGAAGTAAATTTTCATTTGCCACAATGCCAAAATTACTACCCTTGGTTCGTGACATTTCTAGTAGCAATCAAACTTTATATTATCATCGACTCGTTTAATATGCAAAAATGATGTATCCCACTACTTTTCCTTAGGTGATACATAATAATAGCATTTAAAATGAAGCGAATATAGTATAAGATTTGGTGGATACTGAAAATGTCACGAAGTAAGGGTAAATAATTTTTTCATGCTAAAAGTTCCTTCATTTTGTAAGACTGACATCTCTTATACATCTCTATACATCTCTTTGTAGTTGATCTCTATACATCTCTTTGTAGTTGACTGTAAAAACTAACTTCAAAGCTTCTCGGTGAAATATTTTTTCTAATTAATGACCCACTTGCATATTCAAAGAGCGTATTTTAAATGCAAATTAATTGCTTGAAGAGTTAATGCTGGTTTTGGCTGAGCTAACATTATTTTAGCATACCTTTTTAGACAAGTTATCGAATTTCATTCAGTATATTTTCAATTAGCACACATCAGTTACACCTGATAAAAAGATACCTTTGTGTTATTCTGGGACTTCAACTACCTATATACTCAATTCCAGCTTAATTGGTTCAGCCATTCAGGCACGAAGAGCTAACAGACACACATCAGGACCTTCTCATTTATTATATAATTTTTTGTACAATAGATTCCGCACAAAAAGCAAAAAAGTTGTGTGAAAAGTTTAATGCTTGATCTATCTGTAGCATTAAATCCAAACGGATAAAGCGATTTTGATCTGGTTTTTGCTTTTGAAAGGGAAGAAAAGGTTACGTAAGTCATCAAATTGTCAGCAATTGAGTTTAATAATAACAATTTAAGCTCATAAATTTATAGTAAACATTTTATATGGGTCGTAATATATTAATATTATTTCTCGGTCCGTTTATCACCAAACGTATGACCCATAAAACATTAATATAAATCAATTTCCAACGTAAAATATTTCGTCCATTGCCTTCATTATTGCTTTAAAACCAATATTGCCAATTTCGTAAAGCCTTTTTCGGAAAAATCGTCAAAGCTCTTTTATCTTACCCACGTCCATAAATTCACTTTTTCAGCATTTATCGGCGATGGCCGTCACAGTTAATTTATCACCAGCACAATGCAGTAGTCAACCTTTGGGCCTTTGGGTATTGTTCGTTGGAAAATCACAAAATATACCAGAAGTAGTTACACCCCTAGAATTTACGCATTGTGGATGATGTTCAACCGAATAATATTAAATTTAAGTTAAAATCCTATTTCGTAAACAGTATGGTAGACGTTTTAATAGATAATGTTGTTAAGCTGATTATTTTAATGTATTGTTGATATAACAAATAAACGAAAAGAAACTTAAATAAAAGTGAAGAACATATTATAGTAAGCTCGCCTGCTCGTCACATGACACTATGATATTAAGGTGATAGTGCTATTATTTATTTAATAAGAAAGTGTAAATAGCTGAAATCATAATCTCACAAATAGATTATAATAAAAAGTTATAATTTAAGCTATTCTTCAGCTGGTAAAATCGCTAGAAGCAGCTAGAAAGTGAACATGCTTTCTGACCCGCATAAGTTCTCTGCATATAAAAATGAATAAGTATAATGTGCGAGCAGTATGTGTTTGTAGGCTCGTGAAAATAGAAAATATAGGCTTACTATAGATGCTTCATCTCTGTTCAGCAAGCTCAGTCTAGTAGGTAATTTTTACGTCCATAGAAAGGCACAAAAGGTTGTTTTTGGCTGTGGAAATTGGTAGAAGCTGTCAGCTTTTGTGTACCATGTGAGTGACTATATGACATGGCATACTAAACTACATGACGTTTATGCAGTTATGACGCCTCTGAACCTATGTGTTAGCACTGTTTGTTTAGGTAAAATACACTTTGATCTGGATCACAGAAATGCGTTTATTTCATTTCTGTGATAATATCCCTCTTGCATATGTCTAGATTAGAGATGCAACGAATAGTTGTTTGGCCGGATACCGGATACCGGATATTCGGCCTGACCACCAGCCGAATATTCGGTATCCGGCCGCCGAATATTCGGCCGGCGGTGTGATACCTATACATTTTGAGTTACGTAGGTGCGTGTCGCGTACCGCCACGCCGCCCGCGCGCCGTGCAGGTTTTGACTTGTTTCGTAGTGAACGTTCGCGTATTTTACAAGCTTTATATTACTTTCACCTGTCTGTTGTCTGTCTGTCTGTCTGTCTGTAATCAAATCTTGCAAGTTTGATTTGACCCACTTCCCGGTTTCCAATTGAGCTGAAAATTTGCATGCGTGTGTAAATCGGATGACAATGCAATATTATTATGACATGGAGCTGATCTGATGATGGAGCTGGAAGGTGGCTATAGGAACTCTGTCATTAAACAACGCAACCCCATCGAGTTTGGGCTCATTAGATTCGTCTTGACGAGTACTATATGATGCAAGATGGTAATTTATTTATTTAAGGACAGCCAACGCAGGAAACACATTACAATTAAAAGTCTTAAGGCTATTATGTCTTTAGTCTGTGTGATCCTACAATTATAGGATGCCACAGCGTGCACAACTAAACATTACAAGATTATCAAAATAGGACAAAGTTAATAAAAATCAAAACAAACAATAACACAAAATGAAATTAAATTGAATTAAACTGAAATGAAATGAAATTCTTCTTATACAAAACAAAATAAAATAAAAACAGATGTATCAACAAAAATAAAATATTACTAAATTGAGATACTGTAGTTTGTTTAAGTGACTTTTTAAATTTTGAAATTGAATCAGTTATGTCTAAATCGTGGCTTTTGGATAGTGAATTATAATTTCTACAGAGGCGTGACATGGGTGCGTTATATCCGAGATTGGTTTTAGAGTATGGTACAGTGAACAGATTGTAAACTTTTTTTCTTGGCAGTCGAGCAGGAGTGTTTATTTGGAGGAGATTTGTTAATTCATTGCAGTCAATGTTTCCATTAAATATTTTGTGAAAGTTTATCATGTCTGTCATTTTTCTGCGATCGGAGAGAGATGTCATGTTGTAGTGTTTGAGACGAGTGTCATTCCTGCTGTGTCATTTTTTTATTACAACTGTGTCTTTATTTAGATTCCATTTATAAAATCTACCAAGTTTACTATCCGGTATCCGGCCGGATAGTCCATTACTATCCGGTATCCGGCCGGATAGTAAAAAAGGGCCGGATAAGCCGGATACCGGATAGTAACCGAATATTCGGTGCATCTCTAGTCTAGATATAGAAACTGTTGAATTAATATCTTTATATGTAGCGGTAGGCCTCTATTGTTGAGGCCTAAGCCTAAGCCTGGCATGCAGAGCACACTTTTGTCAGTTATTCAAGTAATGTGCAGTTCAATACTGTGTTCCGGATTAAAATAACGAAGGAGGAAGGTGTTAATGGACCGACAACGCGTCTCTAATACCACTGGTGTTGCAGACGTCCATAGGCGACGGTAACCGCTCACCATCAAGCGGGCCGTTTGCTTGTTTGTCTGTCTCTAACATAAAAAAAAGCTGCATACTATTAGAGCAAACCCAGAGGAGTAATTTGGGCATGACGTGATTAGACCACTAGTATCGATCTCTAGGGTGATAGGCGCACTCTACCGGCTTGCACGATCCACACATGCCTGGGGATTGGTCTTTGTGTTGAGTGGGTGCAAAACCAAACTCCCCCTTTTCGCACCCAAGTGGCTCCTCGAAGGGTAGTGCGTAGGCATTTTCCATAAAAAAGGGGTAATAGGCGCAGTGTAGAATTTTGATTATATCACTACACTCATCATGATGCTTTCAGACACCTGATCTGCTCGTCTTTATGTCCCTCATTACAAAAAAATCACTGTGACTATGTCTTAGGGCAATCATGATGCTTACCATCAGGCACTTGATCAGCTCATCTTGATAAAATAGTGTAAATTCACATAGCTAACCACTAACCCCATGTTTTCAGAAGCTGGTGGTGGGCGGTCCGAATCAGCGGAACTGGCGCGGGATCCTCATCGCCCTCCTCGTCATCGTAGCTGTTCTGGCGCTGATCGTGACGTCAGTGGTGCTGCTGACACCCCCTGACGAAGGGCCCAGGGTCAAGGGACGGAGGCTGAGGATCCAGGATATATTGGACGATGAACTGCAGCCGGTTAGGTGGAATGGGACTTGGATTTCTGGTGAGCATAATTTTTTTTTTTAATTAAGATTCGGTGGTGAAAATATTTCTGTGCGGTCATAGCTTAAGTGGGATAAGGGCAGGAAGATGATGATTTTTAGAGAAGTTTATCGAATAGTGTTATTTTTTTTGACGTTTTTTGCTTTTTTCTATGTTCACCTATTATATTATTATTTGAACATGTGAACCCTTATGTTGTGTGCCGTTATAAATTTATTTTCAGCGTATAAATAAAAAGCACAATCGCGTGGCAAGTCAGAACTTTACCCCTTAACGAATATTTATTACAACGAAATTTTCAACACACCTGTTAGTTCTTTCTTTAAGCACTCAAAGCTATTACCAACTTCGTTTTATAGTTTTGAAGGTGTTTTGAGTTATGGATACGAGTATCACTTAGTTATAATAACTTTGTCTAAAAGTCTAGCCTTCTGAAAGGTAAGAAGACGAGCAACAAGTTTGAATTCCCAGCAGCCATGACATGTTCCTACCCTCTGGACGAAGCTATAAAATACGTGTTCCGAGATTTGTTATGTTAAGACTTTTTACTCCGCTTACGCTCTCTCTCGCGCACTGTTTTCATTTTCGAAAAATCACCTGTGATATGATAGTTATGGTTTGACAAGGCCAGCCTAAGTCAAGACCACACACACATAACCATAGCTTTGCATTTATAACAAAAAACTGTATAAAAAATTGAAATATTTAACTTCAAAGGTTAAAAACCCCAAGAGAAACTCGTTTTAACAGTAAGTTTATTCGCGAGAAGTCCTCGAAAAGGCGACATAGAAACGTCATATCCGTAGAGTACTCGAGCGCAGAGACTGTCACTCCACGATATAAAGTGGGCTACTAATGTAGAAGAGACTAATACTTTACACACAGGAACATACCAACTAGAAATACTAAACAGCAAGCATCGGTGACCTTGTCACACTGAGAAATTATCATACACAAAAATTTACTTATAAGTTTGAATAGTTATACCGTGATACGCTAACAAATTAAAAAGATGAGATAACACTTTATTGAAACAGAAAAATATACAAAAAAAAAACACAATATTATAATCTAAAAAAAAATACAATATAAATTATACTAAGTCCTACCCGTAGTTTCGTATTTGTTCCATAAAACTTATGTAATATAAAAACATTTGAAAAATGTTTCTTCAAAGGTTAAAAAACCCAAGACAAGTGTAAGTTTATTCGCGAGAAGTCCTCGTCTAGGCGACATAGAAACGTCATATCCGTAGAGTACTCGAGCGCGGAGACTGTCACTTCACTATATAAAGTGGACTACTGATGGAACCCTCCCTCTTGTAGTTTGTGAACTTTGTTTAGGTACAATTTGAAGGTACAGTCCTTTGCGATTAGAACACTATGTCAAATGAATTGCTTACATAATAAATGCTGATTTGAATTCTGCTATTATTTAACACTTTAAATTTCCGTGATTGAAACTCATATTAATTTAATTAGTCGGGACTTATCATGTATAGAGGTATATTTATAAAAAGAGTATCATGAGCCGTGGTCGTGATAGGACTGCAATTTACGTAACCATAGTATTAATATAGGCATGGAAAAGGTATCAACACACACAAAAAGATTAAACTTCTTTTTAAAACCTATCTTACTACCTATGTTTACCAAATTTCACCCCAATCGGTTCTGCCGTTTAGGTGTGAAAAAAGTGCAGTCACATCTTTCGCAATTATCATATTATTAGAATTTTATTAGTAAGCAAATGTACACTAATATTTATTTATGAAGTCTTGTTTCGTTTTCATTACGTATTTAGTTTCCGAATAACAATACCACTTGTGCGTAATAATTAAATGTCATAAAGTTTCATGTAGCATTTACTAGTAAGTTAGGGTACAACAGATTTTAAATTACACCTGCTAGTCAAAGAAAATGTTACCAAATTAATGATAACGATCTCCAATTCGTTAGTGGTTCTGTACATCTATTGTACAAGTTATCGTAGAACTTACAAACCAATTTTAAATTGCACCTACAAATCGAACAAAATGTTCCCAACGTAAAGATCACGATCTCCAATTCGTTAGTGTTTGTGTACATCTATTGTAGTTATCGTAGAACTTACAACTAGTTTCCTAGAATGAGGTGGTACACAGCAATGGCTGTCTTATCCAGCTGTTTGATCAGAGTTTCAAATTATTGCGTTTGTTTTGTTCCTATAAGTTGTGCTCTCTGATTACAGTAGAGCAGAAGTATGTGTAATTTATTATAGGGTTAAAGCTACCTAATTAGAAATTTTTGGAACATTCGGTTCAGCTGTATAGGTTTGAAGATATAACCGTCTGAGCAGTGATGTGCAAACATAAATATGCTTCGGTAGGAGGGCACTGTAGCTAGTGAAATTACCGGGCTAAAGAGTCTTAACATCTTATGACTCTTGAGTAAGAAGCGTTGGTGCAGTACTCCTACAATTTCACATCATTGTGAAATCCTAAGTAACACTGTACTGATTATAGGCAGCGTTTTCTCTTAACATCAGGAGAGCATCTTGTTCGTCTTCTACTTCATTAACCCCCGACGCAAAAACGACGGGGTGTTATAAGTTTGACGTGTCTGTCTCTGTGTGTGTGTGTATGTGTGTGTGTGTGTGTGTGTGTGTGTGTGTGTGTGTGTGTGTGTGTGTGTGTGTGTGTGTGTGTGTGTGTGTGTGTGTGTCTGTGGCATCGTAGCTCTTGAACGGTCTCGTAGAGTAGAGTTAGTCGAGAGTGTTCTTAGCCATGTTTTGTGGAAATCGAACAATTTTCTTCCACGCCCCCTCAATATGGGTATCAAATGAAAGGTCTTGACTAGTAGAATACAACGCACTATAAAAAAATTCAAATCCAAGATGGCCGCCACCACAAAACCGCGAATTACATATTTTGAAAGCGTTGCGTTGGGGGTTTTCACTAAAAAAAAATAACACAAACACACACACAGAAACACGTACACACTGACACACCTTCACACGCTACCCTAGTCCGAATCGACTGGCTGCAAGGCTCTGCCCATTCTCAGTCCCCTGACACAAAGACGATGCGGGAGTGCCGCCGGGTTATTTTAGACCCCCGTGCAGTCGCTCTGCACGGGGAGTCCCACATAACCCTCCCATACCCCCGATGGGAGGGTATGCGTTTTTTCCCGGCGTAACCAAAAAAAACCCTTGTCCGAATCAGACAATATTTTATTATATTAATCCTTATACATTCTGTGGTGACTACATATAGATGGTATGTAATTTACTCTAATAACGGTTATGTCAACAAGCCCGGCATTCGAGCTCTCTTTGCTTAGGACCGGACTATTGTTGCAATGTATATTAGGGAGGCACTTTAATATTCTTTTGTATTCTGAAGTAGGTTGCGTTATCTACGTAGCCAATTTTACTCAAATAAACTCGCACGGATTCTTTGGAAATCTAAAACACTGTATAAAATTAATATAACCTATACCTATATATGTATGTTATTTTTATTCGCTATGGGCAATGAGCTTACTTATAAAAACTCATTGGTTAAAGGTTATTTGATGTTCCTAAACTACCCACGCTTGCTCAAGCTTGGACCTAAATATTTAGGGCTTTTCAGCAATATACTTGCACACTGCTGTTATAAGTTTTATAGAAAACTTGCTGAAATAACTCTGTACTAAAATGCTAGGGGAATCTTTTCGTGGTATTTTTTAAGAGAATATAATGAATATTAAGTCAGATTTAGATCCATACAGACAAAATATCTCCAGAAGGAAAGTAGAAATGTTAAAGAAATAATATACAAATATATTTGATTAAAATTGTCGGTTTTCAAAACTTTTCTGTTTGGTTAGGTTTGTCCCAGTTTAACTTTATTCACTAAACTCGAAAATAATATCAATTCGTCGCATTTTCAAATGAAAAAGCTTTTATTTTTGTCAACACTAATGGCTTTTCGAACTTTTCTAATTGAACGTAGTATGGAGTTTTGTTTGGTATAAATTGTTGCGTTTCGAATACACATTGATTGGTAGAACATTTACAATGACATGTTACGATACATCAGACATAATTTAGAAGGGTTCAATTTATAACAGACTTAATAAAATGGGAAATGTATTTGACTTTTACATACTGCAATTAATTTACTAAAATGTATAATTTTGAAACATCGTATTGATAAAAAAATACAAAGTTAAATAAATCTCTTTCGTAATACGGAAGCCTACATTGCGCGTAGGCATATCGAAACATTAACCGCAGCTTACTTTTTCTTACATTAACGATATCTTTTAAGCTTATAAAGATATCTTAACCAATTATATAGTTCTCCATTGAAAATTCATGTCACAAAGGGTATATTATCTTACATAGAGAGAGATAGATAGAAACGTCTGGATTTTTCAATGTGAAGAATGACTATAAACTATTTTAAATAAATTATTCATCCATCATTTCACGTACCAGGACAACATGAGTGATGAGAAAATCTCATATGGCGCAATTGAGCGCACTGCGCAAAACCAAAATTTTCACGAGATAAATATCAAACTTTTACTCATAAAATTCTATTACACAACAAGCAAATCAAAGATTATATTTGATAATTTTATTAAATGACTAGGTAAGTTTTATTCATAATATTATTTTCAAACGATTTCAAATAAATGATTCACATAATATCATTTCATATACCAGGACAACATGAGTAATGAGAAGATCTCATATGGAGCACGGCGCAACTGAGCGTAAAGCAAAATGTTTGCGACAGAACATCAAAACTTTTTACTTACAAAATTCTATTACACAACACTAAAACAAGCAAAACAAAGATTATTCGTTAATTTTATTAAATAACTGGGTAAGTTTTAACGAGATAAATTATAATTAGCGCTGGAACTCACAAATCCTTTTAACAAGATGAGTTCATAAAATTATAAATTGTATTTTACATTCACAGCTGGACGTCTCAGTCTTTGTCTTAATTTAACAAGTTGTTCTATTGTTTTTGGGGAAAAACCGTCTTTTGATTTAAAATAATATGTATTTGTAAATCGGTTTATTTTAAGTTCTACTTACTAGCGAAGTGCCCTCGTTTGTTTCAAGTCATATAACCATAGAGTGCGCATTCCCGGAAGTATGCTATCGCCGAAGATACGCATTGACGCTGCATAATACAGCCGATCAAAAAAACTCTAATTGTCATTGTTATTAAATCAATAACAAATTAAGTTCCTAAATAACGGACTAATAAAATATCATACATAAAATACAGATCATTTTAATCCAACCTATTTGGAATGGTTAAACAAGAAACCATTTCAGTTTTCTTTTAATATAAATAAACATAAACAAATAATCGTGGTTTAAATATAAACAGTTTAATAAATAACGAGTGCCACCAACTTTGCTAATTACTCAGTTTTGGACATTAATTTTGTTTTGGGATGCGACGGTAAACGCGCATTTGCTTATAATTAAAGTCGGGGGGATGTTTTCCGATACTTTGGAAAGTTTTGACATCTCTATACAGGTCCCTGAAGTTGCGTCAAATTACATTTTTGGGATATTTTAAGTAGCTTTATCCACATGGTTACACTCGGCAATTTGGTGCCAATACAAATTTTATTAATAAGGAAAATATATTGTTTTACGCTTTTTATACGTAAAATCGTTGCGATTTTAAGATCTGTATCACTTTCATCATAATCATCTCAGCCGTAGGACGTCTACTGCTGAACATAGGCCTCCCCTTAGGACTTCCATATGTACCGGTTGAAAGCGACCTGCATTCAGCGTCTATAAAGTAAGGTTGTCTGTCCGCCTTGTGGGTGGACGTCCTACGCTTCGTGTATCACTTTTGTGAAATAGACTTTTAAGTGCCTTGTCTTTGCGTGTGACACTCTCGGTTTCACAACGACGAATTCTACTAATATTATAAACGTGAAAATTTGTAAAAATGTATGGTTGTTTGGATGTCTGGACGTATGTTTGTTACTCTTTCACGCCTAAACGGGTGGACCAATTGAGCTGATATTTGGTATGGAGTTAGCTTATACCTTGGAATAACACATAGGTTATATATACCTATAGTACATCTGGTAAAATCGCTGCTAAATATATAGAGCGTAACCGGCGTAGAGTGTATAGGAGAGCGTAACCGACTGCCAGATCTATCAACGCACAGCCTAAACCACTGGACGGATTGGGTTGAAATTTGGAACACGGATAGGTTTTACGACATAAAACCTATCTGTGTTCCAAATTTCAACCTACGACCTCCACTAAGAAAGGATTTTGCCACGCGGGCAAAGCTGCGAGCGAAAGCCAGTAAATGAATGAAGATGCAGTTTGCGACTACCACTGTAAATATAAAATGAATAGTGAATTCAAAGACAGCCCAGCACAGATGTAAACCCAGATTGTCGCGCATGGCTCGAGATTCGGGAAACAATAAAGTGGAGTGTAAAACGTTATGAGGTCGGAGGATTTGCACACAGATCTAAAGTACTAGATGCGCTAAGAGATATGCCATCAAAAACATACATACTCGTATATAATCACGCCTGGTTCCCGTTGAGGCAGGCAGAGACTACCCCCCACCGCGGAGGGGTCGTCCTGTCAGTGAGGACCAAACGCCATCGGGATCGTGGATGAGTGCTTCAGCGGACCCGCTGCCCCGGCATTATGGCGTCCCGCAGGAACACCCCCAGGTTTTTTAGTGGGTATCCTCACCGCGCCCATCTTCGGCGATGGAGTCCCACATACCGCCCCGCGCCCCCCGGCGTGGGATGATGATGCGTAACACATTTTTCCTGGGTCCAAAAAAAAAGGCAGAGACTACCCACCGTGGAGAGGTCCTCCTGTCAGTGAGGACCAAACGTCATCGGGGTCGCGGATGAGTCCTTCGGCGTATCCGCTGCCCCGGCATTATGGCGTCCCGCAGGAACACCCAGGTTTTTTAGTGGATATCCCCGCCGCGCCCATCTTCGGTGGGAGAGTCCAAAATACCGCCCAGCGACGCGCGATGACGCGTAACGCATTGTTCCTGGGTAAAAAAAAAAAAGAATAACTTTGCATAACATCACGAGCTTACCTAAAATAAATTAAAAAAACTCGATCTCTCTACGGGTTCTGGAGTTAATGGGGCTTAAAAGACAGGCAGACATAGATTTCCTTTACAGGTACGTACCCTAAAAATGCAGCACTTCAATATATAGGTACTTTATCTCTTTGTACTGGGTACAAGCAAAACCGGGTTATAACATTTTACGAGCTGAAGGCAACGTTCCATTGCGGTCAAATAAAACGTGACTCCAACTGATTATAATCGGAAATGTATGTTATTGATTTGTAAACACCAATTTCCTTGCGAAACTACTGTTTAGTATATTGTTATATTATTTACTAGCTTATACTCGCGGCTTTGTTCGCGTGGCAAAATCCTTTCTTAGCGAAGGTCTACATCATAAACACTTGCTGCTTTGATAGATCAATTAGTCCGTCATTCAGTCATCCTTTACTTTTATATAGGGCTATTTTTAGAACACCTGCAACCTCGCAGGAGCAGGCAGCCAACATCATAATCAACAAAATGCAGGAGGTCTTTGCAGGAGGTCGTCTAGGTGGGTACCCCAACAGTGCCAGTTATTCTACCGTCTGAGCAGTAATGTGCAAACATTACTGTGCTTCGGTAGGAGGGCACTGTAGCTAGTGAAATTACTGGGCTAAAGAGTCTTTACATCTTATGTCTCTTGAGTAAGAAGCGTTGGTGCAGTGTTCCTAGAATTTCTCATAATTGTGAAATCCTAAGTTGCATTGTACTGATTATGGGCAGCGTTATTTCTTCACATCAGTAGAGCGTCATGCTCGTCTCCTACTTCATCAAATAAAAAAAAATGTATCTATTGATAATATTTGTTACATATTACTTTCATACAAAAATAATTATTTAGAGCATTTAGATGAAATTGTTTATATTTTTTATTTGGTTTATGCTGTCCTACTGCTAAGCTAAGACCTCCCTCCAAGTCTTCCCAGGTGTGTCTGCGTTGCGCGACCTCATTCAAATAATAATTATTACTCCAACAGAACAGGTTACCCTACTTACACTGTCAGAGTCAAATCACAATTTTTTAGATGGAATATTAAATTGATATTGATTTTTTGTATGAAATTGAAATGTAACAAATTATCGAAAAACACATAATATCACATTTTGTTTATGCTGCTTGGTCCTGCGAGATTGCAGGTGTTTTAAAACTTAACCTGCATTTTATTTTGATTTAGATGAAAATGAATTCTCCTTATATTACAAGCCTCATAAGAGGACAAGAGGCAGCCAAGTAATCACATTACAGAAATATTTGAAAATTACTTCCAGACAGACTATCATAAGACACATAAGATAAATTTAAAGTTTTCACTCGAAAGTTCTCCAAAAATCTAGAAATGTCCAAATACCTACAAATCTCTCGTAATTTGAGGGTAGGCGAAGATAAACGTAGCACTCTCGTAGCGCTACGCCGTAGAGCCTCTACGAGATTGCGTAGCAAAGTGCCTGTTCACCTGACGCCCATTTGTATAAATTAGTATTGTCGGGGATTTACACAGGATGTTTCGGAAGATGAAATAATGAAAAGCAAGGTTAAGCAAAAAGCTGAAAATAATTCTTGTAAAACAAATGTAGAGGTAATAAACAAAATAATAAACTCAAACTCTAAATTCATTAAAATCAACAGCTGTTTAAAACTAAACAACTACAAAAAGCGGTAATGGCCAAGGGCCATGGTTGTGTTATGTGGTGCAGATGTCAATCTATATCACCGAGTTCGAATCCCGGTTCCGCACCGATGACTATAATTACACGCTTTTTAACACTATCGCGGGTGTGTTGTGTTTCTCGAAAATTAGTGAGTAGTGCCGTTTTTGTTGTTTTTGACGTAAACAATAATAATTTATTATAAAATTACCTTGTTGTCATTGAGAGAGCGTCAAGTAGAGTAGAAGTCTTAACAGCTTTTACAATCGAAAAGTAGTTAAAGCAGAAAGCTCATTAAACAATGGCGCAGCTGGTGCAATAATACCAACAGTTTAATGTTAAAGTTTAAATTTACGAGTCAAGTCCGGAACTTGAGAGCGACGGTTACGTGCATTTTTATGGAGAATAAACTTTACTTTACGGTGTTTTCTGCAGTTATGTTAACTTAAGATTGGATGCTTTAATTCTTTTTTTTTTTGTGTAATAGGTGACAAACAAGCAGACGGCCCACCTGATGGTGAGTGGCTACCGTCGCCTATGGATACCTGCAATACCAGGGGTACCGCTGGTACGTTGCCTACCTTTCAAGACTCTATTCACTTGCCTTTTGAAGAGACCCATGTTAAAGCTCATCGGAAATACTGCAGTTACTATTGTAAAATTATAGTAATTTTGAGGAAAATCCTAATAAGCGCTAAAGTTTGTAAGAATGTATGGTTGCATGTATTGTGTTACTCTTTCATGTCTAAACGGGTGGATCGATTGAGCTGAAATTTGGTTTATAGATAGCTTAGACCCTGAAATAACATGGCTACAGTGCAGCGGGTAAAACCACTAGGCGCAGCTAGTTCTATATAATATATTTATATAGTATATTTTTATAGATAATTCTTGATATTTGTTATATCGGTCATCATCCCATCAAGTCATTATTCTCTATGTATTGTAAGCTATAATATAATGTTTCTCTGTTTTCCTATATCTTTATAGCCACCGTCATTGTAAAACTTGTATTTTTCCTTTCCTGCTTGGTTTTCTGGAAGAGATCGCTATTAGCGATAAGCCCACCAATTGTAACATTGCTTAACTGAAATGTACTTATTTAATGTTAATTGTTTTTTGTTGCAATAAAGAGTTATCTATCTCCGTGGCCAAACAATCTCATGGGCAGTTATAACCTACCCAACCTGCCTGCGGCAATAAATTGATATGTGACGCGTATGAATTGGCCAATAAAACCGTTTACGGAACGTTTGGGGTCGTAAACGGACCGCGTCCGATTCAAACGATTCGGACGATTACACTTATTTACACTTAATTGTTAATAATATAATTATTGTGTCATTAGTGACACAATAATTATAAATGCGAAAGTTTGTGAGTGTGTATGTTTGTTACTTCTTCACGCCTAAACGGGTGGACCGATTAAGCTGAAATTTGGTATAGAGATAGCTTAGACCCTGGAATAACACATAGACTACCGTACAGCAGGTAAAACCGCTGGGCACAGCTAGTAACTAACAATAATAAGCTACGTCGCTCTAAAACACGGGCTAAACCCGGGCCTTTTTATAGGCATACACGGAGACAAAAAAGTCCGACACGCAGCCTTTAAAGCCTTTAATTTTAGTTTAATGGGTAACACCTATCAACTATTGAAGTCTGTGAGTCCATCTATAGAAAATGACATTCTCTTAAAATTAACTTTATTAATAATTTAGCCTTAATTATTATGGATCATCAATAGTCATCTGAATAAATGAACCACCAAAAACATAACTTGTAAAAAATACCAAGTCTCGCAACTGCAGTTCTTCTACCGTAAAAAGTTGTGAGATCCATGTACTACCAAGTCGGTAAAATCTTTTGTGTTTTAAATCAATAGATCGACTTGGCCATCGCATGAAAACACAACAATGTATCTCTCAAGTAATATACCGACATAATAGTGCGATTGCCAAGTCAATCTATTAATTTAAAACACAAAAGATTTTACCGACTTGGTAGTACATGGATCTCACAACTTTTTACGGTAGAAGAACTGCAGTTGCGAGACTTGGTATTTTTTACAAGTTATGTTTTTGGTGGCATCTCACTACTTTTTGTTTTTTTTTATTCGTTATAGGTTAGCCTTTGCCCACGATATCGCCTGATCTTAAGTGACGACGCCCGTAGATAGGAGCAGACTAAACCTAGAAGGCGGGATAATCCCTCCCTGGCTTTATACATTATTACGGCATATATATTATGGCATTAATATTGGGATTTTATGCAATTTTTACCGTTGACTGTTGTAACTTTGTAATCCTATACATTTATACGGGATTACAAAGTTATTTATGCAGTTTATGTATCTCGAAAACTAGACCGAAATTGCATGTTTTTTTAGTTTTCCTATGGTTTATACAATAAACTCTAAGTATGTACCAAGTTTGAACCTTCTGTGTTTGCTAGAAGTGCCTTAGACTTTTGATGATCGGTCAGTGAGTGAGTGAGTGAGTGAGTGAGAGTGAGTGAGTGACAAAATTACAAAACTTTGACTAGTTATAATTTTTAAACGACTAGTTCAAATTGAACGAAATTTGGAATAAATCGTGTTTATACAATGCATACTCGGTTGTTAAAAATTGAAGCGTCTAGTTTTTTCCACAACGAAGTTATAGGGGGTCGAAAATGGTCTGAACTGCTTCCAGAAAAGAATGGTACGGCCGTGCCGCTTTTTTTGCTCGACTTGGCGGGGGCACTGCCGTGCCCCCAGATATTTAATTTAATTTATGGAAATCTTTACGCTATATTACTAACAAACGACTAAAAATTCACGGATATAATGGTCGAAGCTAGGCTCGACCCTGGGTTTCGGACAATTACGATGTCCATCTATACGCTATTATTACTATTATTGGTATGTCAACCTTAGGGTATCTCGGGCCTATAAATAAAAGGATTCTGGTCTTTAGGTAGGCGTGCGTGGGGCCGAAGCCAACACGTAGAGGCCCCTTTGACAATTTACTCTGAATTGCAATGTGACAATAGCGGACGATTATACCCTGTGCGTGCACTATAGAAATATACTATAATAGTATAACCACTGACTATTGTAGGACTATTGTGAAAATTTTGGCTACTGAAATGACTGGTCTATTGAGATGTGTTTTTGATGGACTGGTGATCTGATTATATGGAGGACTATGGCACCTGCCCGTTACTGTGTTGACAAGTGTGTTAAATTAAAAAATTAAAAAACCCCCAACGCAATACTTAATTCACCATTTTGTGGTGGCGGCCATCTTGGATTTAAAATTTTGTAAAAGAATACAACCCGTATTCTACTAGTTAAGCCCTTTCATTTGATACCCATATTGGGGGGGGGGTGGAAGAAAAAAGTAATCCGCCATATTGTAGCGGCGGCCATCTTGAACTGATTTCCACCAAACATAGCTAAGATCACTCTCGACTAACTCTACTTTCAAACAAAAAAAAAAACCAAATCAAAATCCGTTCATCCGTTCGGGAGCTACGATGCCACAGACAGACATACACACACACAGACAGACAGACAGATAGACACGTAACCTTATAACACTCCGTCGTTTTTGTCTGGGCAGAAATAATAATAATATATTATGTTAAAAATTTAATTATACTTAAGACAAAATGTATGTAATAATAATAATAATAATTCATTTATTTCAGGCAATAGTACACTGCCACAGACGCAGTGTACTAGAGGCCCATATCATATATACCTTACAGACTAACATACATAAAATTTTATAAACTTAAAAACTAGGTAACACGTAGTGCCGGCGACGTGTTGCACGCAGAGTCAGCAGGAAGTCGACCTCGGAATTTCCGAAACACGACTCCCTGCGGCCAGAAGTCCTCCTTCATGAAGGTCGGCAGACGGCTGGTCGGCACCCTCACCACCAAGGAATTAAAATTCGTTTTGTGGCGAGATTCCAGCCGTTCGACCCTCAAAGTGAAAGAGGTCCTCTTTCGGACGTAGTCTATGACGTCCACGGCTTTCGTAGACCACATCAATCGGGACACGTAGAGCAGTGTGACAGGTACCTCGGGACGCAGCGAATCGTTACATCCCAGCGGCGCCGAGCCACACAAGTTACGACGAGAGGGCTTCTGCTTTTTCCTCTGCACCACGGTGAAACCCTCTTCATCATTACTAGTACACGGCGCGGCGTCAGCTTGCCTACGAATCTGCTTTCTCCCCTTATTAGACGGGAGAACGGGAGCGGCGACGGAAGTACGGCCAGTGGCGGGCCGGGCAGCGGGAGCCGCGGCGGCGGCCGCGTATGCTTGCGGCGTCGACGCATCCAATAAATCCATCCATTTTTAATACAAATGACTTTCCTTTTATAACGCTCATGTTATATTTATGGTTAAATAAATAAATTGAAATTGAAAATTCAGCTTGGTACACTAATATGATAAAGTTTGTGAGTGTGTCAGTGTGTGTATGTCTGTTACTTCTTCGCGTCTAAACGGCTGGAGCGATTGAGGTGAAATTTGGTATAGAGATAGCTTAGACCCTGGAATAACATATATGTTGTATTTGACTCATTTTATTGAAGTGACAAAACATACATCAATAAGAATATATAAAAAGAATGATTCAAATTTTGATTACAATGTGTATAACAGCCAGTAATACAACATACACCCCCGTAATCAAAATGAGACAATTAACATAAACCTATCCCTTTTATACAATTCTGATGCTTAATGCGTGCTAGCGGCTTAGTGAATACATCAGCCCACATCTCCTCTGTGTGTTTAAAGACAACATTGATAACTTTCTTAGCAACTAAATCACGTAGAAAATGATACCTAGTGTCTATATGTTTTGATCTGTTGTGGTGGACTGGATTTATTGCTAATTTTTGAGCAGATTGCGAATCATTATAAATTGTTACAACAGTTGACTCACCTGTTATTTCCAACATTAGCCGCTTTAAAAATACAGCATCCTTTGCCGCTCCCGCTAAACTCATATATTCACTTTCAGTAGAGGAAAGAGCAATTGTTGTTTGTTTCTTGCTCTCCCATGAGATTGCTCCACCAGCCAAAGAGAAGTAAAATCCAGTGTATGAACGACGATCTATGGGACAATTAGCCCAATCTGCATCCGCATAGCCAACTAAATTTCCTCTATCTTTCCTGTAAGTAATACCCACATCGATACTTCCTTTTAAATACTGTAACACGCGCTTTGCCGCAATCCAGTGAGTTTTGTCGTATTTAGTATTGAACTGACTCAAATACGAAACAGCAAAAGCTATGTCGGGTCGAGAATTGACTGCAAGGAACATTAAACAGCCAATTAATTTCTGGTAAGGATATACAGTAGAGTCCTCATTACCTTTAGATGGCACTAATTTTTCCTTTTGTAAAGGTGTATGCATAGATCTGCAATCACCCATTTGAAATTTTTCTAACAAGCTCCGGATATAAGTAGCTTGATGTATTTTTATCTCATTAGGTTTCCAATCAATGTTTAAACCTAAATAATAACTCAATGGCCCAATCACTTTCATACTAAAATGATTCTGTAAGTCAGATATGACAGAGTCAAGTGTAGAATCTTTTTTATAAAATACGACAATGTCATCGACATGAAAGGCCAGAATAAGTAACTCGTTACCAACCTTCTTGGTATAAATACATGCTTCTGAAGGAGTTTGTTTAAATCCTATACATTGCAATATTTCGGTCAACTTTTTAAACCATGTCCTTGGGGCCTGTTTTAGGCCATAAAGTGAACGTTTTAATAAGCATACCTTATCTTCTTGACCAGGTTTAGCAAAACCTTCTGGTTGACTCATGTAGACCTCTTCCTCTAAGTCTCCGTTTAAAAACGCAGTATCAACATCCAAATGATGCATTTTCATTCCTGTTTCTGCAGCCAACGCAAACAACATGCGTAAAGAGGAGCTCCGGACAACCGGGGAGAAAGTTTCTGAGAAATCAACACCATATACTTGATTAAATCCTTTTGCAACAAGTCTTGCTTTATACTTAACAACATCACCTTGCGCATTTTTCTTTAACTTGTATATCCATTTGCATGGAATAACCTTTTTATCTGGTCTATCAACGAGTACCCAAGTTTTCTTCTCAAGCAATGATTGGTATTCATCGCACATTGCGAGACGCCACTTTTCACTATCTTCTGCATTAATAGCTTGTGAATAGCTTAATGGTTCATCCAGTTCAGAGGATGAAGTCTGCACACATACATAGTTGGCAGAAGAATTAGGTTTTCTTGGTCTTAAATTATATCTTGGTTCTACAACCTCAGTATCAGAATTAATTTCTTCTGAAGAAATTGATGTATCAGCATTATGCCACTGTTCCTCACTACTATCAGGTACACAATTTTCTGATACTGGTGCAATATTAGGCTTTATTAACTGTTCCACAGTGACAGTATTTCTCTGCTCTGAACTATTTAATGAATTCTCAGACAGAAGAGGTATGTACGAGTATACTGGTTCCAATAAATCATTACCAGTCTTACAAGTATTACCTTTACCTTTTAAATCATGAAAATGATCTTCAAAGAATGTTACATCTCTACTCTTCACAAGTCTTCTAGGACACGTAGCATCTCTAAAGAAATAGCTTCTCGGATCTTCTGAATATCCGACAAAGATGTGTTCCGATGCTTTCATATCCAATTTCTTCCGATTACAGTCGGGGACATGAATTAGAGCCCTACATCCGAAGACGCGTAGATGTGATAAATTTGGGACCATACCATACCACTTCTCGTATGCTGTCTTGCCTTCGAGAGCACGATGTGGAGATCTATTCTTAAGATATACAGCCATATCTGCTGCATCCTGCCAATAGGCAGAAGAAAGAGAACTTTCTGACAGCATAGACCTTACCTTCTCCATAATGGACTTATTCGTCCGTTCAGCAATACCGTTCTGTTGAGGACTATAGGGAACAGTAGTTTGGTGTTTAATCCCTTCATTTTGTAAATGATTCGAAAAAGCTGCATTAACATACTCTTTTCCGTTGTCACTCTTCAGTGTCTTTATCTTGGCTCCCGTTTCCCGTTCCACAGAGGACTGGAAAATACAAAACTTATTCTTTACTTCAGCTTTTGAAGAAATAAAGTAGACAAAAGTCATACGAGAAAAATCATCTATAAAAAATAAAATATATTTATTGCCTTGAAATGAAGATTCAGGCAAGGGACCACAAACGTCTGAATGAATAAGTTCCAGAACTGAAGTTGATTTTTTATGTGAAACTTTCTTAAAAGTTTTCCTATTTTGCTTACCTTCAATACAGGAGATACAAGGTTCCTTATCGACTTCTGAATAATCAACGCCCACCGCGTGACCCTTCTTAAGTTGGTCCATTCCAATGCGGCATAAGTGACCTAATCGTCTATGCCAAAGCTTGAAACAAGATACATCAGAGTGCGTTTCAAAAGCGGATAATCGTTCATTGAGTTTAGAATTGACTGTAACATCTAATGAATACAGTCCACCACAAATAGAACCATGTAAAATTACATCTCCATTACAAGTAAAAGCATCAGAATCATAAAAATTACAACCAGTTTTATCAAAAACTAAACTAAAACCTTTATCTACTGCCTTCTTAACTGATATAAGATTCGAGTCCAAGTTTGGCACATGAACTACATCAAGAATCTTTTTGACCGATGTCAAATTATCACTGCAACTGGTAATTGAAACTTCACCAACACCTTGGGTTTCCAGTATATCACCATTTGCTATAGTTACAGTTCCAATAGGGGAATCCTTCACATTCTCCATCCAATCAGCTCGCGATGTCATGTGTGCTGTCGCTCCAGAATCTATATACCATTTCTCATTATCTAATTTCTCATTTACATTCAGTGCACAGAGAGCATTCTTATGATTTACAGATTTCTTATTCTTGTCCTTCTTATGGGGACAGTCTGGACGCTTATGACCTGGCTCATTACAGTCATAACACACAATAGGCTTCTTAGGCTTGGATGCAGAAGATTTACTTTGATTCATCCGGGAACGAAGAGCAGTATCAGGATTATCATATTCAGTTTTATTCAATTCATTCAATAATTTTGTCTTTACAAGGTCCGAAGTTATATGTGTATTCGAATTTTCCAGAGCTAATATTAAAGGCTCATATCGTGGACTCAGACCTCCCAGAAGAATAGCAGCTATTGATGCATCTTCTATTGTTTTTCCGATGTCAGCCAAGTCTTGTATAGTAGACATGATGGCATTTATATACATCTCAATTGAGTTATAATCTTCAAGGCTGCATCTATAGAGTTTACGTTCAAGGCTTATACGTCGACCCAAACCTTTGTCTTCGTATGCGGACGAAAGAGCGTCCCATGCCTCCTTTGCAGTTTTTGATGACCTTACGTGGGTTATTGCCAGTCCATCCAGAGTAAGGCAAATCTTCGATAAAGCTTTCTGATCATTTCTTAACCTTTTATCGGTGGATACATTACTATCTTGGTAACCTACGACGGCTTCCCACAATTCTTCATGAATAAGGCACATCCGCATCTTAAACTTCCATGTAGAGTAGCCTTCCCTATTAACTAAAGGTTTTATGCAAGAAAGGGAATTATTATTTGACATAATTTTATAACTCACGAACAGCTGGTCAATGTCCAAAAAATACACATATGATGCACGTAATACTTTAGAAAAACTTTCTTTTCACTTTTAATGCAGAAAAACAGTTTATTCTTGTATTTTCTTATAAACTCGTGCTGATAACGTATGTTGTATTTGACTCATTTTATTGAAGTGACAAAACATACATCAATAAGAATATATAAAAAGAATGATTCAAATTTTGATTACAATGTGTATAACAGCCAGTAATACAACAATATACGCTATAGTACAGCGGGTAAAACCACTCAGCGCAACTAGTAATGAATGTAAAATAAAATAATTACATTTACCTATGCTTAGTCTGTTAGTTACTTAAATCGTCCATACAATTATTAACAAGTAAATTAAATTAAAAATTTAAAAATCCCCCAACGCAATACCTAATTCAATTTTTTTTTAGTGGCAGCCATCTTGGATTTTAAATTTTATATAGTGGGCTGTATTCTACTCATTAAGCCCTTTCATTTGATACCCATATTTTTGAAGAAAAAAGTAATCCGCCATATTGTAGCGGCGGCCATCTTGGATTGATTTCCACCAAACATGGCTAAGAACACTCTAGACTAACTCTATTTTCAAACAAAAAAAACTAAATCAAAATCCGTTCATCTGTTTGGGAGCTACGATGCCACAGACAGACACACACACACACACATACAGACAGACAGACACTTCAAACTTATAACACCCCGTCGTTTTTGCGTCGGGGGCTAAAAAGTGAAATAATAATAAAACTATGAAACTAAATAAGAATTTCAAAATACAAATTCACATTTGCAATCTGTAACCGTAGTTTCCAAGTCACTTTAACCGAACTAACGGAAACTCTCCGCTCGGTTCACAAAGAGAAAAGAGAACGCAGCGCGGGTCGAATTCAGTTTACAATTTACCTCTCTCACTGAGGACTGTGGTATAACTTATAACTGAGTTTATATTTCAAATATGAAAAGAATACCATAGTTTTCGGTTTTCAAGTAATCATAATAATATGTCCTTTACTGTAAGCAAAATATTGTAGCGTCCTTGGTCCTTGGTTCAAATCTCAGCAAGTGGCTCGTTTTGCCTGGACGCTACCGTGTTTTGGACGGCACATTGATTTGTGGGTCCCGTTCCAAAAAAAAATATACACATGTAGGAGGCAATCCTTACCAGAATACTTTTCTTTTTTAGGGTTCCGTATCCAAATAACGGAACCCTTATGGATTCGTCATGTCTGTCCGTCCATCCATCCGTATGTCACAGCCACTTTTTTGTAAAGTTTTCGACCTATTCATGAAAGAAAGAACACATTTTTTGCCAAATATTACATAGGTAATTAATTTTATACATTATACGAGAAGTAACTTTTTTTATAAATTTATATGGTTTATACGACTAATGTCCAATTATGAAAAATGACAAATGGAATAAAAACGTCCAGTCATAAAAATGTCCATTCGGTAAATAGTCCAATCATAAAAAAGTCCATTCGCAAAATGGTCAAATTATAAAATTGTCCAATCGGAAAGTGGTCCAATCATAAAAATGTCAAATCGTAAAAAGGTCCAATTTGAAAAATGTCCATTATTTGTTTTTTTTCATTTCTCGATAAAGTTGCCTCGAAAACCTACGTATAATTAGTGGTTTTACCTAATTTCAATGCAGAGTGCGGTTCAACTCGGGGTTAACGACGCATTCTAAGCCTTGGTTAATGATTCAACGTTCAAAACTTTGTTTCAAAGGAACTCGTGAACTGAACGCGAATCCGGAAATGGAAAATTTTGTTTTAAGATATTAGAAAATGGTACCATTTGTGGAGCGAAGAGGGGGATCGTTTTTTAAACGGTTTTATTTAGCTCACTCCGTTTGTTTTCTTGGGTCAAATTTAGTAATTGAAATTTCACCCTCTTCCTATCAACCGATTGATCTGAAATTTGGTATACGCGTTTGGTTTTGGTGACAATACAAGTATGTACATTCAATATTATTGTAAATCCAAGATGGCCGCCGCTAGAAAATGGCGGATAACGTATTTTTTTTTTTAATCCTATCAATATGGGTATCAAATGAAAGGGCTTGATAAGTAGAATACAGTGCACTATACAAAATTAAAATCCAAGATGGCCGCCGCTACAAAATGGCGGATAACCAATTTTTTTTTCAATCCCATCAATATGGGTATCAAATAAAAGGGCTTGACAAGTAGAATACATTGTACTAAAAAGCCTAAAAATAAAAAAGGTAAAAAAAATATTTTAAGATAAACGGTTTTATTGTAAACATGTACTAAAAGCTAAAAAATAAAATCGTGAGGCACGTCAAATATCTTAAATCTATGAACATTTTCACTGATATTGTAGATATTTGACGTGCCTCACGATTTTATTTTTTAGCTTTTAGTACATGTTTACAATAAAACCGTTTAACTTAAAATATTTTTTTTACCTTTTTTTTAAGGATTAAAACTCTTCATCACTTTTTTATTATCGCTTACCATCAGGAGAGCGTCCTGCTCCTCTTTTTACTTCTTTGCATAGACAAGTGAATTAAATTAAAAATTAAAAAACCCCCAACGCAACATTTTCAAAATATGTAATTCGCGGTTTTGTGGTGGCAGCCATCTTGCATTTTAAATTTGTTATATTGCGTTGTATTCTACTAGTCAAGCCCTTTCATTTGATACCCATATTGATGGGGTCGTCGAAGAAAAAAATAATCTGCTATTTTGTAGCGGCGGCCATCTTGGACCGATTTCCACCAATCATCGATGACTGACTGATTGACTGACTGACTGATTTATCAATGCACAGCTGAAAAAGCTGAACGAATTCGCTTGAAATTTGGAATATACATAGATGGATTTCATGATGTAGAGCACTGCTAAGACAGGATTTTGCCATACGGGCAAAACCACAACCGTAAGCTAGTAAATAATATAATCTCTTTTATAAAAGGAAAGAATGACTGATTGACTGACTGATCTATCAACGCACAGTCAAAATCGGTTAACGGATTGGGTTGAAATTTGGAATGCAGATAGGTTTTATGACGTAGACCTCCGTTAATAAAGGATTTTGCCACGCGGGTGAAGCTGCAAGCGTTAGCTAGTATTATTATGTAGCAAGTCGGCAAGAATAAGCTCAGCCCTTTGAAGATCCACTCATGGAAATCTCCCGACTCCTGATGAAGCGGCACCATTAATAATGTCGAACGCGCACGTGTTCTCGTGAGGCCTTAATGAAATACGATATGGTAGGTATCCTAGGGTAACGTGGATTTATTTATAATATATGGTGGGATAATAGAGGTATATAGGGAAATATTACGTAATTAATTTATTTAATGAAGAGAGCAGATTTTTAATACGACAAAAATTATTTATAGATTTTTTTGATTACTCTACGTATTTACTGATCTGCCCTAGCGTCAAGATGGCGGTACCAAGTTTGGGATTCGTGTGAAACATAAACCAATATTTATTACTATTTAGTACCTCAGATCAGAAGAAAGAAACTTAAGCCCTGGCATTTCAGGGTTAGAATATAATTATATTTAGATCTACTGAGCACTTTATGATAACCATTATTTATTTAATTATAATATAAATTGTAAGCTCAACGGTGACCCAGTACAGTTTCATAATGATTTCATCAGAAACAAAGCCAGCCAGATAATTCTATCCCTCCAAATTATAAATTAAACTACAAATTAATTTGGCCATACGCCGGCGCCGGTCGGGCCGCAGTCCGCTGGGAAATTTGATTTTAATTATTTGCCACACGATATGCTGTGTTACCAGCTGAATACGAGGATATGTTGGGGAAAATGTAGATAATTTGGTATTATGGACGATACCTAGGAATTGTTATATTGTGACGTCATGGGCTGGCTGGCATAATTCATTAGATTGATTCTTAATTGAATATTGAATTCATTGGATTGAAAAATCTTTTAAGATATTAAAGGTATGGATTTGTGTGTGTATGTATGTCCATTTAGTGGAGCCTATCTCCAAATTAAACGACGATATGGTAAGCCCACAACTAAATGGAGAAAGATAGACTGTTAGCTCAAGAATTTCTCCGCAACGCAAGGAGCAGAAAGAAAAAATATCATTTCGTTAGAAAGGGACGATTAATAATAGCAAATAGAATTACTATTGTAATGTAGCATTTGTGGCCCGTGGTCTGTACATTCAACAAGAATCCGGTGGTCCTATCGGCTCTAATTCTTGTCAAATATTGCAAAATTTACGGACGCTCTCGTGTTTTCAAAGGCATATAACGTGGTTCCTGTTTTTCTACATCTACGAGGCAGTTATTATGTCATGTTGCAGGTTTGTAGGATTCTTGATGGCCTGAAACTGTAACATTCTTGGACACACAACTTGTAATTGTGATTTTTCTTTGAGTAATCTGTTCTGTTAGGTGGAGTACCGATCTCAATTATAATATAATCGTTTTATGCCTCCAGCAATTGTCTAAAATGCCCAATTCTCAGCAAACTCCAGCAACACACATACGTTTCGTGCCCACACGAAGCTAGATGTGTCGATAAAAGTTATAATTCCGTAACAGGTCGTAATGTATTTTAGTTATATTTGATTGCTTCGACTATCACGAACAGACCCCAATCACGAACCGCGATCGATGAACTTTGACCTGATATTATCTTTGTTGATTTTATGAAATGAAATGAAAAAGTAATTTATTGACATTAGAAAAACCGAAGAAAGATAAAAAAAAAAAATGCTATCGTAAAATGATTTTGCTTATAAAGAAATTGCAGGATTATTAATTCTTGACGCATCAACATCAGCGCCGCTCCGCCGCTCCGTCCGTCGTCCGTCGCTCTATTTTATGTATTTCCTTTCCCTGCTTGGTTGTCTGGAAGAGATCGCTATTAGCGATAAGACCGCCAATTGTAACACTTATTTCTGTATTATAAATACGACACGGCTGTACTCACGTTAATCATTCGTCACGTTAATTAGTGTCGGTTACTGCAGGCGTGAACTGATGAAGGACATCGTAATTGTCCGAAACCGTGGTTGAGACATATCTCAACGAATGATTAACGTGAGTACAGCTGTGTCGTATTTATAATATGGATAACACTCACGGTAGTTTCCAAAATCGCACTTATTTCTGTGTAATCTTAGTTATTCTAAGCTATATTATTGTATTTGTGTGAACATTAAAGAGTTTTCTATTCTATTCTATCATCAGCCTACGTTCGTCTACTGCTTGAGATAGGCCTCCCCCATGGCACGCCACTCAAATCGGTCCTCCGTCTTTCTCCTCAAACCGAGTAAATCGAGAAGGCAGGATAAACTTTTTTAGCTAGTGAAATTACTGGGCTGAGGAGTCTTGAACATCTTATGACTCTCAAGTAAGAAGCGTTGGCGCAGTGCACCCAGAATTGTACCTTTGTAAAATACTGGGTAGCACTGTACTAATAATGGGCAGCGTTATCTCTTACTATCAGGAGAGCGTCTAGCTCGTCTTCTTACTTCGTTGTATAAAAAAAAAAACCCTCCCTGGCTCTGCCGTGAACTGAACATCATGCCGGAATACGGTCATATTGACCGCAAGGCGACGCGGTTTTGGCCAGTGTATATAAATGTTTATATGATTTTGTGTACATTACTGCTAGGCGGAGGAATAACCGACATAGATGTGGTTCTTCTCCAGGCGGCTTCAGCAATAGAAAATGTAGCGTCCGTGGCCCAGTGGTCTTTGGTCCAGCTTGTAAGCCGGAGGTCCTGGGTTCAAATCTCAGTGTGGCAAAGATTTTCGCGTGGACGTGATTGAGCGCGGCACGTAAAACTGTGGGTTCCGGCTGTTTCCTATTAGATATGTAGGAGGCAGTCGTTAGGTCACTGGAACTGCAACATAGAGGTTCGCCACACAACTCATAAATTGTGATTTGACTCTGACAGTGTAAGTAGGGTAACCTGTTCTGTTGGAGTATAAACCCTAATTATCATTATTAACAGAGGCCTTTGAATGACTCATGTCCTTCTCTACTATAGTCTCATCAAATGATTGCGTAAAACACACATCAGATTGTAGGCTTCCTATTCCGTAGTCATTAGTGTAATGAGTGTGTACACAGGAGGATTCGTTCAGTGTTGGTCAACCCGACTCGCATCTAATATTCATTCTAATTTCCGATACAGCTTTGTATAGGCTGATTAATGTTCCGAGAGACAATAGGATTACCTGTTTTTTAAAGAAAATCCTGTAGTTAAGGTACAGTTACACATGCTAGTTAATAGCATGCTTTTTAGTATGCTCATTAGCATACTTGTTTCGAGCATGCTCTGTACCTGTCTTCATTTGCTAGATATAAGCATGCTAGTTTTAAGTATGCTCCTGAAAGAGCATGCTCAAAGCAAACACTCCGGTACACATGCCATTTTATAGCGTGCTCTCTCTCTGTCAGTTCAAACAAAACCATGGACAATCAAACAACCATTCAACAGTATATGAGTTGAATAGAATTATTCTTTTGGTGGCGTTGCAATGCGTCCAAAAACTTCTCTCATATAGAAAGAAAAAAACAAGGAATAGGAAGATTTGGGTCCGTGATTGGCTAAGTAGAAGAGAAATCCTTGGAGCAAGTACTCGATTGTTAGTCGAAATGCGAGAAGAAGATATTAATGGTTATTATATATTATATACTAGCATATATATTATTTACTAGCATGCTCAATAAGCAAACCTGTTCACACACGCTATAAGCACGCCCCCTTCCACCCGCGCTGCAGGTAGCATGCTCAAAAATCGCACGACCGTTGATTTTTGAGCAAACTCAAAATGAGCATGCTCATTATTAGCAATGTTTCGACACACATACTACTAAGTAGCAATTGCTCAATAGTGGCATGCTTTCGTGCTAGTAATCAGCATGTGTAACAGTAGCATTAGTATTATTTATTGCCAAAAAGGATTTTTAAAAGTTTTTTTCCTTAAGTGCGACTATCTCACTTGCACTCAAATTTTGAAAAATATATTCGTGGAATTCACTTTTTATTTTAGAAAATGTCCCTCGGTAAAACTCAAGATTAATTTAAAGTATTTCTAGTTTGCACTTTCAATAATGGCAACATTTTAAGAAAATCTTTGATAAATAACGTAAAGAAGAGGACCATAAAGTTTATTAAAATCAGTGCTTATAGCAAAAAGACGTGGCTGATCTATTAACGTACAACCACGGCGTACAACTCTAACCGTCGCGTCGCACGTATTGGGATGAATTTTTGTACACAGATATGTCAATACGACGTATACGTAGACCAGGGAGGGATTTATCTCGCCTTCTATGTTTAATTTGCTACCATATACGGCCGCATCGTCACGCGGCATGCGAGACCGTGGTTAAAGGCTACCCTATAATGAATTTTAAAAGTTAGTATATTCTTTTACCTTAGTGTGCCTCAAGCCTTTAGACCTAGTTTCCAGTGACGTGACCAATTCGGCCAAACATCAGAATGCAACGACAGTACGAAATGTATTAGCATAATTTACGTAAGCTCTCCTCTCAGGAAACGTCCGAATATCAAATGAGTTACGGCTCAAATGCTTTGCTTTTTTTATTAGACTAGAATTGAATAATTCTTTATTGCGTACTAAAATACAAGAAATAGTTATATGACGCCAATTCAATCAACAACTCCAACAACAAGTGCCAATTGTAACACTTAGTTTTTTATATTGTTTTTATTCTTAAGTTTTTTTTTGTATATTTTTTGTGTTCCAATAAAGTGTTATCTATCTATCATGACAAATTTAAAACTAGAGGTAAACAATGGGCGGTCTTATCGCTTATGCGAACAATCTCTTACAAACAACCTGGTTGGAAGAAACAGCGGGAGTCGCCTGACTGTGACGTATCCAGTCTGATGTCTAAAAGAACTCGCAAGGGAGAAGCGATACCTTTTTTATCCCATGAAAATGTATTACGCATCGTCACCCTGCACCGGGGGGCGCAGGGCGGTATGTGTCACTCCCCCGCCGAACATGGGCGCGGCGAAGATACCCTCTAAAAACCTGGGATGTTCCTGCGGGACGCCATAATGCCGGGGCAGCGAGTACGCCGAAGCACTCATTCGCGGCAGTGATAAGCGATACCTGAACTATGTGACTATATGACCCTAAATATTCTCACTTCACACTTATATTATAAAGGCAAATGTTTGTGAGTATGTATGTTTGTTACTTCTTCACGTCTAAACGGGTGGACCGATTGAGCTGAAATTTGGTATAGAGGTAGCTTAGACCTTAATAACACATAGGCTTCAGTACAGTGCAGCGGGTAAAACCGCTGGGCGCATCTAGTAGTACATAATAATAAACCTCTGAATTCCTAGGTAAACATATAACCCTAACCAAGGTGGTACTAAATCATCGCGTACATTAAACAGTCGTTACCCAAACTGCGGCCAATCCAGCCTAGTTATCGCAACTTACCACTCGCCATTAGTATAATTATAATTACTGTACAATACATTACATTAAACAGTAAGGAAATCAGGACAAAATCATCATTTAGGAAAAACTTTCTTTACAAGACATCGGCTTAGTGGATACCAGTGGCGAACAGTGCCAGTTATTCTAACACCTATGCAGTGATGTGCAAATATTACTGTACTTCGGCAGGAGGCTACTGAACCTAGTAAAGTTACTGGGCTCAAGAATCTTAACATCTTGTGACTCTTGAGAAAGAAGCGTTGGTGTAGTGCACGTACAATTTTGATACCTGTATAGCGCTGTACTAATTTTATAATCAGCAATAATAGGCAGCGTTATCTCTTAACATCAGGAGAGCGTCTTGCTCATCATCTTACTTTTTGGCATTAAACATTTTAACCTCTTCAAGCTGAGCCCCACATTGGGCTTGTGCGACTTTCAAGCGTGTTATCGACGACATTACAAGTTAGGTGTACAGTAATTAGATATATTTACAAGTTTTCTTCTTCTTCTCTCACTTCATTTCTCTTCATCACAATCTTCTTACACTTATCACTTTATATGTCATAATCCACTAGGTAGAGTGGGCATAGCCTGTTAAAAAAAGTAAATTATAGAAAGTACCCATCTTATCTACCAGGCAACCATACAACGAAGGAGATTTCATGCCATCCTCACACAAAAGCCACCTTACTAAATACATATTGTATTGTAACGCCAACGACCCCAGCAATAGCCGCCGATTAAAATTCCACCGCTACAATACGGAAACTTTGCATGCAAAGATTAAATTAAATATAAACCTTTGTCTTAATACAAAACAACCATAGAAACTCTGAGTACAATGGAAAATTTTAACAAACATATTGCGGTATGGTTCTAACATCGTTTTCATGTTGAAAAGTGTACAAAGGAAATGGGCAATCGTATATAACGATATCATTTACTTTTATAGGTGCTTGCCTTTGGTTCATGAAAACAAATATTTGAGTGCTTCGCGAAATAGATGTGAGATTTCCACATGAATATAATGATAAATATTTGAAAACTTCAAAAATAAACTAAGACGATCCTTATTATTTGAAAATTCATTCATTATTGTCTGATTTTCTACCAGTGACACCATGAATTAGGTTAGGTATCTTTCTAGGTATCTAACGTGGTTCAACGTCGACCGCATCTACACTTTACATCAAGTTCGCTGTGGTCAAACGTAGGCCTATTTAGTTAATATAAATAAAGTAAAATACCACAAAAAAAAACTAAATAACTTATTTATTGACGTCTAAAGCTGGATCTCCACCTCGTGTTTTAGTCTACACAGTCTACATATTAACATTCAACAAATTTCTAAGGCGCTTTTGTTGAATGTTGACATGTTTTTCATGATTGTGTAGACTAAAACACAAGCTGGATCATGGTCCCGGCCTAAGTTGGTTTCATACAATCACCGAGCTCACTCAATCCATGTGGAACTGCCTTCCACAAAGAAATGTTCAAGCAAATTATTTATTTATCAAAACGCTGTGAGCAACATATTTCACTTGCACTTTATGAAATTAATAACAAAACTTGCGAATTTAATAACTCGCGAACAATTCCCTGCGTCCCTACGCGGGGAAGTTTATTCCCTAATGTAGGTGAATGTACGTTGTGCTGTAGCAAAAAGGTTTTCCTCTTATATACGACTAGCTTATGCTCGCGGCTTTGCCCGCGTGACAAAATAAATAAATAAATATTTCAGGACATTTCATACAGCGCCACCTAACTCCAAGCTAAGCAACTTAATGCTTGTGTTATGGTGGTTAGGATAACGGATATAATACTTATATATACTTTTCATTTGTAAATATATACTTATAATAGATACAGAAAGCCACCCAGACCAGAAACAAATATCTGTGGATCACACAAATATTTGTCCCATGCGGGAATCGAACCTGCAACCTTTTGCGTTGCAGGCGGGTATTAGCTCACCGCGCGATACAGAGGTCGTCAAGCTTTCTTAGCAGTGGTCTACCTACGTCATAAAACCTATCGGTGTTCTAAATTTCAACCCAATCCGTCCAGCGGCTTAGGCTGTGCGTTGATAGTTCAGTCGGTCAATCAGTCACTCTTTCCGTTTATATATTTAGATGTTACAAAAACATGTAGTCGTAACCACAGAATACAAGGCAAAATGGTGCAGTTTGACACAGATAAATATTATTATTATTTGCCTTGCCGCTTTTTGCTGGTTTATTTATCTACAAAAGATTTTGAAGTTTTTGTATGGAACGTGGGATACCAACTGGTCCGCCATTTTGATTTTATTATATTGTGTCTGGGAAAGAAATCCATACATATAATAAGAATGGAAATTTCTCCCCATTCATTGTGATCCTTTACTAAGGTGAACTGTGAAAATACGCATATGAACAAAACGACGCGAAAAAGTCGCTTGCGCGATCTAATTCGTAAAACATTTTGTCAATTTTTCCTAGGGAAACGTAAAATAAAATAATAAAATAAATAATAATCATTTATATCAGACACATCGCCCCTAATTTACATCAAAAATTCGAAATAAAAGTAATAGAATATAAAGTAAATTCAATTCAAAAAAAAATAGTGGCAAAAACGCTACAGACGCCATCTATCGGTATGGCTGTAAACTTGTGGTTGACCTTTAGTTTAATTTGGGCTAAATTTGTAAATAGTTTGTGTCACTGGTGTGGTTAAACAACACCACCGATTTGAATAAAATTTTCACTAATACGTTGCAGTTTTCTCTACTTGAACCTTAGTCTTGGTTTTAGTCAAATCGGTTCATAAATAAAAGAGTTATATCAATCTAAAGATTCGCATATAAAATGCTAATAAACAAGAAAGGTAGTCATAGGAACCGCGTAATCAAAAGACAAAACCTCATCGAGTTTGGGCTCATTTGATTCGTCTTGACGAGTACTTTGATACTATATAGTAACCAGGGTCCGAAACGGAGCTGGAAGGTGGCCATAGGAACTCCGTGATTAAAAGAAAAAACCCCATCGAGTTTGGGCTCATTTGATTCGTCTTGACGAGTACTTTGATGCTATATAGTAGCCAAACAAATTAGAATTCATTTAAATTAGTAAATGTAACTTATTTCTCAAATGAATCAGCGCCAGCGGAAAATAATCTAATGTGCGCATGATGCGTGTAAATATCAGTAATAAATATCTTTTTGCTGCTTATTTTTAATTTCTAAAACATGTAAAATCATCTGAAGATAAATAAAAAAATTCATTTACAGTTCATTGTAAAAGTAAATTATTTTTCATACAAGCTAGCGCCACGGAAAATAATGGAACTAATGTCCTAAGAAAAAGAAATATCGTTTATTCTGCAAACAGTTTTAGAAAAGAAGTCCCGCGTAACCTAGCGGAACTAAATAATAGATTTATAATTACTGTGAATACTTCATTTATTATATATTTTTTATTTGTTAGATTAATTAAATATTATGTACCTATTTAATTGAGAAATTAAATATGAGAAATTATGAATTGTTAAAAATCTGTAGATATTTTAACTTAAAATCACGCGATTGTGGCGCTCCATCTAGGGGGATCTTTTGTAAAAATCACTGGTTATCCGGAGACACACAGACATAAAATCTGTTCACACCCATTTAGGCTAAGAACTAATACAACTAGAAGTACCCATATTATGTGTGAGCGTGACGGCAATAGGGAAAATTCTATGTGAAGAAAAAGGAGAACCTATTTTTCTTCCGTCCCTTTCAGCGTGGCTGGTTTATTTGTTTGTCACAAGTTCAAACTATGGTTCAAATGATTTCTTTGTGACAAATATACCATCATTATCTTTTATTTTTTAAGATTTTAAGTGCTTTCAGGGAATAATTAATGGTTTATGTGTACTCATAGTGGTAGTGAAATGGTAGGATGTGCAGTTTTGGGCTGTAAAAGCCGTAGTGAACAACATTAGGAGAAACTATTGCTGTCGCATAGGCGGGCACGCAGTAGTGAACCACCTGCATTTAGGCATACATCCAGACACAAACTGTCACGTTTATAATGTTAGTAAAATTTTGCAATGATTATTATAGAACCTTTTATCTGTGTTATAGATAATCATAGGCGGATTTAGGGAGGGGGGGCAAGGGGCCAAGCCGCCCCCCCCCCCCCGAGTCATTAAGCAAGCTGCTCGCGCACATATTATAAAGGATGTTTAAGCTTTAGAGGGGGGGGCAGGGGGCCAAGGTACCCCCAGAAGCATTGTAGAGTTACGAATTTCGCACATATTTCTGAAATAAAATTTTTTTTTCGGCGCTCGCAGCTAGCTGCTCGCGCACTTATTGTAATGGATGTTTAAACTTCCTAACCGCTCAGAGCGAGCTAAACATACACTTTTCGTAATAAAAATTATAATATTTTTGCCCGTCTGCACCTTGCCCCCCCCCCCCCCCCCCCCCAAACCAAATCCTGGATCCGCCTATGATTTTAGGTATACACCTCAGTGGTAGAGTCCTTCTCACGAATGAGGTCCCGCGGAATTTTGCGGAACTAAATTACATTTTTTCGATAAATTCTGGACTTCATGCCATAAATAATTTTTCACCACTCTCGCACGAAAATAGTGTCTTTGGTCATCGATTTCAGTGAGCAAAAGCCGTTTTTGCTCTCTAGAGAGTAGAAAGGCAAAGTGATTTGAATTTCGAACACAATTTTATTGGCTATGAAGATGTGTTCTGAAACTTATTTGTGTACAATTTTTATTTAACTGAGATGCACATAATTTTTAATGTTATTTATTGAATTTTAACTTTATAAATTGTATTTTTTCAATAATATTTTAAATAAAATACTATTATAGAATAATAAGTCGTAAGTGAGTTTTTTTTTTTTTTAAATATTATTACAATTTGTTTTTCATAAATATGTCACACACACAAATTTCGAACGCAACTCTTTTAATAAAAATAAAAAAATACAAAATGGCGGGATGTAGAAGTTTAGAGTTTACAGTCAAATGGAGAATGCGTTGTGACGTCATCGATAAATGCCATCTTTGTCTCTCTCTTTTGTATGAGGTAAGTGAGATGGCACTTATAGTTGTCATTTTTCTTGCGACAGTGGTGTTCACAACACATTTTCCATTTGGTTCTAAACCTCTTGGTAAAGATTCAACTAAATATTTTCAACTTAAGTTGTAAACTTTTGCAAATTTCTATTTGTGATCTAATAGTCTGTTTAATTACAAAGAAATGAGTGACCCCAGTGATGAAGGTAGTTGTCTTACGCCAAAAAAGTTGAAAGAACAAGTTTCGAATGCCGAGTTCAGCTATTTGCCTGAAAAATCTAAAGTGAAATATGTAAAGGCGTACGAATCCTTCAATAATTGGCGCCTCTCAAAAAATGCAAAAACATATTCCGAGACCGTGATACTATCATATTTCATGGAACTATCTAAAACAAGAAAATCCAGTACATTATGGAGCATTTTTTCTATGATAAAAGCTGTCTTGAAAACGAAACGTGACCTTGAAATAGAAAAATTTCTGAATGAAGCACCAGACAGTAAATACCTCGCTTTAAAAGTAAGTAAATTGATACAAAAGCTAATTTATTTCAAAGAAAACCTATCTAACTGTACCTATCTAAAAATAAGTAAACTAAATTATTGTTATTTTTTACAGGTTGTATTAATTATTGGCATAAATGGTGCGTGCTGCTCAAATGAATTGTTGAATCTTAAGGTAAACGACGTTGAAAAGCATTCGGAAAAATTAATATTAGTAAAATTATTGAATACAAAGACTAAAATCGACAGATCATTCGTCATTAGTGAAGAATATGTGAATGTGGTGGACAAGTATACGGCATTACGACCCGCTAATACAAAAACTTCAAGATTTTTCTTACATTATGATAATGGAAAAAGTAAAAAACAGCCCATAGGCATCAATAAAATCGGTGATATGCCAAAAACGATTGCTAAATTTCTTCAGCTTCCGGACTGAGGCGGACGTCAGCAACACTCTTAGCTGACTCAGGCGCTGATATTACAGTTCTTAAACGCCATGGTGGCTAGAAGTGTAACAAGATTGCAGAAGGATACATCGAAGATTCTAAAGTTATTTAATATGCTAACTTTTAAAATTTGCGATAGTGGCGCCCCGCAAAAAGAACTCCTTTTGTGAAAAGCACTCTACCTATCAGTCACAGTTCCCGATTGAGCAGAAATTTTGCATACCGGGAATCGGATGACAATGCAATAATTTTATGACATGGAAGTGATCTGAAGTCTGATGATGGAGCTGAAAGGTGAAATTTGATAGATATATTATAATAAATAGTTTGAGTACGTAGGTATATGATAGTTTCATTTCAGAAAATTTCATTTTAGTTTTTTTTATACAACGATGTAAGAAGATGAGCAAGATGCTCTCCTGATGGTAAGAGATAACGCTGGGATTTAACGAAGGTTAAATTCTGGGTGCACTGCTGAGTCATAAAATGTTAAGATTCTTCAGCCCAGTAATTTCACTAGCCACAGTGCCCTCCTACCGAAGCACAGTAATGTCTGCACATCACTGTTCAGGCGGCAGAATAACTGACACTGTTGGGGTACTAGCCGATCTCCTGCAGAGGAAGTCTACCCACGGTAAAGAGATCACCATTAAATGACGCGGAAAAAAGTCAAGAGTAACTGTACGGAATCAAGCTGTTATTATTCCGTATTTTTATTAGTTTTTCTGATTTAAATGATAATTTGATATATTTTTGTTTACTGTATTTAATCTTGATGTACTATATGTGTAAGTGGTAATTTATTGCCGTTCTAATTTGTACTGTGGTATAGGTATAACGATAGTTCTGGGACTTATCCCAGGACGTCTCTGAAATCTAAGTATCTAAGTAGTAGTAGTGTGTAGTAGTCTGTAATCTAAGTATTCACAAAAAATGTTTCATAATATTATTTACTAGCTTATGCTCGCGGCTTTGCCCGCACGGCAAAATCCTTTCTTAGCAGTGGTCTACGTCATGAAACCTTTCTATGTTCCAAATTTCAACCCAATCCATCTAGCAGTTGAGGCTGTACGTTATACAGATACATCAGTCACTAGCTTATTCTCATGGCTTTGCCCGCATGGACGGGTTACGTTTCATAATACCTACGGTCGTTTCAACTACGGTCGATATAACTACGGTCGATTCGCATAAGTTCATTTCACATATTGGACGACTCGCTTACAGTGCAACTCGCCTGCGGTTGATTAAACTATGGGCATGTGAACTAATGGGCGATTCGGCCAATGTTCATTTGATATATTGGTTAATTCAACTATGGACGACTCACCTACGGTTTATAAATTCTTTGCTACGCGTGTTTTTAGTACAGTATTCAGGGCAAACCGAAATCTGTTGGTTAGGTTAGGTTTGAACAGTGACCACAATGCGCGAGCCGAGCGAGCGAAGCGAGCGTGCCGCGGCAGCGGCCGGCGAAGCGCCAGATATTTTTCTTATTACTGAATTATTTATCCTGTGTCATGGCATCTTCAGGCATTTTGGCATCTTCTTTCATCTACCTCATCATGGCAAAGTGGCATAATAAAAACAACACGTTTCTGAATTCTGTACTATAAACAAGTATTTTTTAGCTGTCATACCTGACTAGCAGCCGGAAACGTGGTCTAAAAATACGTGAACGGTCCGTTAGTTCGGTCAAAAATAGGCAAATCGTCCAATAGTTTAATCAACCATAGCTCAATCGACCGTAGCTGAGTTAACCGTAGGCGAATCGTCCAATATTGATTTCAACCAATAGTTATTATGAACGTAGGCGAAACGTCCAATAGACATTTTGAATAGTAGGTGATTCGATCGTAGTTACATATTGGCAAGGTTTGCCAGCCTTTACTAATTCTACGCCCATTAAGTCGCAGAAAACCCGTGAATTGAATCCCTCTTTTCCGTGGAATTGGAAATCGAATTAAATGGTCTGTATCAAATTCATTAATATATGAATAATTTACTGTCACGCGCTACGAAGTGCGCGCGGGTCAGCTAGTCTATAATATAAAATGACTAGCTGACCCGGCAAAAGTTGTTTTGCCATATAAATAATTTCCTTAGGAAAAATGATTAAATTACTAAAATGGCTATTAAAAAATAAGGGTTGATCGTAGAAGGGTGAAAATTGAGGATTGTATGTATTTTTGTATGTTGTATCATAAAAAAATAGAAATTAAAAATTTTGTCTAAAAAATAAAATAAAAAAATTAGGGGTGGACTACCCCTAACATTTATGGGGATGAAAAATAAATGTTGGTCGATTCTCATAGATACCGGATAAGCACAAAGAATTTCATCAAAATCGGTCAAGCCGTTTCGGAGGAGTATCAAACTCAAAACTCAAAATTCATTTATTCAAATAGGCTACAATGGAGCACTTTTGCAAGTCAATTTTACATTTTATTTTAATATTCTACCGCTCATTCGCAAGGCACCTCTATGAGAAGAATGAGCAAGAAACTCATAGGGATTGCTTTTTTTAAATATGTGTTTACAATTATTATCTTGGTTACATAATTTATTTACAGGTGGTTGCAGAGGTTTCCAGGCATCTTTGTCTTCTATGTATTGGCTAATTTTATAATAGGCTTTCTTTTGTAATATGTCTTTAACACGGCTTTTGAATTTACCTTCTGTGAGCCCCGTTATTTCATCAGGGATTTTATTATAAAAACGTACACAATTCCCTAAAAATGATTTATGGCTCGTTTTGGACAATCTGAATCGAGGTACAGCTAACTTATTCTTATTTCTAGTATTAAAGCTATGAGTGTCACTATTTAACTTGAATTTATCTAAATTTTTTCTGACATACATAATATTTTCGTAAATGTACAAAGATGGTAGGGTCAGTATATTTATCTCTTTAAAGACCTCTTTTAAAGAGTCTCTTGGGCGCATCTCATAAATGGCACGAATTGCACGTTTTTGCAGTATGAAAATAGTCTCAATATCTGCTGCCGACCCCCACAGTAAAATACCGTATGACATTAGACTATGGAAATATGCAAAGTAAACTAATCTAGCTGTAGCTACATCTGATAGTTGCCTGATTTTATACACCGCATATGCTGCAGAGCTTAATTTCCCTGACAATACGTTAATATGATTACCCCATTGTAACTTAGAATCTATATTCATGCCAAGGAATAAAGTTGCATTGTCAAGCTTTAGTATTTCACCATCAAGAACTACATTCGATTCTATGTACCTAACGTTAGGTAATGAAAATTTCAGGCATTTAGTCTTTTTCGCATTCAATAACAGATTGTTAGCTGCAAACCATTTAGATATTACTACTAAAGCGTTATTTACATGTACAAGCTCACTATCTTTCCTATCCACTTTGAATATTAGCGAGGTATCATCGGCAAATAAAACGATGTCTGCTAGGTCTTTAACCATGTAAGGGAGATCATTTATATATGCCAGAAACAAAAATGGACCAAGTATTGACCCCTGTGGCACTCCCATTCTAACAGGATGGCTTGATGAAATGACACCGCCAATATCCACTTTCTGCTGTCTGTCCGACAAGTAAGATTCCACCAAGTTCGAGGCATTTCCATGAATTCCGTATACCTCCAACTTCCTCAGCAGTGTGCTATGATCCACACAATCAAAAGCTTTGGAAAGATCACAGAATACGCCAATAGCATCCTTTGAACTCTCCCAAGCCTGAAGGATCAGAGTCATAAGGTGACTACCTGCATCAGTCGTAGATCTACTCTTGGTGAAACCATACTGACTTTGATGTAATATTTTGTGTTGATTGAAGTGAGACAGCAGTTGGTGCAGCATCATCTTTTCAAAGACTTTGCTCAGGACAGGAAGGACCGAGATCGGCCTATAGTTAGAGGGATCAGTTTTGCATCCCGATTTAAAGATTGGGGTGACTTTGCTAACTTTCATCAGGTCCGGAAATGTGCCTTTATCTATACACAAATTAAACAATTCCGATAAGTAAGGAGCAAGGGTGTCTATAAGCGACTCTACCAATTTAACCGATAGGCCCCAGAGGTCTTCAGTGGCTTTTACATTTAGGCTTTTATACGTTTTTCTAACATAATTTGCCGATACATGTGTAAAGGAAAAGTCAGGTATATCATGTTTAAAATTTTCCTTTAGATAAGTTACTGCTAAGTCGGGAGAAGAGTCAAGTGACTTAGTTGAATTTAACGCGATGTTAGAAAAGAAGTCCGCAAAGATATTTGCAATTTCTTCAGAACTTGATATTAATTGATTATTTTGTAATAATTTATATTCTGTATCCTTAGTTTTACTTTTACCCGTCTCTCTATTAATAGTATTCCAAACGGCCTTAACTTTATTGGTTGATTTGCTTATTCTATCTCTAATCATCAAGGCTTTAGCTTGGATGCAGACGGCTTTGAAAGTCTTTGAGTAACATCTAACATATTCTACAAAGGACTCTGAATTATTATGGGCTTTATCGCTGTACAATTGGTACATATTATCTCGGCTTATTCTTATTCCCTTTGTGGCCCAGTCGGCAAACTCTAGTTTACCATTACCCTGTAATTTCCTCTTAGGACATATCTCCTTGAATTCTTTACTTATTACTGAGAACATGGTTTCGTAATTAATATTAGGGTCCTCCGCGGTGAGGTTAGTATTTGCTAGGTTTACCTCTACGCTGGTATTTAGTTTTTCTAATCTATACTTAGTGAGCGGCCTATGCTCAATAACAGTCTTACTTTTAGTATGATTGGTTTCAAATCCTAATGAGAGTGCTCTATGATCGGACCTAATACCTGATGTTAACGTTAAGTTATTACATTCACAGTTAGTAAAAATATTATCGATACAGGTCGAGGAATTGCCGGCTACTCTTGTAGGCTCACAGAATAAGTATTTCATGCCAAAGGAATTGAAGAGGCTAATTAAATTCATTTTATCTGAGGATTCTACCAATATATCAGTGTTAAAGTCACCGCAGACAATTATCGATTTATTGCTCCTTGATATTTTATTAAGTATAGTTTCCATTGCAGATAAAAATGCCGAGAAATTTGAGCTTGGCGGCCTGTACACACATAGTAGTATGTGCCTTCCAACCTCAACACAAGCCACCTCGCAAGTGCGTTCGACAGAACAGCCGACAATGTCAGTTCGTTCTTTATATTTAATACATTTTTTTAACAGTATAATGGAACCACCTCCCTCGGCGGATGCTCTGTTGAACGTACTAGCTACTTGAAAATTATTTACATTAAATGCCATTTTGTCGCTTTTCAACCAAGTTTCACAAAAACATAATATGTCATAATTAAATTTATCTAATAACAGCTCAATATCATTTATTTTGCCAGAGAAGCGATTTATATTTTGATAAAATAGATTTAATGTATTATTGCCGCCCTCTGTTGTCTCATGACTTAGTTTAAATTTTGTTCCACAGTGAATTCATTAGTACATATACTAACCACTGTGGAGTCATTATAAAACTTAGTTATACTACTTATAACTATGTGTATATTATATGCCAACAATTTGGCAATAGTTAACATAGATTTTTTCGAACAATACATATTATTCGAAGTCAAATAAAAATTAGTAATAAACTTATTACTATCAAAATATAAAAGTTTGTCACTATGACGACATGTCAAATTATGAAACAGATTGTTAAGGACATGTATGTGCTTATTTTGATCTGACGTTAATGATGAAGAATATGGGAGAGCACACAAAATGATCCTAGAACAATCAATTTCAAGAAGAGAGGTTATGTTATTAATAATCTCCCTTTTGTCAATACTTAAACTATGTCCTATCATTATTATTACAATTGTGTTTTTGTTTATACAGGAATTTATTTTTATTTTACTACATATTTGTGAATATGACGCACCAGGGAAGCATAAATTGGTGACATCATAACTAGACTCATTACCTAATAATGGACCTAAACCTACACCGATTTCATCAGAATACACAAATACCTTATGTTTACTACTATTATTTGTACAATCATCTACCCTCTGAGCCGCCGCAGGAGTAGTACATGGCGGTGACTGTGAGTCAGGCATTGGTGACATATGCGGTTGTGACTGGATGTGGGTGTCACATATAGATGACATACACTCTGTATTAGTTGTTGCCAACTGCACTAGGTCTATGACAGTATTGTAGTGTTCTGCTAGCTGAGTCTGAGTGGTAGCGTAGCTTTTGAAGATATCTTGGAGTGAGTGTTCCCTTTGCAACAGCTCGGAGCGTAGTGCCAGTATGTCCTTATCATATATTTGTTTTAATATTTCTAACTCCTCTATACAATTTTGGAGTTGTTCTTCTAAGTTAAATTTATTTTTAATTAGTCTTACATTTTTTGTAAAATATTTTTTACATTTTAATTTTTGTGTATACCTCCGGACCAGTTTCTTAACTCTTATATATCTTTTAATTTTCTTATGACTTTTAAATATAGGAGCTGAGCAAACACAAGATGTTTCACTAGTGAGGTCGATAATGTCTAAAGATTGAGGGCACTGAGTTTCACCACCTACTATCTCATTGTACATGCATTGTGTGTGGGCAACCTGTTGAACATCAATTTTTGACTGTAGTTCTAATATTGTCAACTGAGCAGTGTCTAGTTCGCGTTCAAGGTCTTTTACACGGCTTAGAGTCTTCACATAGGTAAGTCCACACTCATCAAAGGAAAGCACAATGGTCTGTAGTTGGTCACATTTGTTTAATGATTCTGTGTATTTAATGTCCAGCTCGGCCAACTCATCCTTTAGGTCAGCATTTTTTGAAACAATCCGCTGAACCTCAATCTCACTATCTTCTCTCTCTCTGAGTAGTTGCTCATTGAGGTCCTTGCAGGTTTTGAGTTCCAGTAATGCAGCCCTGAGCTGCTGCTCCATGTCTCTGACAGTAGCTCTGCGGGTCATCATTTTGCAGCTTCTGAAAGTTATTAATAATTTCTTTAAGTACTTTGAAAAGGTAAAGATTTGGTCACCTTCCTGTATGTCTCATGTAATAGCCCAGTCATACAACATTAGGGTTCACTTTGACCATTTATATCAATAATGATTTATAGTATTTTCAGCATTAGGTATATGGTTATGTTAACAAACAATACTTATTCAAGTTAATAGCTAGATCCGTGGTATAACTAAAGAAAATAAAACTAGGTATATATATAATTTTATGACAGCAGAGAACAATTTGGCCCAGACCAGCCCCCGCTTGCGGCACCCGTTCACGAGTTGACACACCTGCCAGCGCCGTCCTCCTCAACCATATTTGAGGGAAGAGGGCGGCCCACCAGATGATGCCACCACAAGCTTGAGCACTTTAGTGAGAATGACTGTGTCAAGTGTTCCGTGCTAACAATATTATTTTACAATGCACTATTTTAATGTACATAAAGTAAGCAATATAAATTAATGGTTAAAGTGCACCCTCTTTAAGCCAACCTCAACTTATAAAGTTATTTAAAGCATAAACTGGATACTGGAACAATGGAAATATTAGGTATGATGATAATATTTAATATTTACAGAGCTTAAGTTATTAAAATGGGCTGGATTTCATCTACAGACAACACAATGCAATCTGTTTCTGTAACAATATTATTTTTAGGTATTCATAATAGGATGTTATCACAAAATGAATAATTATAAAAAAAAATTATTAATTTTAATAGTGTCAATGTAGGTAGGTACTTTACTCACACTTGATAGTATAAAATAATGTAATTAAAAGATTTATTTGTAAAGGAATCTGTCTGTAGTGCAGTTTTATGGTTAATTTCCAGCTGATTGTAGCCGTTTTACCATTCCATTTAGTAGTTATTCTGTTTATTTATGCAAAAATTGAGTGCTAGAATCCGGCGACAAAATTTTCAATTGTCAATAATCATAAGGCGATTTTTTTATGTTTATGAGTAAAGTTCCTAGGAAACATTAATTTTGATGTGTTAATTTTCACAAAATACTCCCCGGGTTTCATGTATTTTCCTCCAGAATCCAGGTTTCGGCGTCGTTTCGGCCCTCTGTTCGGTGATGAGGTTATGTTGTCATAAAGTCAACTCTTTTCACTTTACACACAGATTTACTTATATTAAGTTGAAACACAATTGATTTAGGTAAATTTACTGTTAAAAACTAATAATTAATTAATTAAAAATATTAAAAATTAATTCTAAGATTTTTTGGCGGTTTACGCCAGTGTTGCCACACGGCAAAAAAAAAACAAGTATGGCAACGAAAACTGTGACACGAGAATTTTATATATTAGATAGCCAACATCAATACTGTACAATAATATTCAGACACCCACCCTCGTAAAGTGTAAGGCTTAGGAGCTATTTACGCGCCAAAGTTGATTCCATTTTCAAACCCCTTCAGAAATGTCTTGTCCTAACATTATGACTAATGTAGGTAGTACACGATTTATTCAGTCACCGTGTGAGAACAAGACGCTTTAGAGGTGTGTTATTAAATTATTAATAAATGAACAAAATAAAAATTAAAAAATATATTGGAGTTTTATGCTGGGATAGATCAAGTAACACTTACACCAATGCAGTCAAACACACAGATTTGAATTAATAATACTTTTTTTTTTTATTATTATTAATTTTTATATAATTTTATTATAATAATACTATACCGCTATTAAATACTGAATGCTTAGGCTATGCCGATTCTCAATCCTCCGTCACTAAGACGATGCGGGAGTGCCGCCGAGTTGTTTTAGTGGGTATACCCGTGCAGTCCCACATAACCCTACCATACCCCCGGTGGGAGGGTATACGTCATACGTAATGCATTTTTTCTCGGCGATATCAAAAAAAACTGGCCAAGTGCGAGTCGGACTCCCCATGAAGGGTTCCGTAGCAGCAAATAACATAATATAAAAGTTCTTGTAGTGCGTTGTAACTTCAATTGCGGTTTATAACGTATTAAAAAAAACATTATTTTCGATAAAAAGTGGCCGTGCGCGGACGGACATACATGATCAATCTATAAAAGTTCCGTTTTTTGCAATTTGGCTACGGAAAAAAAAGATGCCGCTATTAAACGCAAATAACAAAATGATGTTCTATTGTTTCAGGAGACGAATTCGTATATCACGATGCGTGGGGTGGGATCAGCCTCATGTTCGCTGCCAACCAGACTTCTAAGACGCTGATGCCGAATACTACCTTTGTAAGTACATAATATTTTAAACATTAAGAAGGGGCATCACTAAGCCGGGACGTACGAAAAAGCGGTCGTGCATAATAGAATAGAATAACACTGTATTGCATACCAAGTTACAAGAAAAATAACTATAATACAAGTTTAAAATTAGAAGTACATATTCATGTGTCATATACCCCCCTATTTGGGAGTCTTATCGCATAAAACAATCTCCTATACATAATTTTGCCACATGGGTAAAGCCGCAAGCTAGCATATTATGGTAGTAAATAAAAAAATACTTAATAATTTAAAAACACAAACATTTTTTCGGAAAATCCAATTTCTGATCCAATTGCTTCAAAAGGAAAAAAAACGTGTAAAAGTAGTGTGAAAACCTAGGTGATCCCTAACATTACAAACCCTAAGAAAATTTTACTAAGATTATCAACGTGAAAGTTTGTAAGAATGTTTAGATGTATGGATGTCTGGATGCATGTTTGTTACTCTTTCACGCATAAAAAGGTGGATCGCTTTAGCTGAAATTTGGTATAGAGACAGCTTAGACCCTGGAATAACACATAGGCTACATAAGTACTGCGGGTAAAACCGCTGGACGCAGCTAGTACATATTATAAACGCGAAATTTGTAAGATTATGTGGATTTATGGATGTATGTTTGTTACTCTTTCACGCCTAAAAGGGTGGACGGATTGAGCTGAAATTTGGTACACACATACACATATATAGTACATAGTAGTAGTACGTAGTTACACAGTATTTGCTTCTCTAAGACAGTCTCAGGAAAGTGGCTCGGCAAGCGGCAAGCAGCAATAGCCATAATTTCTTATTTGACGCGAGGTCGATACCAATATTTTCTTATAAAGCACACCGCAGGGAAATCTGCATCTTCTGCTATCAACTTACTGAGAACTACAACCACATTACTTCGAGTTAGTGGTGTGTTTATGTTAGGCCTTCGCGGCTTAAAATACATAAATTCCATTTCCACAAATGAAATTTATTTTGCTGGTGTCAAGGATTAATGATGATATTATAAATGCAAAAAAAACAAAAGCCTGAAAGTTGCACCAGTGACAGAGAAATTGAAGATTGGCCTGGTATGGACAATGGACATATTATGCGGAGGGATTAAGAGCGTATATATCGAGTGACGCTCTCTCGCTCGCACAATTTGACGAATTTAATTTTTTTTTTTTTTTTTTAAATTTCAATTAATTTATTAAAAATTCCTCTGTACAAGCCCAGCATAATATTATTGCACACATTTCAAAAGTGTTTTCAGTGAGATATATTAAGTGTTATTTTATATGAAGAAGTAAGAATACGAACAAGACGCTCTCCTGATGTTAAGAGATAACGCTGCCCATAATCAGTACAGTGCTACCTAGGATTTTGCAATGCTGTGAAATTCTAGGTGCACTGCACCAACGCTTCTTACTCAAGAGTCATAAGATGTTAAGATTCTACTCTCTTAGGTCTCTATGTGATAGGTGGTAATCCGGGAAGGGGGAGCCGGGAGCCATAAAAAGGTTTGGATGAACTGTATAAAAGAGCATATCATGTGTGCTAGGGGATATGACGGATGATAGAGTAGAATGGAGGAGAAAAACGTGTTCTGGCGACCCAATCTAGTGTGGGATAAGGGCAGGAAGATGATAATGATCATAGACGCGAAAATATGGATGTGTCTGTGTCTCTGTGTGTGTGTGTATTTTTTTTTTAACTTTTCATGCCGAAACGGGAGATTCGATTTACTAGAAATTTTGAAAGGTATACTCGTATATTATGTAGCTCAGACCAGTATTAAAAAAAACTGCTCCGCAGCTAGTTATTGAATTAATTCGGTATTGTTTTTTATGTTTCTAATACCTATATGAAAAAAATACATCCATTATCACTGTTTCCAATATTCTGCAATCTGTTTTGTACGTGTGAACCAAACTTCTTATAGCTATCCTATCCTACCAAAGTTTCGAAGAAAATACTTGGTATATATATAAATAAAGTAAGCCGAAATGGCACGATACGTGGCCGATGACCAGCCAATGGGGCGTGAAATGCGCTGGTACAAGGGCAGTTACACACATGACTGAACTGGCTTTGGTCATATCACTGGATAAGTTTCTACATACCTACTAACTACTACCTATATGAGAGCGACAAAAGAATGAAAGTTGCGATCGTCTTTTGTTTCCTGAAAACAACGTAAGGGCGTACGACTTGCTTGCACAATATGACGAAATTAGAAATATAAATTCGTAGAATTAATTTTTTTGAAAATGTTCCTCGGTAAAACTTTTGACTTTAGATATTTTTTTATCAATAGCAAATTAACTATTTCAAGCTTTATTTTCTAAATATATAAAAAGAAAGAAAAACATGAATGAAAATACCTAAAAAAACTAACCTATCATCTAAAACATCATCTAATCTAATCTAAAAATTAAAAATATCTTAGTATTGTATTAATCATTTTATAAATAATTTAAATCATATTTAGATATTATACTATTTTTAAAAGTTTGATGCTGCGGAAAACAGCAAAGGGTTTTCAAAAAATTAGTTCAAAACATAAATTATGTAATATTCTCTGTTTTTAGAATTACTAATTTTGTTTAAATACTTTAAAAGTATTTACACTCAAAACGCCTTTAAAAAATCCTCAAGAGGCCCTGCACAATATCCGTTTTTAGTGTTTTCAGTTAGCAATTTTTAGGGTTCCGTAGTCAACAAGGAACCCTTATAGTTTCGCTTTGTCCGTCCGTCCGTCCGTCTGTCTGTCCGCGGCATTGCGGAGAAACTATAAGTCCTAGAAAAGTGTAATTTTGTATACAGGTAAGTAATAATAAGGGTAAGAGAACGGTGACAAAAAATAATTTTTAATTAATTAATTTAGGCTACCTCCCGTACACGTAAGATGGGGATGATTTTTTTTTCTGGCTGATACCATCGTGTGGGGTATCGTTGAAAAGGTATTTTAAAATGAAGGACGGTTTGCTAAGAAACTTTTTCGATTTCATGTTCTGTTTGAAAGATATTCAAGTTTAAAAAAAAAATTGAGCGTCCCCCCCCCCCCCCCTCTAAAATCTGAACTACTAGCTTTAAAATTCTGAAAAAAATCAGAGGTATGCTTTCAACCATGAACTTTCCAGGAAAACTATAGCGGTTAAGATAAAATTATTAGTTTCGGTAAAATCAGCGCTGAAAAAAAGAGATGTTGGCAAGGTCAGCAAATTCAAAATATAATTAGTCCATGTTTTAAATAATAAAAAAATATTAGACACGTATTTTTTTGTTTGTAAATAAAATAAAAAATGGCTGAGTAACGACGATTATAAGTTTTCGCATCCGGTACAAAATGCACAAAATCTGGTACATTGACGTCACGACTAAGCCATTGTTTTTTATCAAATTTACAAAAAAAAAATACGTGTCTTACAATTTTTAATAATCTACAATATGGACTAAACAATTTGTCAACAACCCTGTTGTTCCAACTCAATAAATAAGAATACCTAAAGCTAACCTAGCCTATAGTTTATTAATGCATAACTAGATGGCGCTAGTAGTAAAATTAGATCGCGCAAGCGAATTATTCATGGTTGTATGGGACTATTTCAATATAGCTTATCGAATATTCGTATGCGATTGAGGTTCTTTGTATAGGTTTCGTTCTTGTTCGTTGTGATATAAAAAATTGATTTAGATACGTATAAGATATATGATGTTAATTATAATAGAGGATTCATAAAAATTATTCGTCTAATATCCGTGGTTTCATTGATAATAATTAATATTATTGTCTCATTATTAAGAATTTAAAGGTTTAATTACATAATAAATATTGCTTTATAATTAATAATATAACAATTATAGATAGTAGTATTTCTGTAGATATTGTATGTAAAATATTTGATTTTAAATAATTAATAATTGTAAGTGTATATACGTAATAATAAATACGTGAGTATATTTAATATATATAAATAATATCATGTATCATAACCCAATCATCCAAATCATGTATCATAACCCAATCATCCAAAATGCTGTTGTGCAGTGTATTCAATCTACTAGAACTACGGAACCCTACATTGTGCGTGGCCCGACTCGCGCTTGGCCTATTTATTTAATATATCAAACTGAAAATATTTTTAAATGTGTGCAATAATATTGTTGCATTCCTCATGTTTTCATAAGTTAATTCTGTGAATTATTTATATTACAATATGGATCAAATAGTGCGAGCGAGAGAGCGACAAATTGTATAAGCGTTCTTAACCTAAAAACCAAAACTTAACTCACTTTCATATTACGTCATCCAAATATTGAACAACCCCGTCCGTTCAAAAGCTCAATATCACATCAGGCATACACTCGTAACACAGGCATACACTCGTAACACAGTTAAATGATTTACAATTCGATGGCAGTGTTCCAAACATGGCGCATGTATCAATATAGTATGTATCGAGTGTATATAGCGCTTAACTACCACTTGTTGGGGGTGGACTGGGGATATAACGAGCGAGCTGTTGAAAGCAGATCTGGTTAAACGAATCCCATCAAAAACATAAATGTGAAAAGAGAGCCAAGTTCAATATTACGATGTATGTACTCATAGTTACCTATGATTTGGTTATAAGTAATATTAATTCTAAGTGATAAGAAGAATAATCTTTTAAGTTGTAATAAAATATTTTATGTTGTTGTAAATATTTTTCAGGACTGACCATTGAACTTGGCACCCATTTAGATCTCACTTCTTTTGTCGTTGAAGTCAACTACCAAATCATAGGTAACTATGAGTACATACATCGTAATATTGAACTTGGCTCTCTTTTCACATTTATGTTTTTGATGGGATATCATTGCTTTTTGTACAGTACTTTTTAGTATGTAATAGGTTTAAGACACTCAGTCATAATAAGATTAATACCAAATGATTATTTTATTGCACCTCCCCCCACCCCACTGCTCCATGGCACGGCCGTCGCACCGCTCACCGCGGCCCGTGAGCCTCGCCGTGCTTCGATATACCTATACCTATAATTAATTTAGTACTTATTTATATATAGCATTCATGTGCACTATTGATTTCAATATTGTACCTAATCAATTGATTTTTAAACAATACTAGTTACTGATAAATTTATCTATATTCACCCAGCTATCTAATACCTACCGCCTACCTGGATGGAAATTTAACTTTTTAGATCATCTGGAACTGGATTAGAATTTCGATCAAAAGAAACCTAAGCCGACAAGACTTGTAATGACGACGACTTGGCGGGGGCACTGCCGTGCCCCCAGATACCGCCACATACCTATAATATTATGACTACACGTTACATGTACGTAGGTATCTAAAATGTTTACACCAACTAGCATCTAAGGCGATATACATACATTATTTTTATTGTAAACAATGTTAATATTATTATCTCTATGTTACTGAGCCGCCTTGATGCTGGTGAGTCGATATATTGATAGGTATTTACATAGGATATACAATTGTTACGTAGGTACCAGGAACCTATTTTTATTAGTGACTAGCTGTGCCTAGCTGTTTTACCCGCTATACAGTTTGGTACAGTTGTGTATATTATGTTATTCCAGGGGTCTAAGCTATATTTATTATTATACCAAATTTAAAGTCAATCGGTCCACCCGTTTAGGCGTGAAAAAGTTAAAAACATATATCCATACGTACAGTAGGTATAAAGTTTGTATTTATATTGATATTAGTAGGAATAGTGGACTCGCACGCACTTCGTAGTATCTAACAGAAAATAGCCGCCTACACAAAATTATAGCAACATGCAACATGTATTGCTTTATGCGTACCTAGGCGACCCAAACTTTAAAATCATACAATTTTTAAAAATTAATAATAATTTAAAATGATAAAAAAATACTAGTTTCTGATTTTTCCCTTTGTTACTACGACATTACCTATCGGGATGCCAAATTTCAGCTTTCTAGGTCATCTGGAACTGGGATATTACTTTTGATCTATCCCTCAGTATGTATTAACTTCACCGATTACTGGATGTTTATATCTAAATAACCGTTTGAGCTGTGTTATTGGAATTTGGAACAGAGATATAGTTCGTATATTTAAGTATATGTGCCAAATTTGACTTGTCTATGTGTAATAGTTTTTGTATAACGAGGGTGTAAAAAGTCGTCAAAACGCGCTTTGGACGGTTCGTGTAATATAACACACGGCGCGGTCGCCAGTTCCTTTGCTTGAACTTGGCTTGACTCGCTGCCGCGTGTCTAGATCTGATGCATCAACTACTATGAAGGAGTATTTCAATTAATTATAATATATTGTGTTTGACACGAGTAGAGCCTGTCCTCTGTACAAGTCAATTCGTGTCAAAAATCACAACAAACGTCGACCATTTTACAAGCTTTATATTACTTTCACCTGTCTGTTGTCTGTCTGTCTGTAATCAAATCTTGCAAGTTTAATTTGACCCACTTCCCGGTTTCCAATTGAGCTGAAAATTTGCATGCGTGTGTAAATCGGATGACAATGCAATATTTTTATGACATCGAGCTGATCTGATGATGGAGCTGGAAGGTGGCCAAAGGAACTCTGTCATAAAACAACGCAACCCCATCGAGTTTGGGCTCATTTGATTCGTCTTGACGAGTACTTTATGATGCAAGATGATAACAATAATTAAAGCTTGTTTTTAAAAAGTATTTTTTAAATTTCACTTGTTACCAGTAACTTTTATTAGCAGGGCTATTCGCTTATCCGTCAGGGAACCGAACCGAAGACCGAATTGTCAAAAATGTATGAAACTACGTATTACGTCGTACCGATTTATGTCCTCGATGTACCGATTTAATAATACGTCTTACTATAAAATGGTCAAAGTTTGTTGTGATGTCTGTCACGAATTGACTTGTACAGACTAATGTTAAACACATATATAATTAATTGAAATACTCGTACATAGAAGATGATGCTTTAGATTCGCTGAACAAGATGTTTATAGGCATTAACCTACCCAAAAATAAATAACTTACTTCATTTAACTTCTATGAACTTTACTAAAATACAATTTATTACATAAATTCTAGCACAATTTATATTGCTCTTTTCCGTTACTGACCTATGAATGGTCAAAATTTTGGCAACGCATAGCATTTTATAGTTCTCGCTTATTTACAATTGAGCTATGCAACCCAGATTTCTAAAATTGATAAATTTTACAGAACAATATATATTTTTTTACTTTTGATTAAGTATACAATAATAATTATTGCTATTTTTTTATTGTAATTGAGTAGGTACTTTCTGCAAACTATCCACTTATCTAATATTTTTAAATGATTTTGCTCTTAACAATACGTTTAAATGAAAGATCGCTGCTCGCCAGTTCTGTTGAATTTGGCTTGATACCGCGCTATACGCTACCACGTATACATACTTATATATCTTCAAACTATTCATTATAATGTAATTGATTTTTTTTATATTTTATATGTATGTAGGTTAGCGGTCGTAAGTGGTAGTAAATTAAACATAGAAAGCGAGATAAATTCCTCTCCGGCATTTTTTAAAATAAAAATAGGATAACGTAAAAAAAGTCATCGCGCAATTCTGCTTATAACAGCGTGCTCGTCTTACACATGGCCATCAATTGTTTACTTTCTGCGGCTGACAAAAGCGTTGCTTCCTATAGAGTATGGGTTCTGCTGAGTAACTTGATGGATGGCTCGGACAATATTGAGTCGTTCCACTAAAATAACACAGCGTGATTCACTCGCTATTATTGGATATGTGAAGTTTTTATCACTGCGGACCCACGATACCCCCGGCGATACCCCTGGTGGTATCGTGGGTCTTTTAAAATCAAACGATACCCCCAACAAATAGTGTTGTGACACTAATTATTAAGAGCTTTATCATCTCTTGAATTTTATATTTACAAAAAAAAAAAAACAAATTATAGTCTAAGTCTTCTTCCGGTAAAATTCACTTTATACAAAATTTAAAGTAGTTGCCGTCTGTGTGGCATAGTTGTGATGTTATTGAGTGATGATGATGCGTAACGCATTTATCCTGGGTCAAAAAAAAGGACGAGTACTTTCCGAGATATTGCTATTTCAAGTTTGACAGCTGTTTTACTTCATTAAATTTCTTGTAATATAAGCGAGTAAAAATCCGTTTCCAATTTTCACTGATCCTAAGATCCATGGATACAAACCCCCAAAAAGTACTAGGAGACCAGATACCAGGAAGAGATTGCATTTTTTTGAAGTCATACTTGCGTATCGCTTTTCCTGCTCTTTATGGTTTTGGTTAACCTTTTTCTAATTTCTGGCACCCTAGTACTTTTTATGCTAAGGTCATGTTGTATAATCGGGCCATCGTAAGAGGCCACATTTGACATTTCATCAAAATTAATTGTACTTTTTTAAATAAATGTTAACAAGAATCATCAAAAGTACCAGAAACACATGAAAACATAAGAGCTAGATTATAAATATTATTTAAGCTATATGTAATTACAAAATTTAATACAATAGGCCTCCTTTATAGTAATGAACTCCTGGTACTTTAGAGCTAGTTGAGATGATGGTGTGAAAAAAATCTGTTCAAAAATCACATAGGTACTTACCTCAAATACAGTATACTCACGCGTGATTATCTGTTGTGACTGCAAGTGGTTAATTTTATTAGGTGTTGTGTATTTACCTGTACCATTTCCGGCTATTTGAGAATCTGTTTTTTTAAGAACAAAGGAATTTTACGGCTATGCCACACAGACGGCAAGTACTTTAAATATTGTATAAAGGAAATTTAACTGGAAGAAGACTAAGACTATAATTTGTTTTTTTTTTTTTGTAAATATAAAATTCAAGAGATGATACAGCTCTATTAATTAGTGTCGCAACACTGTTGGGGGTATCGTTTGATTTTAAAAGACCCACGATACCACCAGGGGTATCGCCGAGGGTATCGTGGGTCCGCAGTGGTTTTTATTGTTCTTGGTGACTTTAATAAAGTTGAGCTGTGCAATCTAGATCTCTAAAGTTGGTACATTTTACAAACTATATTAATAATGGTTATTTATTTAACTACTACTTTTAACTGCCTACCTACCTTCTTCAAACTATTCATTATAATGTAAATGATTTTTTTTTATTCTTAATATGTATGTAGGTTAGAGTCGTAAGTGGTAGTAAATTAAACATAGAAAGCGAGATAAATTCCTCTCCGGCATTTTTTAAAATAAAAATAGGATAACGTAAAAAAGTCATCGCGCAATTCTGCTTAAAGAAGCGTGCTCGTCTTACACATGGCCATCAATTGTTTACTTTCTGCGGCTGACAGAAGCGTTGCTTCCTATAGATAGAGTATGGGTTCTGCTGAGTAACTTGATGGATGGCTCGGACAATATTGAGTCGTTCCACTGAAATAACACAGCGTGATTCACTCGCTATTATTGGATATGTGAAGTTTTGATGTGTGGGAGTTTGTTTGTTCTTTGCCACTTAATTGAATTGAATGGAATTTTAGCGTTAAAATAACACGAATATAGCTCCTTAAAGCCATGAATGTCGCATAAAGCTGAATTTTCTAAATGGATAAACAGGGATAAAAATAAATATTATTAACATATAAAAAAATCCGTAGTTTCTTGCCTGTTCTTTTCGTAGAGGTATATCAGGATGTAGGGAGGATGCTTTTGGGTGGTGGGAGACATAAAATACAACAAAACAATTGTAAAATTGACTTGCAAATGTGATCGCCTATTTGATCGCCTCATTGTAGCTTATTTGAATAAATGTTTATGTAAATGTGTCAGGTGTATATATTTTGATAAATTTCACATCAGTATAATCAAGTTCGTTTTCCACAGAGAGTCCTGGAGCCAGCTTCCTACTCCGTATCAGCCGACCGGCGGTTCCTACTCCTCGGTCACAATGTGAGGAAGATACATCGACTTTCGTACCTGGCCAGATATACCGTCTACGATATACTTACTACGTGAGTACTATATTTAGGAAGTATTCTATTCTATCTTTAACGGCGGCTGGCAAAAACCAGCAACACGTCGCCCCATCATCACCCCACGCCGGAGGGCGCGGAGTGGTATGTGGGACTTCCCCGCCGAAGATGGGCGCGGGGCGGTACCCACTAAAAAACTGGGGGTGTTCCTGCGGGACGCCATAATGCTGGGGTAGCGGGTACGCCGAAGCACTCTTCCGCGGCATTGTGTTTACCCCTACTTTATCGTTTCCTACTCATGGTAAAAGTGGGTATAAGGCGGTGGTTCCACAAAGAAACCGTTCAAAACACGGTAGCGTCCAGGCTAAAATTAAAAAGAATCTCTCTACCAAGTAAATGTTTTTATTGACATTAGTTCCCTGCACGGTTGAACAGGTGATGAATTGCTCAGTCATTAGTCTGTTGCCTCCTGTAGATACAGCGAAGCGGTGACTTAGCACTATGTTAGGACTGACGATTTTAGTAACTTAGTGTTTTCTGCTAAAATTTTAACAGTATTTTTTCCCTTTTCTGTGTCCTGTGATAATAGATTACAGTTTGGTTTGTTAATTTAGTGATAATAAAGTAATGTTAGATTTCACTTTTCAATTTGTTATTAACAATTTGTCGGAATCTAGATAGATATTCAAATAAAAACACAAATTAATAAATGTGATTATAACTGAATCATTTCTAAGATAAAGAAATATGTTCTCGAAATCATTTTTGCCGCTTTGCTGACTGATCATAGTCGTTAACTCATAGTCATAATGATGGATTCATTGTACTGTATTATTTAAAAAGGAAGCGCACATCTGCAATTGTTTTTTTTGCTTATCAATTTTAAAACCTATGTTAGTTTATAAGGTTTTTATTTATGGACACACGGTGGACGGTCACCCATCAAAGTTTCAGACCGATCTCACGCCCCATCAATCAATTAGACGCAGTATGCGAGTACGACAAACTCTACCACCCATGCGGTAAAGGGCTTATCGTTTCACAAGTAAAGTCCTTAAGTCGCGGTATGCAGGAGTATCTGCTAGTAATCTATGTGAAGTAACAGGGAACTTACACGATATCATTAGTGTATGTGTGTGTTTTACTTATTTGCACCTAAACGGGTCCGATTAGGCTAAAATTTGGGGCAAGTAGTAAAACTGCCAGGCAAGTAATATTATATAGTTTCTAAAGACATTTCTACCACGATTTTTTTTTCTATTACTGATCGGATGATAGGTCAAAGTTTTGCTTAGCATTTTAGTAATTATTTAAGTAAGTAAAATTCTGGGTGCAATGCGCCAACGCTTGACTTGAGAGGAGTTGAGAGTCATAAGATGTTAAGCCTTTTCAGCCCAGTAATTTCACTAGCTACAGTGCCCTCCTACCGAAGCACAGTAATGTTTGCACATCACTGCTCAGGCAGAATAACTGGTACTGTTGGGATACCCACCTAGTCGACCTGCAGAGGAAGTCTACTCCGGTCTACTTGTTTTAACTGATAGCTTATAACGCACGTTTTAACTATGCCAAGACTATTTCTCGGCTATAACACCTGCATCGAGCACGGGAGCAGGCTCAAAATCAGTAGTCATGTTAGCCCTAGGGTTAATCTGACAAAACGCTGAGCCTGTTCCCATTGGCGAGTACCTACATTAAACTTTAACACACTATGTAAGCTTAAGCTGTAAGATAGAGCCAATAAATTATTTTCATTTCATTTCAACTACAGTTGCGATATTCACGCGGGTATAATTTAATAGTTAGTCGTAAGTCGTAATCAATTTGTAGGAACACGTCGCTTACATGATACGAGTTACGAGTGTTAGATAGGCGTGAATTCCACTGCGGATGTCTTCCATATGAGTAACTTTAATTTATGTTTTGATTTATGATGTAATAGATGTTTACTATTACTAGACTTTAGAGAAAGGTGGGTGGTTATTTACGATTTTGGAAACTACAAATAATTAACGTGAGTACACCCGTGTCGTTTTTATAATAGGGTGGTTATTTATTCGTGAAAATTATGTGAAGATGGTAGTAGACTAAACCTAGAAGGTGGGATAATTCCCTGCCTAGCCTCACTGAACATCATGCCGGACACGGTCACAATGATCGCTTGCCGACACGGTTTTGTCCAGTGGGTGGTAAGTGGTAACTAGCCACGGCCGAAACCTACCAGTGTTTTCAGGTAATCAGTGACCTGCGTTCCTAAATAAATAAAGTTTTGTTAATCTATGAAAGAAAGAAGAGTGGAAAGTGAGAAAGGAAGCCGTTTTTCTGCAGTGGGACGATACAAGCTGAATAATACCTAGTCAGGTCATAAGTATTGTCACACAGTAAAAACTTTTCTTTTAGAATGCTGGCCACAAAAAAGTTTATTGAATTCGAATTTCGAATTGTTCATGAAAATAAAAATGTATACTTTTTAGAATTTTACTCATTTTTAAATATGGAGTGGACGCTTAAAGAAGACCGTGTTGCAGTTATTGCGTTGCATCGTTGCGGTTACGCGCCAATTCAAATTTTTGACATACTGAAAAATTTGAATATAACCAAAAGATTCGTTTATCGTACCATCAAACGATACAATGAAGACTCTAGTGTAGATGACAGGTCAAGAAGTGGTCGCCCTCGGTCTGTTAGGACTCCAGCAGTGATAAAAGCTGTGAAGGCGCGAATTCAAAGAAATCCCAAACGTAAGCAGAAACTGTTGGCCCTTCAGATGGGGTTAAGCAGAACCACGGTGAAAAGGGTGTTAAATGAAGACTTAGGGCTTCGGGCATATCGAAGAAAAACAGGACATCGTTTAAATGCTCGTCTAATGGACCTGAGACTGAAGAGATGCCGCGCTTTGTTGAAGCGGTACGCGAGAAAAAAATATCGAGAAATTCTTTTTTCGGATGAAAAAATTTTTACCGTAGAAGAGAGCTACAACAAACAAAATAATAAGGTGTACGCACACAGTAGTGAAGAAGCGAGCAACCGTATTCCGCGTGTCCAACGAGGTCATTTTCCATCCTCGCTCATGGTATGGTTGGGAGTTTCTTATTGGGGCTTAACAGAGGTACATTTTTGTGAGAAAGGTGTAAAAACGAATGCAGTTGTGTATCAAAATACAGTCCTGACGAACCTTGTGGAACCTGTTTCTCATACCATGTTCAATAACAGGCACTGGGTATTCCAACAAGATTCGGCGCCAGTTCATAGAGCGAAGAGCACACAAGACTGGCTGGCGGCGCGTGAAATCGACTTCATCCGGCACGAAGACTGGCCCTCCTCCAGTCCAGATTTGAGTCCGTTATATTACAAGATATGGCAACACTTGGAGGAAAAGGCGTGCTCAAAGCCTCATCCCAATTTGGAGTCACTCAAGACATCCTTGATTAAGGCAGCAGCCGATATTGACATGGACCTCGTTCGTGCTGCGATAGACGACTGGCCGCGCAGATTGAAGGCCTGTATTCAAAATCACGGAGGTCATTTTGAATAAACTTTATTGTCATAAGAATCTATGTTTTGTTAAGTTTATTTTGGTATATAAATGGTTACATAATAAATAAACTTGTTCCAATAATTTTATATTAAACAAGTGACAGAATTTATGACCTGACTAGGTATATTACGAAATAATAATATATATATATATATATATATATATATATATATATATATATATATATATGTCATCTTCTATAGATTCATAGGCGGATTATAATGCTTCTGAGGAGGCCCAGGAGGCAAGAAGAAGCATTGTAGAGTTACGTATTTTGCACATATTTCATAGTCAAGATTATAATTTTTTCTCGGCGCTCGAAGCAAGCTACTTGCGCACTTATTATTAAAGATACTTGAATTTTCTATCTGTTCAGAGCGAGCTTAACTACCTTGCCCCCAAAGAAAAAAATCCTGGATCCGCCCTTGTAAAGATTCTCACAGATTATAGACTCCGATATAAGTACCCATATTAAAAGCTCAAAACGGTCTCTACGCGTTGGACTTTTTGTCTACGTATACGGCTATAAAAAGGCCCGGGCTTAGCCAGTTTTTAAGAGCGACAGAATAATAATAGCCTAGGAAAGGTTTAAAACCTTTTTAAAGTCTGTTAAAAACACTTTAGTATGATAACAAAAATTGTTTTTAAAAGGCTTACCTATTAAGTTTTTCATAGAACATTTAGTATTCGGCCAGTGTACTGAAGTCGTTACATAATCGTGCGGTGTAATTAATTATTAAAGTAAATGAACAAAGCGTGTTTGGAGAACTGGGCTCGAAGGTCGCGGAACTCGCTGTCTTTGGGGTGTGGTCATACTTGTAGAGGGTAAGATTAGCGGCAGCTGGTCCGTGGTGCTCGGAGGTGAAGGAATTCGTCGCGGAGCTGGGAAGGCGACTCAGTGGGGTAGGTAAGGACCCTCGCTCTCCTTCCTACCTCACGCAACAAGTATCTCTGGTAATACAGCGGGGTAATGCGGCCTCATGGGCACTTTTGGGACGGGGCGTGCACTGGAGCTTCCCTGACGTGCCTTTGTTAGGTTAGTTTAATTTGAAAGTATTATGTAATAATAATTAAAATTATGTAATGACTGTTTAAATAAATAAAGAGAGATAAGAATACTCTCTGCAGTTGAAACCAAAAGAAACATTACACACATACATACACAACATTACATATTTTTTTGGTATTTGGTTTTTTAATGACTATGAATGAAAAGGCGAGTAACTCTGATGCCTGATAGAAAGCATCATGAATACCTACCTATTTCAGACACAGTGCCACCTAGTGTTTTGGTATTCAAAATATTCCGCTGACTGCACTTTGATTTTAGTTGCAGAATCTCGTCATTCGTTTCTTTGGTAACATTTGTCTTTCAGTCTAAAACACAGCAATATACCTACAAATTACTGCTTGGTGGATGAATAACAAGTAAAAGTCTATTACTTATCCGGACAGTTTCTGCATTAGAGGCTCTGCATTGAGTTATTGAAATGTCTCATTGACAAATGTCACAAGATTTTCGGCAAAATGTTAAAGGACAAGTTGGCATATTGTTAACTAATTACGTAAATTGGGCTATAAACTCATGTCAATATAATACCCCCTCCCCTCTAGTCTTGCAGAACTACATGCCACAAACAGACATGCATGCTTCAAGATTTTGTTTCTCCTGCCTTACCTAAGATACCACTAGGCTTTCCAGCTATCAAAACCGTGGCTATTATGTTTTCATGATAGCAATAATAATGATATCCGGAGGGTCGTTGGGGGTGGGTGGAGGAGAATAGAATAGATTATTGCAACCAAAGAAAATTAAGTATTATGGTGGACCGAGTTGAGCGGCCTATGTCCAGCGGTAGATGATCGTGTGATAAAATGTTTTCTTCTTCAAATCGCTCGCAGTCTAGCCCCACCTTTATGCGCAAGTACGAGAGTCGAAAACCAAAGTACTAACGAGGCGGCAACTAATTACACAGGGTATTAGCGAACTGTGCCGACTGATTACTTGTTTCGTTGATTAGGAGCCTTCAAAATTTGGCACCCTGTCGCAGCGAAAGGGTTTGCCTACAAAGCTAAATTTATAAATAATACCTGAATAAGTAAATATTTTAGGACATTTCACACAGCGCCACCTAACCCCAAGCTAAGCAACTTAATGCTTTTGTTATGGTGGTTAGGATAACGGATATCATACTTCCATACTTTTCTTTTGTAAGTACATTATAAGTATATAATAGATATTGAACCACCCAGACCAGAAACATATACCTGTGGATCATACAAACATTTGTCCCATGCGGGGATCGAACCCGCAACCGTCTGCGTTGCAATCAGATATTAGCCTCCCACGCCACAGAGGTCGTCATAAAAAAGTCGTCAAATAAAAAAAAACTTATAACGATCGCCTTATCAAGGAACGGTAAGGTAGGACTTATAAAGGTGGCCGGAAGACGCTGAATGCAGGTCGCTTCCAAACGGTACATATGGAAGTCCAAAGGGGAGGCCTATGTTCTGCAGTGGACGTCATACGGCTGAGATGATGATTCAATTTGACGTTTATACTCTAAACTTTACGATAAGAAAGTACCTAAATAAAAGTTATCAAATTATTTAAAAGCTTTCTAAGTTTCAGTAACTTTAATTTCATAGGTCAACTTAACCTTTCTTTACTCACGCAATTTTTTCATTAAGACTAAATTCTTAGTATTTCTGCCTAATCAGATTTATCGCTATATTTTATTAGTCAATTCGTATTTTATACCATTTCAGATCGTTTAATGATAAAACTTGCGTGCTTTAGTAGTTTTAGTGCGTTAGGCAAAGGTGTTAGGTTATATAGTATGACCTTATAGGTACAGGTTACAGGGTAACTGATCTAGTATTTTAAATAAATAGATATTTCAGGACATTTCACACAGCGCCACCTAACCCCAAGCTAGGCAACTTAGTGCTTGTGTTATGGTGGTTAGGATAACGTATATAGTACTTATTTACTTTGGACTTACATAATATGTACCGGTTGGAAGCGACCTGCATCCAGCGTCTTCGGGCAACCTTCATAAGGTCGTCTTTCCACCTTGTGGGTGGACGTCCTACACTTTGTTACTGCTAAAATCCCTAAAATGGTCATAAATATTCAGTGGTCATGTAGTATTCTCTATGTACCAAATTTCAGCCCGGTCTAGCCGTTTAGGCGTGAAAGAGTAACAAACATACATCCAGACATACCGACATGCAGACATCCACACATTCTTACAAACTTTCACGTATATAACATTAGTAAGATAAATTCGTATTATAGTATCGTTTTATGATAAAATCTGCGTGCTTTAGTTGTTTTAGTGCGTTGAGCTAAAGTGTTAGGTTATGTAGGACTATATACAGGGCTACTGATAAAAATAATCTTGTGATAACCCTGCAAAGGTCGTATGTCGTATTTCTGCCTAATCACATTTATTGCTATATTTTATCAGTGAATTCAAATTTCAAAACATTTCAGATCGTTTTATGATAAAACTTGCGTGATTTTGTAGTTTTAGTGCGTTAGGTCATTGTGTTAGGCTTATACAGGCCTTATACAGGGTTACTGATAGCATTTATCTCTTGATATGGCCCTGAAAAGTAGGGCATTTATTATTTAAACAGCGATAGAAAGTATAAAATGGCATTTTTAAATAAAAAAATATGTAATAGAGCAATCTTTTTTGATAGGTCAAACCGCTGGGCGTTATCTTACTAATGCTATAAACGTGAAATTTTGTAAGAATGGATCTCTGTATTTGTGTTTGTTACTCGTTCACGCCTAAACAGGTGGACCGATTGAGTTGAAATTTGGTACGGAGATAGTTTAGACCCTAAAATCTGGAATAACACATTATAGGCTACAGCACAGCGGGTAAAACCGCTAGGCGCTGCTAGTTATATATCAAAGCTAAAAACCTAGTATATCAAACTCAACCTTCAAGCAACCCTAAATCAAAGCGGCTCCAATCGACCGGCTGAGCCTCGTCTAAAACAAATTGATTAATCCGTTTTCTAAGTATCAAGTCATAGGACAACTACAGATTATGATTGAAGTTACTGTTTTGGAAGGAACCAGGGATGTACTAAGGATTTATTGAAAAGGGGCACATGAATTGATATCAAACATTTTTTTTTTACCTCAGTGCCTCAAGGCTATATTTACCTAGGACCTATTAGAAATTTCGAAAGATCTTTTTTTGTTTGATAGAAGAATATTATAATAAGAACAAAATTTGATTTCGTACAACGTGAGTTTTGTGGTAGATATGTGTAAATATTCTAAGCTCAAGTGAATAATAGTTAATAGTAATCGTTGCTAGCGATTTATATAGGTCGATGGCTGCGATTTTGAAAAAAATACTAAATGGTGGATCAGTAGGTATGCCACACATGCTCAAACCCTATTATACTAAGTTACTAAGCCCCTGTTAGTTTGCTGAGTCCATCCTTGTCCTTCCATTGTTTGAAACGAGGATAGGATTGTTTAGAATTTGATTGAAACTCGCCGGAAAGTTGTTCTGCGGTAGCGCCCTTTGTGCTCCCAAATTAAACGTTTCGTTCAATATTATACGTTAGCACACTGTGCTTATAATTCGGAAAATGTGTGACATTCTTATTTCAGATGCATACAAACTTTCTTGTGGTAGAGATCAACTTTGACGCTTAATATCTCCAAAACCTGAATCTTTACAAAGGTGGATGTCAGAATACTTATTGTTGGTATTGTTGTCAGCTATCGATTTATATAGGTAGTGGATGCGATTGGAAAAAAAATCAAAATGGATCAGTAGGTATGCCATAAATTTCAAACGTCTAACCCCTTTATAATGTAAGCCCCTGTTAGGTCCCTGAGTCCGTCTCCGTCCTCCCATTGTTTGAAACGAGGATCGGATTGTTTAGAATTTGATTGAAACTCGGCGGGAAGTTATCCTGCGGTGGCGCCCTTTGTTCTCGCAAATTAAACGTTTCAAAATTATACGTTAGCCTCAACACTGTGCTTATAATTCGAGGAATGTGTCACATAGCTTTTAGATACATACAAACATTCTTGTAGCAGTGATCAACTTTGACGCTTAATATCTCCAAAACCTAACACTTTACGAGCGTAGATGTCAGCATATTTATTGTTGGTATTTTTGTCAGCTATCAATTTATGTAGGTTGTGGATGCGATTGAAATAAAAATCAAAATGGATCAGTAGGTATGCCATAAATTTCAAACGTCTAACCCCTTTATAATGTAAGCCCCTGTTAGGTCCCTGAGTCCGTCTTCGTCCTCCCATTGTTTGAAACGAGGATCGGATTGTTTAGAATTTGATTGAAACTCGGCGGGAAGTTGTCCTGCGGTGGCGCCCTTTGTTCTCGCAAATTAAACGTTTCAATATTATACGTTAGCGTCAACACTGGGCTCAAAATCCGGGGAATGTGTCACATAGCTTTCAGATGCATACAAACTTTCTTGTAGTAGGGATCAACTTTGACGCTTTATATCTCCAAAACCTGACACTTTACAAGGGTGGATGTCAGAATACTTATTGTTGGTATTGTTGTCAGCTATCGATTTATATAGGTTATGGATGCGATTGAAAAAAAAAACGAAATGGATCAGTAGGTATGCCATAAATTTCAAACGTCTAACCCCTTTATAATGTAAGCCCCTGTTAGGTCCCTGAGTCCGTCTTCGTCCTCCCATTGTTTGAAACGAGGATCGGATTGTTTAGAATTTGATTGAAACTCGGCGGGAAGTTGTCCTGCGGTGGCGCCCTTTGTTCTCGCAAATTAAACGTTTCAATATTATACGTTAGCCTCAACACTGTGCTTATTAATTCGGGGAATATGACCTAATTAAATGGAACATTGCTTTTTAAAGCGAAATTTTTAGGAGTTTTAAATTAGGAGTGGCTGGACTCACACAAGTGACTAAATAAGATAGAAAGAAAGAAAATAGGTACATTTATTTGTACATATACATTACATACTGGGAGTATTATTAAATTAAACAAGCAATGAGGCTTAGTAAGTAGGCAATGTATGCCACAAAATGGTCCCAATTCAGCATTAAATAGTGAATTAAGGAGCTACTCCTGATGGGAGACGACTTTCTCTGATGGAAAGACGACTTTATTAAATGACCTAATAGCATACACTAGGGAATGCAATCCCGATCCCGCGAGATCCCGCCTCATATCTCGAGATCAATCCCGTGGCATAAAATGACGAGATCCCGGCCGGGATTGAAGGGCAGTAGTGTGGGACGCATCGCTCGCAATTTATGCATCTGTGCACACGCACGGGCGGCGACGCTGACAGACAGAAAACTAAGACGAATTGCCTTTTTCTATGATTGCAGAGGATATAAGTGCTGCTACTGCTTCAATAAATATCATGTTCCATTTTCAATTATATAGTGTAGTACTTTACTTGCATCATATTTATAACTAACCTTTTCCGTCGCTTTTGTTTATTAGTTGAGTTTTTTTTTAATTCACGCGAGATCCCGAAAATCCCGAAAATTCCGGGATTGAAATTTCTAATCCCGGCGAGATCTCGACTTACCGATCCCGCCTCGGGATTGCATTCCCTACATACAACCCATCTGCTTATAGTCAACAGACTAATTGCATGATTAAAATGGAAAAAACATGTATGTTTTTGGAAAATCTTAAATCACTTTTACATACCTGAAGTTCTCACAATAAGATTTCGCTCGAAATAGGAGGTTATCAATTCGATATCTATAAATTATATTCAAATTTTTATATGATGATAAAGTTGCAAATTTTTATTATTTACTTTCACCTGTCCGTTGTCTGTCTGTCTGTAATAATATCTTGCAAGTTTAATTTGACCCACTTCCCGGTATCCGCTTGAGCTGAAATTATGCATGCATGTATAAAGCGGATAACAGAGCAATATTATTATAACATCGAGATGGATATATGGAGCTGGAAAGTGGACATAGGAACTCCATAATTAAACGACACAACCCCATCGAGAATTTAGGCTCATTCGATTCGTCTTGACGAGTACTTTGGTGCTGGATGGTAATAATAATAAAAGCCTGTTTAAAAAGTTTTATTTTAAATTTTACTTGTTTTAACTAAAAGTATCTTGGAGTTTCTGCAAAAAGCTTTACAAAAAGATTACAATAATTACTACTCTAAATCACGTGTCTTGTAATCACTAAAAGCGTGTAATAGTGTGTACCTATACAATTAGATTAAACCGTAATTTACCGATTAAACGGTACCCACGTCAGGTTTGCCGGTAATCAACTCGTTTATCCGGACAATGTCTGATTAAGTCACATCACTAGTAAGGCAGTCTCTGTAAGATAGCTAATTACTAATTACGTTAAAAGCATAGACGAAGAAAATAATATTACTAGCTGCGCTCAGCGGTTTTACCCGCTACTTTCACCTATGTGTTATTCCAGGGTCTAAGCTATCTCCATACCAAAATTCAGCTCAATCGGTCCACTCGTTTAGGCGTGAAAGAGTAACAAACATACATCCAATGATCCATTCTTACAAACTTTCACGTTTATAATATTAGTAAGATTAAGATTATAAGCATAATATTATGAATTCTATAATAACATAAGAAGTAGGAAGAAGACAAAGCGAATACGTAGCGATTTGTAGGCTACGAGAATATATAACATATTATATTAACGTACAGAAGTGCTATTTATATGGCTTATTTTAATAAATGATTTAAACTTTTGAATAATGAACATAAACATGAGTTTATTTAGAAAAACCACGCTGGAGTTACTTATAGATGCAAAATTAAAAAGAAACCAAGTTGCTTTTAATTTCGTTATTTTTGTTTGGTAGAGTAAATCAAGGTTTTTTTTTTTAAATCACTAAAATAATTATATTATGCCTGCCTACACAATATGATACCCTTTCGCGTCAAACTATAGCGGTATAATTATTATGTAATGTTTATAATGTTTTTTTAGTTTTGTGTTTGGCGCAAATAAATATATTTTTTATTTTCAAAATTTGTCAGTTAAAGAGGAATCAACGAAAGACACACGTACATGGATTCTATACTAAACGATACGAATATTTTTTTATTTAAAAACAATATGTGCTCACAATGTACACCAAAACACACATAATACTAAACTTAAGGTTAAGTTAAAACAGTTATGTACGAGACAAATTTATTTATTAAGCTATTGCATAGCTTCTATCGCGGGCCTTGAGCGTGGGGACCGAATCCAGAAATTCCGTAACGAAAAAAACCTAACACCCCCCACTCCGACCGGCACAGCGGTGATGCTTTTTTGTTTTTCCATCTATAGATAAAAATGCTATGCAATAGCTTTACCGCGGCAGTCTCCGAGTGCCACACGTCTTTTTACAAGCTTTATATTACTTTCACCTGTCTGTTGTCTGTCTGTCTGTCTGTCTGTCTGTCTGTCTGTCTGTCTGTAATCAAATCTTGCAAGTTTAATTTGACCCACTTCCCGGTTTCCAATTGAGCTGAAAATTTGCATGCGTGTGTAAATCGGATGACAATGCAATATTTTTATGACATCGAGCTGATCTGATGATGGAGCTAGAAGGTGGCCATAGGAACTCCGTCATAAAACAACGCAACCCCATCGAGTTTGGGCTCATTTGATTCGTCTTGACGAGTACTTTATGATGCAAGATGATAACAATAATTAAAGCTTGTTTTTAAAAAGTATTTTTTAAATTTCACTTGTTTATTTATTTAAAGCATGCCAACATAATGTACACCTATACTAACAATTACACACATTTTTACAAGCTTTATATTACTTTCACCTGTCTGTTGTCTGTCTGTCTGTCTGTCTGTCTGTCTGTCGGTCTGTCTGTAATCAAATCTTGCAAGTTTAATTTGACCCACTTCCCGGTTTCCAATTGAGCTGAAAATTTGCATGCGTGTGTAAATCGGATGACAATGCAATATTTTTATGACATCGAGCTGATCTGATGATGGAGCTGGAAGGTGGCCAAAGGAACTCTGTCATAAAACAACGCAACCCCATCGAGTTTGGGCTCATTTGATTCGTCTTGACGAGTACTTTATGATGCAAGATGATAACAATAATTAAAGCTTGTTTTTAAAAAGTATTTTTTAAATTTCACTTGTTTTATATAATACATGCTAAGTGTCATTACATTTATAGGCACATACTGCATTTAATGAGGTGTGCGAGTAACTAAGCATTAAAATAATATAATAAAAAAGAAAGAAAATTAGATGGTAGGCCGAGTTATTACTAAAAAAAAAATATTCACTTGTATAAAAACACCCACTCACTTGTAAATTCATTTAATACATACAATATAATATTATATACTCGTATAATATTAATTAATGGTACATACATATATATGAAAATATGAATATAAATAAATTTCTTAAATAAATAATTAAAGAATTATATAGACAACTAATGAAATATAAGTAAAATAGCAGTAGTAATATATTCATGTATAGTGCAATAGTAATGACTATCCGAAGTCATTGTTGCACGCCGCCGCTATGATATTTTACCATAAATTCTCTTCCAACCAGTTTGTAAGAGATTGCTTTATGCGATAAGACCGCCGATTGTTTACCTCTAGTTTTATGTTAGTCATATTATGTTCATAACTATTTCTTGTATTTTGGTTTTCAATAAAGTATAATTCTATTCTATTCTATTCTAAATATCTTGACTAGATCTAGACTTATACGTAAGAAAATTCTTAGGAAAGCTAGCGTTAAATACGATGTAATAATCCGTAATGGCAGGTACGCGTCGGAGTAAAAATTAACTGTCGACTTCATTAGCTTTCACATTACCTCTACACGCGGCGAGGAAGACATTATATGATACACTCGGCTAATAACGATAATAAATGTGGGGGATGCCTATGTTAGGTTATGTTAAAACTTCAGAATACTTTAGGCTTTCTGTCCATTGGCGCGAGAAAACTGGAGCAGAGCTAAAATTTACCATTCGAATGGCATAAAATCTACGCTTTTACGTGTCTCGCACGAGCGAATTCTTTCTATTGTCACTCTTTTAGACAACTCTATAAGAGCACAATGACATTAGGTAAAGTTGTGGCCGTAGCATGACACATGGGATCCCGCAGAAATGTCAAGAGTAGAACTGTCATCCCATACATTGTACTTTTGTGAATGTATGGGATGACAGTTGACTTGACAGCAAGACAAGTCTACGCTTTGTCGGCACGAAATTTCTTTGCAATGTCAGTAGGAATGGCAAAAGTAGATAGATAGATAACTCTTTATTGGAACACAGAAAAATATACAGAGATAAACTAAAGCCAAAGAGAGAGAGAGAGAGATAACTAAAGTAGCCTCTTGTTAAACGTCAGACTACTCTTGACGCAAGATAAGAGTTGATTAGTCTTGACAGGTGGCGTCGTGTGCTACCATGGTTATTTTCAACTCTCCGTAATAGCAAATTACAGTCGACTTCATTAGCTTTTACATTACCTCAACACGCGGTGAAGAAGACATTACATGATACACTCGGCTAATCACGATAATAAATGTGAAGGATGACAATGCCTTTTACCCACAGAATAAGGAGATGCCTATCTTCAGTTCTACTAATACCCTGAAAATACCTTTCGCTCTGGTATTTCTATCCATTGTGACATTATAATATGATACACATGGCTAATCACAATATTGGGACACATAAATGTGAGGGATGCTTATGCTTTTAAAACCACAAAAAAGTCATAACGGCTGCCCATGTTCAGTTCTACTAAAACCTGAAAATACCCTAGGCTTTCTGTTCATACGCGCGAGAAAAGTTTTTTTATGTACTTAATGACATGTTTTTTTTATGTACTTGGTGACAAACAAGCACCGATGGTAAGTGGTTTTCGTCGCCTATGGATACCTGCAATGCCAGGGGTAAAGCTGGTACGTTGCCTACCTTTCAAGACTCTGTTCACTTGCCTTTTGAAGAGTCCCATGTTAAAGGACTGAAAAATTAACTTGACGGAAATAGACAAGCTACATACAACTTTTTCATTTATTAAGTGGTACAGATATAACTTCCCTTCAGGCACTATCTAATCGTAACCAAAAGATATTTCCGCAAAAAATATGTAGGCCCCAACGTTTCTTTACCCCAGTATAAAAAAATAAACAAAAGAGAGCGGAACAAAGGTTTTCCCCGACATAACCTCCATTACGGGAAATAAAAAATCGTGCGGAGGCTGTGTACCGCACTGTCTCGTTGATTTAGCGTGATATGTATATGAATTACTTTTTTTATTTCGCAGAGAACAAGCAGCAATAGGGATATTGACAAGGTCAAAAAAAATGTCCATTATTTATTATTTAGAGCCCGTCCTGTCCCAATGCTAGGCAAAGGCCTCCCTTCTATCAGCAAATGCTATACATGGACCTGAACCTGGTATGGGCCTGCCTGCATGCACCATCAACACTGCCATAAAGGAATATGCTGATTTAAAACACACGCAAGAGTGGGAAAACAGTCAAGGGCTGACACATTCGAAGAAATTCCTAGGTAACAGCTACAAAGGTGCTTCTAAATTCATTCTGAATAATGGAAGAAACAAAGGAAGAGCAATCATTGGTGCCTTAACTGGGCATTATGAAACCAACGACATGCTGCTCAAAATGAGGCTAACTACAACAAACGACTGTAGAGCCTGTGGCGAGGGTACAGAAACCATGGAGCACATTTTATGCGAATGCGACGTACTGGCTACGAAACGCATGAGCCTCCTGGGAACAGCGTACCCCAAACCGGAGGAGTACAGGTTTCTTCCTCTTATTGGGATCACCACTCTAATTAACCACTTCTTCGAAGAGTAAGAAACGGTAGGCAAGGGGTGAACACAATAGATCCCAATGGGTCGATGTGTCGCTGACTTTGTCAGCCCCCTACATATAAGATAAGATAAGATCTTCAGCTATTATTGACCAATCCTTCAGGTGTTTGGTCAGGTCGTCGCATCATCTTTTTCTGGGTTAGCCGCGACGCCGTTTTCTGTTTGGTTCCAATTGGTGGTTAATTTAGCCCAACACTTGTATGACTTCCGTGCTTATATGTTTTTGGGTGGGGATTTCATTAATCTGGTAAAAAATGTGCCGGGGCTTGGCCAGTGCCTCATGATAAGACTAATTTATAATGAATAAAAAAATAACTATAACAACAAAAACACTCGCGATAGTTTTAAAAATCGTATAATAAAACAAGTGAAATTTTAAAAATACTTTTTGAAAACAAGCTTTAATTATTATTATCGTCTTGTATCATAAAGTACTCGTCAAGACGAATCAAATGAGCCCAAACTCGATGGGGTTGCGTTGTTTAATGACGGAGTTCCTATGGCCACCTTCCAGCTCCATCATCAGATCAGCTCGATGTCATAAAAATATTGCATTGTCATCCGATTTACACACGCATGCAAATTTTCAGCTCAATTGGAAACCGGGAAGTGGGTCAAATTAAACTTGCAAGATTTGATTACAGACAGACAGACAGACAGACAGACAGACAACAGACAGGTGAAAGTAATAATAAAGCTTGTAAAAATACCCAAAGTTTTGCAAACTGGTTGTGTGAAAGGCGCTGTATACAAATGTTTGTATTAAAGTTTACACGCGAGAGAACTTTTTCAAACTAAAGGGTGTTTTATGTTTCTGACAGATCTTTTGATAGCGGTCAAGTCGGTTTTCCAAAATGTTCGGAACAATACGGGAATTCCGTGGAAAAATATGGAATCAGGCAAGCGTAACTGGAAAATGTTGGCATTTCAGTAACGTTTTGCTGCCTTTCATTTTCGAAAGTTAGTTTGTGTTTCTCAAAGCTACTCATAAAAGCCTGATACCAGGTTCAACAACCAAATCATAGCGCTAAGTAGAGGAAACCTACGCATCATAACCAGAGCCCTGACTGGACACTGTCGCCTTAACAAGCACATGTCCAAACTAGGGCTATGCGACACTCAAACCTGCAGATTCTGTAATGAGGCAGATGAAACGCCTCTTCATCTGCTGGGGGATTGTGGAGAACTGATGTATAAACGTTGGTCTATTATGGGACAGCACCTGCTCAGCCCGAATGAGCTTAGAGAGACGACCCCTAGGAAAATCCTGCAGTTTCTAGAAGCTGCTATGGTCTGTGGTGAACTCTAGCGCCGCGCCTAGGGGTCAATCTCACCATAATAAGTGGCGATCACAATAGGCCAATAATGGCCGCAGTAATATCATAGCCGCACAAAAAAAATTAAAAAAAAAATAGTTTGTGTTAAATGCTTCGAATTCGAGTTGTTTTTTAATAATTAAATAGATAGATAAATAACGCTTTACTGTACACCAAAGTTACAGAACAAATAATATCTAACATTAAATTAACAATTTGAAAAAGTGTTACAATTAATAAAAACGTTAATTAATTATAATAGGTTAGCCTTTGACCACGATTTCGCCTGATCTTAAACAATGAAGCGGCCGAAGCTATTAGCAGACTAAACAAAGAAGGCGGGATAAATCCGTCCCTGGCTTCACTGAACATCATGCCGGAATACGGTCATAATGATCATTTGGCGATACAATTTTGTCCAGCGAGGTAACTAGCCAAGGCCGAAGCCTTACCACTAGTAAAAAACCAGTTACAAGATGTTTTCTCTTTATATCAATACTAGCTTATGCTCGCGGCTTTGCCCGCATGACAAAATCCTTTTTTAGCGGAGGTCTACATCATAAAACCTACCTATGTTCCAAATTTCAACCCAATCCGTCCAGCGGTTTAGGCTGTGCGTTGATAGATCAGTCAGTCACTCTTTCCTTTTATATATTTAGATCCTAGCAAAGTCTTTCAATTAATAACTTGACGACACAAGTTATAAAAGTCCTGCATTGTACTTAATTAAAAATAACAAATTAAAAACTTCTCTTTGAACAATTCGCTTTAGTTTTTGTAACCCTCTTAATTGTCGTGCAAAATCAAAGCAAAATAAAAAGCAGTTTAATATCAATTTGTTATCCATATCAAAAGCAATATTTACTTTTTATGTATTGCAACGTTGAACAAAAATCACGGCTAAATTTCATTTTAATATTCTGAAAATATGAACCGGTAGCTGTCGTATTTTATACTTCAGTTCTGCAGATATTGCAGTCGTCTGCAATATTACATACGTTGTAAAATATTCAAATTGTTTCACTAGCTATAAACGAGTATGCTTTAAGTTTTAAGTATTTAATTAAGGAACATACGCGTATTATATGACCTTACATTGTTTTTCCATCACCTAAAAATCTAACATTACCCATTCATTTCAGGGAGTCATACCCCCTCACTCCATTACCAGACGAGGTCGGCGGAGGGGTCCTGACAGAAGGTCCTTTACTACTCCTCGCCACCTGGACCCCTAAGGGACACGGGCTGATTACAGTGCAAGACTACGACATATACTACAGACCGGCACCGCGCTCGTCGACTGGCTACCGGGTTACCGATACTGGCAGACCCGGGACCGTGCATAATGGTGTCCCGGATTGGTTGTATGAAGGTAATAATTTAAACTACAAATTAGTAGATTTATAGATATAGGTACTACTTGTATAAGCCAAAATATTATTACAAGATGCACATGGCGCTACCCATGCCATTTGGTCGATAAAAAATCTGCTTTATTTAACAACGATATTACTATTTGCGCGACATAAAAACATTATTAGGTTGTACTATGGCCACAAATAAGACGGGTACAATGGGCTACTAGTATATCATGACCACCTGGACTCCAAAAGGACACGAGCTGATTACAGTGCAATACTACGACATATACTACAGACCGGCACCGCGGTCGTCTACTGGCTACCAGGTTACCGATACTGGCAGACCCAGTAGCGTACATAATGGTGGCCCGGATTGGTTTTATGAAGGTAATTTAAACTATAAGTTGATTTTAAAAGAAAATATTTTTCGTATTATCATTATAGAGGTAAAGATAGGTAAGGTATGAAAGATTTTGTGTTTACGCAGATTTTCTATAACAAAATTTAAAGCAAAATTCAGCTTTATAAACTAAATAAAATTAAGTCCATTATTCTTAATATTATTACGACATCGTTACTCCAAAACATAAAATCTTAAAATCACATGCAACAAAAATATATATCGTTCTAAGAAATAGGTGACGTAGAAAATCTCAAGACATTTTTATTCTAAAGAAAAACGAGGTTTTTATTCAGTTAAGGCATGTTGTAAATGAAAGACTCAACCTGCTAGAGTTTGTGCAAAAATATTAGGAGCCTAGAGATATTATTATATTTATGCACTTTTAGGGGTGATATTTGGGCCAGGCTCAAAATTATCTACCATTTCGATAAAACTTGCTGTCTGCAGACTTTGACTCAAAAAATAAAATAGAATTAAGACATCTAGTTTTTCATTATACTTTTAAAAAATAACGTTATCTTCTCGAAATACTTGGGTATTTTTCATTGAAGTATATCCCAACTAAAACAATTTCAAAAAATTAAAATAAAAAAAGCCCTTCTTTTTCTCCCATACAATTTGTTGGTGTCTGCATGCGCCCACTTGTTACAAATCATGATAAATATATTTTTTAGATCACTATAATTTATTTTTGTCGCTTATATCTTGTTCTATAGATGTTAGCCGACATTGTCATACGAAAATAACTACAATTAGTTAAACCGTATTGTTTTAATTACCAAAAGTAAAGGTGTCCCCAATTTAATTCCATTGTGATACTACAGTTGTGCGACACGATATTTCTAGGATTTATTGACATTCTACCATGAACAACTAATTTATCTTTAAGTAGCAACACTGAACCTGTCAAATTTAACACATTTTTAACGATTCCGCTATTTTTTCTTTGTTTAATTTGGAAGATCGTGCGAAAGGTGTGGTGTGTCGTAAAAAACGACACACCACACGACGAAATCAAAAAGAAAAATCTGAAGTTTTGCCTGCTAAGACTACAACCAATAAATTTCGTACTAAATTGCTACTCAAAAATAAAATCTTAAAAGCGAAAATTCAACGCTTGCTAGTCAGACACACCAATCTTCAGAAGACTTTATTTTTATTTAAAAACATTTTTTTGTGGCAGCCATATGTACAAGGCTTTACAAATTCCGTTGTAACACTTTATTTCCTTTGTGCTACATTCCGTTGTGATCTCTGTTGTGCAACTGGTAGATAATTTTGAGCCTGACCCATTTTTCTTCAAACGTATACTAATATTATAAACGTGAAAGTTTGTAAGAATGTATGGATGTCTGGATGTCTGGATGTATGTTTGTTATTCTTTCACGCCTAAACGGTGGAGATAGCTAAGACCCCGGAATAACACATTGGCTAAGCGGGTAAAACCGCTGGAGGCAGCTAGTTTACTATAAAAAAGTTATAGTAGCGAAAACAAAATCACTAGCAAAGTCACCAATGACTTTAGTTCCCTTAAAAATGCCACTGGTCAACACTTCCCGCACAACTTTCTATCTTAATGAGCCGGACTAGGGTTGCCAGGTGAGGCGTGATTTACGCGAGACCCGGCTTAAAAATTTCCAGATAAGTGGGACTTTAAAAATAATGCCGCACGCCCGTAATAACTTTAAACTTTTTAATTAGTGGGGTAATGGTTCAAGTTTTGTGTGAGTAAAAAGTAAAAAAATGACAAGGTTTTTGAATATATTATATACTAGCTTATACTCGCGGCTTTGTCCGCGTGGGAAAATCCTTTCTTAGTGGAGAGTTTCGTATAAAATCTATCTGTATTCCAAATTTCAAACGAATCCGTTTAGTGGTTTGGGCTGTGCGTTGATACACACAGTCAGTCAGTCACTCTTTCCTTTAATATATTTAGAAGACTAGTGGACCCGCGCGCACTTCGTCGCGCTTAACAGAAAATTATCAGAGTTGCTCTACTATATTATGCGTGTATTATATATAACCTTAAAAAACCTTCTTTTTACAAGCTTTATATTACTTTCACCTGTCTGTTGTCTGTCTGTCTGTCTGTCTGTCTGTCTGTCTGTAATCAAATCTTGCAAGTTTAATTTGACCCACTTCCCGGTTTCCAATTGAGCTGAAAATTTGCATGCGTGTGTAAATCGGATGACAATGCAATATTTTTATGACATCGAGCTGATCTAAAGATGGAGCTGGAAGGTGGCCATAGGAACTCCGTCATAAAACAACGCAACCCCATCGAGTTTGGGCTCATTTGATTTGTCTTGACGAGTACTTTATGATGCAAGATGATAACAATAATTAAAGCTTGTTTTTAAAAAGTATTTTTTAAATTTCACTTGTTACAAGTTTTTATTTACTTTCACCTATCTGTTGTCTGTCTGTCTGTAATCAAATCTTGCAACTTTAATTTGATCCACTTCCCGGTTTCCGATTGAGCTGAAATGTTGCATGCGCGTATAAATCGGATGACAATGCAATATTATTATGACATCGAGCTGATCTGATGATGGAGCTGGAAGGTGGCCATAGGAACTCCGTAATTAAACGACGCAATCCCATCGAGTTTGGGCTCATTTGATTCGTCTTGACAAGTACTTTGATGCTAGATAATAAAATCTTGTTTTAAAATTATTTTTTTTTAAATTTCACTTGTTATATAAACCTTCTTCTTGAATTACTCTATCTTTAAAAAAAATGCAGCAAAATCCAATGCATCGTTTTAAGGATCTAAGCATACATAGGGACAAACAGACGCGGGGTGCGACTTTGTTTTATACTATGTTGTGATATTGATAAGCTAGCCTTTGACCACTATCTCGCGTGATGTTAATTGACGATGCGTCCCTAGACGGTAGCAGACTAAACGTGGAAGGCGAGATAAATCATTCTGTTTCACTGGGCTGACTGGGCATCATTCCGAATCACGGTCATAATATTTTTTTTTTCTAAATTACAGCTTCACAGCTAAATGCTGCACCAATTGAGTTTAAAATTTGTGCATATAAACAGCATTGAGCATGGAATAAAACATGTAACTTAGCGCGTAAAACCGCTCGGGAAAATGTACTAGGGTTACATAAATAGACACAGTCATAAATTTCTTCTTTATGACACCCCAGGAAACTAAATGCAGGGGGCATTCAGTTCATTACAGCCCCGACGCTTGCCAGATTGATAGTGAAGGGCCCTTGCCAAATTGACGTGTTTTTGTCAAGCTTTGCTCTTCTTGACTTTGCACATCTTTGTAAGAAATCATATATCAGAGTTTAGTACCTCGTTATTTAAGAAAGAGAAAGAACATTGTTTATTGAACAAAGAAACACAGGCACAAAATAAACTGGAATAAAAAAGTAAGCGCACCAAAATTAGGATTTATAAAACCGTTATAAGACCAATACTAATGTACGGCTGTGAAACCTGGACACTCACCCAAAACGAATAAAATAAACTCCTCGTCACGGAGAGAAAGGTTCTCCGAAAAATGCTAGGGCCAGTGCGACACGAAAATGGAACTTGGAGGATAAGAAAGAATGCCGAAATAGAGGACCTCGTTGCCGAGCTAAACATCATCGGCGAGACAAAAGCACATCGACTTGGCTGGCTCGGTCATCTCGAAAGAATGGGAGAGGATCGTGGTGTGAAGAGGGCGTATGTGGGATGGCTAGTTGGTCGTAGACCCGTTGGTCGTCTCAGGTTTCGCTGGAAAGATGAGGTGGAAAGGGATGTGCACGCCCTGAAAGTTGAAAAATGGCGGGAAGTGGCACAGGACAGAACCAGTTGGAGGCTCTTATTGTCGAAGCCAAAACTCACTTTGGGTTCTCGCGCCAACGTAGTAAGTAAAAAAGAAATACCAAATCATCATATGTACGTAATATTATTATATCTATTGTATACTAATTGTTTTAGTTCTCAGTTTTTGTATGCCTATATTTACTTCTACTCGTACGTATATTTACTCTAAATATATAAAAGGAAAGAGTGAATGACTGACTGATCTATCAACGCACAGCTCCAACCACTGATAGGATTCGCTTGAAATTTGGAATACAGATAGGTTTTATGATGTCAACCTCCGCTAAGAAACAATTTTACCACGCGAGCAAAGCCGGTAGCATAAGCTAGCATAATATAATACCCCAACATAATATGTAAGTTTGTATAATACATATGAAAGTTTTCTCCACTATTCAATTCAATTCAATTTATTTATTAATTCAAATAACAAGCTTACAGATGATCCAAAACACTTATTATTCTAGTTTATATACTAACAGTACTACTCACTAGGGTATTACTACTTACATAAAATTGTTACGGCTTATATACTGTCTTACATCTTCTACAATAGCATTAACAGAATCCGTAAGAATGACAAAATAATAGTACCGACTATAAACAATAGTATATAAAAATTCATATTCTTTCACACTAACTACAGATAGGTACGTTTTCTTTTATGCGCCGCTTAAAAATAAGTGCTAAAAATTCAATTTTCTCGGAACACGTTTCAGCGTTCAGTTTTTTATTAAAATTATAATATCAACAGATGGTGAGTATTGAGAGCGATTCGACGATAAAATATCGAGTTACGCTAGAGGAAAATTAATAAGTTATTCTCAATTTTCAGACGGCGTTTATAGACTTTATTTTTATAGGTATCGACTATTCTAGGTGTAGGTACACAATGGCGGATTGTACGCGTATTAGGGGCATGGAGGGTTCTTTTAGAAAAAAAGAAAAATAAACTTGTTTTTCAAAAAATGTATACACCTACTGCTGCCTTTCAGCAAGATTTTAAAGAAGAAAGAAATAAAGATTTCGTTAAAAGCAGCGCCCAGCAGTGTTACCCGTTGATTACATTTACCAACGTGTTAGTTGAGGGTCTAAGCTATGTGCCACGGATGAGTGCTTCGGCATACCCGCTGCCCCAGCATCATGGCGTCCCGCAGGAACACCCTCAGTTAATTTCTGCTCAATCAATTCAGTAGTGTAGGCGTGAAGACGAAACAAAACCCACACATTAGTTTGCAATAGGATATCGTAGCTTATTCGGCAATGAATTAACCACAGCCTTTATAACTAATGACCAAATACTTTAGGCCGGACACATCTAGTAAGTTAATTAATTAACTAGTTAACGTCATAAAATTTGCTTAATTAATGTTAAAATAATAAATCAAATAAACTTTAACAAAAAGTGTTAACAAAGCCGAGATTGCGAACAATATACCGACAACTGTAGAACAAAGGTGTAGTTGTGAGAGGAAATCCATTGAGAGTGCCGCAACGCTTGCCTGATTACTGTGCAGAATTGTACGGGAAACATTTTCATTATTGTACTCTATTATTATACTAGGTACTCTATACTTTTATGAGATTGTCTCTACTACCTATATTATTAAGTGTATGCTTAGATTATAAGAAAATGGGAAGATGCACCCATAGCGCTGTCGTTGCTATACCAAACTTGGGCCTGCAGGACTATTCACTTATTTGTCAGGGAACCGAACCGAAGACCGAATTCTCAAAAATGCATGAAATGACGTATTACGTCCAATCGATTTAATAAGTCATTGCACGTAATTTCATACATTTTTGACAATTCGGTCTTCGGTTCGGTTCCCTGACGGATAAGTGAATAGCGCTGCTGTTGGATCGGAAAGTGTCCGTTGTCGCACCGACTCCTGCCCAAGTAAAATTTTACCAGGCACTAATTTACGCTCTTAAATTACGCCCATGGGCCTAATTGAAGCGGTCCAAGACAGAAACGTCAATACCGCATCTTCCTAAATAAAAAAGCTCTTTTTTATAAATTTCACTTGTTTTAATATTGTGACGAAAAAAATCGCTAAGAAAGGAATTATTATCGGAAGTCGTAAATAATAGCTAATTAATAAGATATTTTCTAACAAAGATGTTCAACAAGTAGTAACTAATGATCAAGGTACCGTTTGTTGTTATGACGTGAGCAAATGACGTCATAGTCACATTTCACACACACTGAATATGTCTGCTTCAACGGAGCGGGTGTCGAGCCAATGTTATACAGAGTGATTAATATTATATAGGTTTTCTCGTTTGAGTCAATAAAAATCCTACTTTGTCTTTGTGTGTGTGTTTGTTAACTTTGTGTTTGTTACGTGAAGTTAAATGGTTATGTTAATTATGGGCAGTGTTATCGCTTACCTTCAAGAGAGCGTCTTGCTCGTATTCTTACTCTTTTGTATGAAATGAATTGTTTTTATGGGCCAAGCCGCAAATAGTAGCTAATTAATATTATTATAAGATAATATAACAAAGATGTTCAAGGAATAGTGACTAATGATCAAAGTACCGTCCGTTGTTGTGACGTGTGCAGATGACGTCACAGTCACATTTCGGGTGTCGAGCCAATGTTGATTATACTGCCTTGTGTTTAAGCCATAATAAGTCGACATAAAAAATGATATTTTAAACAAGATTTTATAATTATGTACTGATCCTATGGCCACCTTCCAGCTCCATCATCAAATCCTGGTCACCAACTATGCTACCTAGGATTTTACAATTATGTAAAATTATAGATCCGCTACGCCAACGCTTCTTACGAGCGTATATATCGAGTGACGACCCTCTCGCTCGCACAATTTGACAAATTTTGAAATATAAATTCAAGGAATTAATTTATTGAAAATTCCTCTATACATTTCCTGCATAATATTATTGCACACATTTTAAAAGTGTTTTCAGTGAGATATATAAAAAAATGGGATGAGGAGCGATGTCGAAAAAGTTTTTTTGAAGTGAAAACTTCTTTAGCGGCGCTGAGCACTTTTTTTTGTATGGGTAAAAACTTTCAAACTCGCGTCAGGGTCACGTGATGCTGATCGAAAAAGCGTAAGATCGAGGGGAAGGGAGAGGAACTAGTATCTCCCACTCTTTCTACCGTGCCTGAGTGTGCTGCTCTGTTGATGGTGTAAAAGTCGTCGAAATTATGGATGGAAGTTGATTTTTCTGAGAGATAAAATTTAATGTAATATATAAATAACGATATAATATTATAAATAACAACATATAAATTGTCATATTTGTGTACGATAGCGCAATAAATAAACATTGTATTCTACCTCATAAATGATAGTACTTTTATACTTATAATTAAACACAACGTTAATATTGAAGTTTTCACTTCTGCCGGCACTCCCGGAGTGCTACCTTTTTTTTTTCAATAAATTAATTCCTTGAATTTATATTTCAAAATTTGTCAAATTATGCGAGCGAGAGAGTCGTCACTCGATATATACCCTCTTACGTCAATAAAAAGGGACATTTTACCAAGCTTTTAATATCACCTGTTTCGTTGACTGTACTCAAATCTTGCAGGTTAAATTTGATCCACTTCCCGGTTTCCGATTCAGCTGAAATTTTGCGTGCATGTGTAAATCAGATGACAATACAATATTATTATAACCTGATCTCATGATCTCGGAAATGGACGTACCGAGTTAGTAATTAAACGACACAACCCCATCGAGTTTAAGCTCATTTGATTCGTCTTGACGTGTACTTTGGTGCTAGATGTTAACACCCCGTCGTTTTTGCGTCGGGGGTTAAAAACACGAATGAATAATTAAACACCCTGTGTACTGTATATAGTCTAATAATACAACGCCCAGTCTGCTATAAAGGCCTCTAGGTCATTCACACGGCGCGACGTGCCCATTATTAATATTAGATGCACTTTGCACTTTCATTAGTTAAGATTTATTATGTTTAGACTTGCGGAGAAACCAGGTTTTGTTATCATAAATTTTTGGTTGGCTTAATATTTAATTTCTTAAATGAACCGTCCGTTAAAGATCAACTCCACTTGCGACTTGCGACCCCCAGTACCACATTGTCATATTTTCAAACTATACAAAACTTTAAAAGCATTTTGGAATGAAAATTTGAGAATGCACTCGCACGAAAACCGAGGTTTGAGCAATCTTTTCAGCAAAGGCAAAGATAAACAACTGAATAAAAAAAAGGTAGCACCCCGGGAGTGCCGGCAGAAGTGAAAACTTCAATATTAACGTTGTGTTTAATTATAAGTATAAAAGTACTATCATTTATGAGGTAGAATACAATGTTTATTTATTGCGCTATCGTACACAAATATGACAATTTATATGTTGTTATTTATAATATTATATCGTTATTTATATATAACATTAAATTTTATCTCTCAGAAAAATCAACTTCCATCCATAATTTCGACGACTTTTACACCATCAACAGAGCAGCACACTCAGGCACGGTAGAAAGAGTGGGAGATACTAGTTCCTCTCCCTTCCCCTCGATCTTACGCTTTTTCGATCAGCATCACGTGACCCTGACGCGAGTTTGAAAGTTTTTACCCATACAAAAAAAAGTGCTCAGCGCCGCTAAAGAAGTTTTCACTTCAAAAATGTTTAAAGGAAGCTTGTATTACATGGTAATTAAAGAACAAAATGTTTTTTTATAATCCCTACTGTTTCTAATGTACTGTTATAAAATGAAATGCAACTTCAATTTACTTCTATTTTGCATCTTTAAGTAACTCCCTGGTGAGGTTTTTCATAATAAATTAATAAAAAATTACATAACCTAAGTCACTGTCACGACATGCTTGCTCTCTAGTTGAATTCACACAAAATTGACATGCTGAAGACGCAATGGAGCGCCATTCATGTCTCTGTGTCTGCGAAAATAACTCTGCGAGCACTAGAAATGTTCTTACTATTTCGCTATTGCAGAAATATTCCACGTTTCTTTCGAGTTCCAGAAACTTGACAAAATACATAATATTTTTATATTGACTGTCAATTACCTAACCTACTGTTTCATGCTGTAGGTTAGGTAATTGACATAACATTTGTTTTTTGTCCATAATTTTAGATTATTAAAAAATATCGTATCTACACGTATTTTTTATTTGTAAATCTAATTAAAAACGTGAGTGAGAGATACAACGCTATAAAGTTGAGTGGGAGTGATAACATGTGCGATACCTACTCGAGCTAGTACAAAAAGTATCAACCTGTGACGTAGCACGTCTTCGCCCAAAAACATGAGCATTATATCTCAGCAGGTAAAACCGCTGGGTGCAGCTAGTAATCTTTATAATCCATACTCTTATGATCTGTCTTCTCGTGACTGCGGCTCATGTAACTGAGCCGAAACGGCGAAGTTGATTTTATAACGTTTTTGTAAAATTACCATTAAATACTTACGCAATAAGTCCCGACTATACCTCTCCTCTAGGTTGCCGGAAGAAGCTGGATGCAGGTCGCTTCCAACCGGTACATATGGAACTCTAAAGCCTTTGTTCAGCAGTGGACGTCCTACGGCTGAGATGATGATGATGATGAATATACACCTAATATCCCATTCTCTTGTTACAGAAGAGATTCTGAACTCCCGCACCGCACTGTGGATGTCAGCTGATGGCCACATGGTGTTGTACGCGACCTTCAACGACACCCTGGTCCACGAGCAGAAATACCCTTGGTATGGAACTGCATTGGACTCTGATGACCCAGCTAAGGTATATGCTCGCGACTTTGCCCACGTGGAGAAATCATTTCGTAGCCAACATCAATCTAAGTACTTCTAAATATATAAAAGGAAAGAGTGACTGACTGACTGATCTATCAACGCACAGCTAAAATTGCTTCACGGATTAAGTTGAAATTTGGCATACAGGTTGATTGTAAGGCGTAGACCTCCGCTAAGAAACGATTTGTCCACGCAGGCAAAGCCGCGAGTACGACATAAAACCTGTCTGTGATCTAAATTTCAATCCATTTTGTAAAGATTGCGTTGTGCAATGATAGTTTAGACGGTCTGTCAATCAGTCACTCTTTCCTGTTATATATTTCGATGCCTTGACTGGCTAAGCCCTGTATTGGCCAAATTATACTGGTGCCAATCACTTTAAGCTGACGAAAATAAAATGTTCATAGATACATCCTCCAGAACCCTGGAGTAGAAGGCGTTTCTTATGGTTGAATTACACGATTTAGTTAAAAAACGCCTATTATCTTCTTTATTTTTGGTAGACCTAATAATGAAAATAATCAATGGAGGTAATTCGCCAGGCAAGGCTAGACCATGGGTAGCATGGAGTGGTTGTACCTTACAGTGTTAATCCAAATATCTTTCTTTTCAGACATACCCTGAGATCAGGAGCGTCCGTTACCCCAAGCCTGGCACCAACAACCCTACTGTGGCGTTGACAGTCGCTGATATAGCAGACCCCAAGCACATCAGGACGAGGAGGCTCACTCCGCCGAAGGTCATACTTGAAGAAGGGTAAGCAAATGGTTTTTTTTATCTATTTTTCTACATTAAATAATAGTTCACAAAATCCTTTGGAATCCTTCATAAACATATACGTAAAACCCTACTAATTTTATAAGCGTGAAAGTTTGTAAGAATGTATGGAAGTCTGGATGTATGTTTGTTATTTTTTCACACCTAAACGGGTTGAGCTAAAATTTAGTATAGAGATAGCTTAGACAACACATAATACATAGACTACAGAGTGTATACAGCGGTTAAAATCGCAGCTAATAGAGTCATAAAATGCCGAGTTTGCACCAGTAAAGTTTGTAGCAGTGGGCTGATGATAACATGTAGCATTTGGTCAAAGTAGTTGGACCATCAGGAGAACGCTGTTTTGTGCTAAGACGATGTACATTATCTGACATTAGGTATTTCCACAGTGACTACTACTTCACCAGCGCGCAATGGGTATCCCTAACTGAGGTGTGCGTTGTTTGGCTCACTCGAACACAGAACCTCTCCGTCGTGTCCGTCTGCAAGAGCCCCATGTGGTTCTGTCAGGAGGTAAGCATCACGGGAACTACAGGGCGAATGGAACATGAAATATTAGAGAAATCTTGGAATATTAAGTGACTGAAATTGACAACAAATCAGTGTATCTAGGTGAAATAAATAAGCTTGAAATTTTGATGTACTTAACATAAGTTTCCTGGTATCATGTTCTTCCGTTCTAATAATTATGTTATTAAAACTTCTGCGCCCGTCACTTTTTAAACTGAATAATATTATTAAGAATCATGTTTCCTACTGTGGTTGTCAACTTTCTTAGTGAAGATCGTGATTTGAAGGGGTCAAAGAGCAGCTCTAAATAGAATACTTATACTTAATATTATGCAAACATTACAATTCTTTGCTAGGGCAAGAATCTCTTCCCGTAAATCGACACAAATTGTAAACTGACTGCTGCACACAAAACAATGAAAACATCTACCAATTAACAAATGAAAAATGAAAACACCCTTCACCAGGTATACAGAATAACGTCAGGCACAGAATCCTGGGTGGAATCAGCCCCGGCTCCTCTCTGGTCTGCCGGCGGAGGAGCATTAGTAACCCTCGCCCCAGTTAGAGACGGTCCAGCCGGTCTGTTCCGCCATGTTGTGCGGACGGAACACAATGCTCACGGACCGAGGGCGCTGCCACTCACGCATGGCAGCTTCGATGTTGTGAGGCTGCTGGCGTGGGACCATGCTAACCAGCACATGTAAGTTTAACTCGCTATAAAGCTTCCGGATTTCCATAAGTATTTATACCATCATCATCATCTCAGCCATAGGACGTCCACTGCTGAACATAGGCGGGAGGCCTATGGATTTGGACTTCCTTATGTACCGGTTGGAAGCGACCTGCATCCAGCGTCTTCCGGCAACCTTTATGAGGTCGTGTGGGTGCCTTGTACCTTGTGAGTAGACGTCCTACGCTTCGTTATATATATAAATAAATAAAATCACTAAGATAGACTAAGAGGTCAGTAACACCCAAGCAATGCCCTTGGTATTGGAAGTATCAATAGTTTTAAGCGTCTCATTGAGATAGAGTGCCTGTAGTGCTGCAGAACTTACTGTGAATACTAACAACTACCGCTGACCACTCTATTTTTAGCCATACATAGTATTCTTTTATCTGTAGCTATGCGTACTATTATGTACTATGTACAATAACGTGACCTGACTTCGATACCAAGTTCTGCGTAATATTGCATCGCACTGGTCATTCCTATTTTCTATATGATCTAGTCTTTTTTCGACTAAAATTATCAGAAACTTAGTAAAAATTACCAGAAAATGTCCTAAAACGCCATATTATTATATTATCTTTCAGTACGTCAACAACCTCATGGAAAACGACAAATTTAGTTGTAATCTAAGTTATGCGCAATTATGATCGTTGGCTCGGCTTGGAGCCTAACTCCGATACGCTGATGATAATGGCCTGGACACCGGCCAATTGGAATTAGGCTGCATTTTGTAAAGCCTAAGTATAGATCATACCAGCTGTAATATTTTAGAAAGAGTAAAGGTGGTAAATATTAGCGCTAAAACCGACAATTGTTACATCAATTTTTCTGTAATGTGTAGTTTTTAAGCTTATTCTATTGTATTTATGATGTTTAATAAAGTGCTTTCTATTCTTTTCTATATGGAAAACGTTATATTTTTTATGCAAGTAGAAATGAGAATTGAGTCACGCGAATTTGCTCGTGCGCAAGTGGAAATTCCAGGTCCCCACTGCCCATATTATATTGCGTCGAAAAGCTGATGATGTACTTACTTGACTACTTTACTTACTTACTTTTTTTGTACTATTCTATTCTAAGCATCGCGTGATCTCACAACAGACATACTTGTTTCTATTTAATCAGATACTACCTGGGCATCCCGGAAGGTAAACCAGGGCAGCAGCATCTGTACAGAGTTTCCTCTGAAGCACCACGAGCAGGATCACCTCAGAAACTGCCTTATTGCGTCACTTGCAATTCACAGGTAGGTACTATTTTATTCATTCACTCCAGAATCCAAAACATATCTAACTACTCACTGTCTCATCGTACCAAGGATTGAACGATACAATAATTCGTACAAGTCCATGCCAAAAACTTATGGACTTTAATTATTTCATCTTGTAAGGAAACTGGAGAAGGATTTACTCGGAAGATAACTTTCATATTGATAAGTAGGTCCTCCGGCCCGAATGAGCCTTTTAATATTAGGGGGTACGCTCAGAGGAACCCGTTAATGACTGTGGACAACCACGGCAGCTCAATCACTCTTAATTTGCACCATAAGCTAAATAACATTTCTCCGGTCGTGTTTCCCAATGTGCACTTTAACAGAGGTTATCTCTACATCTTTTTATAACAGCCATCACCGTCAATAAACCTGGAGTTCTATGGTAACCTGGCGTCGTCAGGAGACAGCGCGTGGGACACCGACTGGGACGAGGATTTGCCGCCTACGTCACCATCGCCTAATAAGAAGAAGAAGAGACGACATCCTGGTATGAAACTGAGGGCCCATGGGCTATCGCACACTGGTCTACTATTAAACGACTATCTCTATTAACCGACAAAAATAAAAGTTTCTTAGAAACATAGAGCGGTAAAGTTAAAAATGCATTTTTATTTTTAGCTTTGTCACGCCAATATAGGCCCCCTAGTGATCAATTTTTGCCATCATTCTGCTATTTCAAAATCTGATATAAAAAAATCACGAAATCCTTTACACTTGGAAATAAAAACACCCTGATACACACCACACCACACTGCCACATCTCTTCTAATGCAAAACTTATATTTCTAGAGGGAATGCCCCAAAACCTGCCGTGTTTATACCACGAGGCGCACTTCAGTCCATCGTCAGCGTACTTCGTGCTGGAGTGCCTTGGGCCGGGAGTGCCCACATCCAGCCTGTTCAAGATAGCCCTGCCTGAGCCCAGGCTGGTCGTGCACTTGGAGAATAATACTGTTGTTAAGGTAACTATAGTGTCCATTGTCCATCATCAACAACGAAGTATGCTGCTGTTGGAATGTCTAGGCCCGGGCGTGCTCACATCCAGCTTATTCAAGATAGCCCTGCCTGAGCCCAGGCTGGTCGTGCACTTGGAGAATAATACTGCTGTTAAGGTAGTTATAGTGTCCGTTATCAGCAACGAAGTATGCTGCTGTTGGAGTGTGTAGGGCCAGGCGTGCCCACATCTAGCCTATTCAAGAGCCTTACCTGACCAAAGGCTGGTCGTGCACTTGGAAAATAATACTGCTGTTAAGGTAAATTGGTGCTGATCTCCTGAGATACAATTTTGGTATAAAAAGCTGGTCAAATGTACGTAGTAGGTAATAGTTTCTATTTTTAGGTCAAACACTTGGAGGCATATATCATGTAGAAAGTATGCACCAAAACAAATCATCAACGTACCAAAATCATAACTTTGGATAACTACATATTCATACTACTATACTACATAGTCTTGACAAATCAGACAAATTTAAGTTTTTTATTTTGGAAATTCATCAATAAATTTAATTACGACTTTTCAAAACTAAGGGAAAGGTTAACAATTCGTTACAGTCTTATTGTTCCAACTTACCTTGGTCTAATATCGAAGTCACATAATAACTGTGATTATTATTTAAGTCCCTAAATGACCAACGTACAAACTTCTGTTCTTGTTACAAAATACCTATCGTTTCCACAGGAGAAGCTATCATCCATTGCGTTACCAACACCTCGAACATTCTCCGTGCAACTGTCGAGCGGTCACACGGCGCGAGTGAGGTTGCTTCTACCGCCAGGATTGAGAGAAGATGAGGTCACCAAGTATCCACTTGTACTTAAAGTGTTAGTTATTTTATTATAGCTACTAGTTCTAGGAATTATGATACTTACGTCCTAGTTTCCAGGCAATTATTTTAAATTTTTCGATGTACAGGATCTAATAAATCCACAAATTTATTCAGTGCTATATTTATGAAGAAGTGACTCATTCAAACCCTGTGTTGTTTAATGCACCCCATGAAAAATATCTAACGCGTTGTTGTTATGAAACAAGTCCAAGTTTTCCATATTACCAGACCATACAATTCAGTTGTTTGGATATTCAATAAACTTCAGAAATCCAAAAGATGTTAGTTTTTATTCGTGTCAATCCCTACACATTTTTTCTACCTTTTTATTTTCCCGTAGTTTTACAGTTTTAGATAAACAAAAATCCTATTTTTTGTGTGTATCTAGTCACGGAGCACCAGGCTCGCAGCTAGTGACAGAGCAATGGAGCTTGGACTGGGAGTCGTTAGCAGCGGGCGCTGGGGCAGTCCTCGCCGCAGTAGACGCGCGAGGTGCAGGAGGGCGAGGCCTTGGAGCTCATCACACATTGCACAGAAGGCTCGGGACTGTTGAGCTTGCCGACCAGCTGGAAGTAGCCGAGTAAGTCATAACTGAGTACTAGGCTCACAGAAAGTGCTGGAGCTATGAGGGTTCGCTATTGATTTGTCAGGAACTGTGCACATAATATCAGATACAATCATCTTAAAACGAGGTATTCTCGACTGAGATTCCACTAGATGGCCTTGTCTGTATTAACCTCTAAAACAGCAATTTGGCAAGGTTTGGTTCGCTGGAAGTGGCCAGAGAAGATAAAGATCAGAACACAAATTATATAAAAGCTAACGTGCTTTTAAAGGAAGGCTTAAAAGATAGCCAAAAAATACAAACCACCCAAAAACCTACTTCTGAATTCTGAAATGTTTTTGAAAGAAACAAACTTTGCTGTCTTATGACTTACTAGTCACAAATCTAAAGTCATTTCACTGAGAGGAATATATGGCAGGTCCACTAAAAGATCATAATATTAAAATTAACGTTCTTTCCCACCAGATATCTCCGCGACTCCCTCCATTTCATAGACGCCCGTCGGGTGGCGGTATACGGTCGCGCGCACGGCGGGTTCCTCACGGCGCTGGCGCTGGCGAGCCCGCTCAATGTGTTCCACTGCGGTATTGCGATCACGCCTATAGTGCGCTGGCGGTATTATGGTAAGTTCTTTATAGCTCTACATGTTTGAATTTTGAATATCTTTTTTGAGTTTATGGTAGCCTGGTACTTCAAACTTTTTCTTGGTATTATGGTATGTATTATTGCTACAATTATTTGAACATCTCTTACTCAAACTCAAACTCAAACTCAAAATTCATTTATTCAAATAGGCTACAATGGAGCACTTTTGCAAGTCAATTTTACATTTTATTTTAATATTCTACCGCTCACGGTTTATGGTAGCCTGGTACCTCAAACTTTTTATCTGAACAAGTGTTTGATAGTCATGTCCGCTAAATGTGTTCCACTACGGTATCGCCATAATTATGAACATCTCCTTAAAATTTATGGTAACCTTTGAACAAGTGTCTGAAAGTTACGACGCTCAATATGGAACGTAAATCCCAAAATGAGTATGGCCTTTGACAATAAGTTCAACTTGGAATTATTCTGGAACACCTTATACCTGTCCTCGGGGATAATGTTGAACTTTCTTCCCGTAGCGACTTTAAAACGTAATCTTATCTTCAATAACTTTGTTTTTCTTCCCAGCATCAGCCTATGCAGAGCGTTACATGGGCTTCCCCAACGCAACAGGCAACTACCGAGGGTACGCAGACGCTGACGTCACGAAGCAAGCCGCGGCACTTCATGATAAAATGCTGCTGTTAGTCCATGGAACAGCCGATGATAATGTTCACGTGCAGCAGACTATGGCTCTGGCTAAGAGCTTGGCTGACCAGGGGAGCATGTTTAGACAACAGGTTAGTTTGAAAGACTATAAGAACTACACACACAATGATACCTGGAAACTTCTGCATGATAAACCAGCTAGTGCCGTCCAAACGAACGTTACTTGACGGTTAGAACAAATAAAATTTTCTACGAGAAGTTACAACTAGCGGTCTCATTTTCCGCAAGACACCGGGCCCGTCTTTCATTTTGCATCCACGTGAAAGAAACTCTGTTCATCGACTTTTCTCTGCTTCTGTCAGGTGACTTAGTGTATAGCCCTTTTCAGAACTTGTAATTTTGTTTTGTTCTAGATCTACCCAGACGAAGGTCACTCGCTGTCCCGGGTACGTCGTCACATGTACAGAACGATGTCAGCGTTCCTTGACGAGTGCTTCCGCAAACAAGTGCCTCCCGAGACCAAGGCCGGCCTCAGGAACGGAGGCAACCTCGACTGAGACACGTGGCGCGACGAGGAGCTCGCTCTATGGTGAGACTTACTTTAATATCTGATGTCCTGGTACTCTAGCCTGTGAGAATACGAGTATGTGTGTCCAGTGTCCATGATGAGAATATGCCGTCCTCGTGGACTAAGTTCCTCGTGCAACTTTTAAACAGCTCTATTAACAGTTTCTTAAATATCTGATGTCCTAGTACTCTAGCCTATAAGCATTTCCCGTCCATGACCAACTTTTAAACAGCTAAAACTAAACAGGTCTATTAAAACTTCCTAAAGGAAGTAACCTATCGGTATCGGCAGTATAGTAAACTATCTGATGTCCTAGCCTATAAGCATTTCCTGTTTATTAACAACTTTCAAACAACGAACAAATACACGGACCTACTAACACTTCCTTTATTATCTGATGCCCTAGTACTCTAGCTGAAAGATATCCATCGGGGTTACTCCACAAAACATATCCTTAAAAAAAAACAAACAAACCCATCGAAAAGCCAAAGCAAACCAAAGCCTATATCACATTATATGATAATAATATTTGATACTCATTCAAAGCCGAAATCTAGAACATTGCCGAAGAGAGTAGCAGAACCAGTCATATAAGTTGAAAGAAAGGAGCTAAGAGTCTTGCGCAAAATTTCCCCATTCTTTTGTTTTCTATTTTTTGCCCCGCTTACCAGTAGGTACGAGTTTTTTTCATTTCATAATGACCACTTGGTGTCTCAGTTTCTCTTAGTAGTCAAGTTATTTCATTCTGCATGTTAAGATTCTGAGTCTTGTTTCTAACGATTTGTTTTCTTTCCAGGTAGCGGAATAAAAAAAAATCTATCGAAGAAACTATCACTTTGTTTGACCACAATACCTGTAGTACAAGTTTCCATATCTACGAATACATCGTCAACTGACATGATAATGTATTTTGATAAAACTTTTAGAGGATCCTCGTCTTTTGCGTACTTTTGTGTGTTTAATATCAACAATGATATTATATATCTTGTGATCTAAAAATATCGTTGACTCTTGAAATGTCTTCACTTTTAATAATATTTCTACTAATAAGAGTATGACATTTTTAGATCGAATTGCGGAGTAATTGTATGTGTGCGAAAAAATCGAATAAATTCACTAAAGCACACGTGCTAAGAAAGAAGTGTGGCCGGTTTTGGCTAAAAAATTATCTATTAAGAAAAAAAGTTTTTCTTATAGCGAGTTACTAGAAACTAAAAAATGCTTTTCTCCCAAACTTTCACCTACTTTTTAAATAGTACTTGTTACCTTTACGGTACCTATATTCTTTTTTATTAAAAGTTACATTTTGTTATTTTATATCTGTATGCCATGTAAAATATTCGCGATTAAAATATTCTAGTAATTATTAAACTATTGATTTTATTTTGATTAGCGAAATAAAAGTTTCACGAAAATTTTGAGCTAAGAACAAAAGTGTAATAATGTGAAAATATAGAGATGAACGAGTTAAAAAACAATAAAACATTTAATAATAAGGTTGTGCGAACATAAAATAACGAAACTGTTACTGCGTTTTTAACTTTAAAAATAACTGCTTAAAATAGCAGGCACAATTTGTGCGATTTATGGAAAACGAGAGATTGAAAATAAGAAAAGCATTGAACAAAATAAGGCTGCGTTGCCTTCGCATTACGTAAAATACAAATAAGAATTGGAACAAGTTTTCAATTGATATAAAACTTGAACAATGTGTGTATACTCGATTTTAAATAACAATTATCTTCGATTAGCGACGAATTAAGGAATTGATAGCTTAGATCTTTAGTCAATGAGTTTGTGATCTTAGAATAGTACCTTTTAAATTCTATCGATTAAATCTGTTTACATGAAATATATAACTGGCCTTTTAAAAGTATCGTGTGTGTAGACTATTATAGAACAGCTCTTCTCCTATAAAGTTACTTTCTTTAATAACTTTTATTTAGAATTTACCAGGTAGCCATATACGCTGTCTCATAGCATCCCCAACTGTCATGCAAGTAAAGGATCCTATTTGATCTAATCATCTCATTGACTTCATAATATTTGCTTCGTAATATTTTGTAACACCGAAATCCGACGACGAAATAAATTCAAGGATATCGGTACCAGAGTTACGGAACTTAAGTGGAGCTGGGCAGGTCATGTGGCTAGACGTGGTGATGGCAGGTGGTGTCGCTTAATGACAGAATGGTGGCCGATATTAGGACATAGGAATCCGGGTCGACCGATTGCTAGATGGACCGATGACATCAGGAGAGTGGCGGGAAATTAATGGATGAGGGCGACAAGGGACAGGGGAGAATGGCATAATCAAAGGGAGGCCTATGCCCAGCAGTGGGCTATTGAAGGCTGATGATGGTGATGAATATTTTGCAAGCAATCTGACTTACTTACAGTTTGAGAAATGGGACAAAAGTAGCTAAGGATAGGTACCATAAGGATGTAAGGAGTGCTATGGGACAAGTCCAGCCAATAAACAGCTACCGTTACTTAATAATATCTAAAATTATTGTCAAAAACGTGTGAACTCCTGATGAAGGACATCGAAATTGTCCGAAACAGTGGATGAGATATTCTCAGCAATACTAGACATGAGTTGTGCCGTTTTGTTATTTTATTATACAAGTATTACTTTTTCTTCGAAAACAGTTACAAAATATGTGATTTTTGTTTATATCGATGAAATTGTGTATTTACATTGTATTTTGATTAATGATTTATTTAAGAGAACTTTCAGGCTAAATGTTTCATGTAAACATATTTAATCAATGGTCAACCACAATAACTTAAGTAGACTTAGAAAATAACATTATTGAGAATTAAGTGTATCATCAGATACAAATGCCGTAATATTATGAAATCCATAGACTCCAATTATTGTAACTTAGCCACTGTAATACTAGCTTAATGACGTCATAACGTACAGCTAAAGCTATGGCTGTAAGCTATGGCAGTTGCTCGTTTATAAATGTCGTCGACAATCGAGTTTATAGCCCAAATATTGGGATTAATAATATGTTGTAGGCAGACATAATTTGATTTTACGCAGACTTTTGCACAAACCTCTGATTTTTATTTTTACTTGTAAACAATAAATGTTATTGCAAAACACGTATTTATGATACTACTAGGACTAACTCAAGTAAATTCTTCGCTTAAGCTATGGTTTAGTCGTGGTACAATCGTAAGTCCGCGTTTTATAATAACACCATAATTTGGTACTATAAAACACATTTTAAATATAAATTATTTTCGGTTGTAGTTATTTTTAAAATAACGTTGAAAAATAGCATATGCTTAATTGCTATCAAGAATATTTTCGACATCCCTAATTTGATTTGGGTGTTGTAGAGTTGTTCTTATACTAAAAAAAACAGTTTTATTTATAGTTACTTAACTGTTCGCAAGATATTATAAGCGTTATTATAAATTTACAAATAATCTGAGGATTTATAATGTTTGACGAAGGTAAAGTGTAACTTCTAAATGACAAATAATTGTATGTACAGATTTAAGAATAAGCTTCGGTTCAATTTAGATATAAGGTGATATTTTTTAAGATGGCGGATGTATGGACTATCTGTAATTTAATAAGTCATAAAATCTCTCTAATTCACGGTATTTCGAAGAAATGGTGGACGATTTATTAACAAGGTGAGACAATGTACCACAGAAATTTTAATACGTAAAAAATGGCTGCCCTATTTTTTTGGTATTAATATTTCTGTAAAGAAATTAAATCACAGTTGCGAGATTATAATAAAAAAATTGTAAAAAAGAATTCAATGAAATTCATTAGAATAGCTAGTTCAAATTAATTATTGATAAAATCAGTATTAAAAATAATAAAATTGCTCATTTCTAGAATTTCGACTGTTCTTCCTAGTCATTTCATTAATATTAGTGATAAATAATAAATTTAAAGACCAATAGTATTATTAAAATATTTTATTAAAATTTTAATCTTAATAGTAAAAATTTTAAATTAGTGATCTGGGAAATTAGTGCGAATAGCATTTTGAAAAATAATAAAATAGTTGTTATTCGATATAGCAATAAAATATTGTAAATTAATATAATAATTTCATATAAATAGGTACTTTTACTGTGTAAGCACTCTTCCAATGCACACATAAAATTAAATAAGAATTTAAAAATATGATATAAAAATAAGTATACAAAAACTTTTCTAAACACGTTTCGATAAAAAATCTTGCAGATACTTAATAATTACCAATAATATTTAATACAAAGAAAATTAATAGACACATTGATATCGAAAAGTTGTGAAAAGAGAAAAGGAATGACCAAATCGTGTAAAAAACGAGATAGAAGATATCCGTTTAGAATTATTTTCAAGAGGCGCAAATAATACCTATAACTGCGGGTTTAAAATTTAAAATATGCTTTAAATTGTTCTATGATATATAGTAAGCACTTAACACTTGTCCATAGTTATATCTGTCTACATTTAAGACACTAAATTGTTTTAATAATTACATAAATAATAACTCCTTGAGTAGCGTTTTTTATATCATTTAAAAATAGCTCAAAACGACAAAAAGCCCAAGTGCCAAACTCAACACCACAATTTGCAAAAATAAAAAATATTCTTCTATTAGGCAGCATAATATATATGAAAATAATAATTTAATCTAAATTAATTCATTTAAGTATCTATTCCAGGCTGGTCCTGATATTTCATAAATTTTAAATTAAGAAAATATGTATTGAAAATAGCATGTTTTGATATTGCTTATTTTAGCGTACAAAAATAGCAGTTCATTTAGTAGCCGTTATTAAAATTGCTTATCTCTAGTAGACCGCTTTCTAAGTTTTCATGAAAAATGTACTTAAACTGAAAAAATAAAGTTTTGTAAAGTATGTGTTGTAAGATATACGCACAGATTGTGATTTTTGCCTTATTGGTGTTCTTGATGTATTTCAGTTATAATTTTATTGCTAAATTAATAATAAATAAAAGGTAATTTAAAATAAGTTCGGTCGTAAACTACTGGCTTCATAGAATTAATATTAAAAAGTCTGATAAATTCAAGTCTGTATGATGGCAGCCATATTGAAAAAAATGGCGGATCAAAAATTTTTTTGCAGATTACGTTTTCATGTTAACATTATATATATAATATATTATTTTTGCCTTATTTATTATAAAAATTAGCAATAAAATTATTAAAAACAAAAAGGCAATGGTGCATTCGCTTTGTGATTTCAATATTGTAAATATTAAACTGTTAAATTAAGCTGTTTTCTTGACGAAAGAAAGGAAAAGAAGTTCGATCATAGTCTTAAAAATCTGAAATATTTGGTTTAAAATGATAAGTTCAACATTTAATTTTAAAACTTAAAATATATTTTTTTGTTGCTAATTGACAATTTTAACATTATTATTTATTTATTACTTGTTTCAAGGATATTGGTAATTCAGTATATTTCTCGGAGGTGATCAGTAATTATTTATTTATTGATCTAAGATTTCTGCCAAAAAAAATTTTTTCCTAGTCTATACTGTCCCATTTCTGGGCAAAGACTCCCCCAAATCCCTCCACGCGTCTCTCTCCTGCGCCACCTCTGGCCAGTCAGTCTGGTGCGCGTCTAGATCGTCTCGCCACCTTTTTCTAGGTCGGCCTCGACGACGCCTTCTGTCTTGTGGTGCCCACTCTGTACAGATCCTTGCCCAGCGGTCGGGGTGCAAACGACTATCATGACTAACCAAAAATAATTATATCTATCTTTAACAGGGGCTGGCAAATGAACCAGCAACACGTCGACCCATTGGGATCTATTGTGTTTTAAAAAAATAATTATAATTATAAATAATTATATAAAAAAAATAGCCTTAATGCTGTAGAACACTTTTATTAACCACAGATCGGCCACAAGCTGATCTACACAAAATCTAAGTGCTCCAAACCACTGTTGATGGCAGAGTGCCCAGAATGCTGGCAGCATTAGTTGAATGGCAATACTTACGTTGGGCCGTTTATGTTTTTATAATCGAGATTTAATTAATTACGAAAAACAAAAAATCTGAATACGTAAAAGAAATGTATAGAATTATCAATAATCCAGTAAATTTTTTATCTATTATTTTTATTATTTAATTAATTATATTTAATTGTATGTTTTTGGTGACAAGAACATGAATGAAACATAGTATTTTTAAGATAATTGAACTTAGGGACCTAGTTAGAGTTTTCCGTAGAATAATAAAATCATTTGCATCGCGCATTAAATTCAAATCTGTAATGTATAAGATTTTTACAAATCTTTTTCACAACAATATTTCAATATAACTTCTTTCCGCACAATAATTATAATAAATATTGTTTTAGATTTAAAAACTAATCTATTATTGTATAAAACTGTTATTTAATGAAGTTATTAGTTATTTAATAAAATAGTTTTAGATCCCACGGTCGTCAGATTTCACTTATTTTGTTAAAAAAAATGGACAATACGAAGCGACACGTAAGATAAAAACAAAATTTGCTGCCATCTACATTAGGTTCACCATACCCGCGTTACAAAACATTCGAAAAAAAGGTGTTTCGCATCATCATTCGGATTTATTAACGTGTCGTGCATTAGAATTGCTACCGATGAATTTAAATACACAAGAAATTAATTAAAACAGAAATGAAGAATGCAATGTGAACCTAATCGTTTGTAAACTGTAAAAATGTAATACACACGAGTGAGCTTACCGATGCCTCGTTTTTTAGCAAGTTCGTTAGTTTTTTCGTCTATACCTGCTACAATGTAGTGTAGGCACTACCTATTACCGTTTCTTAATATAAGTAAGATCTAACGACCGTGGTATCTTGCTCTAAAAGCTTTCATTCACAAGTGCTTTTAAAGTTCACTGCAATATTTGCAAAGATTGTTTATTCTCTTGTTGATTGTTTGAAAATAGGTGTTAGAGCCTTCGCACACGATGCTTATCTATCATTATTGGGATTTGTTTAAAGGAGGACATAAATTTGTCCTTAGGTAAAGATTATAGACGAGTTTTACCTGAAATAAAACGCATATTAAAATACCTTACTAGAAATAACTTAAAGCCAGTATGTGTCCAGTTACGGTCAAGTAATTTAATAATATTGGTCACGTCTAAAACAATCTACATAACGATCTACTGCTGATCTACACAGCATAAGTTATGTATATTAAAAACAAGTGAAATTTAAAAAAAAATACTTTTTTAAAACAAGCTTTAATTATTGTTATCATCTTGCATCATAAAGTACTCGTCAAGACGAATCAAATGAGCCCAAACTCGATGGGGTTGCGTTGTTTTATGACAGAGTTGGCCCTTGGCCACCTTCCAGCTCCATCATCAGATCAGCTCGATGTCATAAAAATATTGCATTGTCATCCGATTTACACACGCATGCAAATTTTCAGCTCAATTGGAAACCGGGAAGTGGGTCAAATTAAACTTGCAAGATTTGATTACAGACAGACAGACAACAGACAGGTGAAAGTAATATAAAGCTTGTAAAAACGGCTGAGATTACGCACTAAGTATATTGGCGGGGACGCATTACGTCACTATACTGTACAAAATGTGTGATACCGGAGTTCGGCCAGTCAGTGACGTCCAAACTCGTTTCTCTATCAAATTTTCAAACCAAAATGTGTCCAATATTTTTTACTAATCTACATTTTTTTTTTTTTTTTTAATATTTCAGGACAACTCACACAGCGCCACCTAATCCCATACTAAGCAACTTAATGCTTGTATTATGGTGATTAGGATAACGGATATAATACTTATATACTTTTCTTTTGTAAATACATACTTATAATAGATATTGAAAACCACCCAGACCAGAAACAAATACCTGTGGTTCACACAAATATTTGCCTCATGCGGGAATCGAACCCGCAACCTTCTGCGTTGCAAGCGGGTATTATCCCACCGCGCCACAGAGGTCGCCTTTATTATTATGGACACTATATTACCCGTAGCATGCCAAATAGAATCCCGACAAAACTTCAAGAGTAGAACTGTCATCCCATACATTCACAAAAGTACAACGTATGGGATGACAGTTCTACTCTTGACATTTCTGCGGGATCCCGTATGGCATGCTACGGGCCCAGTGGCCGTAGCATGACACAAGGGATCCCGACGAAACTTCAAGAGTAGAACTGTCATCTCATACATTGTACTTTTGTTTGAATGTATGAGATGACAGTTGACTTGACAGCAAGACAAGTCTACGCAGCGTCTGTGCTTGAGGGGCTATTTTCTATTTAACCTGCCCCTCAAGTACAGACGCTGCGTAGACTTGTATTGCTGTCAAGTCAACTGTCATCCCATACATTCACAAAAGTACAATTTGAGTACAAAGTATGGGATTACAGTTCTACTCTTGAAGATCCCGTGTGTCATGCTACGGCCACTGCAAGGATAGATAAGCCGATTTTGCTACAAAATAATAATAATTAAAACGTGAGCCAATCGTATGCGAAGGTTCTTATTTAGTGCTCGAGCTAAGGAAATGTTTCTAGGTAACCTTACCTACTTGTTACACGTTCACTCCATTGAGATCTAAAGTATTATGAAATCAATAAATAGATTATTATCTTGAAATTGTAGTATTATTTGTTTTACACCCTAAGGTAAAATATTTGGTAAAAAAAACCGGACAAGTGCAAATCGGATTGTCACTTTTGCCACAGAGGGTTTCGGCAACTAGTCAACAACTAAAATCGGCAACTCATCAACTAGAGTCGGCAACTCTAGCCCCAGCTCGAGTCAGCTACTAGAGTCGGCAACTAGAGTCGTCAACTTGAGTCGGCAACTCGAGTCGTCAACTCATCAAATAGATTCGGCAACTCGAGCCTCAGCCCGAGTCAGCTACTAGACTTGGCTACTAGAGCCAGCAACTCGAGTTGGCGATTCAAGTCAGCAATTCAAGTCGGTAACTCGAGTCGTCAATTCATCAACTAGAGTCGGCAACTCGAGCCCCAGCCCGAGTCAGCTACTAAAGTTGGCTACTAGAGTCAGCAACTCGAGTCCGCAACAAGAGTTTGCTAAAGATAATATGCAGTGACTTGATAAGATTAGAACAACAAGATGAGATGAGATGGGTTGCTGTGACGAGAAGAGATGAAATGCTGTGACGAGACGAGATGAGATGATGAGATACGACCATCACGTCACCGTCACGTCGCTACTTATTTGTTTCGTATTTGAAAGAAGAAAGAGAGTTATAAACTTAGTTATTGCGCTTCATGAACGGCGACTCGGCATTTTCCTTTCTTGTTGTTGACTAAAAAATTACTTGGATGAACTTCAGTTTTTTGATGGTTTATTTTTTGATAAAATGTTTCATTTCCTAAAATCTAAAATTTATTCATTAAAACCTATTAAACCTATTTAAGATAAACAAAACCAGCCTAAATTGGAAAGGTCAGTCAGCTAAAAATGCCCGAGGGTCAAATATTTGAGAATAGAACCTATTTCCGTCGCCCTTCGCCCCCAACCTTGCATCTGCAGTCAAATATATGGAGATAAATTTGGATAGACGAGAATGGAATGGAAATGAGACCAATTGGTAAAGATGTCTGGCGTTTGAAGAAAAATCCAAAATATCATCATACTAGCTGCAACCAGTTATTTTACCCGCTTTACTGTAGCCGATGTGTTATTCAAGGGTCTAAGCCATCTCTATACCAAATTTCAGCTCAATCGGTCCACCTGTTAAGGCGTGAAAGAGTAACAAACATACATCCGCACATTATATGACTTAAGACTATAAGTGAACAGAGGGCCTTATGGCTATCGCCAAACGACATGTAACCAATACAATCCATAGACAAAATTGCGTACATTACAGTAAAATAACAAACGCAGCAATGTACTTTTTTTGTTGGCGAGATTTGCACAGTTTCTAACTTTTCATTTGGGGATTTTATAGCATCATTTCGTTTAAAACGTTTTAAACCCGTTTATTTTACATTTATAAGGCCTAAAAGGGTCTTTATGGGCCAATATCGCAACCCTATTGTGTAATTTACGCCCATCGCACGGCTTTCGCGAATTTCGTAATACCCCCATGGGACCACAACAAAGAACGATCTCACAAACCAGTGGTTTTCAACATTTTGTTCAAGTTCTTGAAGCCTCTTGAATGCACCTGCAGAGAACCTACAAAACGTGACCTCCAAAGAAAGCACGACCTTTGCCCAGTGTCAAGTGTAGGCATAAAGGTGCGACCGTGACACAGCTTAGTCCCAATAGGTCTCACAGTCTCATTCGCGCTTGTCAAAAATGAAACTGGGTACAGATAGCAAAAGCTACCGTGCTTTTGATATTACAGTATTTTGACTCCCTAGAAGAGGTCGAAGTCAAGGTCGCGCGAGTTTGCGTCGCGTTTGACAGGGATCGGCAAGATGCGAGGTGCCAAATAGACGTTTTATGCAGTAAGCTTCCGAAGTTACTGGGCTAAAGAGACTTAACATCTTATGACTCTTGAGAAATCTTAAGTAGTACTGTACTGATTATGAGCAGCGTTATCGCTTAACATCAGGAGAGCGTCTTGCTCGTCTTCTACTTCATCTCATAAAAAAAAAATGGTTGTAAATTAGAAAAATATCACAAAGTATGTAATTCTTTTTGATATTTTGAGTAACTCCCAATAAAACACAAGGTCTATTCGCACCTCGCTGCCTACCGAACCCTACCGACATATGTGTGAATCCGCGCGACCTTGAGTTTGACCGCTTCTAGGGAGTCAAAATACTGTATCTCTCTTTACCGTGGCAAAACCAAGCTTGATTATAACAGCAATCCTAGTAACTGCGGGGTCTTACGGGGACGTCAAGTTGTCATCCATAGCCCAATTACTTTAGCATAGATAAATGGGGTAAATTTTCTAATAAAGCAACTATCTTTCCCGTTTTGATGGAGAATCACTCCGTAATTTTTTATAATTTTTTTTTGATGATTTCCGTGATTTTATTATACTTCGTAATATTATAAATACTGTGATTAGGTACAAAAATATCTTCAATTCGGAAATCAACTAAATATTGGTAGAAAGCTGAAGTTTTCGTATAAATTAATTTTAGAATTCTCGACAAAAAATTAGTCAGATTCCCAACTAGCAAACTTGGGATCAAACCTACTATAGTCTGAAATAAAATCCAGCAGATAAATACGATACCCGTTTAAAATTAATATGTTTCTGCTATCCGTACAGCAGTGTACAAAACAAGAGAGTGAATGCGGGTGCAGAGTTCAAGGCCGTCGCCTAATATACTTCGAAGCTTCCGCGTCTCCCGAGAGTTGGCAATAGGTGTGCCTACTTCACTTGATATTAGATGCCTTAGTTTAATCTTTGGAACTATGTACCTAGTCAGGTCATAAATTCTGTCACATGTTTAATATAAAATTATTGGAACAAGTTTATTTATTATGTAACCATTTATATACCAAAATGAACTTAACAAAACATAGATTCTTATGACAATAAAGTTTATTCAAAATGACCTCCGTGATTTTGAATACAGGCCTTCAATCTGCGCGGCCAGTCGTCTATCGCAGCACGAACGAGGTCCATGTCAATATCGGCTGCTGCCTTAATCAAGGATGTCTTGAATGACTCCAAATTGGGATGAGGCTTTGAGCACGCCTTTTCCTCCAAGTGTTGCCATATCTTGTAATCTAACGGACTCAAATCTGGACTGGAGGAGGGCCAGTCTTCGTGCCGAATGAAGTCGATTTCACGCGCCGCCAGCCAGTCTTGTGTGCTCTTCGCTCTATGAGCTGGCGCCGAATCTTGTTGGAATACCCAGTGCCTGTTATTGAACATGGTATGAGAAACAGGTTCCACAAGGTTCGTCAGGACTGTATTTTGATACACAACTGCATTCGTTTTTACACCTTTCTCACAAAAATGTACCTCTGTTAAGCCCCAATAAGAAACTCCCAACCATACCATGAGCGAGGATGGAAAATGAAAAAAAAAAAAAAAAAAAAAAAAAAGGATGGAAAATGACCTCGTTGGACACGCGGAATACGGTTGCTCGCTTCTTCACTACTGTGTGCGTACACCTTATCATTTTGTTTGTTGTAGCTCTCTTCTACGGTAAAAATTTTTTCATCCGAAAAAAGAATTTCTCGATATTTTTTTCTCGCGTACCGCTTCAACAAAGCGCGGCATCTCTTCAGTCTCAGGTCCATTAGACGAGCATTTAAACGATGTCCTGTTTTTCTTCGATATGCCCGAAGCCCTAAGTCTTCATTTAACACCCTTTTCACCGTGGTTCTGCTTAACCCCATCTGAAGGGCCAACAGTTTCTGCTTACGTTTGGGATTTCTTTGAATTCGCGCCTTCACAGCTTTTATCACTGCTGGAGTCCTAACAGACCGAGGGCGACCACTTCTTGACCTGTCATCTACACTAGAGTCTTCATTGTATGGTTTGATGGTACGATAAACGAATCTTTTGGTTATATTCAAATTTTTCAGTATGTCAAAAATTTGAATTGGCGCGTAACCGCAACGATGCAACGCAATAACTGCAACACGGTCTTCTTTAAGCGTCCACTCCATATTTAAAAATGAGTAAAATTCTAAAAAGTATACATTTTTATTTTCATGAACAATTCGAAATTCGAATTCAATAAACTTTTTTGTGGCCAGCATTCTAAAAGAAAAGTTTTTACTGTGTGACAATACTTATGACCTGACTAGGTATACGTATACCTATAGGTGCCAATGGGGACTCAAATCTCCATAGCTATAGCACAGATAAAATATGGTGGAAATCGACCCAAGATGGCCACCGCTACAAAATGGCGGATTACTTTTTTGTTCCACACCTCCCTCAATATGGGTATCAAATGAAAGGGCTTGACTAGTAGAATACAACGCACTATAAAAAAATTAAAATCAAAGATGGCCGCCACCACAAAATGGCGAATAAATATTGCGTTGGGGGTTTTTTAGTTAAATTTTTAATTTAATTCACGTGTTATGAATCACCCATTCATGTAAATTATATAAGACCTTTTCTTCATGGAAAAGAATAGGATCGCCACTTGTAACGCATATTATTTTTATTGTTTTCATAGCCTGAAAACAATAAAAATAATATAAATATTATGAATGCGAAAGTTTGTGAGTGTGTATGTGTATGTTTGTTACTTCGCCAAAACGGATGGATCGATTGAGCTGAAATTTGGTATAGAGATAACTTAGACCCTGAATAACACATAGTCATAAAGCGGGTAAAACCGCAGGGCGCAGCTAGTCCGTGATAAAAAATGTAAGCAAATGTATACATATTTGTAAATAAAATGAACCAATTTACATTTCATCCATTTATTTGTCATCGAGACCTGTACAATCATTGCATTCATCATAATTCATATACTCAATATGAAAATTATAAAACTAATATGTATTTATGTCATGATATTTGAAAAATTATAAAAATAACCACTGAGATTTCTTCTGCTTTCGTCTTCCTGATCTGAAAAAAAGAAAAATATTATAATAAATGCAATCTCTTTGCAGTTTCTGGACCCCTGGGCCCGTAGCATGCCATACGGGATCCCGCTGCAATGTCAAGAGTAGAACTGTCATCCCATACATTGTACTTTTGTGAATGTATGGGATGACAGTTCTACTCTTGAAGTTTTGTCGGGATTCCGTGTGGCATGCTAGAGCCACTGGTATTAAATAAATCTAGCACTTAGATAAAATTACTATATTACTAGTTTGAAAATAGGAAAAAAATAAACAGTACATGGCTAGTAAAATTGAGAAAAATTATAATTATACGAGCCGTTGAAAAATAAACACTATTTTGACCATCATGCAGATCATTAAAAATATAGGACACGTATTTTTCTTTTTGTAAATTTGACAAAAAACATGTGGGGTACATCACTACCGTGCCTTAGTGTATAAATAAAAATAACACTTTATTGCGTAAAATCTAGACTTCCTCTATTACTTACGGAGATATTTCTGCAGCGTAAAGATCTCATGTTCACCTCTTGCCTTAGGCTGAAGGTAGCTCAGCATACGTCACGGTATCAGGCCGTAAAACTTTTTAATGTTCTACCGACTGACATTAAAATAATGGATGATCTATGCCAATTTAAATCAAGTCTGACACAGGTATTGTTGAAAGGGTGTTTTTATACAGTGGATGAATTTTTAAAATGTAAATTTATTGATTTATGACATGGTTAAATAATTTTTATTTGAATTTTGAACATTTATATATTATCATTATTACTTTTTAATTGAAATGAAATATTATTATTGTGTCTTAATAATTATCTCTATTTTTATTTTTAAAATTTTACTATGACTTAGTTTTAAATTTAATTGTAAATTTAGTAATTATTTTGATTGTTTAATATTGTGTACTATTTCAAATACGACCTTGGATTGTTTATGAATAAATAAATGAAATGAAATATCAACGCCCGAGCACACCGTGACACCGTGGGTAGCGGCTCCCATGCCATTGTCAAGAGTAATTGACGTTTGTATTTTTTTGAAGTTATACTTCTTTTGGCGCGATAGAGAAAAATGATGAGAGTGAATTTTTACGATGCGCGCGCACACCGACACCTAAATTCTACATCGTGAAGTTAGTTCTAGGTGGCATGCATGAAAATTGATAACTATGTTCAAGTTGTATATTCTAGTATTTTTATATTTAGAACACGTGTTTCGTAAGGGTACAATTAAACAGTGTGAATAAATAAATATTATTTTGGTGTTTTTTATTAAATCAATTTCATATACGACGGTGGTACTAATAATTTATTATTTATTTTTCCATACGCCAAAGAAGTATAACTTCTAACGCGTGTACATAAGTACACACACTCTTTTTTTATGTGATTAAGTAGAAGACGAGCAAGACGCTCTCCTGATGTTAAGAGATAACGCTGCCCATAATCAATACAGTGTTACCTAGGATTTCACAATTATGGAAATTCCAGGAGCACTGCACCAACGCTTCTTACTCAAGAGTCATAAGATGTTAAGACTCTTTAGCCTAGTAATTTCACTAGCTACAGTGCCCTTCTACCGGAGCACAGTAATGTTTGCACATCACTGCTCAGGCGGTAGAATAACTGGCACTGTTGGGGCACCCACCTAGACGACCTCCTGCAAAGGAAGTCTACCCCCGGTACAAAAGTAGTTGTAAGAGCAATGTCATTATTGGGAGTAGCTGCAAATTGTATGCAATGACAGCGCGAATAGCACGAGTAGTGTCTCTATTTTTTTTTTTTTTTCTTTTTAATAATATGGCAACATGTGCATTTTGCCAGTGTCGAGTAAAATTCGTGAATGTTCACGGGATATTAAATTATGGTCTCCACTTTCGTGTTTTGCCAGTGTCAAGTTAAATGTTATTTTTTAAGTAATAAGTTAGTTAGTCAGGTCAGAGTCAGAGTGAGCTTAATAGCTCGTCTAGTCACGTGAGTCTTCCAGTAAAATGGGTGGAATTTTACTGTAAGTTCGGAGGAGTTTTGGAGGGGGGCACCAAAATTCATATTTCAGCACCATATCACTTGCCTACATCTGTGCACATTCGAAAACACTTAACACGCAATATTCCACCATTATTACACGCTAACAATCAAATTCTACACGATTATTAAGCAAAAGACGTGGAGCTAATGATATGAGATCAAGGCTTGCCGCCAAAAAACCCTAGTGTCTTTATGTCAGATTACCCTTGACAGTGGGATGGAAGTTGCTAGTCTTATGTCTATGTCAAAGTGAGCACTTTACCGGGGGTAGACTTCCTTTGCAGGAGGTCGTTTAGGTGGGTACCCCAACAGTGCCAGTTATTCTACCGCCTGAGCAGTGACGTGCAAACATTACTGTGCTTCGGTAGGAGGGCACTGTAGCTAGCGAAATTACTGGGCTAAAGAGTCTTAACAACTTATGACTCTTGAGTAAGAAGCGTTGGTGCAGTGCTCCTAGAATTTCACATCATTGTGAAATCCTAGGTAACACTGTAGATTATGGGCAGCTGTTATCTCTTAACATCAGGAGAGCTTGCTCGTCTTCTACTTCATCACATAAAAAAAAAAAAGTATTACGTCAAATTTAGGAGATATTTCTGTATTAACACTATTAGTTATTCTATGACATAAGTGCATACCATAGATTAGCTGGCAGCGTTGTTGGTACTCTTGCTCATCAGTTTGGCGACCATTTCTTGCACCCGTTTCATTTCCTCCAGCTGTGTAGTTATCTGGTAGAGACGATTCTCGCGTTCAAGCACTGTCTTCTCTAGCTGTTTTATTGTCTGTGGAAAAATTGGTGAAATTGTTTGACTCCTTGAACTTTATCAATACACCAACTCGCTGCTTCTGCTCTCCTAGTAGATCTTTTTGAAGTGAAACTTCTTTATCGGCGTTGGAAAAAATTTACCGTCACATTTTTTCGGTTACGCGTCACTTTTTTCAGTTACGCGCCATCTTTTGTTTCTTGCCCCTACCACGGTTGGTTCAGACGAAGAGTACTTTCACTTTCTCCAATGAACATGAATTTAAAAAATTTTTAAATTTAAAATTTAAATTTAATTTAATTAAAGAAGTTTCACTTCTTACGTGTGTAAACTAGTACAAGCACACATTTTTTTTTATTGAGTGAATACGTAAATATTTTTGAATAAAGAAATTGAATTGAATATTAGGAATAAATATTTAATTATTAAAAAAATGGCATGAGAATTTTTGAAAAAAAAAAAATAATTATTGCTCCCCTTGCCATTTATTTAATATATCAAACTGAAAACACTTTTAAAATGTGTGCAATAATATTATGCAGGGCTGGTCTTAAAGAATTTTCAGTAAATTAATTCTATGAATTTATATTTCAGAATTTGTCAAATGCTGCGAGCAAGAGAACGTCACTCGATATATTACACGCTCTTAAAATTAACACTCCATTAATCTACATTATGGACAAAAAAAAAAAAAGGTAGCACTCCGGGAGTGCCGGCAGAAGTGAAAACTTCAATATTAACGTTGTGTTTAATTATAAGTATAAAAGTACTATCATTTATGAGGTAGAATACAATGTTTATTTATTGCGCTATCATACACAAATATGACAATTTATATGTTGTTATTTATAATATTATATCGTTATTTATATATTACATTAAATTTTATCTCTCAGAAAAATCAACTTCCATCCATAATTTCGACGACTTTTACACCATCAACAGAGCAGCACACTCAGGCACGGTAGAAAGAGTGGGAGATACTAGTTCCTCTCCCTTCCCCTCGATCTTACGCTTTTTCGATCAGCATCACGTGACCCTGACGCGAGTTTTAAAGTTTTTACCCATACAAAAAAGTGCTCAGCGCCGCTAAAGAAGTTTTCACTTCAAAAAAAACTTTTTAGTCAACATCCCAACAGCTTCCTGTTTCGTTTCACTTACACCAACTCAACGTTTATGCTACCCTGGTACATAGTAAGTCTTACCGTGTCCCTATGTTCTATTTCCCTTCTCAGTCCGTCGCCTGCCGCGGTCGCCTCTTCCAATTTTCTGTCGCGTTGTTTGACTCGCTCCTCGAACTTTATCAACACGCCAGCCAACTCGCTGTTTTTGCTCGCCTGGTACATACAAAAATTTATATAAATATTATATAAATTTATATAAAATTTATGTAAATTTTAATAACATAGTCCAGTAAAAGAAGAAATGTGGATCGAAAAGTCGAAAGCAGAAAAACTAACTTAAGGACTTTGTTTGGACTAGTTAGGAGATAAACATACTAAAAGTCCCCACCCCTCCGAGGTGAGCCCGAGGGGGGGGGAGGCCGAAGAAGGTCCCATTTTTAGGTTTTTTGCTTATATGTCAAAAACTGTGCGATGTACGATATTTTGTTGTACTACATTATTAAACCTCATAAAATTTTCTACAACTTCGGCCTTGACACTTTTTATCTATCTCCAATCGTTGTCCGGCTATAAGCTTCCAAACATGGTCTATTTTGAAGACGCTTAAATTAGTTTTCCATACAAGGTCGGTAAAAAAATCTTACAAATAAAATTTGACCAACTTCTGGTTGTCGTATCATAATGAAACTTTGCAAATGGCTAGAAATCTTATGACAGTTTAATAATCTGGTACCACTGAGCTGTTCTGATGATGGAGCCAGGAGGTGTCTACTGAAACTCTTCAATGGCTATTAGTAAAACCGGCGAGTTTAGGCTCATTACATTCGGATTGATGAACATATGTACACAAACAAACACGTATTTTACTACGAGTACATAATCCATGCCAGTATTTATATAAAAGTTTTAGATTTAGGTGTATTTTTAAGTTATATCAATTAGAATTATTTTAATTATTGTTTGATTAATCTGAATGAATATCTTATATACATATTATACCTAGTCAGGTCATAAGTATTGTCACACAGTAAAAACTTTTCTTTTAGAATGCTGGCCACAAAAAAGTTTATTGAATTCGAATTTCGAATTGTTCATGAAAATAAAAATGTATACTTTTTAGAATTTTACTCATTTTTAAATATGGAGTGGACGCTTAAAGAAGACCGTGTTGCAGTTATTGCGTTGCATCGTTGCGGTTACGCGCCAATTCAAATTTTTGACATACTGAAAAATTTGAATATAACCAAAAGATTCGTTTATCGTACCATCAAACGATACAATGAAGACTCTAGTGTAGATGACAGGTCAAGAAGTGGTCGCCCTCGGTCTGTTAGGACTCCAGCAGTGATAAAAGCTGTGAAGGCGCGAATTCAAAGAAATCCCAAACGTAAGCAGAAACTGTTGGCCCTTCAGATGGGGTTAAGCAGAACCACGGTGAAAAGGGTGTTAAATGAAGACTTAGGGCTTCGGGCATATCAAAGAAAAACAGGACATCGTTTAAATGCTCGTCTAATGGACCTGAGACTGAAGAGATGCCGCGCTTTGTTGAAGCGGTACGCGAGAAAAAAATATCGAGAAATTCTTTTTTCGGATGAAAAAATTTTTACCGTAGAAGAGAGCAAAACAAACAAAATGATAAGGTGTACGCACACAGTAGTGAAGAAGCGAGCAACCGTATTCCGCGTGTCCAACGAGGTCATTTTCCATCCTCGCTCATGGTATGGTTGGGAGTTTCTTATTGGGGCTTAACAGAGGTACATTTTTGTGAGAAAGGTGTAAAAACGAATGCAGTTGTGTATCAAAATACAGTCCTGACGAACCTTGTGGAACCTGTTTCTCATACCATGTTCAATAACAGGCACTGGGTATTCCAACAAGATTCGGCGCCAGTTCATAGAGCGAAGAGCACACAAGACTGGCTGGCGGCGCGTGAAATCGACTTCATCCGGCACGAAGACTGGCCCTCCTCCAGTCCAGATTTGAGTCCGTTATATTACAAGATATGGCAACACTTGGAGGAAAAGGCGTGCTCAAAGCCTCATCCCAATTTGGAGTCACTCAAGACATCCTTGATTAAGGCAGCAGCCGATATTGACATGGACCTCGTTCGTGCTGCGATAGACGACTGGCCGCGCAGATTGAAGGCCTGTATTCAAAATCACGGAGGTCATTTTGAATAAACTTTATTGTCATAAGAATCTATGTTTTGTTAAGTTTATTTTGGTATATAAATGGTTACATAATAAATAAACTTGTTCCAATAATTTTATATTAAACAAGTGACAGAATTTATGACCTGACTAGGTATATTACGAAATAATTATATATATATATATATATATATATATATATATATATATATATATATATATATATATATATATATATATATATATATATATGTCATCTTCTATAGATTCATAGGCGGATTATAATGCTTCTGAGGAGGCCCAGGAGGCAAGAAGAAGCATTGTAGAGTTACGTATTTTGCACATATTTCATAGTCAAGATTATAATTTTTTCTCGGCGCTCGAAGCAAGCTACTTGCGCACTTATTATTAAAGATACTTGAATTTTCTATCTGTTCAGAGCGAGCTTAACTACCTTGCCCCCAAAGAAAAAAATCCTGGATCCGCCCTTGTAAAGATTCTCACAGATTATAGACTCCGATATAAGTACCCATATTAAAAGCTCAAAACGGTCTCTACGCGTTGGACTTTTTGTCTACGTATACGGCTATAAAAAGGCCCGGGCTTAGCCAGTTTTTAAGAGCGACAGAATAATAATAGCCTAGGAAAGGTTTAAAACCTTTTTAAAGTCTGTTAAAAACACTTTAGTATGATAACAAAAATTGTTTTTAAAAGGCTTACCTATTAAGTTTTTCATAGAACATTTAGTATTCGGCCAGTGTACTGAAGTCGTTACATAATCGTGCGGTGTAATTAATTATTAAAGTAAATGAACAAAGCGTGTTTGGAGAACTGGGCTCGAAGGTCGCGGAACTCGCTGTCTTTGGGGTGTGGTCATACTTGTAGAGGGTAAGATTAGCGGCAGCTGGTCCGTGGTGCTCGGAGGTGAAGGAATTCGTCGCGGAGCTGGGAAGGCGACTCAGTGGGGTAGGTAAGGACCCTCGCTCTCCTTCCTACCTCACGCAACAAGTATCTCTGGTAATACAGCGGGGTAATGCGGCCTCATGGGCACTTTTGGGACGGGGCGTGCACTGGAGCTTCCCTGACGTGCCTTTGTTAGGTTAGTTTAATTTGAAAGTATTATGTAATAATAATTAAAATTATGTAATGACTGTTTAAATAAATAAAGAGAGATAAGAATACTCTCTGCAGTTGAAACCAAAAGAAACATTACACACATACATACACAACATTACATATTTTTTTGGTATTTGGTTTTTTAATGACTATGAATGAAAAGGCGAGTAACTCTGATGCCTGATAGAAAGCATCATGAATACCTACCTATTTCAGACACAGTGCCACCTAGTGTTTTGGTATTCAAAATATTCCGCTGACTGCACTTTGATTTTAGTTGCAGAATCTCGTCATTCGTTTCTTTGGTAACATTTGTCTTTCAGTCTAAAACACAGCAATATACCTACAAATTACTGCTTGGTGGATGAATAACAAGTAAAAGTCTATTACTTATCCGGACAGTTTCTGCATTAGAGGCTCTGCATTGAGTTATTGAAATGAGACGACAAGATTTTCGGCAAAATGTTAAAGGACAAGTTGGCATATTGTTAACTAATTACGTAAATTGGGCTATAAACTCATGTCAATATAATACCCCCTCCCCTCTAGTCTTGCAGAACTACATGCCACAAACAGACATGCATGCTTCAAGATTTCGTTTCTCCTGCCTTACCTAAGATACCACTAGGCTTTCCAGCTATCAAAACCGTGGCTATTATGTTTTCATGATAGCAATAATAATGATATCCGGAGGGTCGTTGGGGGTGGGTGGAGGAGAATAGAATAGATTATTGCAACCAAAGAAAATTAAGTTTTATGGTGGACCGAGTTGAGCGGCCTATGTCCAGCGGTAGATGATCGTATGATAAAATGTTTTCTTCTTCAAATCGCTCGCAGTCTAGCCCCACCTTTATGCGCAAGTACGAGAGTCGAAAACCAAAATACTAACGAGGCGGCAACTAATTACACAGGGTATTAGCGAACTGTGCCGACTGATTACTTGTTTCGTTGATTAGGAGCCTTCAAAATTTGGCACCCTGTCGCAGCGAAAGGGTTTGCCTACAAAGCTAAATTTATAAATAATACCTGAATAAGTAAATATTTTAGGACATTTCACACAGCGCCACCTAACCCCAAGCTAAGCAACTTAATGCTTTTGTTATGGTGGTTAGGATAACGGATATCATACTTCCATACTTTTCTTTTGTAAGTACATTCTAAGTACATAATAGATATTGAACCACCCAGACCAGAAACATATACCTGTGGATCATACAAACATTTGTCCCATGCGTCTGCGTTGCAATCAGATATTAGCCCCCCACGCCACAGAGGTCGTCATAAAAAAGTCGTCAAATAAAAAAAAACTTATAACGATCGCCTTATCAAGGAACGGTAAGGTAGGACTTATAAAGGTTGCCGGAAGACGCTGAATGCAGGTCGCTTCCAAACGGTACATATGGAAGTCCAAAGGGGAGGCCTATGTTCTGCAGTGGACGTCATACGGCTGAGATGATGATTCAATTTGACGTTTATACTCTAAACTTTACGATAAGAAAGTACCAAAATAAAAGTTATCAAATTATTTAAAAGCTTTCTAAGTTTCAGTAACTTTAATTTCATAGGTCAACTTAACCTTTCATTACTCACGCGATTTTTTCATTAAGACTAAATTCTTAGTATTTCTGCCTAATCAGATTTATCGCTATATTTTATTAGTCAATTCGTATTTTATACCATTTCAGATCGTTTAATGATAAAACTTGCGTGCTTTAGTAGTTTTAGTGCGTTAGGCAAAGGTGTTAGGTTATATATTATGACCTTATAGGTACAGGTTACAGGGTAACTGATCTAGTATTTTAAATAAATAGATATTTCAGGACATTTCACACAGCGCCACCTAACCCCAAGCTAGGCAACTTAGTGCTTGTGTTATGGTGGTTAGGATAACGTATATAGTACTTATTTACTTTGGACTTACATAATATGTACCGGTTGGAAGCGACCTGCATCCAGCGTCTTCGGGCAACCTTTATAAGGTCGTCTTTCCACCTTGTGGGTGGACGTCCTACACTTTGTTACTGCTAAAATCCCTAAAATGGTCATAAATGTTTAGTGGTCATGTAGTATTCTCTATGTACCAAATTTCAGCCCAATCGGTCTAGCCGTTTAGGCGTGAAAGAGTAACAAACATACATCCAGACATACCGACATGCAGACATCCACACATTCTTACAAACTTTCACGTATATAACATTAGTAAGATAAATTCGTATTCTAGTATCGTTTTATGATAAAATCTGCGTGCTTTAGTTGTTTTAGTGCGTTGAGCTAAAGTGTTAGGTTATGTAGGACTATATACAGGGCTACTGATAAAAATAACCTTGTGATAACCCTGCAAAGGTCGTATGTCGTATTTCTGCCTAATCACATTTATTGCTATATTTTATCAGTGAATTCAAATTTCAAAACATTTCAGATCGTTTTATGATAAAACTTGCGTGATTTTGTAGTTTTAGTGCGTTAGGTCATTGTGTTAGGCTTATTAAAGCCTTATACAGGGTTACTGATAGCATTTATCTCTTGATATGGCCCTGAAAAGTAGGGCATTTATTATTTAAACAGCGATAGAAAGTATAAAATGGCATTTTTAAATAAAAAAATATGTAATAGAGCAATCTTTTTTGATAGGTCAAACCGCTGGGCGTTATCTTACTAATGCTATAAACGTGAAATTTTGTAAGAATGGATCTCTGTATTTGTGTTTGTTACTCGTTCACGCCTAAACAGGTGGACCGATTGAGTTGAAATTTGGTACGGAGATAGTTTAGACCCTGAAATCTGGAATAACACATTATAGGCTACAGCACAGCGGGTAAAACCGCTAGGCGCTGCTAGTTATATATCAAAGCTAAAAACCTAGTATATCAAACTCAACCTTCAAGCAACCCTAAATCAAAGCGGCTCCAATCGACCGGCTGAGCCTCGTCTAAAACAAATTGATTAATCCGTTTTCTAAGTATCAAGTCATAGGACAACTACAGATTATGATTGAAGTTACTGTTTTGGAAGGAACCAGGGATGTACTGGTACTAAGGATTTGTTGAAAAGGGGCACTTTAATTGATATCAAATAAATTTAAATCTTGAACATGCTAGCATTTTCTATTTTTTACCTCAGGGCTACATTTATCTAGGACCTATTAGAAATTTTAAAAATCTTTTTTGTTTGATATAAGAATATTATAATAAGAACAAAATTTGATTTCGTACAACGTGAGTTTTGTGGTAGATATGTGTAAATATTCTAAGCTCAAGTGAATAATAGTTAATAGTAATCGTTGCTAGCGATTTATATAGGTCGATGGCTGCGATTTTGAAAAAAATACTAAATGGTGGATCAGTAGGTATGCCACACATGCTCAAACCCTATTATACTAAGTTACTAAGCCCCTGTTAGTTTGCTGAGTCCATCCTTGTCCTTCCATTGTTTGAAACGAGGATAGGATTGTTTAGAATTTGATTGAAACTCGCCGGAAAGTTGTTCTGCGGTAGCGCCCTTTGTGCTCCCAAATTAAACGTTTCGTTCAATATTATACGTTAGCACACTGTGCTTATAATTCGGAAAATGTGTGACATTCTTATTTCAGATGCATACAAACTTTCTTGTGGTAGAGATCAACTTTGACGCTTAATATCTCCAAAACCTGAATCTTTACAAAGATGGATGTCAGAATACTTATTGTTGGTATTGTTGTCAGCTATCGATTTATATAGGTAGTGGATGCGATTGGAAAAAAAATCAAAATGGATCAGTAGGTATGCCATAAATTTCAAACGTCTAATCCCTTTATAATGTAAGCCCCTGTTAGGTCCCTGAGTCCGTCTCCGTCCTCCCATTGTTTGAAACGAGGATCGGATTGTTTAGAATTTGATTGAAACTCGGCGGGAAGTTGTCCTGCGGTGGCGCCCTTTGTCTCGCAAATTAAACGTTTCAAAATTATACGTTAGCCTCAACACTGTGCTTATAATTCGAGGAATGTGTCACATAGCTTTTAGATACATACAAACATTCTTGTAGCAGTGATCAACTTTGACGCTTAATATCTCCAAAACCTAACACTTTACGAGCGTAGATGTCATCATATTTATTGTTGGTATTTTTGTCAGCTATCAATTTATGTAGGTTGTGGATGCGATTGAAATAAAAATCAAAATGGATCAGTAGGTATGCCATAAATTTCAAACGTCTAACCCCTTTATAATGTAAGCCCCTGTTAGGTCCCTGAGTCCGTCTTCGTCCTTCCATTGTTTGAAACGAGGATCGGATTGTTTAGAATTTGATTGAAACTCGGCGGGAAGTTGTCCTGCGGTGGCGCCCTTTGTTCTCGCAAATTAAACGTTTCAATATTATACGTTAGCGTCAACACTGGGCTCAAAATCCGAGGAATGTGTCACATAGCTTTCAGATGCATACAAACTTTCTTGTAGTAGGGATCAACTTTGACGCTTTATATCTCCAAAACCTGACACTTTACAAGGGTGGATGTCAGAATACTTATTGTTGGTATTATTGTCAGCTATCGATTTATATAGGTTATGGATGCGATTGAAAAAAAAAACGAAATGGATCAGTAGGTATGCCATAAATTTCAAACGTCAAACCCCTTTATAATGTAAGCCCCTGTTAGTTCCCTGAGTCCATCCCCGTCCTTCCATTGTTTGAAACGAGGATCGGATTGTTTAGAATTTGATTGAAACTCGGCGGGAAGTTGTCCTGCGGTGGCGCCCTTTGTTCTCGCAAATTAAACGTTTCAATATTATACGTTAGCCTCAACACTGTGCTTATAATTCGGGGAATATGACCTAATTAAATGGAACATTGCTTTTTAAAGCGAAATTTTTAGGAGTTTTAAATTAGGAGTGGCTGGACTCACACAAGTGACTAAATAAGATAGAAAGAAAGAAAATAGGTACATTTATTTGTACATATACATTACATACTGGGAGTATTATTAAATTAAACAAGCAATGAGGCTTAGTAAGTAGGCAATGTATGCCACAAAATGGTCCCAATTCAGCATTAAATAGTGAATTAAGGAGCTACTCCTGATGGGAGACGACTTTCTCTGATGGAAAGACGACTTTATTAAATGACCTAATAGCATACAAGGCTCATTCTCATGGAATCGATTCTCATCGTCACCTTCATGGCAATTCTTATTTATTGCTTATTTGTAATGTTTATGTATAATATTGTATAGAGCTAGATAACACGAGTAAACTTTTATATAAATCATTTAAATCGTACGTTTCATTTCGAAGAAAAACAGTTTTGAAATTTTCGACGCCACGAAAGTGATTCAGTCATTATTTTTTCACAACTTTTTCAAGTAAACCCCTTTTAAAATACTAAATCTACCAAAAATGTACAATAAAACGACATTCTACGTAACAACAAACCTCACTACAGAAGAAAATATGCGTAATTTGAGATATTATTTTACCTTTCACTTTACTTTTTTATTAGTCAGAAACTTGGTATGTATGTATTAAAACCCTAACATAACAGATAAAGTACTTTTTAGTTGGTAAAAAGGCCCTTTCTAAACAAAACAATAAAAAAAGAAATCACTTTCGTGGCTAAAATCACCTTCATGGTAAAAACCGCTATGAAGGTGATGCCACGCTGGTGACGAAAATATCTCTTTTTGGTGAAATTCTGGAAAGTTTATGCATAATGTATAACATAAAATACTACATCTTTATCTCGCATATTTTGGCGTTTCGAAAAGCTAGCTTTGATTTAAATAACTAAAATACAATGCATAAAAATATTGTCCATGCAAGTGATCGGTACACCCATGAATAAATTGAAACTTGGCAATTATATTTTTTCCACGGCTCGATAAGTCCTAGATCCTACTTTTACGATTGCAGAACATGGCCATCATTGAAATGAATCAAACTCTGTATTAGATTGTTAATGTTATGTTTAACAGCAGCCGTTAAACTATGCAAATTTAAAGCACCAAAAATCGTGTGACCATCGCATTATGTCATTTTAAATTCAAAATAATAATGAAAGGCTTTTTTGAGACTGTGTACCGTAAAGTGTATTTGTTTGCGAAAATTTTGGTATATGTTATATACAGATACACCGAAATTTGTTAAAGTAGTGCCCAAATGTTTCACTGCAACGGAAAGTGTGACACCATGAGAATACGAAAAATGCCCCCGTTTTTGACCTTTCATGTTAAATTTTAGTATAATTTTTTGCGTCTATTATGACAATCTTTATTTATTTTGTAGCTTAATATATGTTTTATCCACCTATTCAAAATTCATGTCTCTTTCTTTAACCGTTTAGGAAATATAACCGTGTGACCATCAAATTTGAGCTAAAATGAGAATGAGCCACAACTAGGGAATGCAATCCCGATCCCGCGAGATCCCGCCTCATATCTCGAGATCAATCCCGTGGCATAAAATGACGAGATCCCGGCCGGGATTGAAGGGCAGTAGTGTGGGACGCATCGCTCGCAATTTATGCATCTGTGCACACGCACGGGCGGCGACGCTGACAGACAGAAAACTAAGACGAATTGCCTTTTTCTATGATTGCAGAGGATATAAGTGCTGCTACTGCTTCAATAAATATCATGTTCCATTTTCAATGATATAGTGTAGTACTTTACTTGCATCATATTTATAACTAACCTTTTCCGTCGCTTTTGTTTATTGGTTGAGTTTTTTTTTAATTCACGCGAGATCCCGAAAATCCCGAAAATTCCGGGATTGAAATTTCTAATCCCGGCGAGATCTCGACTTACCGATCCCGCCTCGGGATTGCATTCCCTACATACAACCCATCTGCTTATAGTCAACAGACTGATTGCATGATTAAAATGGAAAAAATATGTATGTTTTTGGAAAATCTTAAATCACTTTTACATACCTGAAGTTCTCACAATAAGATTTCGCTCGAAATAGGAGGTTATCAATTCGATATCTATATAAATTATACTCAAATTTTTATATGATGATAAAGTTGCAAATTTTTTTATTACAAGCTTTTATTTACTTTCACCTGTCCGTTGTCTGTCTGTCTGTAATTAATATATCTTGCAAGTTTAATTTGACCCACTTGCCGGTATCCGCTTGAGCTGAAATTATGCATGCATGTATAAAGCGGATAACAAAGCAATATTATTATAACATCGAGCTGTATATATGGAGCTGGAAGGTGGACATAGGAACTCCATAATTAAACGACACAACCCCATCGAGAATTTAGGCTCATTCGATTCGTCTTGACGAGTACTTTGGTGCTGGATGGTAATAATAATAAAAGCCTGTTTTAAAAAGTTTTTTTTTTAATTTTACTTGTTTTAACTAAAAGTATCTTGGAGATCCTGCAAAAAGCTTTACAATAATTACTTCTCTAAATCGCGTGTCTTGTAATCACTAAAAGCGTGTAAAAGTGTGTACCTAGACAATTTGATTAAACCGTAATTTACCGATTAAACGGTACCCACGTCAGGTTTGCCGGTAATCAACTCGTTTATCCGGATAATGTCTGGTTAATTCACATCACTAGTAAGGCAGTCTCTGTAAGATAGCTTATTACTAATTACGTTAAAAGCATGGACGAAGAATATTATAAAAGCATTCAAATTCTAACTTAAGAAGTAGGGAGAAGACAAGGCGAATTCGTAGCGAAACGACAGTGATTTGAAGGTTATAAAATGAACATACTAATAATAATAATTGGGGTTTATACTCCAACTTAACAGGTTGCCCTACTTACACTGTCAGAGTCAAATCACAATTTATAGGTTGTGTAGCGAACCTAATATGACATGATTTTTATTTTGAAAAGCCACGTTGGGTTTATCCTTCTTCCGCGCCTTATTTCCCATGTCGTTTGGGGTGGCCCTTCTAGTCCTTTTACGCCATTCTGAGCGTTGTTGAGTCATCTCTAGCTGTAGAGCCAGCATCTTTAGGTCTTTGGAAATAGTCCCCATCCAGGTTGTCGGCGGACGTCCCAACCCCCTTTTTGGTATCTCGATATCTAGTACAGTCCTAGTCATGTGGTCATTGTTCTCTAAAATACTTATATTATACCTGCCTACATAATATGCTGAGCTGATACCCTTTTGCATCAAACTATAGAGGTATAAATATTATGTTATGTTAATAATGTTTTTTTAGTTTGGTTTTGGCGCAAATACATATTCTTTATTTTCAAAATTTATCAGTAAAAGACTAATCTACGAAAAACACGTACATGGATTCAATACTATACGATACGAATATAAGTTAACTTGCTTGTGCTCGCGGCTTTGCCCACGTGGGCAAATCATTTCTTAGCGGAGATCTACGTCATAATATGGACTATCTGTGTTCCAAATTTCAAACCAATCCGTTCAGTGGATGGGCTGTGCGTTGAGAGTACTTGTGCGATTCACACCGCGGTGCGAACCGCTTGTGGTGCGAAACAGCGAAAGACCCGATAAATCGTCCGTCACTCTTTCCTCTTATATATTTAGATAGATATTGATCTTAAACGTAGTAAGAATTCCTACGAAAGCTAGCGTTAAATATACGATGTAATAATCCGTAATGGCAGGTACGCGTCGGAGTAAAAACTAACTGTCGACTTCATTAGCTTTCACATTACCTCTACACGCGGCGAAGAAGACATTATATGATACACTCGGCTAATCACGATAATAAATGTGCGGGATGCCTATGTTAGGTTATGTTAAAACTTCAGAATACTTTAGGCTTTCTGTCCATTTGCGCGAGAAAAGTGGAGCAGAGCTAAAATTTACCATTTGAATGGCATAAAATCTACGCTTTTACGTGTCTCGCACGAGCGAATTCTTTCTATTGTCACTCTTTTAGACAACTCTATAAGAGCACAATGACATTAGGTTAAGTCTCTTCTTTGTCTATGGTTGTGGCCGTAGCATGACACATGGGATCCCGCAGAAATGTCAAGAGTAGAACTGTCATCCCATACATTGTACTTTTGTGAATGTATGGGATGACAGTTGACTTGACAGCAAGGCAAGTCTACGCTTTGTCTGTGCTTGAGGGGCTGCAAATTTCTTTGCAATGTCAGTAGGAATGGCAAAAGTACCCTCTTGTTAAACGTCAGACTACTCTTGACGCAAGATAAGAGTTGATTAGTCTTGACAGGTGGCGTCGTGTGCTACCATGGTTATTTTCAACTCTCCGTAATGGCAAATAACAGTCGACTTCATTAGCTTTTACATTACCTCAACACGCGGTGAAGAAGACATTACATGATACACTCGGCTAATCACGATAATAAATGTGAAGGATGACAATGCCCACAGAATAAGGAGATGCCTATCTTCAGTTCTACTAATACCCTGAAAATACCTTTCGCTCTGGTATTTCTATCCATTGTGACATTATAATATGATACACATGGCTAATCACAATATTGGGACACATAAATGTGAGGGATGCTTATGCTTTTAAAACCACAAAAAAGTCATAACGGCTGCCCATGTTCAGTTCTACTAAAACCTGAAAATACCCAAGGCTTTCTGTTCATACGCGCGAGAAAAGTTTTTTTTATGTACTTAATAGGTGACAAACAAGCACCGATGGTAAGTGGTTTTCGTCGCCTATGGATACCTGCAATACCAGGGGTAAAGCTGGTACGTTGCCTACCTTTCAAGACTCTGTTCACTTGCCTTTTGAAGAGTCCCATGTTAAAGGACTGAAGAATTAACTTGACGGAAATAGACAAGCTACATACAAACTTTTTCATTTATTAAGTGGTACAGAAATAACTTCCCTTCAGGCACTATCTAATCGTAACCAAAAGATATTTCCGCAAAAAATATGTAGGCCCCGTTTCTTTACCCCAGTATAAAAAATAAACAAAAGAGAGTGGAACAAAGGTTTTCCCCGACATAACCTCCATTATGGGAAATAAAAAATCGTGCGGAGGCTGTGTACCGCACTGTCTCGTTGATTTAGCGTGATATGTATATGAATTATTTTTTTTATTTCGCAGAGAACAAGCAGCAATAGGGATATTGACAAGGTCAAAAAAAAATGACCATAATTTATTATTTAGAGCCCGTCCTGTCCCAATGCTAGACAAAGGCTTCCTTTCTAGCTTCAGCTATTATTGACCATTCCTTCAGGTGTTTGGTCAGGTCGTCTCACCATCTTTTTCTAGGTCTGCCGCGACGCTGTTTTCTGTTTGGTGGGACCCGATTGGTGGTTAATTTAGCCCAACACTCGTCTGACATCCGTGCTTATAAGTTTTTGGGTGGGGACTTTATTAATCTGGTAAAAAATGTGCTGGGCTTTGGCCAGTGCCGTCACGACTAGAATAATTTAAAATGAATAAAAAATACCCAAAGTTTTGCAAACTGGTTGTGTGAAAGGCGCTGTATCCAAATGTTTGTATTAAAGTTTACACACGAAAGAACTTTTTCAAACTAAAGGGTGTTTTATGTTTCTGACAGATCTTTTGATAGCGGTCAAGTCGGTTTTCCAAAATGTTCGGAACAATACGGGAATTCCGTGGAAAAATATGGAATCAGGGAAGCGTAACTGGGAAATGTTGGCATTTCAGTAACGTTTTGCTGCCTTTCATTTTCGAAAGTTAGTTTGTGTTTCTCAACGCTACTCATAAAAGCCTATGATACCAGGTTCAACAACCAAATCATAGCGCTAAGTAGAGGAAACCTACGCATCATAACCAGAGCCCTGGACTGGACACTGTCGCCTTAACAAGCACATGTCCAAACTAGGGCTATGCGACACTCAAACCTGCAGATTCTGTAATGAGGCAGATGAAACGCCTCTTCATCTGCTGGGGGATTGTGAAGCACTGATGTGTAAACGTAGGTCTATTTTGGGACAGCACCTGCTCAGCCCGAATGAGCTTAGAGAGATGACCCCTAGGAAAATCATGCAGTTTCTAGAAGCTGCTATGGTCTGTGGTGAACTCTAGCGCCGCGCCTAGGGGTCAATCTCACCATAATAAGCGGCGATCACAATAGACCAATAATGGCCGCAGTAATATCATAGCCGCACAAAATAAAAAAATAAAAATAGTTTGTGTTAAATGCTTCGAATTCGAGTTGTTTTTTTATAATTAGATAGATAGATAAATAACGCTTTATTGTACACAAAAGTAATAGAACAAACAATATCTAACATTAAATTGATAAATTTGCAAAAACAATTAATAAAAACTATATTAATTAATTATAATAGGTAAGCCTTTGTCCACGATCTCGCCTGATCTTAAGCAATATGATGCGGCCAAAGCTAGTAGCAGACTAAACCAAGAAGGCGGGATAAATCCCTCCCTGGCTTCACTGAACATCATGCCGGAATACGGTCATAATGATCATTTGGCGATACAATTTTGTCCAGGGGGTGGTAACTAGCCGCGGCCGAAGCCTTACCACCAGTAAAAAACCAGTTACAAGATGTTTTCTCTTTATATCAATACTAGTTTATACGCGCGGCTTTGCCCGCGTGGCACAATCCTTTCTTAGCGGAGGTCTACGTCATAAAACCTATCTGTATTCCAAATTTCAACCGAATCCTTTCAGCGGGCTATGCGTTGATAGATCAGTCCGTCACTCTTTCCTTTTATATATTTAGATTTTAACAAAATCTTTCAATTAATAACTTGACGACACAAGTTATAAAAGTCCTACTTAATTAAAAATAACAAATTAAAAACCTCTCTTTGAACAATTCGCTATAGTATTAGTAACCCCCTTATTTCTCGTGCAAAATTAAACCAACATAAAAAGCAGTTTAATATCAATTTTTTATCCATATCAAAAGCAATATTTACTTTTTATGTATTGCAACGTTGAATAAAAATCACGGCTAAATTTCATTTTAATATTCTGAAAATATGAACCGGTAGCTGTCGTGTTTTATACTTCAGTTCTGCAGATATTGCAGTCGTCTGCAATATTACTACGTTGTAAAATATCTAAATTGTTTTACTAGCTATACGAGCTTTAAGTATTTAATTAAAAAACTAAGCTAAAGGGTAAAATTTTAATTGTAAGATACATATCGCACATCTAGTTCTTTACACCACAGAAAAATGCTGTACACAATATATATAAAAACGACTATTTTTTATTTAATTAAAGAACTTAACTCCATGGCTCAAAATTTTATACATAGGTAGCACATACGACAAAAAGGTACGCATAAAAGTATGTAGCGGATTTATTCGTATAAAATTGTATCCTAATCTGTGTGTGGCAAAATTGCAAAATTTCGTCTGGGCGCTGTGTTTTCTAAAAAAAAAACTGTGTTTTGTAAGCCACGTAAAACTGTTAAGACCTACATTTCCTATAATGTAGGAGGCATTCGTTAAATGAAGTTGATATTCTTGTAGTAATCTTGGCGACCTGACACAAAACCAATAATTTTAATTTGACTCTGACAGAGTAACCTGTTCTTTAGGGGTATAACCAAATTTTTATCCCCACCTACAAATCTAACGTTACCTTTTCTTTTCAGGGAATCGTACCCCCTCACTCCATTACCAGACGAGGTCGGCGGAGGGGTCCTGACAGAAGGTCCTTTACTACTCCTCGCCACCTGGACCCCTAAGGGACACGGGCTGATTACAGTGCAAGACTACGACATATACTACAGACCGGCACCGCGCTCGTCGACTGGCTACCGGGTTACCGATACTGGCAGACCCGGGACCGTGCATAATGGTGTCCCGGATTGGTTGTATGAAGGTAATAATTTAAACTACAAATTAGTAGATTTATAGATATAGGTACTACTTGTATAAGCCAAAATATTATTACAAGATGCACATGGCGCTGCGCATGCCATTTGGTCGATAAAAAATCTGCTTTATTTAACAACGATATTACTATTTGCGCGACATAAAAACATTATTAGGTTGTACTATGGCCACAAATAAGACGGGTACAATGGGCTACTAGTATATCATGGCCAGTGGCCAACTGGACTCCAAAGGGACACGGGCTGATTACAGTGCAAGACTACGACATATACTACAGACCGGCTCCGCGGTCGTCTACTGGCTACCAGGTTACCGATACTGGCAGACCCAGTAGCGTACATAATGGTGGCCCGGATTGGTTTTATGAAGGTAATTTAAACTATAAGTTGATTTTAAAACAAAATATTTTTCGAATTATCATTATAGAGGTAAAGATAGATATGGGTAAGGTATGAAAGATTTTGTGTTTACGCAGATTTTCTATAACAAAATTTAAAGCAAAATTCAGCTTTATAAACTAAAAGAATTAAGTTCATTATTCATAATATTATTACGACATCGTCACTCCAAAACATACCATCTTAAAATCACATGCAACAAAAATATGTATATATCGTTCAAAGAAATAGGTGACGTAGAAAATCTCAAGACATTTTTATTCTAAAGAAAAACGAGGTTTTTATTCAGTTAAGGCATGTTGTAAATGAAAGACTCAACCTGCTAGAGTTTGTGCAAAAATATTAGGAGCCTGGAAATAGAGTAATGTTTATTTTATTATATTTATGCACTTTTAGGGGTGATATTTTTCTTCAAACGTATACTAATATTATAAACGTGAAAGTTTATAAGAATGTATGGATGTCTGGATGTATGTTTGTTACTCTTTCACGCCTAAACGGTGGAGATAGCTAAGACCCCGGAATAACACATTGGCTAAGCGGGTAAAACCGCTGGAGGCAGCTAGTTTACTATAAAAAAGTTATAGTAGCGAAAACAAAATCACTAGCAAAGCCACCAATGACTTTAGTTCCCTTAAAAATGTCAATGGTCTTCTCTTCCCGCACAAGCTGCTTGCTATCTTAATGAGCCGGACTAGGGTTGCCAGGTGAGGCGTGCGGCGTGATTTACGCGAGACCCGGCTTAAAAATTTCCAGATAAGTGGGACTTTAAAAATAATGCTGCACTGCTGTAATAACTTTAAACTTTTAATTAGTGGGGTAATGGTTCAAGTTTTGTGTGAGTAAAAAGTAAAAAAAAATAAGGTTTTTGAATATATTATATACTAGCTTATACTCGCGGCTTAGTCCTCGTGGGAAAATCCTTTCTTAGTGGAGAGTTTCGTATAAAATCTATCTGTATTCCAAATTTCAAACGAATCCGTTTAGTGGTTTGGGCTGTGCGTTGATACACACAGTCAGTCAGTCACTCTTTCCTTTAATATATTTAGAAGACTAGTGGACCCGCGCGCACTTCGTCGCGCTTAACAGAAAATTATCAGAGTTGCTCTACTATATTATGCGTGTATTATACATAACCTTAAAAAACCTTCTTTTTACAAGTTTTTATTTACTTTCACCTGTCTGTTGTCTGTCTGTCTGTCTGTCTGTAATCAAATCTTGCAACTTTAATTTGATCCACTTCCCGGTTTCCGATTGAGCTGAAATGTTGCATGCGCGTATAAATCGGATGACAATGCAATATTATTATGACATCGAGCTGATCTGATGATGGAGCTGGAAGGTGGCCATAGGAACTCCGTAATTAAACGACGCAATCCCATCGAGTTTGGGCTCATTTGATTCGTCTTGACAAGTACTTTGATGCTAGATAATAAAATCTTGTTTTAAAATTATTATTTTTTAAATTTCACTTGTTATATAAACCTTCTTCTTGAATTACTCTATCTTTAAAAAAAATGCAGCAAAATCCAATGCATCGTTTTAAGGATCTAAGCATACATAGGGACAAACAGACGCGGGGTGCGACTTTGTTTTATACTATGTTGTGATATTGATAAGCTAGCCTTTGACCACTATCTCGCGTGATGTTAATTGACGATGCGTCCCTAGACGGTAGCAGACTAAACGTGGAAGGCGAGATAAATCATTCTGTTTCACTGGGCTGACTGGGCATCATTCCGAATCACGGTCATAATATTTTTTTTTCTAAATTACAGCTTCACAGCTAAATGCTGCACCAATTGAGTTTAAAATTTGTGCATATAAACAGCATTGAGCATGGAATAAAACATGTAACTTAGCGCGTAAAACCGCTCGGGAAAATGTACTAGGGTTACATAAATAGACACAGTCATAAATTTCTTCTTTATGACACCCCAGGAAACTAAATGCAGGGGGCATTCAGTTCATTACAGCCCCGACGCTTGCCAGATTGATAGTGAAGGGCCCTTGCCAAATTGACGTGTTTTTGTCAAGCTTTGCTCTTCTTGACTTTGCACATCTTTGTAAGAAATCATATATCAGAGTTTAGTACCTCGTTATTTAAGAAAGAGAAAGAACATTGTTTATTGAACAAAGAAACACAGGCACAAAATAAACTGGAATAAAAAAGTAAGCGCACCAAAATTAGGATTTATAAAACCGTTATAAGACCAATACTAATGTACGGCTGTGAAACCTGGACACTCACCCAAAACGAAGAAAATAAACTCCTCGTCACGGAGAGAAAGGTTCTCCGAAAAATGCTAGGGCCAGTGCGACACGAAAATGGAACTTGGAGGATAAGAAAGAATGCCGAAATAGAGGACCTCGTTGCCGAGCTAAACATCATCGGCGAGACAAAAGCACATCGACTTGGCTGGCTCGGTCATCTCGAAAGAATGGGAGAGGATCGTGGTGTGAAGAGGGCGTATGTGGGATGGCTAGTTGGTCGTAGACCCGTTGGTCGTCTCAGGTTTCGCTGGAAAGATGAGGTGGAAAGGGATGTGCACGCCCTGAAAGTTGAAAAATGGCGGGAAGTGGCACAGGACAGAACCAGTTGGAGGCTCTTATTGTCGAAGCCAAAACTCACTTTGGGTTCTCGCGCCAACGTAGTAAGTAAAAAAGAAATACCAAATCATCATATGTACGTAATATTATTATATCTATTGTATACTAATTGTTTTAGTTCTCAGTTTTTGTATGCCTATATTTACTTCTACTCGTACGTATATTTACTCTAAATATATAAAAGGAAAGAGTGAATGACTGACTGATCTATCAACGCACAGCTCCAACCACTGATAGGATTCGCTTGAAATTTGGAATACAGATAGGTTTTATGATGTCAACCTCCGCTAAGAAACAATTTTACCACGCGAGCAAAGCCGGTAGCATAAGCTAGCATAATATAATACCCCAACATAATATGTAAGTTTGTATAATACATATGAAAGTTTTCTCCACTATTCAATTCAATTCAATTTATTTATTAATTCAAATAACAAGCTTACAGATGATCCAAAACACTTATTATTCTAGTTTATATACTAACAGTACTACTCACTAGGGTATTACTACTTACATAAAATTGTTACGGCTTATATACTGTCTTACATCTTCTACAATAGCATTAACAGAATCCGTAAGAATGACAAAATAATAGTACCGACTATAAACAATAGTATATAAAAATTCATATTCTTTCACACTAACTACAGATAGGTACGTTTTCTTTTATGCGCCGCTTAAAAATAAGTGCTAAAAATTCAATTTTCTCGGAACACGTTTCAGCGTTCAGTTTTTTATTAAAATTATAATATCAACAGATGGTGAGTATTGAGAGCGATTCGACGATAAAATATCGAGTTACGCTAGAGGAAAATTAATAAGTTATTCTCAATTTTCAGACGGCGTTTATAGACTTTATTTTTATAGGTATCGACTATTCTAGGTGTAGGTACACAATGGCGGATTGTACGCGTATTAGGGGCATGGAGGGTTCTTTTAGAAAAAAAGAAAAATAAACTTGTTTTTCAAAAAATGTATACACCTACTGCTGCCTTTCAGCAAGATTTTAAAGAAGAAAGAAATAAAGATTTCGTTAAAAGCAGCGCCCAGCAGTGTTACCCGTTGATTACATTTACCAACGTGTTAGTTGAGGGTCTAAGCTATGTGCCACGGATGAGTGCTTCGGCATACCCGCTGCCCCAGCATCATGGCGTCCCGCAGGAACACCCTCAGTTAATTTCTGCTCAATCAATTCAGTAGTGTAGGCGTGAAGACGAAACAAAACCCACACATTAGTTTGCAATAGGATATCGTAGCTTATTCGGCAATGAATTAACCACAGCCTTTATAACTAATGACCAAATACTTTAGGCCGGACACATCTAGTAAGTTAATTAATTAACTAGTTAACGTCATAAAATTTGCTTAATTAATGTTAAAATAATAAATCAAATAAACTTTAACAAAAAGTGTTAACAAAGCCGAGATTGCGAACAATATACCGACAACTGTAGAACAAAGGTGTAGTTGTGAGAGGAAATCCATTGAGAGTGCCGCAACGCTTGCCTGATTACTGTGCAGAATTGTACGGGAAACATTTTCATTATTGTACTCTATTATTATACTAGGTACTCTATACTTTTATGAGATTGTCTCTACTACCTATATTATTAAGTGTATGCTTAGATTATAAGAAAATGGGAAGATGCACCCATAGCGCTGTCGTTGCTATACCAAACTTGGGCCTGCAGGACTATTCACTTATTTGTCAGGGAACCGAACCGAAGACCGAATTCTCAAAAATGCATGAAATGACGTATTACGTCCAATCGATTTAATAAGTCATTGCACGTAATTTCATACATTTTTGACAATTCGGTCTTCGGTTCGGTTCCCTGACGGATAAGTGAATAGCGCTGCTGTTGGATCGGAAAGTGTCCGTTGTCGCACCGACTCCTGCCCAAGTAAAATTGTACCAGGCACTAATTTACGCTCTTAAATTACGCCCATGGGCCTAATTGAAGCGGTCCAAGACAGAAACGTCAATACCGCATCTTCCTAAATAAAAAAGCTCTTTTTTATAAATTTCACTTGTTTTAATATTGTGACGAAAAAAATCGCTAAGAAAGGAATTATTATCGGAAGTCGTAAATAATAGCTAATTAATAAGATATTTTCTAACAAAGATGTTCAACAAGTAGTAACTAATGATCAAGGTACCGTTTGTTGTTATGACGTGAGCAAATGACGTCATAGTCACATTTCACACACACTGAATATGTCTGCTTCAACGGAGCGGGTGTCGAGCCAATGTTATACAGAGTGATTAATATTATATAGGTTTTCTCGTTTGAGTCAATAAAAATCCTACTTTGTCTTTGTGTGTGTGTTTGTTAACTTTGTGTTTGTTACGTGAAGTTAAATGGTTATGTTAATTATGGGCAGTGTTATCGCTTACCTTCAAGAGAGCGTCTTGCTCGTATTCTTACTCTTTTGTATGAAATGAATTGTTTTTATGGGCCAAGCCGCAAATAGTAGCTAATTAATATTATTATAAGATAATATAACAAAGATGTTCAAGGAATAGTGACTAATGATCAAAGTACCGTCCGTTGTTGTGACGTGTGCAGATGACGTCACAGTCACATTTCGGGTGTCGAGCCAATGTTGATTATACTGCCTTGTGTTTAAGCCATAATAAGTCGACATAAAAAATGATATTTTAAACAAGATTTTATAATTATGTACTGATCCTATGGCCACCTTCCAGCTCCATCATCAAATCCTGGTCACCAACTATGCTACCTAGGATTTTACAATTATGTAAAATTATAGATCCGCTACGCCAACGCTTCTTACGAGCGTATATATCGAGTGACGACCCTCTCGCTCGCACAATTTGACAAATTTTGAAATATAAATTCAAGGAATTAATTTATTGAAAATTCCTCTATACATTTCCTGCAAAATATTATTGCACACATTTTAAAAGTATTTTCAGTGAGATATATAAAAAAATGGGATGAGGAGCGATGTCGAAAAAGTTTTTTTTTCAATAAATTAATTCCTTGAATTTATATTTCAAAATTTGTCAAATTGTGCGAGCGAGAGAGTCGTCACTCGATATATACCCTCTTACGTCAATAAAAAAGATACATTTTACCAAGCTTTTAATATCACCTGTCTCGTTGACTGTACTCAAATCTTGCAGGTTAAATTTGATCCACTTCCCGGTTTCCGATTCAGCTGAAATTTTGCGTGCATGTGTAAATCAGATGACAATACAATATTATTATAACCTGATCTCATGATCTCGGAAATGGACGTACCGAGTTAGTAATTAAACGACACAACCCCATCGAGTTTAAGCTCATTTGATTCGTCTTGACGTGTACTTTGGTGCTAGATGTTAACACCCCGTCGTTTTTGCGTCGGGGGTTAAAAACACGAATGAATAATTAAACACCCTGTGTACTGTATATAGTCTAATAATACAACGCCCAGTCTGCTATAAAGGCCTCTAGGTCATTCACACGGCGCGACGTGCCCATTATTAATATTAGATGCACTTTGCACTTTCATTAGTTAAGATTTATTATGTTTAGACTTGCGGAGAAACCAGGTTTTGTTATCATAAATTTTTGGTTGGCTTAATATTTAATTTCTTAAATGAACCGCCCGTTAAAGATCAACTCCACTTGCGACCCTCAGTACCACATTGTCATATTTTCAAACTATACAAAACTTTAAAAGCATTTTGGAATGAAAATTTGAGAATGCACTCGCACGAAAACCGAGGTTTGAGCAATCTTTTCAGCGAAGGCAAAGATAAACAACTGAATAAAAAAATGTTTAAAGGAAGCTTGTATTACATCATGGTAATTAAAGAACAAAATGTTTTTTTTATAATCCCTACTGTTTCTAATGTACTGTTATAAAATGAAATGCAACTTCAATTTACTTCTATTTTGCATCTTTAAGTAACTCCCTGGTGAGGTTTTTCATAATAAATTAATAAAAAATTACATAACCTAAGTCACTGTCACGACATGCTTGCTCTCAAGTTGAATTCACACAAAATTGACATGCTGAAGACGCAATGGAGCGCCATTCATGTCTCTGTGTCTGCGAAAATAACTCTGCGAGCACTAGAAATGTTCTTACTATTTCGCTATTGCAGAAATATTCCACGTTTCTTTCGAGTTCCAGAAACTTGACAAAATGCATAATATTTTTATATTGACTGTCAATTACCTAACCTACTGTTTCATGCTGTAGGTTAGGTAATTGACATAACATTTGTTTTTTGTCCATAATTTTAGATTATTAAAAAATATCGTATCTACACGTATTTTTTATTTGTAAATCTAATTAAAAACGTGAGTGAGAGATACAACGCTATAAAGTTGAGTGGGAGTGATAACATGTGCGATACCTACTCGAGCTAGTACAAAAAGTATCAACCTGTGACGTAGCACGTCTTCGCCCAAAAACATGAGCATTATATCTCAGCAGGTAAAACCGCTGGGTGCAGCTAGTAATCTTTATAATCCATACTCTTATGATCTGTCTTCTCGTGACTGCGGCTCATGTAACTGAGCCGAAACGGCGAAGTTGATTTTATAACGTTTTTGTAAAATTACCATTAAATACTTACGCAATAAGTCCCGACTATACCTCTCCTCTAGGTTGCCGGAAGAAGCTGGATGCAGGTCGCTTCCAACCGGTACATATGGAACTCTAAAGCCTTTGTTCAGCAGTGGACGTCCTACGGCTGAGATGATGATGATGATGAATATACACCTAATATCCCATTCTCTTGTTACAGAAGAGATTCTGAACTCCCGCACCGCACTGTGGATGTCAGCTGATGGCCACATGGTGTTGTACGCGACCTTCAACGACACCCTGGTCCACGAGCAGAAATACCCTTGGTATGGAACTGCATTGGACTCTGATGACCCAGCTAAGGTATATGCTCGCGACTTTGCCCACGTGGAGAAATCATTTCGTAGCCAACATCAATCTAAGTACTTCTAAATATATAAAAGGAAAGAGTGACTGACTGACTGATCTATCAACGCACAGCTAAAATTGCTTCACGGATTAAGTTGAAATTTGGCATACAGGTTGATTGTAAGGCGTAGACCTCCGCTAAGAAACGATTTGTCCACGCAGGCAAAGCCGCGAGTACGACATAAAACCTGTCTGTGATCTAAATTTCAATCCATTTTGTAAAGATTGCGTTGTGCAATGATAGTTTAGACGGTCTGTCAATCAGTCACTCTTTCCTGTTATATATTTCGATGCCTTGACTGGCTAAGCCCTGTATTGGCCAAATTATACTGGTGCCAATCACTTTAAGCTGACGAAAATAAAATGTTCATAGATACATCCTCCAGACCCCTGGAGTAGAAGGCGTTTCTTATGGTTGAATTACACGATTTAGTTAAAAAACGCCTATTATCTTCTTTATTTTTGGTAGACCTAATAATGAAAATAATATCAATGGAGGTAAATCGCCAGGCAAGGCTAGACCATGGGTAGCATGGAGTGGTTGTACCTTACAGTGTTAATCCAAATATCTTTCTTTTCAGACATACCCTGAGATCAGGAGCGTCCGTTACCCTAAGCCTGGCACCAACAACCCTACAGTGGCGTTGACAGTCGCTGATATAGCTGACCCCAAGCACATAAGGACGAGGAGGCTCACTCCGCCGAAGGTTATACTTGAAGAAGGGTAAGCTAATGGAAATTTTTTACTTTTGACCTATTTTTCCACATCAAATAACAAACTTATACGTATTATCCTACTATTAATTATTAGAGTAACGTGAAAGTTTGTAAGAATGTATGTTACTATTTCACGCCTAAACGAGTGAACCGATTGAGCTAACATTTGCAAGTACAGTGGGTAAAACCGTTGGACGCAGCTAGTAGAGTCATAAAAGGCCGAGTTTGCACCAGTAAAGTTTGTAGGAGTGGGCTGATGATGAGACTGGTGGGATTGATTAAGCATCATCATGTGATGAGGTGTAGCATTTGGTCAAAGTAGCAAAGTACCATCAGGAGAACGCTGTTTTGTGCTAAGACGATGTACATTATCTGACATTAGGTGTTTCCACAGTGACTACTACTTCACCAGCGCGCAATGGGTATCCCTAACAGAGGTGTGCGTTGTTTGGCTCACTCGAACACAGAACCTCTCCGTTGTGTCCGTCTGCAAGAGCCCCATGTGGTTCTGTCAGGAGGTAAGCATCACGGGAACTACAGGGCGAATGGAACATGAAATATTAGAGAAATCTTCGAATATTAAGTGACTTAAAATTGACAACTAATCAGTGTATCTTAGATTGAAATAAATAAACTTGAAATTCTGATGTACTTAACATAAGTTTCCTGGTATCATGTTCTTCCGTTCTAATAATTATGTTATTAAAACTTCTGCGCCCGTCACTTTTTAAACTGAATAAAATTATTAAGAATCATGTTTCTACTGTGGTTGTAAACTTTCTTAGTGAAAATCGTGATTTGAAGGGGTCAAAGAGCAGCTCTAAATAGAACACTAAGGGGCTGCGCAGACGACAGACTATCCATGACGCACTTTTAGTCTGTGAAAATAGAACCTATGCAATTATATTATTTGTGCGCCGGACTTTTTGCGCGTCGTGTGCGTTACTGCATATAATTGCATAGGTTCTATTTTCACAGACTAAAAAGTGCGTCATGGATAGTCTGTCGTCTGCGCAGCCCCTTATACTTAATATTATGCAAACATTACAATTTCTTGCTAGGGCAAAAATCTCTTCCCGTAAATCGACACAAATTGTAAACTGACTGCTGCACACAAAACAATGAAAACATCTACCAATTAACAAATGAAAACACCCTTCCCCAGGTGTACAGAATAACGTCAGGCACAGAATCCTGGGTGGAATCAGCCCCGGCGCCTCTCTGGTCGGCCGGAGGAGGAGCATTAGTAACCCTCGCTCCAGTCAGAGACGGGCCAGCCGGTCTGTTCCGCCATGTTGTGCGGACGGAACACAATGCTCACGGACCGAGGGCGCTGCCACTCACGCATGGCAGCTTCGATGTTGTGAGGCTGCTGGCGTGGGACCATGCTAACCAACACATGTAAGTTTAACTGTCTATAAAGCTTCCGGATGTCCATGGGTATATATACTACCATCATCATCATCAGGACGTATGGGACGTCCACTGCTGAACATAGGCCTCCCCTTTGGACTTCCATGTGCACCGGTTGGAAGCGACCTGCATCCAGCGTCTTCCGGCAACCCTTATGAGGTCGTCTGTCCACCTTGTGGGTGGACGTCGGACGTTCTACGCTTCGTTATATACCATAGGTATATAATATCACTAAGATACTATAGAATATTACTAAGATAGACTAAGAAGTCAGTAACACCCGAGCAATGTCCTTGGTATTGGAGGTATCAATAGTTTTAAGCGTCTCATAGAGTGACAAAGCCTGCGGTGCTGCAGAACTGAATGTGAAAAAAATACTGACCGCCACCGCTAACCTAGAGAGGTTAGCGGTGGCGGTCTTAGCTATACGAAATATTATGTCCCGTAACGTGACCTGACTGATACCAATATCTGCGTAATATTGCATCGCACTGGTCATTCTCATTTTCTAGCTTCTAGTCTTTTTTCGACTAAAAATATCAGAAAATTACCAGAAAATGTCTTCAAACGCCATATTATTAATCTTTCAGTACGTCAACAACCTCATGGAAAACGACAAATTTAGTTGTAATCTAAGTTATTCGCAATTATGATCGTTGGCTCGGCTTGGAGCCTAGCTCCGATACACTGATGATAATGGCCTGGACACCGGCCAATTGGGATTAGGCTGCATTTTGTAAAGCCTAAGTATAGATCATACCAGCTGTAATATTTTAGAAAGAGTAAAGGTGGTAAATATTAGCGATAAAACCGACAATTGTTACATCAATTTTTCTGTAATGTGTAGTTTTTAAGCTTATTCTATTGTATTTATGATGTTTAATAAAGTGCTTTCTAATCTTTTCTATATGGAAAACGTTATATTTTTTTATGCAAGTAGAAATAAGAATTGAGTCACGCGAATTCGCTCGTGCGTAAGTGGAAATTCCAGGTCCCCACTGCCCATATTATATTGCGTCGAAAAGCTGATGATGTACTTGACTTGCTCAATATAACGATTGTTAATGCTGAGGTAAAGATCTATTCTATTCGAAGCATCGCGTGATCTCACAACAAACATAACTATATACCATTTTGAACTACCGTGAGTGTTATGCATATTATAAATACGACACGACTGTACTCACGTTAATCATCCAGGGGACATCGTAATTGTCCGAAACCGTGGTTGAGACATATCTCAACGAATGATTAACGTGAGTACAGCCCTGTCGTATTTATAATATACCTATATACTTGTTTCTATTTAATCAGATACTACCTGGGCATCCCGGAAGGTAAACCAGGGCAGCAGCATCTGTACAGAGTTTCCTCTGAAGCACCACGAGCAGGATCACCTCAGAAACTGCCTTATTGCGTCACTTGCAATTCACAGGTAGGTACTATTTTATTCATTTACTCCAGAATCCAAAACATATCTAACTACTCACTGTCTCATCGTACCAAGTATTGAACGATACAATAATTCGTACAAGTGCATGCCAAAAACTTGTGGACTTTAATTATTTCATCTTGTAAGGAAACTGAAGAGGGATTTACTCGGAAGATAACTTTCATATTGATTAGTAGATACCTCCGGCCCGTATGAGCCTTTTAATATAAGAGTGCGTTGCTCAGAGGAAGCCGTTAATGACCGTGGACAACCATGGCAGTATAGGTATAAGTATACCACTCTTAAATTGCACCATCAGCTAAACAAAATTTCTCTGGCTTTGTGTTTCCCGATGTGCACTTTAACAATGGTTCTACGTCTTTTCATAACAGCCATCACCGTCAATAAACCTGGAGTTCTACGGCAACCTAGCGTCATCAGGGGACAGTGCGTGGGACACTGACTGGGACGAGGATCTCCCGCCTACGTCACCATCACCTAATAAGAAGAAGAAGAGACGACATCCTGGTATGTATCAATGAGGTTCTATTGACTATCGCACACTGGTACTACTATTAAACGACTATCCCTATTAACCGACAAAAATAAAAGTTTCTTAGAAACATAGAGCGGTAAACTAAAAATAGTATTTTTTATTTTTAGTTTTGTCACGCCAAAATAGGCCCTCTAGTGATCAATTTTTGCCATCATTCTGCTATTTCAAAATCTGATATTAAAAAGTCATGAAGTCCTTTATACCTGATAAAACTGCCAAATTTCTTCTAATGCAAAACTTATATTTCTAGAGGGAATGCCCCAAAACCTGCCGTGTTTATACCACGAGGCGCACTTCAGTCCATCGTCAGCGTACTTCGTGTTGGAGTGCCTCGGCCCTGGAGTGCCCACATCCAGCCTGTTCAAGATAGCCCTGCCTGAGCCCAGGTTGGTCGTGCACTTGGAGAATAATACTGCTGTTAAGGTAAGTTGCAAAGTGTAGTCCCAAATATGAGCCATTATTTACAACTGAGGGAAAGGGAAAGATTTAGGGTAAAAGAATTCCAGGACGAAGAAGAACATCGTGGCTTAAAAATCTGTGCCAATGGCAACAGCACACGTTCTCTATTTAGAGCTGCTGTATCGAGGTGTCATAAAGATCGCCAATCAAAAAGAAGAAGTAAGGTAACTTGATGTTGGTCACTTGGATCATAAAAGTTAGCAAGGTACCATATAATATAAAGTATACTTTGACATCACAATGAGGTACTTTTGTCCCCATTAGCATTCCACCCGGAGAATCACAGATAGTACCTATGTATCAATACAGGTTTAGATATCTCACAATATGGAAACCTTACCAAGCTAAACCATGGCGCTAAGTGGTCAAGTAAATCTAAGTGCGTTTACCGATATTTTCTTCAAATCGAATTTCATTTCGAATTCATCTGGGTCTGATAATATTTTTGGTTTCTACTCCAACAAAACAGGTTACCCTTATACTTACACTGTATGATATTAAAACCAGGTAAAATACAATTAAGTATTTGTTATATCTCGTTCTAAAATGACCAATTTATCTAAAAATTCCCATGGATTCCACAGGAGAAACTATCATCCATAGCGTTACCAACACCTCGAACATTCTCCGTGCAACTGTCGAGCGGTCACACGGCGCGAGTGAGGTTGCTTCTACCGCCAGGGTTGAGAGAAGATGAGGTCACCAAGTATCCACTTGTACTTAAAGTGTAAGTTTTTTAATAGGTTTGTAGTTTGTACCATGTTTATTTAGGTAAGTGCCTGAGTTTCAAAGATTCCACTCTAACTTCTATCATTAGTATTAGATAGATGTTTTGGTGAAATAAGAACTAAGCTGGGCAATTATAGATTCAAAGATAGATAGGTACTTTAGCCGTAAAGGAGTAACAATTTAATATTTTCCTTTTTGAAAGTTTATTTTTATGAAAGTAGTTTTAAATTCCTTTGCTGTTTCGTGCTTTTGAAGTGAAAAGGAAATAAGGCTGTTAAACCCTAATAACCCCTGTTAAACTAACATAACTTTAGTTTCCTCTTTCATCATAATATTTCTTCATGTTAATCATCTCTCGTTATTTTGTTCTTTCTATTTTCAGTTTACTTTCTCAACGGACAGACCTTTTCTAATTTTTTTGTGTGTATCTAGTCATGGAGCACCAGGCTCGCAGCTAGTGACAGAGCAATGGAGCTTAGACTGGGAGTCGTTAGCAGCGGGCGCTGGGGCAGTGCTCGCCGCAGTAGACGCGCGAGGTGCAGGAGGGAGAGGCCTTGGAGCTCATCACACATTGCACAGAAGGCTCGGGACTGTTGAGCTTGCCGACCAGCTGGAAGTAGCCGAGTAAGTCATAACTGAGTACTAGGCTCACAGAAAGTGCTGGAGCTATGAGGGTTCGCTATTGATTTGTCAGGAACTGTGCACATAATATCAGATACAATTATTTTAAAACGAGGTATTCTCGACTGAGATTCCACTTGATGGCCTTGTCTGTATTTACCTCTAAAACGGCAATTTGGCAAGGTTTGGTTCGCTGGAAGTGGCCAGAGAAGATAATGATCAGAACACAAATTATATAAAAGCTAACGTGCTTTCAAAGGAAAGCTTAAAAGATAGCCAAAAAATTCAAACCACCCAAAAACCTACTTCTGAAATGTTTTTGAAAGAAACTAACTTTGCTGTCTTATGACTTACTAGTCACAAATCTAAAGTCATTTCACTGAGAGGAATATATGGAAGGTCCACTGAAAGATCATAATATTAAAATTAACGTTCTTTCCCACCAGATATCTCCGCGACTCCCTCCATTTCATAGACGCCCGTCGGGTGGCGGTATACGGTCGCGCGCACGGCGGGTTCCTCACGGCGCTGGCGCTGGCGAGCCCGCTCAATGTGTTCCACTGCGGTATTGCGATCACGCCTATAGTGCGCTGGCGGTATTATGGTAAGTTCTTTATAGCTCTACAAGTTTGAATTTTGAATATCTCCTTTGAGTTTATGATAGCCTGGTACCTCAAACTTTTTATCTGAACAAGTGTTTGATAGTCATGTCCGCTAAATGTGTTCCACTACGGTATCGCCATACAAGTTTGAATTATGAACATCTTAAAATTTATGGTAACCTTTGAACAAGTGTCTGAAAGTTACGACGCTCAATATGGAACGTAAATCCCAAAATGAGTATGGCCTTTGACAATAAGTTCAACTTGGAATTATCCTGGAACACCTTATACCTGTCCTCGGGGATAATGTTGAACTTTCTTCCCGTAGCGACTTCAAAACGTAATCTTACCTTCAATAACTTTGTTTTTCTTCCCAGCATCAGCCTACGCAGAGCGTTACATGGGCTTCCCCAACGCAACCGGCAACTACCGAGGGTACGCCGACGCTGACGTCACGAAACAAGCCGCAGCCCTTCATGATAAAATGCTGCTGTTAGTCCATGGAACAGCTGATGACAATGTTCACGTGCAGCAGACTATGGCTCTGGCTAAGAGCTTGGCTGACCAGGGGAGCATGTTAAGACAGCAGGTTAGTTTTAAAGAGTTCTAGATCTATAATGAGTACAGTCGAAATTAGGTAAAACCAGAAAAGAATTCCTTACTTTTTCTCAAATGATTTTAGTTTGTATTGAATTCCCTTACTAAGTCAATGAAAAAAAGTCAAGAAAGCAGTAAGAAATTTTATAGTCTATTTTCATTAGATACTGTCTCCATTTGTCCCTCGTCTGCAATCAAATCAAGGCAAACAATAGAACGTCAAAAAAGCGTTGTTAATAATTTTACGTGCTGTAGTCATATTCATATATCAAACAACTAATTACTTGAGGACTTAGAATAATGGTATGAAAAAAAAAAAGCCTGTATGTTTGTTTTGTTCTAGATCTACCCAGACGAAGGCCACTCGCTGTCCCGGGTACGTCGTCACATGTACAGAACGATGTCAGCGTTCCTTGACGAGTGCTTCCGCAAACAAGTGCCTCCCGAGACCAAGGCCGGCCTCAGGAACGGAGGCAACCTCGACTGAGACACGTGGCGCGACGAGGAGCTCGCTCTATGGTGAGACTTCCTTTGATATCTGATGTCCTGGTACTCTAGCCTGTGAGAATACGAGTATGTGTGTCCAGTGTCCATGATGAGAATATGCCGTCCTCGTGGACGAAGTTCCTCGTGCAACTTTTAAACAGCTCTATTAACAGTTCCTTTTATATCTGATGTCCTAGTACTCTAGCCTATAAGCATTTTCCGTCCATGACCAACTTTTAAACAGCGAACAACTACACAGGTCTATTAAAACTTCCTAAAGGAAGTAACCTATCGGTATCGAGTATCGGCAGTATAGTAAACTATCTGATGTCCTAGTACTCTAGCCTATAAGCATTTCCTGTTCATTAACAACTTTTAAACAACGAACAACTACACGGACCTACTAACACTTCCTTTATTATCTGATGCCCTAGTACTCTAGCTGAAAAGTCTAGTGGCCAAAGCCCTTATCGAAGACATGTAGGTAGATGACGCTGACTGTATTTTAAAACGCGCTTACGGTTTGTATATCTGATAACCTTATAATATAGAATATAGCGTTTCTACAAAAATAAGTGAAATCCCACCAAAAACATTCTTTATAAAACTAGCCAAGTCTCGATGGAGCTGCTTGTTTATCTCTAAAAAGTAATGAAATCTAGACAAAGTCGTGCCAAGTATAAGGTTCCTTACTGCGATTTCTTTATTATTATAGTTAATGTTGTGTGACTTGGCCGTTGAAGGGTACACAAGGATATTATACCAGGTGCTCCATGACACCATTGCACCAATCTGTCCGCTACCCATTCACGATAGAAAATTTCCACTTGGAAAACGTTGATTGAATAACCAGTCAATAGTAGGCTTGATAAAGCTGCGTATTTCAATAATACTTATGTTTAGGCGATCCAAGTGTCATGGAGCATCTGGTTTTGTACCCTTCCACCCCCTTCAACGGCCAAGTCACACAACATTAACTATAATAATAAAGAAATCGCAATAAGGAACCTTATACTTGGCACGACTTTGTCTAGATTTCATTACTTTTAGGAGATAAACAAGCAGCTCCATCGAGACTTGGCTAGTTTTTTACAGAATGTTTTTGGTGGGATCGGGGCAGTGTTGCCAGTGCCCTATCTTCAAAAGTAACGCAGACAGGTTCGAAAAGTAACGCATTTACAATAAAAGTAACGCATTTAAAAAAAAAACTATTTTTAATCACAGAAGTAATACACAACTAGAAGTAGCCATTTTATGTGTGAGTGTGATGGCAATAGGGAAAATTCTGTGTGAAGAAAAAGGAGAACCTATTTTTTTCGTCCCTTTCAGCGTGGCCGGTTTATGTTGTTTGTCAAACTGCTTCACTTTGACAATAATACTTATGTGTTTCGTTTTTTTCCAAAATTTTTAGGCAATTTGAGACAATAAAATGTTATTCATCTAGTTTAAATATCAATATATCGCGTATTTTCATAAAATAATGAAAATCCGTAATCTGTTTTTTGTCTCACAGGTGGCCACGATGATGTGACCCCTGTTTTTAATACAATTTATATAAAATGTAATATACTTATCTTAAAAAAAATATATATATCTTTAGTCTTATAGCTCGTCCACATATACCGGCCAATAACTCGGCGAGTCGTTGGTCCTATGGCTCGTCCACATATACCGGCCAATGATTTGCCGAGTGTGTGTTTTGTCTATGGATGAACAGTTTTTGTCTATAAACGAATGTCTTCGGATATTTACGGTTTTTTCCGGTAAATTTCTGGTATACATTTTAGGCTCCATAGCTGACGACTTTAATTATATTTTGAATATTAATCAATCATGGACCATTTGAAGCCATTTTGTGTGAATAATTACTTTAAACTAGTTAAATTTTCTTCCCAAGTGCATATATATATATAATCTGTGCGCTCGGGGAACGTTGGGCCAACGACTCGCAGAGTCATTGACCGGCATATGTGGACGAGCCATGACATTGACATATTATTTTCTTTTTTTAATTTTTGTTTTCCGCTTCGATTGCGTTCCGATTCACTAATTTATTATTTTATATTCTTCCATTGTTAGTTCATTTTAAAAAATCATTACCCCAAAAAGTAACGCAAAAGTAACATTTTAGGACAAGTAACGTAAAAGTAACGCAAAGGGTCAAAATGTAACGCAAAATGTTACAAAAGTAACGCACTGGCAACGCTGGATCGGGGTTACTCCACAAAGCATTATTATCATAATGATAATAATATTTGATAGCCTCATTAACCATCCATTTAGAATGCACATCCATAGCCTAGTTCAAGTAGTTTCCATTAATTAGCAATAGTCCCGTCACTTGGCGGAGACTGTCTTTGAGCCCATTTTCTATGGATGGACTCACAGACAGACTCCAATAAGTGTCACCCACATTTATATTAAAAGCTCAAAAGGGCCTCTGCGCGTTGGACTTTTTGTCTCCGTGCACGCTTATAAAAAGGCCCGGGCTTGAAAAGAGCGACATGATATTTGATACTCATTCAAAGCCGAAATCGAGAACATTGGCGAAAGAGAGTAGCAGAACCAGTCATATAAGTTGAAAGAAAGGAGCTAAGAGTCTTGCGCAAAATTTCCCCATTCTTTTGTTTTCTATTTTTTGCCCCTCTTACCAGTAGAGGTACGAGTTTTTTTCATTTCATAATGACCACTTGGTGACTCAGTTTCTCTTAATAGTCAAGTTATTAATTCTCCATGTTAAGATTCTGAGTCTTGTTTCTAACGATTTGTTTTCTTTCCAGGTAGCGGAATAAAAAAAATCTATCGAAGAAACTATCACTTTGTTTGACCACAATACCTGTAGTACAAGTTTCCATATCTACGAATACATCGTCAACTGCCATGATAATGTATTTTGATAAAACTTTTAGAGGATCCTCGTCTTTTGCGTACTTTTGTGTGTTTAATATCAACAATGATATTATATATCTTGTGATCTAAAAATATCGTTGACTCTTGAAATGTCTTCACTTTTAATAATATTTCTACTAATAAGAGTATGACATTTTTAGATCGAATTGCGGAGTAATTGTATGTGTGTGCGAAAAAATCGAATAAATTCACTAAAGCACACGTGCTAAGAAAGAAGTGTGGCCGGTTTTGGCTAAAAAATTATCTATTAAGAAAAAAAGTTTTTCTTATAGCGAGTTACTAGAAACTAAAAAATGCTTTTCTCCCAAACTTTCACCTACTTTTTAAATAGTACTTGTTACCTTTACGGTACCTTTATTCTTTTTTATTAAAAGTTACATTTTGTTATTTTATATCTGTATGCCATGTAAAATATTCGCGATTAAAATATTCTAGTAATTATTAAACTAAATTGAATTTTATTTTGATTAGCGAAATAAAAGTTTCACGAAAATTTTGAGCTAAGAACAAAAGTGTAATAATGTGAAAATATAGAGATGAACGAGTTAAAAAACAATAAAACATTTAATAATAAGGTTGTGCGAACATAAAATAACGAAACTGTTACTGCGTTTTTAACGTTAAAAATAACTGCTTAAAATAGCAGGCACAATTTGTGCGATTTATGGAAAACGAGAGATTGAAAATAAGAAAAGCATTGAACAAAATAAGGCTGCGTTGCCTTCGCATTACGTAAAATACAAATAAGAATTGGAACAAGTTTTCAAGTGATATAAAAATTGAACAATGTGTGTATACTCGATTTTAAATAACAATTATCTTCGATTAGCGACGAATTAAGGAATTGATAGCTTAGATCTTTAGTCAATGAGTTTGTGATCTTAGAATAGTACCTTTTAAATTCTATCGATTAAATCTGTTTACATGAAATATATAACTGGCCTTTTAAAAGTATCGTGTGTGTGGACTATTATAGAACAGCTCTTCTCCTATAAAGTTACTTTCTTTAATAACTTTTATTTAGAATTTACCAGGTAGCCATATACGCTGTCTCATAGCATCCCCAACTGTCATGCAAGTAAAGGATCTTATTTGATCTAATTATCTCATTGACTTCATAATATTTGCTTCGTAATATTTTGTAACACCGAAATCCGACGACGAAATAAATTCAAGGATATCGGTACCAGAGTTACGGAACTCAAGTGGAGCTGGGCAGGTCATGTGGCTAGACGTGGTGATGGCAGGTGGTGTCGCTTAATGACAGAATGGTGGCCGATATTAGGACATAGGAATCCGGGTCGACCGATTGCTAGATGGACCGATGACATCAGGAGAGTGGCGGGAAATGAATGGATGAGGGCGACAAGGGACAGGGGAGAATGGCATAATCAAAGGGAGGCCTATGCCCAGCAGTGGGCTATTGAAGGCTGATGATGGTGATGAATATTTTGCAAGCAATCTGACTTACTTACAGTTTGAGAAATGGGACAAAAGTAGCTAAGGATAGGTGCCATAAGGATGTAAGGAGTGCTATGGGACAAGTCCAGCCAATAAACAGCTACCGGTTCTTAATAATATCTAAAATTATTGTCAAAAACGTGTGAACTCCTGATGAAGGACATCGAAATTGTCCGAAACAGTGGATGAGATATTCTCAGCAATACTAGACATGAGTTGTGCCGTTTTGTTATTTTATTATACAAGTATTACTTTTTCTTCGAAAACAGTTACAAAATATGTGATTTTTGTTTATATCGATGAAATTGTGTATTTACATTGTATTTTGATTAATGATTTATTTAAGAGAACTTTCAGGCTAAATGTTTCATGTAAACATATTTAATCAATGGTCAACCACAATAACTTAAGTAGACTTAGAAAATAACATTATTGAGAATTAAGTGTATCATCAGATACAAATGCCGTAATATTATGAAATCCATAGACTCCAATTATTGTAACTTAGCCACTGTAATACTAGCTTAATGACGTCATAACGTACTATAAGCTATGGCAGTTGCTCGTTTATAAATGTCGTCGACAATCGAGTTTATAGCCCAAATATTGGGATTAATATTATGTTGTAGGCAGACATAATTTGATTTTACGCAGACTTTTGCACAAACCTCTGATTCTTATTTTTACTTGTAAACAATAAATGTTATTGCAAAAGTCTGCGTAAAATCGTAGGACTAACTCAAGTAAATTCTTCGCTTAAGCTATGGTTTAGTCGTGGTACAATCGTAAGTCCGCGTTTTATAATAACACCATAATTTGGTACTAATACACATTTTAAATATAAATTATTTTCGGTTGTAGTTATTTTTAAAATAACGTTGAAAAATAGCATATGCTTAATTGCTATCAAGAATATTTTCGACATCCCTAATTTGATTTGGGTGTTGTAGAGTTGTTCTTATACTAAAAAAATACAGTTTTATTTATAGTTACTTAACTGTTCGCAAGATATTATAAGCGTTATTATAAATTTACAAATAATCTGAGGATTTATAATGTTTGACGAAGGTAAAGTGTAACTTCTAAATGACAAATAATTGTATGTACAGATTTAAGAATAAGCTTCGGTTCAATTTAGATATAAGGTGATATTTATTTTATTTATTTATTTAATAAGTCATAAAATCTTTCTAATTCACGGTATTTCGAAGAAATGGTGGACGATTTATTAATGTACCACAGAAATTTTAATACGTAAAAAATGGCTACCCTATTTTTTGGTATTAATATTTCTGTAAAGAAATAAAATCACAGTTGCGAGATTATAATCAAAAAATTGTAAAAAAGAATTCAATGAAATTCATTAGAATAGCTAGTTCAAATTAATTATTGATAAAATCAGTATTAAAAATAATAAAATTGCTCATTTCTAGAATTTCGACTGTTCTTCCTAGTCATTTCATTAATATTAGTGATAAATAATAAATTTAAAGACCAATGGTATTATTAAAATATTTTATTAAAATTTTAATCTTAATAGTAAAAATTTTAAATTAGTGATCTGGGAAATTAGTGCGAATAGCATTTTGAAAAATAATAAAATAGTTGTTATTCGATATAGCAATAAAATATTGTAAATTAATATAATAATTTCATATAAATAGGTACTTTTACTGTGTAAGCACTCTTCCAATGCACACATAAAATTAAATAAGAATTTAAAAATATGATATAAAAATAAGTATACAAAAACTATTCTAAACACGTTTCGATAAAAAATCTTGCAGATACTTAATAATTACCGATAATATTTAATACAAAGAAAATTAATAGACACATTGATATCGAAAAGTTGTGAAAAGAGAAAAGGAATGACCAAATCGTGTAAAAAACGAGATAGAAGATATCCGTTTAGAATTATTTTCAAGAGGCGCAAATAATACCTATAACTGCGGGTTTAAAATTTAAAATATGCTTTAAATTGTTCTATGATATATAGTAAGCACTTAACACTTGTCCATAGTTATATCTGTCTACATTTAAGACACTAAATTGTTTTAATAATTACATAAATAATAACTCCTTGAGTAGCGTTTTATATCATTTAAAAATAGCTCAAAACGACAAAAAGCCCAAGTGCCAAACTCAACACCACAATTTGCAAAAATAAAAAATATTCTTCTATTTAGCAGCATAATATATACTAAAATAATAATTTTATCTAAATTAATTCATTTAAATATCTATTCCAGGCTGGTCCTGATATTTCATAAATTTGAAATTAAGAAAATATGTATTGAAAATAGCATGTTTTGATATTGATTATTTTAGCGTTACAAAAATAGCAGTTCATTTAGTAGCTGTTATTAAAATTGCTTATCTCTAGTAGACAGCTTTCTAAGTTTTCATGAAAAATGTACTTTACTGAAATAATAAAGTTTTGTAAAGTATATGTTGTAAAATATACGCACAGATTGTGATTTTTGCCTTATCGGTGTTCTTGATGTATTTCAGTTATAATTTTATTGCTAAATTAATAATAAATAAAAGGTGATTTAAAATAGGCTCGGTCGTAAACTACTGGCTTCATAGAATTAATATATTAAAAAGTCTGATAAATTCAAATCTGTATGATGGCAGCCATATTGAAAAAATGGCGGATCAAAAAATTTTTTGCAGATTACGTTTTCATGTTTACATTATATATATAATATATTATTTTTGCCTTATTTATTATAAAAATTAGCAATAAAATTATTTAAAACAAAAAGGCAATGGTGCATTCGCTTTGTGATTTCAATATTGTAAATATTAAACTGTTAAATTAAGCTGTTTTCTTGACGAAAGAAAGGAAAAGAAGTTCGATCATAGTCTTAAAAATCTGAAATATTTGGTTTAAAATGATAAGTTCAACATTTAATTTTAAAACTTAAAATATATTTTTTTGTTGCTAATTGACAATTTTAACATTATTATTTATTTATTACTTGTTTCAAGGATATTGGTAATTCAGTATATTTCTCGGAGGTGATCAGTAATTATTTATTGATCTAAGATTTCTGCCAAATTTTTTTTTTTCTAGTCTATACTGTCCCATTGCTGGGCAAAGACTCCCCCAAATCCCTCCACGCGTCTCTCTCCTGCGCCACCTCTGGCCAGTCAGTCTGGTGCGCGTCTAGATCGTCTCGCCACCTTTTTCTAGGTCGGCCTCGACGACGCCTTCTGTCTTGTGGTGCCCACTCTGTACAGATCCTTGCCCAGCGGTCGGGGTGCAAACGACTATCATGACTAACCAAAAATAATTATATCTATCTTTAACAGGGGCTGGCAAATGAACCAGCAACACGTCGACCCATTGGGATCTATTGTGTTTTAAAAAAATAATTATAATTATAAATAATTATATAAAAAAAATAGCCTTAATGCTGTAGAACACTTTTATTAACCACAGATCGGCCACAAGCTGATCTACACAAAATCTAAGTGCTCCAAACCACTGTTGATGGCAGAGTGCCCAGAATGCTGGCAGCATTAGTTGAATGGCAATACTTACGTTGGGCCGTTTATGTTTTTATAATCGAGATTTAATTAATTACGAAAAACAAAAAATCTGAATACGTAAAAGAAATGTATAGAATTATCAATAATCCAGTAAATTTTTTATCTATTATTTTTATTATTTAATTAATTATATTTAATTGTATGTTTTTGGTGACAAGAACATGAATGAAACATAGTATTTTTAAGATAATTGAACTTAGGGACCTAGTTAGAGTTTTCCGTAGAATAATAAAATCATTTGCATCGCGCATTAAATTCAAATCTGTAATGTATAAGATTTTTACAAATCTTTTTCACAACAATATTTCAATATAACTTCTTTCCGCACAATAATTATAATAAATATTGTTTTAGATTTAAAAACTAATCTATTATTGTATAAAACTGTTATTTAATGAAGTTATTAGTTATTTAATAAAATAGTTTTAGATCCCACGGTCGTCAGATTTCACTTATTTTGTTAAAAAAAATGGACAATACGAAGCGACACGTAAGATAAAAACAAAATTTGCTGCCATCTACATTAGGTTCACCATACCCGCGTTACAAAACATTCGAAAAAAAGGTGTTTCGCATCATCATTCGGATTTATTAACGTGTCGTGCATTAGAATTGCTACCGATGAATTTAAATACACAAGAAATTAATTAAAACAGAAATGAAGAATGCAATGTGAACCTAATCGTTTGTAAACTGTAAAAATGTAATACACACGAGTGAGCTTACCGATGCCTCGTTTTTTAGCAAGTTCGTTAGTTTTTTCGTCTATACCTGCTACAATGTAGTGTAGGCACTACCTATTACCGTTTCTTAATATAAGTAAGATCTAACGACCGTGGTATCTTGCTCTAAAAGCTTTCATTCACAAGTGCTTTTAAAGTTCACTGCAATATTTGCAAAGATTGTTTATTCTCTTGTTGATTGTTTGAAAATAGGTGTTAGAGCCTTCGCACACGATGCTTATCTATCATTATTGGGATTTGTTTAAAGGAGGACATAAATTTGTCCTTAGGTAAAGATTATAGACGAGTTTTACCTGAAATAAAACGCATATTAAAATACCTTACTAGAAATAACTTAAAGCCAGTATGTGTCCAGTTACGGTCAAGTAATTTAATAATATTGGTCACGTCTAAAACAATCTACATAACGATCTACTGCTGATCTACACAGCATAAGTTATGTATATTAAAAACAAGTGAAATTTAAAAAAAAATACTTTTTTAAAACAAGCTTTAATTATTGTTATCATCTTGCATCATAAAGTACTCGTCAAGACGAATCAAATGAGCCCAAACTCGATGGGGTTGCGTTGTTTTATGACAGAGTTGGCCCTTGGCCACCTTCCAGCTCCATCATCAGATCAGCTCGATGTCATAAAAATATTGCATTGTCATCCGATTTACACACGCATGCAAATTTTCAGCTCAATTGGAAACCGGGAAGTGGGTCAAATTAAACTTGCAAGATTTGATTACAGACAGACAGACAACAGACAGGTGAAAGTAATATAAAGCTTGTAAAAACGGCTGAGATTACGCACTAAGTATATTGGCGGGGACGCATTACGTCACTATACTGTACAAAATGTGTGATACCGGAGTTCGGCCAGTCAGTGACGTCCAAACTCGTTTCTCTATCAAATTTTCAAACCAAAATGTGTCCAATATTTTTTACTAATCTACATTTTTTTTTTTTTTTTAAATATTTCAGGACAACTCACACAGCGCCACCTAATCCCATACTAAGCAACTTAATGCTTGTATTATGGTGATTAGGATAACGGATATAATACTTATATACTTTTCTTTTGTAAATACATACTTATAATAGATATTGAAAACCACCCAGACCAGAAACAAATACCTGTGGTTCACACAAATATTTGCCTCATGCGGGAATCGAACCCGCAACCTTCTGCGTTGCAAGCGGGTATTATCCCACCGCGCCACAGAGGTCGCCTTTATTATTATGGACACTATATTACCCGTAGCATGCCAAATAGAATCCCGACAAAACTTCAAGAGTAGAACTGTCATCCCATACATTCACAAAAGTACAACGTATGGGATGACAGTTCTACTCTTGACATTTCTGCGGGATCCCGTATGGCATGCTACGGGCCCAGTGGCCGTAGCATGACACAAGGGATCCCGACGAAACTTCAAGAGTAGAACTGTCATCTCATACATTGTACTTTTGTTTGAATGTATGAGATGACAGTTGACTTGACAGCAAGACAAGTCTACGCAGCGTCTGTGCTTGAGGGGCTATTTTCTATTTAACCTGCCCCTCAAGTACAGACGCTGCGTAGACTTGTATTGCTGTCAAGTCAACTGTCATCCCATACATTCACAAAAGTACAATTTGAGTACAAAGTATGGGATTACAGTTCTACTCTTGAAGATCCCGTGTGTCATGCTACGGCCACTGCAAGGATAGATAAGCCGATTTTGCTACAAAATAATAATAATTAAAACGTGAGCCAATCGTATGCGAAGGTTCTTATTTAGTGCTCGAGCTAAGGAAATGTTTCTAGGTAACCTTACCTACTTGTTACACGTTCACTCCATTGAGATCTAAAGTATTATGAAATCAATAAATAGATTATTATCTTGAAATTGTAGTATTATTTGTTTTACACCCTAAGGTAAAATATTTGGTAAAAAAAACCGGACAAGTGCAAATCGGATTGTCACTTTTGCCACAGAGGGTTTCGGCAACTAGTCAACAACTAAAATCGGCAACTCATCAACTAGAGTCGGCAACTCTAGCCCCAGCTCGAGTCAGCTACTAGAGTCGGCAACTAGAGTCGTCAACTTGAGTCGGCAACTCGAGTCGTCAACTCATCAAATAGATTCGGCAACTCGAGCCTCAGCCCGAGTCAGCTACTAGACTTGGCTACTAGAGCCAGCAACTCGAGTTGGCGATTCAAGTCAGCAATTCAAGTCGGTAACTCGAGTCGTCAATTCATCAACTAGAGTCGGCAACTCGAGCCCCAGCCCGAGTCAGCTACTAAAGTTGGCTACTAGAGTCAGCAACTCGAGTCCGCAACAAGAGTTTGCTAAAGATAATATGCAGTGACTTGATAAGATTAGAACAACAAGATGAGATGAGATGGGTTGCTGTGACGAGAAGAGATGAAATGCTGTGACGAGACGAGATGAGATGATGAGATACGACCATCACGTCACCGTCACGTCGCTACTTATTTGTTTCGTATTTGAAAGAAGAAAGAGAGTTATAAACTTAGTTATTGCGCTTCATGAACGGCGACTCGGCATTTTCCTTTCTTGTTGTTGACTAAAAAATTACTTGGATGAACTTCAGTTTTTTGATGGTTTATTTTTTGATAAAATGTTTCATTTCCTAAAATCTAAAATTTATTCATTAAAACCTATTAAACCTATTTAAGATAAACAAAACCAGCCTAAATTGGAAAGGTCAGTCAGCTAAAAATGCCCGAGGGTCAAATATTTGAGAATAGAACCTATTTCCGTCGCCCTTCGCCCCCAACCTTGCATCTGCAGTCAAATATATGGAGATAAATTTGGATAGACGAGAATGGAATGGAAATGAGACCAATTGGTAAAGATGTCTGGCGTTTGAAGAAAAATCCAAAATATCATCATACTAGCTGCAACCAGTTATTTTACCCGCTTTACTGTAGCCGATGTGTTATTCAAGGGTCTAAGCCATCTCTATACCAAATTTCAGCTCAATCGGTCCACCTGTTAAGGCGTGAAAGAGTAACAAACATACATCCGCACATTATATGACTTAAGACTATAAGTGAACAGAGGGCCTTATGGCTATCGCCAAACGACATGTAACCAATACAATCCATAGACAAAATTGCGTACATTACAGTAAAATAACAAACGCAGCAATGTACTTTTTTTGTTGGCGAGATTTGCACAGTTTCTAACTTTTCATTTGGGGATTTTATAGCATCATTTCGTTTAAAACGTTTTAAACCCGTTTATTTTACATTTATAAGGCCTAAAAGGGTCTTTATGGGCCAATATCGCAACCCTATTGTGTAATTTACGCCCATCGCACGGCTTTCGCGAATTTCGTAATACCCCCATGGGACCACAACAAAGAACGATCTCACAAACCAGTGGTTTTCAACATTTTGTTCAAGTTCTTGAAGCCTCTTGAATGCACCTGCAGAGAACCTACAAAACGTGACCTCCAAAGAAAGCACGACCTTTGCCCAGTGTCAAGTGTAGGCATAAAGGTGCGACCGTGACACAGCTTAGTCCCAATAGGTCTCACAGTCTCATTCGCGCTTGTCAAAAATGAAACTGGGTACAGATAGCAAAAGCTACCGTGCTTTTGATATTACAGTATTTTGACTCCCTAGAAGAGGTCGAAGTCAAGGTCGCGCGAGTTTGCGTCGCGTTTGACAGGGATCGGCAAGATGCGAGGTGCCAAATAGACGTTTTATGCAGTAAGCTTCCGAAGTTACTGGGCTAAAGAGACTTAACATCTTATGACTCTTGAGAAATCTTAAGTAGTACTGTACTGATTATGAGCAGCGTTATCGCTTAACATCAGGAGAGCGTCTTGCTCGTCTTCTACTTCATCTCATAAAAAAAAAATGGTTGTAAATTAGAAAAATATCACAAAGTATGTAATTCTTTTTGATATTTTGAGTAACTCCCAATAAAACACAAGGTCTATTCGCACCTCGCTGCCTACCGAACCCTACCGACATATGTGCGAATCCGCGCGACCTTGAGTTTGACCGCTTCTAGGGAGTCAAAATACTGTATCTCTCTTTACCGTGGCAAAACCAAGCTTGATTATAACAGCAATCCTAGTAACTGCGGGGTCTTACGGGGACGTCAAGTTGTCATCCATAGCCCAATTACTTTAGCATAGATAAATGGGGTAAATTTTCTAATAAAGCAACTATCTTTCCCGTTTTGATGGAGAATCACTCCGTAATTTTTTATAATTTTTTTTTGATGATTTCCGTGATTTTATTATACTTCGTAATATTATAAATACTGTGATTAGGTACAAAAATATCTTCAATTCGGAAATCAACTAAATATTGGTAGAAAGCTGAAGTTTTCGTATAAATTAATTTTAGAATTCTCGACAAAAAATTAGTCAGATTCCCAACTAGCAAACTTGGGATCAAACCTACTATAGTCTGAAATAAAATCCAGCAGATAAATACGATACCCGTTTAAAATTAATATGTTTCTGCTATCCGTACAGCAGTGTACAAAACAAGAGAGTGAATGCGGGTGCAGAGTTCAAGGCCGTCGCCTAATATACTTCGAAGCTTCCGCGTCTCCCGAGAGTTGGCAATAGGTGTGCCTACTTCACTTGATATTAGATGCCTTAGTTTAATCTTTGGAACTATGTATACGTATACCTATAGGTGCCAATGGGGACTCAAATCTCCATAGCTATAGCACAGATAAAATATGGTGGAAATCGACCCAAGATGGCCACCGCTACAAAATGGCGGATTACTTTTTTGTTCCACACCTCCCTCAATATGGGTATCAAATGAAAGGGCTTGACTAGTAGAATACAACGCACTATAAAAAAATTAAAATCAAAGATGGCCGCCACCACAAAATGGCGAATAAATATTGCGTTGGGGGTTTTTTAGTTAAATTTTTAATTTAATTCACGTGTTATGAACCACCCATTCATGTAAATTATATAAGACCTTTTCTTCATGGAAAAGAATAGGATCGCCACTTGTAACGCATATTATTTTTATTGTTTTCATAGCCTGAAAACAATAAAAATAATATAAATATTATGAATGCGAAAGTTTGTGAGTGTGTATGTGTATGTTTGTTACTTCGCCAAAACGGATGGATCGATTGAGCTGAAATTTGGTATAGAGATAACTTAGACCCTGAATAACACATAGTCATAAAGCGGGTAAAACCGCAGGGCGCAGCTAGTCCGTGATAAAAAATGTAAGCAAATGTATACATATTTGTAAATAAAATGAACCAATTTACATTTCATCCATTTATTTGTCATCGAGACCTGTACAATCATTGCATTCATCATAATTCATATACTCAATATGAAAATTATAAAACTAATATGTATTTATGTCATGATATTTGAAAAATTATAAAAATAACCACTGAGATTTCTTCTGCTTTCGTCTTCCTGATCTGAAAAAAAGAAAAATATTATAATAAATGCAATCTCTTTGCAGTTTCTGGACCCCTGGGCCCGTAGCATGCCATACGGGATCCCGCTGCAATGTCAAGAGTAGAACTGTCATCCCATACATTGTACTTTTGTGAATGTATGGGATGACAGTTCTACTCTTGAAGTTTTGTCGGGATTCCGTGTGGCATGCTAGAGCCACTGGTATTAAATAAATCTAGCACTTAGATAAAATTACTATATTACTAGTTTGAAAATAGGAAAAAAATAAACAGTACATGGCTAGTAAAATTGAGAAAAATTATAATTATACGAGCCGTTGAAAAATAAACACTATTTTGACCATCATGCAGATCATTAAAAATATAGGACACGTATTTTTCTTTTTGTAAATTTGACAAAAAACATGTGGGGTACATCACTACCGTGCCTTAGTGTATAAATAAAAATAACACTTTATTGCGTAAAATCTAGACTTCCTCTATTACTTACGGAGATATTTCTGCAGCGTAAAGATCTCATGTTCACCTCTTGCCTTAGGCTGAAGGTAGCTCAGCATACGTCACGGTATCAGGCCGTAAAACTTTTTAATGTTCTACCGACTGACATTAAAATAATGGATGATCTATGCCAATTTAAATCAAGTCTGACACAGGTATTGTTGAAAGGGTGTTTTTATACAGTGGATGAATTTTTAAAATGTAAATTTATTGATTTATGACATGGTTAAATAATTTTTATTTGAATTTTGAACATTTATATATTATCATTATTACTTTTTAATTGAAATGAAATATTATTATTGTGTCTTAATAATTATCTCTATTTTTATTTTTAAAATTTTACTATGACTTAGTTTTAAATTTAATTGTAAATTTAGTAATTATTTTGATTGTTTAATATTGTGTACTATTTCAAATACGACCTTGGATTGTTTATGAATAAATAAATGAAATGAAATATCAACGCCCGAGCACACCGTGACACCGTGGGTAGCGGCTCCCATGCCATTGTCAAGAGTAATTGACGTTTGTATTTTTTTGAAGTTATACTTCTTTTGGCGCGATAGAGAAAAATGATGAGAGTGAATTTTTACGATGCGCGCGCACACCGACACCTAAATTCTACATCGTGAAGTTAGTTCTAGGTGGCATGCATGAAAATTGATAACTATGTTCAAGTTGTATATTCTAGTATTTTTATATTTAGAACACGTGTTTCGTAAGGGTACAATTAAACAGTGTGAATAAATAAATATTATTTTGGTGTTTTTTATTAAATCAATTTCATATACGACGGTGGTACTAATAATTTATTATTTATTTTTCCATACGCCAAAGAAGTATAACTTCTAACGCGTGTACATAAGTACACACACTCTTTTTTTATGTGATTAAGTAGAAGACGAGCAAGACGCTCTCCTGATGTTAAGAGATAACGCTGCCCATAATCAATACAGTGTTACCTAGGATTTCACAATTATGGAAATTCCAGGAGCACTGCACCAACGCTTCTTACTCAAGAGTCATAAGATGTTAAGACTCTTTAGCCTAGTAATTTCACTAGCTACAGTGCCCTTCTACCGGAGCACAGTAATGTTTGCACATCACTGCTCAGGCGGTAGAATAACTGGCACTGTTGGGGCACCCACCTAGACGACCTCCTGCAAAGGAAGTCTACCCCCGGTACAAAAGTAGTTGTAAGAGCAATGTCATTATTGGGAGTAGCTGCAAATTGTATGCAATGACAGCGCGAATAGCACGAGTAGTGTCTCTATTTTTTTTTTTTTTTCTTTTTAATAATATGGCAACATGTGCATTTTGCCAGTGTCGAGTAAAATTCGTGAATGTTCACGGGATATTAAATTATGGTCTCCACTTTCGTGTTTTGCCAGTGTCAAGTTAAATGTTATTTTTTAAGTAATAAGTTAGTTAGTCAGGTCAGAGTCAGAGTGAGCTTAATAGCTCGTCTAGTCACGTGAGTCTTCCAGTAAAATGGGTGGAATTTTACTGTAAGTTCGGAGGAGTTTTGGAGGGGGGCACCAAAATTCATATTTCAGCACCATATCACTTGCCTACATCTGTGCACATTCGAAAACACTTAACACGCAATATTCCACCATTATTACACGCTAACAATCAAATTCTACACGATTATTAAGCAAAAGACGTGGAGCTAATGATATGAGATCAAGGCTTGCCGCCAAAAAACCCTAGTGTCTTTATGTCAGATTACCCTTGACAGTGGGATGGAAGTTGCTAGTCTTATGTCTATGTCAAAGTGAGCACTTTACCGGGGGTAGACTTCCTTTGCAGGAGGTCGTGTAGGTGGGTACCCCAACAGTGCCAGTTATTCTACCGCCTGAGCAGTGACGTGCAAACATTACTGTGCTTCGGTAGGAGGGCACTGTAGCTAGCGAAATTACTGGGCTAAAGAGTCTTAACAACTTATGACTCTTGAGTAAGAAGCGTTGGTGCAGTGCTCCTAGAATTTCACATCATTGTGAAATCCTAGGTAACACTGTAGATTATGGGCAGCTGTTATCTCTTAACATCAGGAGAGCTTGCTCGTCTTCTACTTCATCACATAAAAAAAAAAAAGTATTACGTCAAATTTAGGAGATATTTCTGTATTAACACTATTAGTTATTCTATGACATAAGTGCATACCATAGATTAGCTGGCAGCGTTGTTGGTACTCTTGCTCATCAGTTTGGCGACCATTTCTTGCACCCGTTTCATTTCCTCCAGCTGTGTAGTTATCTGGTAGAGACGATTCTCGCGTTCAAGCACTGTCTTCTCTAGCTGTTTTATTGTCTGTGGAAAAATTGGTGAAATTGTTTGACTCCTTGAACTTTATCAATACACCAACTCGCTGCTTCTGCTCTCCTAGTAGATCTTTTTGAAGTGAAACTTCTTTATCGGCGTTGGAAAAAATTTACCGTCACATTTTTTCGGTTACGCGTCACTTTTTTCAGTTACGCGCCATCTTTTGTTTCTTGCCCCTACCACGGTTGGTTCAGACGAAGAGTACTTTCACTTTCTCCAATGAACATGAATTTAAAAAATTTTTAAATTTAAAATTTAAATTTAATTTAATTAAAGAAGTTTCACTTCTTACGTGTGTAAACTAGTACAAGCACACATTTTTTTTTATTGAGTGAATACGTAAATATTTTTGAATAAAGAAATTGAATTGAATATTAGGAATAAATATTTAATTATTAAAAAAATGGCATGAGAATTTTTGAAAAAAAAAAATAATTATTGCTCCCCTTGCCATTTATTTAATATATCAAACTGAAAACACTTTTAAAATGTGTGCAATAATATTATGCAGGGCTGGTCTTAAAGAATTTTCAGTAAATTAATTCTATGAATTTATATTTCAGAATTTGTCAAATGCTGCGAGCAAGAGAACGTCACTCGATATATTACACGCTCTTAAAATTAACACTCCATTAATCTACATTATGGACAAAAAAAAAAAAAGGTAGCACTCCGGGAGTGCCGGCAGAAGTGAAAACTTCAATATTAACGTTGTGTTTAATTATAAGTATAAAAGTACTATCATTTATGAGGTAGAATACAATGTTTATTTATTGCGCTATCATACACAAATATGACAATTTATATGTTGTTATTTATAATATTATATCGTTATTTATATATTACATTAAATTTTATCTCTCAGAAAAATCAACTTCCATCCATAATTTCGACGACTTTTACACCATCAACAGAGCAGCACACTCAGGCACGGTAGAAAGAGTGGGAGATACTAGTTCCTCTCCCTTCCCCTCGATCTTACGCTTTTTCGATCAGCATCACGTGACCCTGACGCGAGTTTTAAAGTTTTTACCCATACAAAAAAGTGCTCAGCGCCGGTAAAGAAGTTTTCACTTCAAAAAAAACTTTTTAGTCAACATCCCAACAGCTTCCTGTTTCGTTTCACTTACACCAACTCAACGTTTATGCTACCCTGGTACATAGTAAGTCTTACCGTGTCCCTATGTTCTATTTCCCTTCTCAGTCCGTCGCCTGCCGCGGTCGCCTCTTCCAATTTTCTGTCGCGTTGTTTGACTCGCTCCTCGAACTTTATCAACACGCCAGCCAACTCGCTGTTTTTGCTCGCCTGGTACATACAAAAATTTATATAAATATTATATAAATTTATATAAAATTTATGTAAATTTTAATAACATAGTCCAGTAAAAGAAGAAATGTGGATCGAAAAGTCGAAAGCAGAAAAACTAACTTAAGGACTTTGTTTGGACTAGTTAGGAGATAAACATACTAAAAGTCCCCACCCCTCCGAGGTGAGCCCGAGGGGGGGGGAGGCCGAAGAAGGTCCCATTTTTAGGTTTTTTGCTTATATGTCAAAAACTGTGCGATGTACGATATTTTGTTGTACTACATTATTAAACCTCATAAAATTTTCTACAACTTCGGCCTTGACACTTTTTATCTATCTCCAATCGTTGTCCGGCTATAAGCTTCCAAACATGGTCTATTTTGAAGACGCTTAAATTAGTTTTCCATACAAGGTCGGTAAAAAAATCTTACAAATAAAATTTGACCAACTTCTGGTTGTCGTATCATAATGAAACTTTGCAAATGGCTAGAAATCTTATGACAGTTTAATAATCTGGTACCACTGAGCTGTTCTGATGATGGAGCCAGGAGGTGTCTACTGAAACTCTTCAATGGCTATTAGTAAAACCGGCGAGTTTAGGCTCATTACATTCGGATTGATGAACATATGTACACAAACAAACACGTATTTTACTACGAGTACATAATCCATGCCAGTATTTATATAAAAGTTTTAGATTTAGGTGTATTTTTAAGTTATATCAATTAGAATTATTTTAATTATTGTTTGATTAATCTGAATGAATATCTTATATACATATTATACCTAGTCAGGTCATAAGTATTGTCACACAGTAAAAACTTTTCTTTTAGAATGCTGGCCACAAAAAAGTTTATTGAATTCGAATTTCGAATTGTTCATGAAAATAAAAATGTATACTTTTTAGAATTTTACTCATTTTTAAATATGGAGTGGACGCTTAAAGAAGACCGTGTTGCAGTTATTGCGTTGCATCGTTGCGGTTACGCGCCAATTCAAATTTTTGACATACTGAAAAATTTGAATATAACCAAAAGATTCGTTTATCGTACCATCAAACGATACAATGAAGACTCTAGTGTAGATGACAGGTCAAGAAGTGGTCGCCCTCGGTCTGTTAGGACTCCAGCAGTGATAAAAGCTGTGAAGGCGCGAATTCAAAGAAATCCCAAACGTAAGCAGAAACTGTTGGCCCTTCAGATGGGGTTAAGCAGAACCACGGTGAAAAGGGTGTTAAATGAAGACTTAGGGCTTCGGGCATATCAAAGAAAAACAGGACATCGTTTAAATGCTCGTCTAATGGACCTGAGACTGAAGAGATGCCGCGCTTTGTTGAAGCGGTACGCGAGAAAAAAATATCGAGAAATTCTTTTTTCGGATGAAAAAATTTTTACCGTAGAAGAGAGCAAAACAAACAAAATGATAAGGTGTACGCACACAGTAGTGAAGAAGCGAGCAACCGTATTTCGCGTGTCCAACGAGGTCATTTTCCATCCTCGCTCATGGTATGGTTGGGAGTTTCTTATTGGGGCTTAACAGAGGTACATTTTTGTGAGAAAGGTGTAAAAACGAATGCAGTTGTGTATCAAAATACAGTCCTGACGAACCTTGTGGAACCTGTTTCTCATACCATGTTCAATAACAGGCACTGGGTATTCCAACAAGATTCGGCGCCAGCACATAGAGCGAAGAGCACACAAGACTGGCTGGCGGCGCGTGAAATCGACTTCATCCGGCACGAAGACTGGCCCTCCTCCAGTCCAGATTTGAGTCCGTTAGATTACAAGATATGGCAACACTTGGAGGAAAAGGCGTGCTCAAAGCCTCATCCCAATTTGGAGTCATTCAAGACATCCTTGATTAAGGCAGCAGCCGATATTGACATGGACCTCGTTCGTGCTGCGATAGACGACTGGCCGCGCCGATTGAAGGCCTGTATTCAAAATCACGGAGGTCATTTTGAATAAACTTTATTGTCATAAGAATCTATGTTTTGTTAAGTTCATTTTGGTATATAAATGGTTACATAATAAATAAACTTGTTCCAATAATTTTATATTAAACATGTGACAGAATTTATGACCTGACTAGGTATACAACGAAGTAAGAAGACGAGCAAGACGCTCTCCTGATGTTAAGAGATAACGCTGCCCATAATTAGTACAGAGATACCCAGTATTTTACAAAGGTAAAATTCTAGGTGCACTGCGCCAACGCTTCTTACTTGAGAGTCATAAGATGTTAAGACTCTTCAGCCCAGTAATTTCACTAGCTACAGTGCCATCCTACCGCCGCACAGAAATGTTTGCACATCACTGTTTAGGCAGTAGAATAACTGGCACTGTTGGGGTACCCACCTAGTCGACCTCTTGCAAAGGAAGTCTACCCCGGAAGTCTATCCATGCTTGATTTCATCATTACATAGTACATATAAATCTGTATTTAAATAGTTTATAAGTTATAATATTATATATACCAAGTTTTAGTTCTTAAATTTAAGGCTCTATTTGTCTTCAAATATTATTGTACGTCCGGACGAGGGCAAACTGTCATTCTAAATATAATTATGTACCCTAACATCTGTACCTAACCTTAAGCACAGTTTTTACAATAAATAATATTCTTATTCTTATACAACAAAGTCGGCCCCATCTGTCTGTCCCATAAGGTTAGCATACAAAGGTAGGCTGATAATATTTTCTGTTCAACGCTACGAAATGCGCGCGGGTTCACTAGTTTATTAAAGTGCTTTTCACGAAAGGAGTCCTTTTTGCGGGGCGCCACTATAGCACATTATAAAAATTATTTATTTATTTATTTAATCCATTAAATGTAGGTTACAATATAGATGTTAAATAATTAAATTTAGACCTATCTACATTCTACCCTGTTAGGGCGCTGTGGTTCATTCGAGCATGCATATTACATATTATGTCATAATTAAATTAATTAAAAAATATACATATGTCAAAATTACAAAAAATGTCAATACAAATACTTAAATTAAATTAAAATAAAATTAACATTTTCATTTAAAATTCAATTAATTAATTATCATATTACATTATGTCTATTATGTCAATTTGTTAGTAGTTATTGTTAGATTGAGTTGGTGTATGTCAATAGATGTTGAAATACTACTAAGCAGTTTAAAACTTTACTAAGCAAATTAAAATATCCATACATTTAAACTTCTCATAGTTTCTCATATTGCTCAACTGAAATGTACTTATTTAGTGTTAATTGTTTTCTTTGTTGCAATAAAGAGTTATCTATCTACATATATATCATATTTAACTTCTTAATTATATTGGTATTAATTTATCTAACAAATAAAAATTTTTTAGTCTAGTAATAATGGATAAAATTAAATTTAGTTCCGCTAAATTCCGCGGGACCTCTTTCGTGAAAAGGACTCTACAAAACATTGTTTTACTCACCTGTTGGTCAAGTTTCTTCTGCAGCGCTTTGCTTTCAACTTCAGCGGCCTTCAATCTTTCCTCGGCTTCCCTTTCGCGAACTTTCATTTCGCATTCAAAGCTCTGCAAACAAAAAGTACGATAAATTAATTGGATTGCAATATTATTTAAAACAGCGCCATCTAGCGATGGTATTTGAACTAAGTGTAAATTGTTAGGTGTATTCTTTCATTATGAAAGATTTTTGTAAATTACAACAAAAAAAAACTAATTTGTGACTTAGTAAAAATACGTGTTCAATGTTTTTAAATTAATCTATAAAAAAATATTAAAATCCCTAACACATAAGTAGGATTTTACATTTTAATGATATAACTAACTGCACCTATACTCCGTTTCAAAATCCTAGATCTTTTTTGTAAGCACCTTAATGTCACTATAATATGTTAGTGTCAAAAGTCAAAAGTGAGAGGCAGAGCTAATAAACATTTTTTGAAACAAGAATCGTTATATATAATAACAGCGCGCGGTTTTGCTTGTGCTGTATTTATAATTATTATAATAGATATTGACCAAACTTATACCTAAGCTAAATAAAAACAAAAAGGCAGAAATAAAAAATTTGCAAAATTTAGTTTTAAAATTTTGTTAATATACATATAATTAATTAATTAATATAAAACCTCTAACGGGTTAAATTAAATCATTGTCTATTTTTTTATAGTAATAATTTAATAACTTTTTAAAAAACATGATGTGGATAAATTCGGCGGTGGATGATGATTATTCCTTCAATAACTTACACAGCACAACAATAACTTAACAGAACCTTTTACCAAATGAAAACAACTTCTTCAATGATAAAAATTCACTCCGAGACTCCGAGCACAAAATGTTTTGAACAACTGTCATAATCACCGATGATACCATTCCCACATTTTTTTTCTTCTACAAAATCTTTTACATTTTTTTAATTTAATAAATAATAATACCCGTGGGCAAAAATATACAAAAATATCATTTATAATATTAATTCTTTGAATTTTGAGAAAAATATAAACTCAAGCTATTTTTTTTTTTTTTTTTTAATAATATGGCAACATGTGCATTTTGCCAGTGTCGAGTAAAATTCGTGAATGTTCACGGGATATTAAATTATGGTCTCCACTTTCGTGTTTTGCCAGTGTCAAGTTAGATGTTATTTTTTAAGTAATAAGTTAGTTAGTCAGGTCAGAGTCAGAGTGAGCTTAATAGCTCGTCTAGTCACGTGAGTCTTCCAGTAAAATGGGTGGAATTTTACTGAAAGTTCGGAGGAGTTTTGGAGGGGGCACCAAAATTCATATTTCAGCACCATATCACTTGCCTACATCTGTGCACATTCAAAAACACTTAACACGCAATATTCCACCATTATTACACGCTAACAATCAAATTCTACACGATTATTAAGCAAAAGACGTGGAGCTAATGATATGATTAAGGCTTGCCGCCAAAACTCCTATTTTATTTATTGAAATCTTTTTCTTTTGACAGATCTTCCATTACTTTTTTTTGGTGTGGGAACTCATTTGTTTACAAAAAGGATTCTCCTTGTTCAATCGGAGTATAGCGGTTTTACTAGCTGTACTATATAGCCTATGTTGTATTCCAGAGTATAAGCTATCTCCATACAACATTTCAGCTCAATCGGTCCAGCCGTTTAGGCGTGACATAGTAACAAACATACATACAGACATCCATACATCATAATAATTTTAGTAAGATTTTGAAATGTGATGTCACGAAATTTAGAACCCCTCTCACCCCGTTGTCACACAATGTCACACTTCGTCGACCCCCTCCCTCCCCCTTAACGTGTGACGTAATTTATGGATAACCTCTAAGTAGGATATTAATTTTTTTTTATTGTGGCAAATGCCTTTATTGATAAAAACAAAATAACAATACTACAGCAGTAAAGAACACTATTACTGAACACAGATCGGCCACAAGCCGATCTACAGAAAATCCAAGTGCTCCAAACCACTGTCAGATGGCAGAGTGCCCAGAATGCTGGCAGCATTGCCACGTTCAATGGCAATACTTATACGTTGGGCCACATATACCCCAACATTTCGGCATTTCACACTTCGCCTCGACCAAGCGCTCAGATAAATTTTGGAAAATGCGGTGAACTCCCGGACCCCAAGGACCCAAAGTCTCTACCCCAAACGGCTCAACATTTTATTGATATTATTAAAATACAAACCGCCAACTGTGCTCTGAACTCCTTTTGCAGGTTTTCCTTCTGATTATCCTTGTCTTGTCTTTCAGCGGCCAGCTTAGCTCTGAACCCTCTCAGCGTTGTCTCAGCATCTTCTAGCTGCTTGTGAAGCTCTTCTATCGTCTTTTTGTGCCTATAATTAAAATTTTACATGTGTGTTGTTTCTGATGTTGGCATCCTGGTCCTTCGAGTTTACAGGTATTTTAAAAATAACCGTAATGTGTTACGGTTATTTTTAAAACACCTGTAAACTCGTAGGTCCGGGATGCCAACATCATAAACAACATTTGATGTACCTTTAATTATAATTTATTATTATTTTAATAAAATATTATAGACCAGGGTCGATAATATTTAAAACAAAAAAAATAATAGTAGGATAAAAACTTTTCTAATGGGTTTCATCCTACTATTATTTTTTTTTCACTTTTTATTATTTTTAAAGGGATCTACCCTGGTCTATTAGCAAAGCCAAAAATTTTAAAAAAGGCGGCGAACAATTATTGACGAAGCGCAGGCCATCGCAAAGACTTGAAGCGAATTAAAACGAGAAGCTCAATACAGAACGGAGGGGCTATTGGCTAATTCTCACACACTACGATTGATGACAACTTCAATGTACATTGCTGCGTTTGTTACTTTACTCATATCAATGAGGAGGTTTAAGCAAGTAATGTACGCAATTTTGTCTATGGATTCTAGTATTTTACATGTCGTTTGGCGATAACCAATAGGCCGTCAGGATGCTAACATCATAAACAACATTTGATGTACCTTTGATAATTTATTACATTTATTTACCTACATTATATTTCTTTCAGATGATTTTTTTTTGTTTTGTTATTTCGTCTATGATGCCTTCTCACTTTAAGCGATATAACCACCTTTGTTGCTTTGTTTTGCTATCTTTGTAAATTTTATGTTGTGATTTTTTTTTCTACTTATTATATCTCGCTTGGTATTTTAAAAAAATCATATTATTAATTCATCATCATCTTCCTGCCCTTATCCCACACTAGGTAGGGTCGGCACAACACGTTTTTCTCCTCCATTCTACTCTATCATCCGTCAAATCTTGATCCACTCCCTTTGCACGCATATCGTCTTTCACACAGTTCATCCTTTTTTAATTAATACACGAAATTAATCATAACATTATAATCGGTCAAGCCGTTACATAGTTCGATAACAAACACTGATACGAACGGTTGGACTGGTGAAAGTGGGTCATCATTATCAAATGACTCATAATTTCGACAATTTCTTGTAAGCATCGGTGGTTCAGTGGTAGAATGCTCGCCTGCCACGCGGGCGGCCCGGGTTCGATTCCCGGCCGATGCATGTCTTTTTGCTTTCACATTTCATGTTTTTTGCATTGAAAATACCATTTTAAACTTCAGAAGTCTCAATTAAGCTAAGATATTATGACAATTATTAATAAAAATTAGTTTGTAGTTACGAGTTCATAAAGAAAAAAGAATTAGGTACGAGAATTAAAAATTGTCTACTACGAATGAATTGTAAACCCTTCCTTTTGGTAAGATGGTTTAAAAACGTTTATTATACAATCCAAAAGTGAGTCACAGTGTGCGCAGAAAATCCAAGCACCCAAACCACTAAAAGATGGCAGCGCGCCTATATTTCAGAGCGGTAGAAATATTATGTACTTACTTTTCATTATGCATTTGTGTGGTATAGAGAACATCTTGCTGCGATGAATTCGTCGCTTGAAGCATCGCTAGCGAGTGTTGTAGAGATGCCATTTGCTCGCTTGCACCCTGAATAATTAACATTTATTAATACATTGACTGGGAAAACACAACAGCTATTTTTAAGGTTGGAACGCGAGTGACGAAACACACATGTTGTGTTTTGTCATAGAATTTTTCCATACATAAAATAATTTCAGGCACCTGGGATAGTTCTATAAAACGCCGCAGCCAATGTTAACTTGCCAATGCCAATGTTAAATTCTGTTTTGGGTGCGACTGTCATCACGTTATTATAAATTAGAAAGAAATATTAATTCGTAGTCGAACTTGTACTACATTATGAAACATCATAAAAATTTCTACAACTTTGGCCTTCACACTTTTTATCAATCTCCAATCGTTGTCCAGCTATGAGCTTCGAAACATGGTCTATTTTTAAGACGCTTAAATTAGTTTTCCATACAAAGTCGGTAAAAAATCTTGCAAATAAAATTTGACCAACTTCTGGCTGTCGTACCATCTCCCCCCCCCCCCCCCCCCCCCCTCGAGCTCACCTCGGAGGGGTGGAAACTTTTAGTTTATTTATCTCCTAACTATTCCACTACACAAAGTTTACAAAGTTCCTAAAACACATTAACAAAGTTCCTAAGTTAGTTTTTCGTCCAAATTCGACTTTTTCATCCAAATGCCCCTTTTGGGCACTCATTGACTAGACTATTGGTAGGCTTGAGTAGATTTTTAAACCAGGAAATCGGATTCTCCGTAAAATAGTCATATTTGCAAAATCATGACGCATCCATTTTGTCCAAACTTGACTCTGAATTACACATTCGGTCCAGCCGTTTAGGCGTGAAAGAGTAACAAACATACATCCATACATCCACACATCCATACATAAAATAGTAAGATAATAGTAGATACCATTAATTTCATTATATTACCTGTAAAGCGACCGAGTGTGAATGCAACCGTTGCTCCAAACACGTCATCTTGTATCCATAAAGCTCCATCACACTGGACGTCGCTATATCCGTGATCTAAAAATAAATAATGATCGAAAATATTAACATTTCGAAAAACACCCCAAGAAATCAGAAGCAGTTTGTGTATCCCCGAAATTTTCCTTTATATTTATTGACTGTTATAATAAGTACGTAAAGAACCAGGCAAACATAAATTTGCGGAGAACTATTTACCTTCCTTTGTATGAATAGTGCTTCACTACATAGTATAAAGTTGCTTCCAGCGTCTATGTACATCTTTAAAACTACGCAACGGATTTTGATGCTGTTTTCATTAGTAGATAGAGTAATTCAAGAGAAAGGTTTATATGTATAATACATGCATAATGTAGTAGAGAAACACTGATAATTTTTTATTAAGCGCGACGAAGTGCACGCGTGTCCACTCAATAAGTTAAAAGTCCGTCTGATTAAAAGATTCGGCGAAAACCTTAGAAATTAATTAAAGTACCAGGCAACCATAAACTGCAAAGAGCTCTCACCTTCCCCTGCGTAAGTGCTTGAGTAAGCTTCTCAATAAGCTGATCTATAGCGTGTTCCTGAGCCGGCAGCAATCTTCTACAACATCCTACGCCTGCGCCGGCGCCACCGCACCAATCTGTTGATGCCGCCGGCTCAGGTTCTTTTGTTGTGTTGAACGATTCACCAAACACCTGAAAAAGGGAGTTTACAATAGGTTAATATATTATTATAATTTATAATGTAATAAAGTTGTTATAGAAACGTAGATACAGCACAGCTTTCGTATCTTACTAATGATATAAACGTGAGTTTATAAGAATGGATGTATGGATGTTTGTTACTCTTTCATGCCTAAACGGGTGGACCGATTGAGTTGAAATTTGGTATAGAGATAGTATAGGCCCTGGAATAACATATAGGCTATAGTACAGTGGATAAAAACGCTGGGCGCAGCTAGTCTTTTAAAATTTTAGGGAACTACTTTTTAGTATTTTCGTAGTGTCACTTTTGCTAAAAGGGTTTGAAGTTTGTGGCATACCTTTTTTGTGGCGAACCATTGTCGAACCATTAGATTAAAAAAAAAAATCGCGGCTAGTGATTAGACCAATATAAATCCATAACTGACATCAACAAAAAATATTCTGACACCCGTCCTCGTCATGTGCCAGGTTTCGGATTTATTGAGCGTTAAAGTTGACGTAACGCTCCTGCAAAAAAAACCTTTACCCCTTTACCGACTCCAACTCGTACAGACATTGTAGTAAGAAATAAATAAGAAATTTATTTGAAACCAGACATACTTAACATTTATTTACAACACAGAAAAATTGACAAGTGCTATATAAAAAGATGAGAGAAAAAAAAAGGTAGCACTCCGGGAGTGCCGGCAGAAGTGAAAACTTCAATATTAACGTTGTGTTTAATTATAAGTATAAAAGTACTATCATTTATGAGGTAGAATACAATGTTTATTTATTGCGCTATCGTACACAAATATGACAATTTATATGTTGTTATTTATAATATTATATCGTTATTTATATATTACATTAAATTTTATCTCTCAGAAAAATCAACTTCCATCCATAATTTCGACGACTTTTACACCATCAACAGAGCAGCACACTCAAGCACGGTAGAAAGAGTGGGAGATACTAGTTCCTCTCCCTTCCCCTCGATCTTACGCTTTTTCGATCAGCATCACGTGACCCTGACGCGAGTTTTAAAGTTTTTACCCATACAAAAAAAAGTGCTCAGCGCCGCTAAAGAAGTTTTCACTTCAAAAAAAAATAGTCTCGCCGCAAAAAGGTACCAGCTCAGCATGTGTAGATCAGAGGGCCTATTGGCTATCGCCAAACGACATGTAAAACACTAGAATCCATAGACAATTTTGCGCACATTACTTGCTTAAACCTCCTCATTAATATGAGTAAAGTAACAAAAGCAGCAATGTACATTGAAGTTGCCTTCAATCGTAGTGGGTGAGAATTAGCCAATAGCCCCCCTGGTTTGATCTACGCTGGTCTTCCGCTGGTACCCTGTAGTAGTCCAATCGTGACCACTCGTTTTAGAACTAATTTACCAAGGTACTTTACGGTTATATTTTTTTGTGTTTCTTTCAAGAATAGATAAAAAAAATGAACCTACCTGATTCATTTGATCAGACGGGAAGTAGTGATGTTTGACTAGTTGCAGTATCTGTCTTCTCCTTTGTACGCTGCCTGTTAAGCCCGCTGTCAGGAACTTTCTGACCTAAAAAATAAGTCACAAACTCGGTCAAAAACTGTACATCAAACAAAAAGTACCAAGCACACATAAAGAAGCAAGAGTTAGCGAATAATTATTAGCTAACTCTTGCTTCTTTAAACCTCTTTCTTATTTCCTTCTTCTTCTTCTTCTTTTTTAGGCGTATATTATACTATACGTCTGACGTCTTCCTATTAAGTTATTATTTGCTTTCTCAATGCAAGATTACAAGTCCGGGTCAAGTGCCACTATCTTACTACTATACCCTATATCCAAAGATTTATTCTGGTTAGAAAGAGCCTTTCCGGATTACATCTGCAGGGCTATTCACTTATCGGTTAGGGAACCGAACCGAATACCGAATTGTCAAAAATGTATGAAATGACGTATTATGTAGATACAACTTGACATGTCATGTCATTTCATACATTTTTGACAATTCGGTATTCGGTTTGGTTCCCTAACCGATAATTAGTGAACAGCCCTGCTGATTTGAGTTCGATATCGAAGCCATTGTCATTCATAGAATGTTAATATGGCTACTTTAGTCCGGCAAATACAGAAAGGGAATGCCTGCCTCGAAAATCGACCCAGGGGGTCAAAGAAAGTCAAGCCCTGCGTGAAGAAATTTACAATTCGTATATATTAAGGAGTTAATAGTCGCTGGGCCTCTGTCTCGCTCGCACGATATAATAACTTATTGTCAAATAACAATTGATAAAATTTACTTTTTGGAAATGTGTTAAATTGAAAATTTTGTTCATATTTTTATACTACTTACTACTACTACCCAGTTTGCTACCATAAATAACAACAATGGCATTCTTAAATATATGGAAAATATCTATCTTTAAACATGCCTCAACCATATTATAAAGTATCAAAACGTTATACTTTTAAAAAGTGTATAAAAATATGAGCAAAATTTTCAATTTTACACATTTTCAAGTAAATTTTATCAATTGTTACATGTGCGAGCGAGACAGAGGTTCAGCGACTCTTAGCCGCTTAAGGAATTAAGTAATGTTGGTACCAGGCGCACATAAATCAACGAGAGTTCTCACCTGATGGTGCGTCAACATCCTGTTTAACGCGGCCTCCCAGTGCGGTGCAACCGGAGCAAGAGCCAACGCCGCTCGACTGCAAACAACTACTGCTTGCTGAGACGATTCCTGTCCCACTGGACCCGTCTGAAAGGAAGGACTTCGTTTGAGGGGCCAGCCGGCTTAGAAAAATGTACTGGGATGACAGTCATTGTGGAACAAGTGAAATTTAAAAAATACTTTTTAAAAACAAGCTTTAATTATTGTTATCATCTTGCATCATAAAGTACTCGTCAAGACGAATCAAATGAGCCCAAACTCGATGGGGTTGCGTTGTTTTATGACAGAGTTCCTTTGGCCACCTTCCAGCTCCATCATCAGATCAGTTCGATGTCATAAAAATATTGCATTGTCATCCGATTTACACACGCATGCAAATTTTCAGCTCAATTGGAAACCGGGAAGTGGGTCAAATTAAACTTGCAAGATTTGATTACAGACAGACAGACAGACAGACAGACAACAGACAGGTGAAAGTAATATAAAGCTTGTAAAAAAGAACGATAACGCCTTAAAATCATAGACTGCTTTGTTGACAGGTTGTTCTTCCGCCAAGGAGTAATGTACTGGCATTACTGTATTCCGAATTGAAGCTTTAAAAGTTTGATTTGAGCTTTTTTTTAATTTGAGTTTAAAACACTAGGTGATATTATGTCTGTTATCCGCAATCATGATGCTCACAAATCGCACTTGATTTTCTGGTTTTGTCTCTCATTGTAATAATTAAATAAACATAATCTAAGTAGATAAAAGGAAATAGTGACTGATTGACTGACTGACTGATCTATCAACGCATAGCCCAAACCACTGAAAGGATTCAGTTGAAATTTGGAATACAGATAGGTTTTATGACGTAGACCTCCACTAAGAAAGAATTTTGCAACGCGGGCAAAGCCGCAAGCGTAAGCTAGTAAATAATATACAGAGGCTAGCACGAGTGGGTTCATCCCACTCGTTTACACCCCATCGGTTACACTGTTACCAATCGGGAAAAAAACGTTTCGCTCTTTCAAAAGAATGGTCGACAGAACCCCATTTTTTCGATTGAAGTCTGCTTTTTGAATCTACTCTTGGCAGACTACCAGGACAACATAATCACTAAGGAACTAGCTCAATAATACCTGTGAAGTATAATGTAGGACACTGTAGAGCATATCTTCGAAGACGTCCGGCGTCACTTCTTGCAGCACTTTCTCTTGAGTTTCGGGCGTTTCACATAATGCGCCTACCACTTGTAACTGAAAAAAATAAATAATAATAGCTTAGATAAAAAAAAAGGTAGCACTCCGGGAGTGCCGGCAGAAGTGAAAACTTCAATATTAACGTTGTGTTTAATTATAAGTATAAAAGTACTATCATTTATGAGGTAGAATACAATGTTTATTTATTGCGCTATCGTACACAAATATGACAATTTATATGTTGTTATTTATAATATTATATCGTTATTTATATATTACATTAAATTTTATCTCTCAGAAAAATCAACTTCCATCCATAATTTCGACGACTTTTACACCATCAACAGAGCAGCACACTCAAGCACGGTAGAAAGAGTGGGAGATACTAGTTCCTCTCCCTTCCCCTCGATCTTACGCTTTTTCGATCAGCATCACGTGACCCTGACGCGAGTTTTAAAGTTTTTACCCATACAAAAAAAAGTGCTCAGCGCCGCTAAAGAAGTTTTCACTTCAAAAAAGCATGACTGACTGATCTATCAACGCACAGCCTTCACCACTGGATGGATTGGCTTGAAATTTGGAACACAAATAGGTTTTATGACGTAGGCCATCGCTAAGAAAGGATTTCGTCATGCGGGCAAAGCCGCGAGCATAAGCTAGTTAAAAGCTAAAATATTAAAGTTCGCCAATAGACGCTACCGTGTTTCGAAAGGCACGTAAAACTGTGGTTCCCGGCTGTTTCCTATAAGATATGTAGGAGGCAGTCGTTAGGTCATGTTGCAGGCACAGTAGTCATCTCAGCGACCTGAAACTGCAACATGTAGGTTTGCCACACAACCTATAAATTATATAAAGTAGAGTAAACTGTTATGTTGGAGTATAAACCCTTATTTATGTTCAGCAGTGGACGAGCATGTGCTGGCGATCATAATGATGATTTTGATTTTAAGTTTGTTGATTTCTTTAAGTAACACTTTTCAAATTTATTAATTTAATGTTAGATATTGTTTGTTCTGTAACTTTTATGCATAGGCGGAATTGTAGAGTTGTAGAGCTACGAATGAGAGTCAGCATTGTAGAGTTACGAATTTTGCACATATTTCATGGTCAAGATTATATTTTTTTATTGACGCTTGCAGCAAGCTGCTCGCGCACTTATTGCTAAAAATATTTGAATTTTCTAACTGTTCAAAGCGAGATGAACACACACTTTTCTTAGTAAAATAAATAATATTTTTGTCTGCACCTTGCCCCAAAAGCAAAAATCCTGGCCCTTGCTTTTATATGCAATAAAGCGTTATCTATCTATCTACTTACCCATTGTAAGCCAGCTTTCCCCGGTTCCAAAGAAGGCGGTACCAATAACGCGGGCAACCCGTCGCCAATCACTGATATCAACTCTTGAGGTAGGCGACCTTCGTCTGGAAACAAAAACACAAAGTAATAAGACAACTAGTACTCATTTTTTACGTGCTTATCGCTTTTAACTCATTGACTACTGAAAATACAGTGGTATTTTTGAGGTCGGAACGCGAGTGCTGAGAAACTCACGCGTTGTGTTTTGTCAAAGGATTTTTCTACACAAAATTAATTTCAGGCACCTGGGATAGTTTTATAAAATGCCGCATCGAATGTGTTAAGTTTAATTTGATTAATGGATTCTACTAGAATAGTATTAACCTTTTGACCGCCAAAGTCACCTATACTTGACAAGTACTTGCGGGTCCTGTACGCCAACGACGTCTATATACGACAAAAAACCCAGTCTTAATAAAGTGAAATAAAAATATTTATCGACTCTTGGCAACACTAGTTCATTCGTAGGTATTTTTTTTTAAATTGTGCCTTGGCGCACAGGGCACGAAAATGCGTTTGTGCTGTGGCGTTCAAAAGGTTAATAAGCAAAAAACGATGTAAAAAGACAGTGAGTACTTTTTTTATTCATATAGGTCACCCGTTGAACACGATCTTGCGACGATGCGCGGCCGTAGACATTTTTTTTATACAACGAAGTATGAAGGCGATGTTACCCAGTATTTTACAAAGGTAAAATTCTGCACTCCTCCCATTTTCTTGTAATTTTTTTCCAGTTACAGGTCAACTGGTAGAAAATGCTATTTTAGCATTAAGTTAGTCTTAGCGTTGTGCTGAATAATAAATAATTTTGCGTTACTTTTTGACCCTTACGTTACTTTTGCTTTACTTGTCTAGATAAGTTACTTTCACGTTACTTTTCTGGACATCGGTTTTAATTTTAAAACAAACTAAAAATTAACGAATTTTATTTGTAATGGTAAATAATAGTAAAGTTGATTGAACAGAGATCTGGTTTAGCAGCAAGATTTTTTACAAGTTCTTATAGTAATAAACTGAAAAATGAAAAACTGAATAATTGCCAAAGTGTATAAGCAAGCGTATATTAAAATTGATAAAGCATATTGTCTAAATATATAAAAGGAAAGAGTAACTGATTGACTGACTGACTGATCTATCAACGCACAGCCCAAACCGCTGGTCAGATTGAGTTGAAATTCATACAGGTAGGTTTTAAGGCGTAGAACTCAGCTAAGAAAGGATTTTGCCATGCAGGCAAAGCCGCGAGCATAAGCTAGTAATTAAATATGTTAACTTTTAAAATGCGTTACTTTTCTTGTAAAAGTAACGAATTTACGTTACTTTTTGAGCTTGAGGAGGTTTCTTTTGAAGATATGGCACTGGCAACACTGTGGCCAGCACCCACTACACAGAAGATTCATTTTGCCGCGCTTTTGAAAAACGGATGAAATTTTTTGTGTTCTTGGATAATAATTTTGCAATAAGTGCTAAACGCGTATTAATAGTGGGTTTAATAAACGTTTTGAACGTTTTGTTCGTTTTCGTGTTTGTGAATGTGATTTACTGTCGAAGAATGGAAAAAATTTCAACAGTCTGCTATTTTCAAGAATCGTCACAAAATGAATCGATGTGATTCGATAAACGCCCACTCTTTATCGAATATTGGAGGGAATATCCTCTCCAAACAATGAACTTAAAATTATAATAAAGTTTTCGACTAAAGGACTTGTATCCATGGTCAGAATAAATTAACAACAACAAACATACCCACTACACAAAACTTGGTGGTACTTGTTTAAATTTAATACCTTTATATTGAAGAACGATGGCAGCGAATAACTCCAACGACTCAGGCAAACAGACTCTATTGGCTTTCATACATATACACACTAATCTTGAGTGGTGACATCGCAATGAGTATAAATCTGAAAAAAAATCATTGACCTTTTACTTAAGAGCGCTTATTCCACGGGACGCTGACTCGCTCGCACTATATGACACATTTTGTAGAATAGAATGAAATAATACTTTATTGCGTACCAAATAATTACAAAGAAACTTACTGAGCTAGATATCTAAATGCTAGGTAAACAATCGGCGGTCTTATCGCACTAGGCAATTTCTTACAGACAACCTAGGAATGGAACAGGACTGATATTACAATAATAGACGGTGGTGCGCAGTATCTGCATCCATAGACTAGTTACAAAAAATATATATAAGATGGTTTACATATTACATACTAGGTACAGGTACATATTATTATAAATTAGTATAATATACTACTATAATTAAATACATGCATGTATATTTAAAAAGAAGAATTGATATATATTAAAAAAAAATTATACATAAAATAATATATACAAATAAATATTTTATTTAATAAATATTTTATTAAATAAATAAACTGAGCTACAGGTAATATTATAGTAGGGAGGAGAGATAATGTTCCTTTACCGAATTCTTGAAGATTTCAAGCGATTTGGAATGTCTTATATGTACGGGAAGATTATTTATTTTGTAATATAAATTCATAAAATTAACTTTTTGAAAATTCCTCAAGAAGGTCGCTCTTCACCCCTAAACGTGTGGACCGATTGAGCTGTAATTTGGTATAGAGATAGCTTAGATACTGGAATAACATATAGGCTCCTGTACAGCGGGTAAAACCGCTAGGCGCATCTAGTATAATATACGCGAAAGAACATTTGTATGGACCAATGTTTGTTATTCTTTCACGCATAATCAGGTAGATCGATTGAGCTGAAATTTTGTATAGAGATAGCTTAGACACTGGAATAACATATAGACAGACTACTTACTGTACAGCGGGTAAAACCGCTGGACGCAGCGAGTATATTATACTGACTTAAAATTCTTACCTAATTCAACTAGGACAGTCAGGAACTTTAGTACATTTCTAAGACAAGCCGTAGTATTTTCTGGTTCCCCCATATCGTCCGGTGCCACTTTACATAGTGTGTCAACTTCCTATAAAAAACATTTTCAATTACAAAAATGTGTTAATTCTTAAGTCAGTTTAGCCCATAGATTTAAAAAATAGGAAGATGCGGTATTGACATTTCTGACGAGGACCGCTTCAATTAGGTCCATGAGCCTAATTTAAGAGCGGAAAATTGAGCCTGATCCAATTTTACTTCCGCAAGTCGGTGCGGCAAGCGACATTTTCCGATCCAACAGGCCTAAGTTTGGCATAAAAACGATAAAAAGAATTGGTGTTTATACTCCAACAGAACAGGTTATCCTACTTACACTGTCAGAGTCAAATCAATTTATAGCGCAATATACATAAATCAATACATATATTTATAACAATAGCGCAATAGCGCATCTTCCCATTTTCTTTTAATCTAAAGTTTAGCCCACTGTAGACTGAATTTAAATTTAATTTTAAGGTCGACATGTGTACCAATCGCAAATGCTGAGGCCTCCCCTAATTGAGAAAACACCTGGGTGTTTTGTACAAACAATGTTATTGTCACTAGAGTTTAAGGTGTTTTTTTGTCGGCGGCCCTTAATTATAAATAAATAAATAAATTAACAAATAAAAAATATGGGGAGATATATTTAGGATCTTAACTCAAAAATGTAACTTTTAAAACAAAATATTAGACTAAATGAAATATTTCCACACAAACAATAAATAATAATCATTATAATCGGTACCTAAATAATGGAGAGATGCCAAATAAAAAAAACTGACAGTACCCCCTTTTTTAAGCCCTTGTACCTTAAAAGAAAGTTCTACATATTTTTAGATAATGGTAAAAATATACATTTGTAGTTTTAAATTCTCACCTCTAATCCCTCTACCAAAGCCGTTGAAAAGTGTGGGTAGGTTAGTACAAAGTTGTGTAAATTATTGTCCGTGCAGAGATCACTTATGAACGTGTATGCGTGAAGAAGTTGCACCGCGTCTCGCTCTCTGAAAAAAAAAATAGAATAAAATAGAAATAAATTTATTTGCAATTTGCACATAAGATGATAATAATATACAAAGCATAAAATAAACAACAAATATTTATAGAAAAATTACATCCTGCCGCAAAAAGGTATCAGCTCAGCATGTAACTTAATTGACCTACGCCGGTCTTCCGCTGGTACTTGGTACCTTATTGTGGTGACTTCACAAATTGAATATTATGATGTTAAAAGTGTGTAGTTTCAAGATCATTGTTATCTATAACTTTAATATTTTTCAAATACAAGACAAGTGATCCTTTTAATAATAAATGCCATTACTCCTTGAGGCTATAAGTTATACAAATATTATAAAGGCGAAAGTTTGTGAGTGTATATGTTTGTTACTTCTCCACGCCTAAAAGGGTGGATTGATTGAGCTGAAATTTGATATAGCTTAGACCCTGGAATAATACATAGGCAACACAGCGGTTGAAACAGCTGGGCGCAGCTAGTAATATTATAATATCTTAAAGTGTGTGACTGAGCTGAATTTAAGTATGAATCTAAAAATACAATTTTAGGGAATAATTTCACGTTTTTGTAAGTAGAGTCGGCATACTTTGCGATTGAACTTTATATTGGTTTGTGAGTCTACATCCTAAATTAAACTCCTTCAGTGATAGAAAGTACATTACAAATAGTTGATCAATAAATATTATAAGGCAGGTTTTAATAAGTAACTAGGCACACCCTCAATGTCATAAAAACAATAACTTTCATCTTGTTTATACTATAATATTATTTTATACATGTTTGTAAACTTTTCAAGTCAAAAGTACTAAGCTGAATTTAAATATGAACCTAAAAACTTTATTTTAGGGAATAATTTCATGTGTTTGTATGTAAAAAGTACCAGGCAAGCATACATACACGACAGCTTTATTGAAAGTGCGCATAGTGCAGCAGAGGTAGCTGTGCACGTCTGCCTGCCTGGTAGCCGACGCGCCGCGGGTCGCTCCCGACAGGCATACCAGGAGTCGGCATACTTCTACACCGCCGTAACCGCCTTCCTGAAACAAGTATAAAAAGATTATGACTAGGATACGAGTATTTATATAATGAAAAGTGTACTTCAGCTAACCTTACCAACTGAATTAGTTTTTTTTGTACTGAATAAGCCCACATTTGACGACATTTCACCTGATGGAAAGTGCAGAGGTGTGGTCAACGATGAATCTCGTAAGATGAAAGGAATGTACCTTGAAGATGCCAAAGTTGTATCGCTCGGGACAAGGGCGGTTCCAGGATTTTTATCTGGGGTGGGCCAAGGTGCAGACGGACAAAAATATTATAATTTTTACTGTACAGTTAGACAATTCAAATATCCTTAATAATAAGTGCGCGAGCAGCTTGCTGCGAGCGCCGAGAAAACTTAATCTTGACCATGAAATAAGTGCAAAATTCGTAACAACAATGCTTCTGAAAGGGGGCCGAGGCAAGAATGACGGCAATGCATGCAAGGAGCTTGATAGACCATACCTATTTAAAAATGTCTGTAGGCGATATTGACCTCCCAGGAGCAATCACCTCTATGTCAAATAAATGACCTGGATCTGCTCAATGAACAAATAAAACAGTTGACAACGCGATGGAAGTGTGTATGACCATAAAGTGTTAGGAATTACAATAAGGAAAGGCAAACATCAATTTGAGCCTTTCTTATAGCCACCCTGAGCTGATAACTTAAAATCCTCACCTTCAAGCTAATCAAATGCACAACAAACTCCTTAGTATCAACGGTCCGCATCAGCGCGTATATAGCAGGCAAGTTGCCATAGCACACATTGACTAACACCGTGAGGGACTTGTGACCGATGGTGCGGTGTTGTGCTTCACTCATCGGAGCTGTGATCCATTCTGTAAGTTGCTTCATCAGGCCCGATAGATAGGACTCTTGCCAACTGATCTTAATGCCATAGGATATTTCCTGAAAGTAAAATAGGTAGATAGATAATCCTTTATTGAAACACAAAAATGTACAAAAACAACTTAAAACTATAATATAAAACTAATTGTTACAAAATATGTAGGTACCTATTAGCTGAAATACTAAGTACCTATTATTATAAATAGTTAATGCTAGCGGCTTTGCCTGCGTGGTGAAATCCTTTAATGAAATGAAAATGAAAAATTTTTTATTTAGCTAAAGAACATGCAATACAGAAACATTAGCACTATGTACGAGGGTGATTTGATAAGTCCGGTAAAAATAAAACAAGGGTTAATTTTTTTGGTTTAGTTTTTATTTATTTCTCAACATAGTCTCCCTGAAGGGCAATACACTTAGTTAGACGATCCTGTAGTTTACTGATCCCTTCCTTGTAGTAGGGTTTTCCAAGGCCCTCGAAATAGGCCTCAGTCTCCTTGATGAGCTCCGAATTTGAGTAAAATCTGCGCCCCCCGAGCCATTTCTTCATGTTTGGAAACAGGTAGAAATCACTCGGAACCAGGTCAGGGGAGTAGGGTGGATGGGGGAGCACCTCGTAGCGCAGCTCCACCAGCTTGGCCGTCGCAACGGCAGACGAGTGTGCAGGTGCGTTGTCATGGTGAAACAAAATTTTCTTCTTCGCTAAATGAGGCCGTTTGATTGAAATTTCTGTGCTGAGCTGATCTAGGAGAGACGCGTAATAAGCTCCGTTTATTGTCTTCCCTGTTTGGAGGTAATCCACAAGGATTGTACCTTGAGCGTCCCAGAAAACAGTCGCCATCACCTTTCCGGCAGACGGAACCACTTTCGCCTTCTTTGGTGCACTGCCGCCAGCTTCCACCCACTGTTTGGACTGTTGTTTGGTCTCGGGTGTGTAGAAATGGATCCACGTTTCATCCACCGTTATAAAACGCCGCAAAAACTCCTCCGGGTTGCGCTGGTACAGCGCCAGACTGGCCTTGGACATGGTCACGCGTTGTCGCTTTTGGTCCACAGTGAGCAAACGCGGCACCCACCTCGCGGAAAGCTTTTTCATCTCTAGGAAAACGTGTAGGATGTTCCAGACCCGTTCAGTTGAGATGCCTGTAGTCTTGGCTATCTCACCAATTTTGATCCTGCGATCCTCCAACACGAGATCGTGGATTTTGGTGACCATTTCGGGTGTGGTCACCTCTACAGGACGTCCTGGTCAAGGCTCGTCCTCCGTGCTCATCCTGCCGCAACGAAAGCTTGTGAACCACTGATGAATCATTTTTAATGAAGGAGAAGAATCACCATAATACTTGTCTAGTGATTTTTTTGTTTGCGTAATTGTTTTCTTCCTCAAAAAGTAATGCTTTAACTCACTTTTCTCCATCTTCACTGTATACTAGGAACTTGTCTACTCTAAATGACTGTCAAATCAAAACTAATCAATATATTTGGATAAAATTTCATCTGCATACCATCAAAACAATAACCTGTCAGGACATGTTAATAACTTGTCAATACCATGTCGCTATCTTCCATTTTTACCGGACTTATCAAATCACCCTCGTATTATATTTCTAGAGTTATATTATGTGTAAGAGTCTGTGACTCCCTCACTAGGCTGGGCCTGTGCCGAGGGAGCCCACAATTTATCAGTAGGATTTACATAACAGTAATATGTTCAACGAGTTTAACTATTAATAGATAGAGTATACATATTATAGTAGTATTATCTGTACCAGGTCTATTCATTATTAGACTAAAGTACAAGTGAACTATATTCTTAAAGAAATAACAACAAAATTGTTTGTTTACATGTATAACTAATTTTACATTTATGTTGTTCAGATTAAGTTGTCATTTATTATAATATTCCTTTCGTAGCTTAAAATATTATTATGTATTTCCAGATGTAACCACATAATATTATAATAATTTTAGTAGATAAAAACACAGAAATATTATTAAATTAGCTTATGCTTGCAACTTTGCCTGGATGGTCATATTATACTTAGCAGTTAGCAGTGATCTACGTTTTTTTTTTATTATACCTTTCTTTATGTGTGCCAAATTTCAGCCTAATCTGTTCAGCAGTTTGGGAATACGTTGATTGATAGAGATCAGTCAGTCAATTATAGTATTCTTTTGTGATTTAACATAACTCCTTTTTGTATCACCACAATTTGTACAATAGCTGCTGGCTGCTGTATATTTTTTTAAATAAAAAAACCACTTACCTGCATTACAGATAGAACCTTAATTTTCTTATCATTTGAGATTGCATCGGATAGTAGTCGTGCCAGTATTGGTAAAAATCTGAAATAGAAAAACCAAAATAAGTGAAATATGAATGAAATTAAACTGACTAAGCACTTTATTTCTTTATTTTGAAGTCAGCTAGGGGCTTCATATTTGCATGCTCTCATTCGCACAATATGTGATCCAGTTCAATACTTTTAAAATGGCAAAGGGTTTACAAAATAAATCAGTGTACTGTTTATTTTAGGAATTCCTTTGTTGTTATTAAAGATAGAAATATGGAAATACAATTAATATAACAATAAAAATATTATTTAAAGCTTCACTGAGGAAAATCATAAAGTCATTTCTACAAATAATCTTACTAACATTATAAAAGTGAAAGTTTGTAAGAAGGGATGAATATCTGAATGTCTGGATGTATGTTTGTTACTCTTTCATGCCAAAACAGGTGGACTGATTGAGCTGTAATTTGGTATAGAGAGAGCTTAGTCCCTGAAATAACACATAGGCAGGTAAAACCAATCAGTACAGTACAGCAGGTAAAACCAATGGGCGCAAAAAAGGCAGCAATAAATAATTTATGAATAAGAATAAGAATTTGTTTATTCATAGATTTCAGGTACATAATATCAGATCTTAATGTAATGCATTGTTCTGTCGAAACCTGTCTTTTCCAGATATATGAATAATACATAATTACAATAATGACTTATAGCTAAGAATTTAATGCCTTTAATTACATTGTATGGAGTATGCATGACTATTTATATTTTGTATTCAAAAAAATCATTTATGCTATAAAACCATTTCTATGAAGAAAATAAACCAAATTTCAATTTATTTATTTATTTCAATATTTATCACATGGTACGAGTGTGATAGAGGCTCGCAAAGTAGAGCCATAAGTATCATTATTGTAATTATGTATTATTCATACGTCTGGACATCCGATATTATGTACCTGAAATCTACGAATAAACAAATTCTTATTCTTTAAAATACTCACTTATAAGTATGCGTCAAAGCATGCCGCGCACTAGGTTCTATAGCAGCTCGAGCCAACACAGCAATACCCGCCCAATGAGGCCCGCGTCCATCGCACATCACACGCCATAGAGAGCTAAAGAATGCACACACTTCTGACCTTCCGGGTGAGAAGATTGACAGGTCACATGATGATGCTATTAACTGGAAAGAGAAAATTATTATAATTATTGCACAAGTATTCTGTGAGCTGATGCATGCTTATTGCACTGCACTGCAATTGTGTTTATTGTTTTTTAAATGATTATGTTTGAAGAAGGGTGGCTTGGGAGCAACACTAATATTAAAAAAACGAAAGTTTGTGAGCATGTTTGTTACTTCTTCACGCCTAAACGGATGGACCGATTAAGCTGAAATTTGATATAGAGATAGCTTAGACCCTGAAATAACACATAGGCTACAGTACAGCGGGTAAAACCGATGGGCGCAGCTAGTAACTAATACATGTGCAATTATGTAAAAACCAGCAGGTATGTATAATAGGCCTTATGTTAAATTTCTTCAGGATGAGCGCAGAGTATGCTAGATTATTTCTCTAGGAAAATTTTATTCGAATTTGATAGTACACACCTATTTCAATATAAAACAACAGAGTAAGGGGAATCATAGTACTATTATAGTAATCGCCTTTATTACATGAGCTGTGCTACTGTGTTTTACTAGAATTTACACGTTATTATAAAGTAGAATTGAGTAAATGGGAGCTAAAGGGCCTTTTGTGTTAATTTCTTTGTAAAATTATACAAAATAACGTGGTAATAAAGCAACTCACACCGAGGTATCTGGTCATCAAATTTAGAGCAGATTCACTATGTGTAGCCTCAAACTCTCGAGCCGCAGTCACAAAAGACTTCAAGTTCACGAATTTTCCTCCATCTGGAGCGTTACTGCCGCTGTCCACCCCGTCAATCTCCATTTCGACATTCATTCAATATTTTGTATGAGAACTCCCTATAGAATTCACAAACTCGAAACTAAAATTTGCTTTTAAATGTCCAATCACTAGTAAATAATAATCACACTCATTCATTAGAAAATATAGTAAATTTTATGGTAAAGTTTGTATAAAAACTAGCACATAAAAATATAAAGATTTTTAATTTCAACTGTTTTCTCTGTCAATTTCAACGACAGCGGCCATATTGAATGTTTACAAAATGCTATCCTCTGATTGGTGCTTTTAGGTAGCCATAGACAAGTTATTATTTTGTCTATTTTGTTGATTATAATAGGGATTGACTTATAATGTACATTGCGCAATTATTGCGCAAAGGTTGTTAAAACAATGTTTTTCTTTCCAACGATAATAAACAACCCTACAAATACTATATATTATATTTATTATACATATATACATACATTTATGGAATACATATTAAAATTTCATCCGGTATTTAACTCGTAACTTGAATTTTCCAAAAAATAACAATTAATCTGGGAAATACTACATCATGAAACATATTTTAGATTTAAAAAAATGGTTGTCATAGTAAATGGTGACAATGTCACGAAGACATTGACATTATATTGAATAGAAACAGGAAAACACGGATTTTCATGTTTTCTTGTTCTCAGAGAATAAATTATTATATACCTTCAAAACATAGTTTTGTTTAAATCTCAGGGCATTGATTTTAATAATCTATTACATTATTTAATTCTACCATAATGGGTGTAGATGTTGAGACACTTTCTCCCGGCAACGGTACGTAATTTATAGTAAAAATTTCTAACCTCACTTTGATTGGTAGTGCGGCTCTATTTGATATTTTTCATAATTTCAGGCTCCACCTACCCAAAAGCTGGTCAAACTGTGGTCGTGCATTATACGGGAACATTAGAAAACGGTAAAAAGTTCGATTCATCGAGAGATAGAGGACAACCTTTCAAATTCACACTAGGGAAAGGCGATGTTATTAAAGGGTGGGACCAAGGACTGGCTAAGGTAAACATATTTAATAGTTATAACTAGTAGTTTACGCATTATAAAGTGCCCTATATGTGTTATTTCTGTCTAAGCCTACTCACCAAAAGTTCTGTCAATCCAAACATATGAAAAACTGCCACCTTTATAATAACAGTGGTATTCGTGAAGTGATGAGCCTATGTATTAGTTAATTATTGAGTGAACTTTGTGCTTGTCTGTTCGTTCTACCAAAAGTTTAGATGTTTTGGAGTACCTACCTACTGTCAATGTATTGGTAGTTAATTGGAATTGGTAGATATCGTTCTGATGAAAATTTTCCATTAAATATAAACTACAGCCACAGTATTTTAATTTCAGATGTCAGTGGGAGAAAGAGCTAAACTAACATGTTCACCGGACTTCGCCTATGGTTCCAGAGGTCACCCAGGAGTTATCCCGCCTAATGCCACCTTAATTTTTGATGTTGAGTTGCTTAAAGTTGAATAGATTTATTATAGTTTTATAGGAGCTTCAAAATATGTCTGTGTAAAAGAGAAAGAATGGATCATCATCTTCCTGCAATTATCCCACACTATGGGTCAGCACAATATGTTTTTCTCTGCAATTCTACTCTATCCATCATATTTTCATCCACTAGCTATGAAATAATTTCATACCTAGCATAGCACACATGCCTCTTTCATACAGTCCAACCAAACCATAAAAGAGAAAGGATGGATGATGGTGGTAAATTATGGCCATGTCAAAATTTACTTTACGTCCAGGATTAGGGGCTAGACTTCACTGGCAGTTCTAAACTCACATTTTGCAACTGTCCAAATTAAAAAATGTAACCTGACCTGATCTATTATAAATTTTGACTTATGACCCACTGGACTAAACTAACAGAGTTTAGCTGAGCATCCAATATTGTTTTCTGGGACAATATTTATTCATTAAAGCCAGATAGGGCATACTCTATCTAGGTTTAGTGTGTTTCCGTCTTCGACTGTATCATAGCTTAGTCAGATCAGGCAAGATCATGGTCAAAGGCAAACCTATAATGAATTAAAAACCAAGGCATGTAAATACGTGAAGAGCTTGTACCCCCCTAGCACTTTGCAATAGTTCATATAAAATGTGCTAGTTTACTAGATACTACTATTTTTTTTCTAGCAGACTAAACAAGTGTTTGACCGCAATCTCACCTGTTGGTAAGTGACAATGCAGTCTAAGTTGTAGCATGCTTGTTTAGTAAGAACCTATTCACTCTTGATTTTAACAAACCCACATTATAGTTTTCGGGAAACTGACGAAGATAGAGAGCCCTAAAGCTTCGCCAACTATGGAGGCTCATTTTTGTTATCATCAATAATATAGTGTATCTTGTGTACTCTGCTCCTACAAACCGTCACTCTAATCCCTTCTCTTTTACACAAAAACTACTCAATGTTATTATTATTGGAGTATATTCATTAAAACTAAAAGTATAGATTATAGAATGCTAGAAGTGGTATTTATATAACAGGAAAGTGAACAAACTAACTCTTAAACTTTTAAAGATATTTTTATCTGTTATTGCTAAAACTAAATTTGGTATAAATAGAGTTAAGAGCTATTTTATAAAATGAAAAGCCATTTATTGGTCAGATATTTAGTAACATATTGTAATGAAATATTTTAAACCTGCACAATGCCTGACTCCTGTTTCTAAGGCCTAAGGGAGTGACTCAACTCTGTCTCAAAGTCAAACTAAATATTATTTCACATTGACAAACAATTTTCCATTACACAACACAGTGTGATTAAGCATTCAAGATTAACTTTTGTGAAGTATAATAGCTCTTATGTGCATTTAGAAACACATTTTCTTTATAAAAAGCTTTTTTAGGACATAAAACTAAAAATATAACATACAAATCTTATTTTTGAGATTAGTTTGCGTGTTTTTTGCTTCAAGTCTGAAAACTTTATTTTTATATTGTGTGAATATTATTATCATGTGAATAGCAAAAAGCACAAAGGGTGTGGTTTTCTTATTATTAATTCTCAGAGAATATCTCTTATGTACTAAATTTATATTTAATTATGGTGTTGTATATTTATTGTTTATTTACTAAAATTCGTCAGGAAAAATCTCTATATTAGTGATTTCTTTATAAAATGGTTTTAAGTACAAAGTTTTACTCATTTGCTATTTTATGGAATCTTATTGTGATGTGTACCTATAATTGTTAGCTTATTAATATTTTAATAAAAACATAAACATGGTTATTTGTAGTTTTATTTATTTAATAGTATATTTGGTCATAACTTATCACAGAAAAATACATTTACTTGCAATGGTGGTGAGACATCTAAAAAAGCTTTATTTTAAAGAAAATGATCCAAGAAAAAAGTTTGTTTTGTAAAATTATGTTTTTGTCGCACTGCCTTTGTAAAGAGAAGAATATATAAATGTACAAAAAAAAGGAGGACAATTAATTATTCTGAATTTAACAATTATTATAATCTAATTTTTTGAATAATTATTTTCCTCTTTAAATTTAGTTATTTCTTACAAAATAATAAAAAAATCTCATTAAATTAGGTCTTCATTACAGTATTATAAAAAAACATTGCTTTTTTGTCATTATAACTGAGTTATTTAAGATAATTTCAAAACTAATGAGAAACAAGGCACTTATAAAAAACTATTACCCATGTAAAGTAAAATACACCCTTCCCAAAGTTTATCTCTAATTTGACTAAGGTTTCATTGTGCATGTTATAATAACTCTCCCGGATAATAATTCATCAATGGTACAACAGTGTTCTTAGTAAAAGGTGTGCGACACAAAGCACAACTTTCTAAAGGGCCGTAGCTACACTGCATGCAGAATATATGGCCACAGTGCAACACACACGGCTGTATTATCTCCTCTAAACATGCTACACATGCTTTAGAACTGTCAACCTCATTGGGGAAGTCTCTCATCTGCTCCATATGTTTTTTCGCATTGTACATACTCTGGCCTATAGAAATTAATGCATGGAGCAGTGTAACAAGTCCCAATAACCTCAAATGCGCATAAAACGATGCCGCAGCAGGCCTTACATGTACATAGTCTATACCAGTAACAGTTTTTCCAATCTGCAATGGTCCACCACTAATGTAACACAGCGATCTGTGTATGCTAGTAATTTGAGGTAAAATGTTACCTAGCGTTTTCAATATGACCAAAATTACATTCTGCGCTTCAGGAGTTAAAGTGGCGTTCCTTTCAACCTTGTTTTCAGCATGACGGAGGAGTTTTCTGGTGAAGTTTTCGCCAAAAGTAGATAGTAATATGCTCAGCAGTCGATTAGTAAATGTTGGTAGTTTATTGTAAGATTCGTCAACTTGTACAATTCCAGAGTATTCTTCCCCTAGTGTTTGAAGATCTCGCAGTGTTGTGAACGATTTGTAGATAACAGACGATGCCGGTGCGGCTTTGGAAACATGTTGAGAAGGCAAAAGTTTTGATAGTGATTCTGCGAGCTGTTTCTCGTAAAGATCGTCCTTTTGCCATGCACGGAGCACCTCTGCTGGTTGTGCTACAGGAAGAGCCATATTTTTGGTCGTAAATAATTGAAGAAACTATAGAAATTCCTATAAAAACACAACACGTATTTTTTTACAACACAGGAACACAGCTGATAACTGACATTTTGACAGACGACGTTTCTATAACTAAAAGTCAATGTCAGAATGTCAGCAGTTTTTTTTTTTTTACTTTTCGTAGCCCATGCAGCTGCACGCAACGTTTTCAATTTGCCGGAACATGAAAGCGCCATCTAGTGGTGAATAGCTAGCACAAAATACTTACTGGGCATTTTCAAAAAAATTTGTACTCCTCCATTTTGTGCTGTCCCCTGACTTTATAATTTTTTTTTGATGGTTAATACCATACAAGCAGGAATACATGAATTGGAGTGCATAAATAATACATTATTCTGTTAAATGAAACTTCTATAAATGAGCCCAAACTCTAAACTCGAAGGGGTTTAGTCGTTTACTGAGTTACCAACGCCACCTTCCGATTGCATCATCAGATGTTGTAGGTATCTAACGTAAACGGATAATACTGTAGACCCTCACAACGCGTGCCGCTGAAAGGGACAATAAATATTACGTCACCATATTTCGGGTTACCATACGAAGAAAATTAAACCAAAATTTGTGCATACTCCTTTATTTTTTAGAAATAAGTACCTAACCATTTATTAAGTAAAATACGAGGTAGACTTACTATATATAAAATGTACTCTGTGAGTTAGACTTTATCCTAATGGTAAGAGATAAGGTTGAGGTTTTAAAGATCTTTATTATCAATTATCAACAAAGACACACTTTGGTACATAACAATTATTATTTCGTTAGTCGTCACAATCATCGAGTTAAATAAAACTTAAATAATAAGATTACAAGATAGGGTAGATATTATTAGTTGCCGCGGACGAGTGCTTCGGTGTACCCGCAGCCCCGGTGATATGGCATTCCGCAGGAACACCCCCATGTTTTTTAATGGTTATCCTCGCCACACACATCTTCGACGGGGGGTCCCACATACCACCCTGCGCCCCTCGGGTAACGCATTTTTCCTGGGGGGAAAAAAGGTAGTTACTATACTTCGTTTCAAAAACAAAGATAATTTTCAGGTCAGGAAGGTTATAATATTATCAACGATATTTGCCATGATACAAAATATATGAGATAAATTCAAATATACTTATTCCTATAATTTTAAATGTTTGAGTTAAACATATAAGAAATTTATTTTCTACAATATATAACTCGTTGGTACAATATAGAGGTAAGATATTATGTAAGCTGTTTTTTAAACACGGGAAATGAGTCTACATTTTTTATATGGGATGGTATTTGGTTATAATTTATAATTTTAAGAGATAACCTTTTTATTGTAAGCTTTTATTTACTTTCACCTGTCTGTTGTCTGTCTGTCTGTAATCAAATCTTGCAAATTTAATTAGATCCACTCCCGGTTTCCGATAGAGCTGAAATTTTGCAACCATATATAAATCGGATGACAATGCAATATTATTATGACGAGGAGCTGATCTGATGATAGAACTGGAAGGTGGCCATAGGAACTCCGTAATTAAACGACGCAACCCTATCGAGTTTGGGCTCATTTGATTCGTCTTGGCGAATACTTTGGTGCTAGATGGTAATAATAATAATAATAAAAGCTTGTTTTTATTAAGTTTTTTTTAAATTTCACTTGTTTATTTACAAGCATTTATTTCCTTCAATATTTTATATATGTATTTAAGATTAAACCAACTATGAAAAAGTATTTACATCACCTAACTATTAAGCAATGATTTAAATACTACTTATAAATAAAAAAACGTCGTTGAGGTAAAATACGTAGAAATACCTATTTAGTTCCTTTAAATTTCGCGGGACTCCTTTCGTGAAAAGCACTCAATCCAAAAATTCTAAATGCTAGTGTACGACCCACAAGCCACTATCTGCGCCACTGCGCCACATGTGACAGGAAGCCAGGGCCCCAGCCACTCGTTCAAGTCAATTATTGTTATGAATAAGGATATTGACAAGGGCAAAAAAAAATAGGTAGTCCTGGGTATTTTTAATACCTGATGTAAATTTAATCATATTTATTACGGATTTTGATGACTTCATGGACTAAAAAACTTAGTCAAAACATCTTTTTTTTTATTTTATCTTTATTGTTTTAGTTTCCTCTGTCTACGGTTTTTTCAGACGGCCGATAGCACACCCTCGTGTTTGAGTTGACTACTATATACATTATAAATAATAAGTCAAGCCATTATTTTTCAATGAATGTCTTATACCTATTTATAAAAAAAGTTGGCAACACAAGCGTTTTCAGTTTTGAGGTTATAATAATAATTTTTTTTTATATTTAAGCTTTTTATAAAGCCTAAGTTACGTCTAGAGTGCATACAACACAATTACTAATGATTAAAATTTTGTTACGAAATGCTTGTATTAAAAAAATAGTAAAATACTTACGAATGAAAAGACAATCCGAACATTTTCTTTTCACTATCACTTTTACACCCTATCACGCTACACCGCACCATTTTTTAACCTAAATTGCAGATATATTCAGTCTTTATCGTTTACAAGTAATTTCATTAAAAAATCTTTGCTGAAAATCAGTAATTTATATTTTAATCAAGACTACTACAATATTTTGCAGCTAGCTATCAAAATTTGTTTCGCAAACTACTTTGCGAAACACGAAAAAAGCGGCACGCTGTATGAAACAAAAAATAGCATCATTCTATTTCTTTCTTTTACACAGCTTTCGCATATGTTGTTCTCTTTCTCGTGCGAATGAGATAAAACACATCCCAAAGTCTATAGCTTTCTCTGTCTACGGTATCTAATCATTTTACGTTGTCATCGGTTTTACACTTGCATGCAAAATTTCAGCTCTATCAGTAGGTTGTATAAGTAACCGTGATTAAATAAAGCCGCGTCTCCAGCTTCTGTTTTGGTTCAACATGAGCATGAAAACATCAAAAAAAATCTCGGCGATTTTGATAGCAAATAATATTGTTGGAGCAAACAAGAAATCAAAATCGCCGAGAAATTATTTTGGATGTTGTTATGCTCATGTTGAATGTTTTAACCAAAACAGGAGCTGGAGACGCGGCTTTAGAAGCAAATTTAACTTGCAACATTTGCAGACATACATCGGGAATCGAGACTGGTGAAACTAAATAAAAGCTTGCAATTTAAGAGATACTTTTTATTCATTATAATAATTATATTAATTTTGTAGAAAATGCCTTTATTGAGAAATAGCTAGAAACAATATACTACAGCTAATTATTTTTTTATTTAGGTATTAAACAGAAAGTAAAGAACATTTGTATTAACTATAGATTGACCACAAGCCAATCTACAGAAAATCCAATTGCTTCAACCACTGTTAGATGGCAGCATGGATATGCCCATAATGCTGGCGGCATTACCACGTTGGATGGCAATAATAATTATTATATATTGGGCCAAATATAACCCAGCATTTTGGTAACACGTCGCCTCGACCCAGATAAATATAACATTATAATCTATATTATACAGTATAATCTTACTAATCCGGCACTTCAGTATACCGGCACATCTTATAATCCGGCACCCTCTGCCAACGCCTCCCTCGTCTCTCTACGTGCAAATTGGCAAAAGAATATACATAGTGTTGGACGTGCAGATCTTAATAAAAATAAGCTAAAGCTATCTTTTGCTAATCAGACGATGGAATCTGGGTCAGGAAAGCCGTAAAATACAAAACATCATTATGATTGTATTCATATAATAAGGGCAAAGGTTTATAATGCCGATATATTGTCGCATGTAGGGTTATACGTGCCGAATAGGTACGTGTGGCGGCGGCGACGGCCCCCGCTCCTGTGGGTGCCGCCCGCTAGAACTAATCTTCTGAGTGAGGCGCCTCTGACGCGGGCACTTCGCACTATCAATGTCATAGCGGATCAAGTGGATATATTTACGTGTACTTTGAATGAGTTTACTCTAGTAACTTTAAATATTTTATCTTACAATAATAGGAATAATTAGTGTCTATAATAAATAATAACTATACTCTCGCATTAGGACATAGCCTGTAATGATTGTATATGTTTTGGTTAAATAAATAAATAAATAAAATAAATAAATAAATTATCCAGTAATCCGAACATTCCAATTATCTGGCACCCTCTGGTTTTTAATAGTGCTGGGTTAGTGAGATTATACTATAATTATAATATTATGTACAGTAATATCACGGTAAAGATAAAAAAAAAAATAAAAGAGATATACAGTAATTTGACTCCCTAGAAGCGGTTGAACTCAAACTCGCGCGAGTTTGCAACGAAGTGGGTAGGGTTCGGTAGGCAGCGAGGTGCCGAATAGGCGTTATTCTATCTATTTCTATTGATAAAAACCGAATCAAAATCAGTTGCGTAGTTTTTAAGATCTAAGCATACAATAGAGACAGACAGACACGGGAAACAACTTTGTTTTATACTATATAATGATAAAGTTGTTCAATTACAATGGTAAAATTATTACCTATATTTTTATTACACCACCAAAATTAATATTAAATTTACTTATTACCCAAGAAATATAATTTAAAAATGACAATATCAATAATTACTATTATACTATTACTAGCTTATGCTCGCGGCTTTGCACGCATCGCAAAATCCTTTCTTAGCGGAGGTCTACGTCATAAAACCTATATATGGTCCAAATTTCGACCCAATCCGTCCAGCATTTTAGGCTGTACGTTGATAGATCAGTCAGTCAGTCACTCTTTCCTTTTATATATTTAAATATCTTGATTATCTGAAAGAGATCGCTGTTAGCGATAAGACCACAAATTGTAACACTTTAATATCAAATGTTTAAATACATGTTGGATATTTTGTTTGTACAATGTGCAATAAAGTTATCTATAATTTTTTTTCCAAGTATATTATAAATATTTATTATACCAGTATATTATATAATGTGGGTACCCAACTCTCGACAATAGTTCTACCGCCTGAGCAGTGATGTGCAAACATCACAGTGCTTCGGTAGGAGGTCAATGTAAAGCCACGTCTCCAGCTCCTTTTTTGGTCTACACTCTTAACAAAAACACGTCAACACACAGCAAAATTCCCCTACACAAAAAAAATAATGTCTATGCTTTAAGCTTCAACAAATGTTTTTGCTTTCCATCGGCTATGGAAAGCAAAAACATTTGTTGACACTTGAAGCATAGACATTATTATTTTTTTTTGTGTAGGGGAATTTTGCTGTGTGTTGACGTGTTTTTGTTGAGAGTGTAGACCAAAAAAGGAGCTGGAGACACGGCTTAACTGTTGCTAATGGAATTACTGGGTTGAAGAATCTAAACATACACTCTGGAGTAAGAAGTGTTGGCGCAGTGCACCTAGAATTTAACATCATGTGAAATCGTGGCTAGCACTGTACTAATTATGGGCAGTGTTATCTCTTACCATCAGCAGTCTTGCTTGTCTTTGTAATTCTTTGTATAAAAAAAATTAGGCAGAAAGTAATGCTCATGTGATTGTTAAACTCAAACTCCAAATTTATGTATAGGCTACATTACTGTGCTTCGGTAGGAGGGCACTGTAGCTAGTAAAATTACTGGGCTGAAGAGTCTTAACATCTTATGACTCTCAAGTAAGAAGCATTGGCGCAGTTGCACCTGGGTAGCACTGTACTTATTATGGGCAGCGTTATATCTTACCATCAGGAGAGCGTCTTGCTCGTCTTCTTGCTTCATATATTAAAAAAAATATGCAACAACTTATAGTAAAATAACGCTTTTTGTTAAGATAAAACCTTATTGCAACAGTTTTAATGATAGATAGGTGCGGTTTTATTTACTTTTTTTGTTCTTAGGACATGTATTTTTTAAGTGGTAATATAAAGTCCCGAGTGAATTTAATTCCTTATTACACAGCTTACATTTTGGTTTTGTTTTATTTTCATTCTTAGAACAATAATATTTCATGTGCTGGGCCATGTGCATGGTTGAAGCGACTACCTTTTTACAGAACTCACATGTTACTGGTTTCTCTACGTTTTTGTTCATGACACAATAGTACTTCATGTGACGATTTAGGCACTTTTGTGAAGATATAACCTTATTACAAAACTTGCATACTGGTTTTGTTACATTTTCACTTATGGTGCATTTATATTTCAGGTGATTATTCAGGTGGTTTTGTGAACATATAACTTTATCACAAAACTTGCATATTGTTCTTATTTTGTTTTCGTTCATGGAACATGAATATTTCTCGTGATTGCGTAGGTTCCTCTGTGTAGAAAAAACCTTATTACAAAGCTTACATGATACTGGTTGTTTTTTTTCGTTTTTTGAACAATAATATTTCACGTGATTGTATAGGTACTTTTTTGAAGATATAGCCTTATTACAAAACTCGCAAGATAATGAGCTTTTTTCTGCGCTTGAGGTGCAATGATCGCCATCATCAGAATTTGTCCCGTCAGAATCCGAGTTTTTCTCATCTAGAACTACCTCAGGTTCAACACCGATTCCATCTTTTACAGTATTGTTTTGATTCAATCCATCATATTCTGATTTCAGTTTTGCATCCTCACATTTTACTAGTTTAGAGTCAGATGCAACTTGCATACTTATATCAAGCTCTTGGTTTATATCTATAAAAATGAAGTCCGTTTCATTCGTTGTTATTTGATTGTGTTCCATATTTGTAGAACACAAGTATTTGGTTGCCTGCAACAAACAATTTACATTGTATGCATATCTTCTGTGTCCTGTATGTATATGAGGAAAATATGTCTAGCTGCGCCCAGCTATATTACTATATTATAAAGGTGAAAGTTTGTGAGTGTGTATGTTAGTCACTACTTCACACCTAAACGGATTGAGCTTAAATTTGGTATAGAGATAGCTTAGACCCTGACTTAACACATAGGCTTTGCAGTACAGCGGATAAAACCGCTGGGTGCAGCTAGTATATTATTAATTTTACAAAATACTAAATATGTCAATAAATTTTTAAGATTGTGTCTATCTATCTACTCAGCCCATATCCACCCACTGCTGGGTATAGGCCTCCTCATGTTCACGCCACACCTTCCGATCCTGTGCGAGTCTCATCCAGTTCCGACATATTTTTAAGATTGTGTAATTAAGAAAAAATAATAATGTCTAGAATACCGACATTTTGTGCAGCACTGTACTGCACTTTCTACACTGGTAACATAGATTATTTTCGGAAATAAAGAAGGGCCCTCCATAATATTAGTATATTCTCTAGATATTAGGCACCGTTTGTATGTTCGTTTATATATTATAGAGTTTATTGCGCCTGTTCGGAGATATGAAAGCTTTGCAGGCAAATTAGACTGAAGAATATTAGTTTAACAATAACATAAAAATCCACACTTACCAAGTATTGGAATACACAATATAGTTCAGAATATTTTATGAAATAACTCTCATTTGAATGCACTTATGTCTTTTTATTCAATTATTGTAAATTGTAAATAATTTAATCAAATAAATTGCGATTTCTATTTTGTAAGCATCTGTCACCGCTGGCAACCGCTGGCGGCACATTCACCCAGTGTTGCCAGTGCCCTATCTTCAAAAGTAACGCAGGTAGGTTCGAAAAGTAACGCATTTACAATAAAAGTAACGCATTAAAAAAAAAAAACGATTTTTAATACAATGTAATTTACTTACTCAATTTAACTTATACTTATACTTTTTTATTCATAGATTTCAGTAGTAGCCCAGTGAATGAGTGCCCAAAAAGGGTATGTGGATCGAAAAGTCGAAAGCAGAAAAACCAACTTAAGAACTTTGTTTGGACTAGTAAGGAGATAAACATAGTAAAAGTCCCCACCACCCCTCCAAGGCGAACCCGAGGGGGGAGGCCGAAAAAGGTCCCATTTTTAAGTTTTTTGCTTATATGTCAAAAACTGTGCGTTGTACGACATTTTGTTGTACTACATTATTAAACCTCATAAAAATTTCTACAACTTCGGCCTTGAAACTTTTTATCTATCTCCAATCGTTGTTCAGCTATGAACTTCCAAACATGGTCTATTTTGAAGACGCTTAAGTTAGTTTTCCATACAAAGTCGGTAAAAAATTCTTACAAATAAAATTTGACCAACTTCTGGTTGTATCATAATAAAATTTTGCAAATGTCTAGAAATCTGATGACAGTTTTATAATCTGGTACCACTGAGCTGATCTGATGATGGAGCCAGGAGGTGTCTGATGAAACTCTTCAATGGCTATTAGTAAACCCGTCGAGTTTGGGCACATTACATTCGAATCGATGTCGTTGGTCCTATGGCTCGTCCACATATACCGGCCAATGATTTGCCGAGTGTGTGTTTTGTCTATGGATGAATAGTTTTTGTCTATAGACGAATGTCTTCGGATATTTACGGTTTTTTCCGGTAAATTTCTGGTATACATTTTGGGCTCCATAGCTGACGACTTTAATTATATTTTGAATGTTAATCAATCATGGACCATTTGAAGCCATTTTGTGTGAATAATTACTTGAAACTAGTTAAATTTTCTTTATTTTATGATTTATATAATCCGTGCCTCAAGTGCATGTATTTATAATCTGTGCGCTCGGGCGAACATTGGACCAACGACTCGCAGAGTCATTGACATCGGCATATGTGGACGAGCCATGACATTGACAATATTATTTACTTTTTTTTAATTTTTGTTTTCCGTTTCGATTGCGTTCCGTTTCACTTAGTTATTATTTTATATTCTTCCATTGTTAGTTCATTTAAAAAAAAATCATTACCCCAAAAAGTAACGCAAAAGTAACATTTTAGGACAAGTAACGTAAAAGTAACGCAAAGGGTCAAAAAGTAACGCAAAATGTTACAAAAGTTACGCACTGGCAACGCTGCATTCACCCACAGATCAGCTATATAAAATAGATAACAATCTTCCATGAAAAATTACGGACAGTAGTTTATCTGTGGTAATAGATGTCGTGGAGTTTGACAGTTTTTTTTTATTGACGCCGCGCGGTCCTACTTTACTAATGTATTACACCCAAATTCTCATAATTTATTTTTCAATTAAATGAAAGCCTTTTTTCGATCATTAATTTTATTAAAGATAACAATTGCTTGATAACATCAAAAATAAGACTAATAAAATTTACAGAGAATATTAAATAAAAAAATCAATAATAAAAAATTTACATGCAGTTATTATCATGATTACATCTTATATATCAAATATTCATACAAAACATTACAATATTAATGTTTGGATGCCTGGTCAAAATTAAGATTAATACAAATTACAGAGAATATTAAATAAACAAAAATTTTATAATAAAAGAAGTGCATGCGATCATGATAACATCTTATATTTAAAATCGTCATACAAAACAATACAATATTATGATGTTTGGATGCCTGATCAAAAATAGGACTAATAAAAATTACAGAGGATATTAAATAAACAAAAAAATTATAATAAAAGAATTGCATGCACTTATTATGCCATCATCTTATACATCAAATCGTCATACAAAACATTGCAATATTAATGTTTGGATACCTGATCAAAAATAAGACTAATAACAATTACAGAGGATATTAAATAAATAAATTTTTTATAATAAAAGAATTGCATGCACTTATCATAGTAACATCTTATGTAATATTAAATCGTCATACAAAACATTATATTATTAAGAGGATTTATAGTGAGGGAAGCCCGGTCAAGTTTAGGTATATTAGCTGAGCGCGACGCACACCAATGCATCACTTACGCGGCCGAGTAATACAACATGTAGTCGCTTGGAATAAAATGTCTTGATCCTATGCAATGCAAGTTATTTGTTGAAATCATTAAGTCAATATGTAGGTATTAAAGTTTTAACCCCCGACGCAAAAACGACGGGGTGTTATAAGTGTTTAACCCCCGAAGCAAAAACGACGGGGTGTTATAAGTTTTTAACCCCCGACGCAAAAACGACGGATCATTCCCTTTTAGTTCCCTAGTGGATCTAGTGGGAACTTCTTTTCTCAGTAGTTCCCCTTTTTTTGAAAAGGGGGGAGGGGGAGGGGAGGGGGCAGGGGGAAGAGAGGCGGAGGGGTGAAGGGGTAGGGGGAGGGAGGGAGGTGAGGGGGAAGGGGGGAGTGAGGGGGGCAGGGGGAAGGGTGGGGAGGGGTAAAGTGGGAGGGGGAAGGGGAAAGGGAGAGGGGAGGAGGGATGGTGAGGGGGAAGGGAGAGGGGGAATTGGAGGGTGAAGGGGAGGGAATGGGAGGGGAGGGGAGAAGGGGGAGGGGAGGGAAAGGGGAGGGGTGAGGGAAATGGGGAGGGGTGAGGGAAGGGGATGGGGATGAAGGGGGGAATAGGAGGGATGAGGGCGGATGGGGGATGATGGGGGGATGTGAGGGGGAGGGGAATGAGGGATGGGGAGGGGGATGGGGGGCTTAACTAGTAGAATACAACGCACTATGATAAATTTAAAATTTAAGATGGCCGCCACCAAAAAACCGCTAATTACATATTTTGAAAGCGCTGCGTTGGGGGTTGTTTTTAAATTTTTAATTTAATTCACTTGTTGCTATAGTAAGCTAGCTGTGCGGCGTGCGCATGTTTCTCTGTCTCTCTCTCTCTCTCTCTATCTCTTATACAAAGCAAGCCAGATATTTTCATTTCTATTTCGCATTGAACAGTGTGGTGTCGCGACGATTATTTTGAGTGTATACAGGTTTTTTGTAAATAATAAATCATGTAAATCGTGGGAACTTCGTTCCATCTGGGTGTCTCTTGACACCTCTCAAGTTTTTTATTATTATACTAGCTGCGACCCGCGCTTTACCCGCGGCACAGTTATTGCCGATAAAACTTGATTATAATAATTTTGGCCAAGTGGGGTTACGGCGTAGATTTTGGCCAAGTGTGATAACGGCGAAGATTTTTGCCAAGTGGGGTCGATGGCGAAGATAAGTACATGATAAGTACGCTGTCATGGAAGAAATGAAAGATCTTGAGGAAATCTACATTTCAGATGACAGCTGTCAAACTTGATATGTCAATATCTCAGAAAGACTTTTCCATGACAGCGTACTTATCATGTACTTATCTTCGCCATCGATCCCACTTGGCAAAAATCTTCGCCGTTACCCCACTTGGCCAAAATTATTATAATCAAGTTTTATCGGCAATAACTGTGCCGCGGGTAACAGTGCGTCTGATACATATTGTAGTAGATAGGAGAACACATACATTTTTAAAAAACTTGAGAGGTGTCAAGGGACACCCGGATGGAACGAGGTTCCCACGATTAACACGATTTATTATTTACAAAAAACCTGTATACACTCAACAAAAATAATCGTCGCGACACCACACTGTTCAATGCGAAATAGAAATGAAAATATCTGGCTTGCTTTCTATAAGAGAGAGAGAGAGACAAACAGAGAAACATGCGCACGCCGCACAGCTAGCTTACTATAGCAACAAGTGTATTAAATTAAAAATTAAAAAAAAACCTCAACGCAGCGCTTTCAAAATATGTAACCCCCTCCCTTCTCCTCCCCCCTCATCCCTCCCCCTCTCTTCTACCCCTTCCCCCTCCCTTCTCCCCCACCCCTCCCTTCTCCCCCTTCCCCCTCCCCTTCCCTCCTCCCCTTCCCCTCACTTCTCCCTTCCTCCACCCACCGTCCCTTCTCCCCCTAACCCTTCTCCTCCCCCTCACCCCTCCCCTTCCCCCTCCCACCTTCCCCCTTCCCCCCCTCCCCTTCCCACTCTCCCCGCCCCTCCCCTCCCCCTCCCCTCCCCCTACTCCCCCACCCCTCCCTTCTCCCTCCCACCCCTCCCTTCTCCCTCCCACCCCTCCCTTCTCCCTCCCACCCCTCCCTTCTCCCTCCCACCCCTCCCTTCTTCCACTACCCCCCTCCCCTTCCCCCTCCCTTCTCCCCCACCCCTCCCTTCTCCCTCCCACCCCTCCCTTCTCCCCCTACCCTCCCTCTCCATTCCTCCCTTCCCCCTTCACCTTCCCCCTCCACTTCCCCCTTCGCCCCTCCCCCTCCCTTTCCCCATTCCCCCTCCCCTTCCCCCCTTCCCTTCCCTTACCCCTTCCCCCTCCACTTTCCCCCTCCCCCTCCCTTCTTCCTCCCACCCCTCCCTTCTCCCCCTCCCCCCTCCCCTTCCCCCCCTTCTCCCCTATACCCACCCCTCCCTCTCCCTTCCCCCTCCACTTCCCCCTTCGCCCCTCCCCCTCCCTTTCCCCCTCCCCCTTCCCTTCCCCCTTCCCCCTCCACTTTCCCCCTCCCCCTCCTTTCTCCCCCTTCCCCTCCCCTTCACCCTTCCTCTCCCCTTCACCCTTCCCCTCCCCCTCCCTTCTCCCCCTCATAACGCGCGATAAGGAACTTCGTTCCAAAAAGGGGGAACTACTGAGAAGTGATCATTCCCACTAGATCCCCTTTTCAAAAAAGGGGAACTACTGAGAAAAAAGTTCCTACTAGATCCACTAGGGAACTAAAAGGGGAACTAGTGGGAATGATCCAAACGACGGGGTGTTATAAGTGTTTAACCCCCGACGCAAAAACGACGGGGTGTTATAAGTGTTTAACCCCCGACGCAAAAATGACGGGGGGTTAAAAGTTTTTAACCCCCGACGCAAAAACGACGGGGTGTTATAAGTTTTTAACCCCCGACGCAAAAACGAAGGGGTGTTATACTTATAACACCCCGTCGTTTTTGCGTCAAACACTTGTTTAACCCCCGACGCAAAAACGACAAGGTGTTATAAGTTTGACGTGTCTGTTTGTCTGTCTCTGTGTCTAGGTTATTATATAGTATCAAAGTACTCGTCAATACGAATCAAATGAGCACAAACTGGATGTAATTGCGTCGTTTAATTACGGAATTCCTATCCACCTTTCAGCTCCATCATCAGATCAGCTCCATATCATAATAATATTGCATTGTCATCCGATTCAAATATGCATGCAAAATTTCAGCTCAATCAGAATCCGGGAAGTGGATCAAATTGAACTTGCAAGATTTGATTATAGACAGACAGACAACAGACAGATGTAAGTAAAACAAGTGAAATTTTAAATAAAACTTTTTAAAAACAAGCTTTTATTATTATTACTACCCAGCATCATAAAGTACTTGTCAAGGCGAATCGTTTGAACCCAAACTCGATGGGGTTGCGTCATTAATTACGGAGATCCTATGGCCATCTTCCAGTTCCATCATCAGATCAGCTCCATGTCAAAATATTGCATTGTCATTTGATTTATACATGCATACAAAATTTCAGCTTAATCGGACACCGGGAAGTGGGTCAAATTAAAGTTGCAAAATTTGATTACAGACAGACAGACGGACAGACAGACAACAGACAGGTGAAAGTAAATAAAAGCTTGTAATAAAACGGACTTTAATATCAGCAAAATAGTACTATAACATTATGTGACCAAAAAAAAAAATTCCGTTATTATTATATAGAGTATCAATTTTTGCGGTCCAACTATAATCGCACTATATGTGTGGGTTAGCGACGAGAATAATTTGGAGCGCGGAGCGATACGTCCACTCTCTGAGAGGGCTCAGGCCCAAGTAATGCGAGAACCGACGCGGGCCTCGTTTTATAGTGATTTTGAAAAATTCGGCAAAAATATAAATATTACATTTTAAGTAAATTTAAAAATACGATTGGATCAAAAAAATGTTATTATTTAATGGTAAGTAATTATTTTGAGTAAATATAAAAGAGTCATGTATAAAAAAAATGTTTTGTAAACAGTAATTTCGTGATAATTTCACATCTTTATGATTTTATTTTAATAAGAAATACTTATAATTCAAACTTTTCCTTAACACATATACTAGTTTAGGATCTTTTCAGTAATAGTAATTTTTTAGATTCTATTAAAGACATGTATATTTGGATATACCCATGTCCAAACATTGCTTCAGAAGTAAATCTATAAAACCTTTATCCATTTACCTTGACGTAATTTAAAAACGGTCAAAACTAAAAAGGTTTTTCTGAATTAATTGATTAGATTACAAGTTCTTTTAAAAGTTGTGAGTAAAAGTACCGTTCTTAAATAAGTATTTTCAAAATAATCCATGTTTGAAAATCACATATTTGCTCTTGGGTCCGTTACAGGCTCTTAATGTTTGAATGTCTGATGTTTCTTTCCAATGTTAAAATGTATAATACATTATTTGAAAAAAAAATGTTTGTAAGATTACCATCAACATTCAGAGCCCCCTACCGCCCAGTGCTGACCATAGGCCTCGCTCTTGTTATGCCACTCAAGTCTAACCTGAAAAACTTGTTTTTTATTTCAAAGTTCAGGGCACACCGACATCAGTTGGCTAAGTAAGGTTTCAACAGTAACTGTAATCACGATGTGTGAGCCGAACGAGCGTGCTGCGGTAGCAGCCGGCGTAGCACCAGATCTGACTTGTCCTTATTCCAGTTCTCAATTCATCATTAAGGAATCTCTAATCGCAATTTTCAAGACGATCACTATACAACATAAATTAATTAAATAAGTTTGTAAAAATTTGTCCCACGTTTGTGTAATTAAAGACGAAATTAAATTGGTTTCACCTAACTTTAACCAACAGTTATCGGCTACCTAGCCGGTTAAACCTAGGTTTTGCCGACCTCGGTCGGTTAAAGTTAGGCGTAGAAGATTTTTTTTCAGCCTCGCGTTTAAAACGTGACACTAGGTGTTATCAACATGTACATGTATGAGTAGTTGTTGTTGTATGGTGAACGTCATAAAATTAGCATTATGTATTCCTTAATGATACATTTATACATCTAGAATAACTGTCCTTATTGCATCAGTTTGCACCAGTGCTTCGCCGGCTGCTACTGCAGCACGCTCACTTCGCTCGATCAGCTCGCACGTTGTAATCACTGTTCAAACCTTAACCAACTGATGTTGGTCTGCCCTGAATCTTGTAATTAAAACAAGTTTATTTTAAAACATTTTTTTCACACCAAAATTGAACCGACTGCGGTCGGCTACATCTAAGTTTAACCGCCTAAGCTTAGATGTATCCGCACTTCTACATTTAATAAACATGTAGTCTGTTTAAGAACATTCTTAAGCCGCATATCAAGCACGTGTTTTTGTTCAAATATTCAACAAAAACTTCACAAAACATAGTCAAACTTTACTTTTTGTTTGCTCCAACAATGTTTTTGCTTTCCATGCCCGATGAAAAGTACGTACAAAACATAATATGTACATATTAATATTTTTTTAATGTTGTTATGTTTCTGTTGAATGTTTGAAAAAAGACACGCGCTGGAGACGCGGCTTTACACTATGGTACTCAAGTTGTATTCGAAACCCAATACACAAAATGGCAACGCTCTAGCACATTATGACAGCTTTTAAAAGTAGCCAACTCTTACTTCAAGAGTAGTCTGTCACCTAGCAACACGCTCCTCTTGCTGGGGATTGCAAAGTAGCTGTCATTGCATAGAATTTTCAGTTATTTTCAATGTTATTGTGCTCTTACAAACGTCAGGTTACTCTTGAAGTAAGATAAGAGTTAGCTATTCTTAAAAGCTGTCATCGTCGGCTAGAGCGGCTGGTGTTTATCACTAATAGCTGAAAAAAGTGATCTAAAGCATAGAGAGCTAATAGTTAAAGCCTTTTTATGTAAAGAAGTAAGAAGACGAGCTTAACGCCCTCCTAATGTCAAAAGAAAACGCTGTCCAAAGTCAGTACAGTGCTAATCTAGAATTTAACAATAATGTAAAAAGGATGCATTGTGCATGATCTAGGTGCACTACACCAACACTTATTACCCAAGAGTTACAAAATGTTCAGACTCTTCGGCCTATTATATTCACAAGCTGCACAAGGGTAATGTGCCCTCTTACAGAAGAAGAAAATGTTTTTTAACTTTTTAACTTTAGCGCTCTATAACTCTAAATAGACACCAGTGGCTGTAGCATGCCACATGGGATCCTAACAAAACTTCAAGAGTAGAACTGTCATCCCATACATTCACAAAAGTACAATGTATTGGATGACAGTTCTACTCTTGACATTTCAGCGGGATCCCGTGTGGCATGCTACAGCCACAGTGTGTGATAAGTTGACAATGGCTCCTCAGATTTACATTTAATAGTACTTAGCTAAGTATCACAATAATTATAATCATTACCTCCATTCTATACTCGGATCAATGTAATAGATGTCACAGTTATTTACATAATTTCATCAACATTCCGACGTCAGGTCACGACTATCGATTTTATGTAACATCGAAAGCAATAATGACCAGTGAATAATTAGTGATGGGGACTGACTGATGTCAATGTAATAAAAAATAATAATTGAGTTATACTACAACAGAACAAGTTACCCTACTTACACCGCCAGAGTCTAAGCAAATGTGACCTATTAAATTGAACCGAGTCATATTATAACTTTTACAAATTGTCACTCATTTCCACACCACCATGAGGTATGATTGGCGCATTTTCTTTCAACTTGGTATCTTCAGTTAGCTCAATTCAGGTTCACAGTATCTGAAACAGTTGAAATAAAAAATTAAAATATTTCCTTTAGAAGCATTTATCCATTAACATCCGGGTGTTCAAAAAAAGGTGCGAGATAGATTGAATAGATAGATAAATTTGCGCCTTGTGAAATTAAGAGCTCTTAGCGGGTTTTTCAATAGAAATGATAAAAAAATATTTGTATGTAGAATCTGTGATATTTGTTTCAATAAAAGCCATTTCTAATTATGACCATATGGCTTTTAAGCCCCCGATTTTTTATAGCATGTAAACTTGTCCATCTGCTACAATAATAACTATTAATAATGCTGACAAACCTAAGCAGGGCAAGGATTGTGATCATACTATGTTTTATTACAATCGGTTCAGTATTTTTGTTGTGAAAGATAAACAATCATACATCATATTCAGTTGTGATAATATTGAATGTTGAAAACTTACCATTTCTTATGTCTGAATGCTAATATCCTGGTAAAAATGCTTAGAAATCAGTAAAATATTTTCATTGGCGCATTGATGTTCTCGAAATCTGAAATAATACAAGTAAAATAATTACAAAATAATTACTCACAGCGATAAGGCCACCCATTGTGGACCAAATTGTATTCCAGTGCTAATATTAAGTAAAGGGTATTCTATTCTATTCTACAAATACATACTTAAACATAGTCAAATATGTTAATGTCAGATGGTAAAATTAATAAAGCTTGTTTTTTTTTAATGTCATTTGTTTCATATTTTCCCTATGTGTCATTTCAGGGCCGGCAACTCTCTGATAACACCTCTAGAGTTGGAAGGGTCAATAGGCGGCGGTAACTGCTCAACATCAGACGGATCGTCTTCTATTTTGCCGCTCATTTTATATAAAAAAGGAATCTTACCATCTCTTATGTCTGGACGCTAATAATCTAGTCTTGGATCCTTGTAAAAAGGCTCAGAAATCAGTAAAAGCTTTCCATTGGCGCATTGTGTTGATGCTCTCGAAATCTGAAATAGAACAAGTTAAATAATTAGGTACAAATAGGGTCAATTCGCTAGTTTGCGGCCAGTTAGTGGAGTACACCACTTTACCTTAGCTTATTATTTTTCATATTAAAGACCATATCATATTACAATAGTTGAAATATTTGGGTGACAGGTTGTATTTTAACAAAAAATATTGCACCCTTAAGGGGTGAATTCTAATAAATAAAATGAAATATTCATGATACACATCTTCTATGAAATGTTTTTGTATGAGATACATATTAAATTCAATAAATATTGGTGCTTATTCAATAGATATGTATTTCCAACTTCCATCTGTGATTTTGCCCCCTAAGGATGTCAATGTATTTAAGAGCAAGAATCAAAATTCAAAATCGAAGATGATTTAACTTTTTTCATACAAACTTTCAATCTCTCTTTTAGTGGATTTTTTCAAAAGAAATGATAAAACATGTGAAATGTTTAAAAAACAAGCTGTTATTATTTACCATCTACATAGAAACATAAAATACTCGTCAAGAAAAATCAATTGAGCCCAAACTCGATGGGGATGCGTCGTTTAATTACGGAATTCCTAAGGCTACGTTCCAGCTCCATCATCAGATACCTTAATAAAATTAAAATAATTAAGACATGCAGCCTTATTACGTATGTTGTACAGCCCAATATAACTGTGCTTAATTATCTCAAGGACAGGACTGATGCTTGATGCTTGCTGATGCTGGTGTTGATGCTTTTGAAATCTGAAATAGAAAAAGTTAAATAATTAGGTACAAATAATACAATTCGCTAGTTTGCGGCCAATTAGTGGAGTACACCACTTTACCTTAGCTTATTAAAATGAAAAGTGTTCTTGACAGTTATGAAAAGTCATTCCTGTGAATCTATACATGATCAAGTTTTATTAAAAAAAATGTAATACTAGTGGTATTAAAATGTTTTTTTTTACATAAATTTGTGTTTTACTTGTTTGGGCCCACCTTTTAGGGTTCCATAGCCAAATGGCGTAAAAAGAACCCTTGTAGATTCGTCATGTCTGTCCGTCCATCCGTATGTCACAGCCACTTTTTCCGAAACTATAAGAACTATACTATTGAAACTTGGTAAGTAGAAGTATTCAGTAAACCGCATTAAGATTTTCACACAAAAATAGAAAAAAAAATTATTTGAGGTTCCCCATACTTAGAAATGAAACAAAAAAAATCATCCAACCCATACTTGTGAGGTATCTATGGATAGGTCAAAAATGATATTGAGGTTTCATATTTTTTTTTCTAAACTGAATAGTTTGCGCGAGAGACGTTTCCAAAGTGGAAAAATGTGTGTCCTCAGTCCCCCCCCCACCCACCGTTATTTCTAAAATCTGATAAATGTAAAAATAATATATGATGTACATTACCATACAAACTTCCACCGAAAATTGCTTTGAACGACATCTAATAATTAGTTTTTTTTTAAACGTTATAAATTGGAAGCCCCATTTTACCTTTTATTCAATCAACACAAAGAATTTATTATAAAAGAATTTATATTATGTAACTTGCTGCTACGGAACCCTTCATGGACCCTTCATTGGCTGAGTCCGATTCACACTTGGCTGTTTTTTTTTAATATGCGACCACCTTCGTCATAGTTTACGACCACTAAAATTCTAACAAAATGTCGATATTATTTTATTAAATAAAAATTTTATTCATTATTATGAATTAAACACTATCATTTAGTTATACATGGATATATTATCATGAAATACTTACTCAGAATGCATGACATGCTCACTATTTTTTGTAACTTTATACGAAACAAAACACGCTTAATGCAGAAACCAGAATCAGCTGTGATTTGTTAAAATTCTGATAATACTATACAACTGTTATATGTAGAGAAGGATTACCCGTCTATCACTCTGTCTAGGACTCAATTTTATTTGAAAAAGGGAGATGGATGTCTTATTTTCTAAGAATTTCTGAAGCTAAGTCTCTGAATGGTCGCAAACCAACGCTGGCCACGAAACCGGCGAAATCACCCTACATAGCTTAACAATGTGAAATATTTTAATGTTAATGATTTAATGTACCGATTGATGTGATAATTAAATCTTATTTTATGATTAAACCACCATATAGGTAACATAACATAATATCGACTACTATAATAGTTGAAAAAGTTGGGTTAGATATAAATTAGAACTGAAATAACCTCTAAAAGTTTGTTTTCGATAAGCACGGGTAAACTGAGATTTTTGAGTAAACTTCACACTAAAGTATCATCAAGATGATTGCACAACATGCGCTAACAACAAAGATAACATTATTCAGATAAATTATTCAGATTTGAAAAGAAAACTTACATTTATGGTAAATTTCTTCATTCTGTAAACATTCATCATTTTCCAGTTTTCTGTATAATATATCCTCGTGTATTGTCTTGAAAGCTTTACAAAGCGTAAACATAATATACTGCACTGTATAATTGTAACTGGATTTAGGAAAAATTAAATAAATATAATTATGGTAATTTAGTAAACAAACATGGCTGAATTGAACACAGATTAGAAATAAATAAAAAACTGTCAAACTCCACGACATCTATTACCACAGATAAACTACTGTCCGTAATTTTTCATGGAAGATTGTTATCTATTTTATATAGCTGATCTGTGCATTCACCTTTTTCTTATTTGTCAATGTCAAAAGTTTTTTTTATTTATACTATCGCCTTAGAAAAATAAAACCATGGAAGGGGGACTAAAATAAGAAATGAAATGCATTTGTTCTCTTTTTTCTACTTACGGTGTTAATAGTGCATAGGAAAGAGATATATAATGCCGTTCTGTTTCGTTATCATGTAGGTTGTCACAAGATAAATTTTGGATAGTGATGAGCTTATTATCATCGACATAGTCGTGTCGATGTCGATGAAAAACATGTATTTAATTTTATTAAATAAATTCAAATACCCGGCTGTTTATTATATGAGGTGTACAAAGTGTACATGTCATAGGAAGTTTGATATACCATTTTTTGTCCCGGCATTACGGCGTCCCGCAGGAACACCCTCAGGTTTTTCAGTGGGTATACCCGCCGCGTACGATCTTGCGGCGAGGAATGATGCGAAACGCATTTTTCCTGGGTCAAAAAAAAAAGGTTGAAGGGCCAAACTAAGGTAGAACCAGGAGCTCCGTCAACAGCACAGAGTACTTTTTATATATAATTTAATTTATATATATTTATGTACTTTTTTAACTTTTACTGATGTACCATAGCATAGACATAACACCAGTTTAAATGAAGCTACAATCATTTTATTAATGTCTTTATTAATAATGTAGCGTCCGTGGCTCAGTGGTCCGTGTGTCCGGTATCAATTCCGGAGACACTGGGTTCAAATCTCAGTGTGTGGCAAAATTTTTCCCTGGACGCTACCGTGTTTCGGAAGACACGTAAAACTGTGGGTCCCGGTTGTTTCCTATAAGATATGTAGGAAGCAGTTGATAGGTCTTGTTGCAGGCCTTGTAGTAATCTTGGCGATCTGAAACTGCAACATATAGGTTGGCCACACAACCTATATGTCATTGTGATTGGAATTTGACTCTGATAGTGTAATTAGGGCAACCTGTTCTGTTGGAGTATAAACAACAACAACAATATCTTTAAAATAGTAAACATAACATAAACATAAAAATCATTTATTTCAAGTAGTAGGGCACTTTGATTGTCAGTATTTACAATAATATTTTTAAATATTATATATTTTTAATGTAATAATAACCAATCATTGACCTTTAAATATAATTGTTTTAGTTAAATATGTGCGAATTTTTTCGGTGGGCACACTCAACTGTTTTGTAATGTAATGAATCCTGATTTTAAAATAATTTTGTGCAATAGACTTAACGAGTAGATTCCTATGGTCATCATATAAAGATTGCTCTAATGAATGATCTTTCAATTCACAAAAAATTTGAGTTGGCAATATATTAGCTGAGACTTTATTGATCATCGCTAACAAATTTTTTGGTTGACCAAGACACTTTGAACCAATATGCACTTGATATTCTCTTACAATTTTTTCAGAGACTTGACAGATTCTGTTTAAATCTGACGTTGGCTTGAAAAGGCCTCCTCTATTTTTTATTGCCATCAAGGATTTTTCGCGATATTGTTCGGTGTTTTCAAGAACTTCTATGCATTTTTCGCATTTTAATGTTTTCTTCAATTTCTTTCCAATGAAACCTGCTATATATTCTACCACATTTTTATGATATTCTGAAAGAGATGATGGGCATAAAATATAGTCATGATCAGTTATGTCATCAAAGGTATCGTTTGTCTCGGGCTCTAAGCGTCGCCTACAATTGGTACTGTCGTCAATAGCTTTTTTATAATTAGGAGTACAGTTCAAAACCGTTATTTTGTCAAGAGGAATGCAATTACCGGCAGCACTGTCTTTGAACTGAGCATGGACTAGTAGTTTTTTGTAACAAAACTAAAATATCCGTGCCGAAGGATTGTTATTGAAGCCACACTTTGATCTGATGGCCCCAAAAAAAAGCTCAAGGTGATCTTGGCTCATTTTGTAAGTACATATGAACTTCAAATTGTTATTATCTGTAACTACGTACATATTGTACAGTTTGATGAGAGAAGACATGCATGTCAGAAACCCACAGAATCCGGTGGATCTGTTTGAGTGAATTACTGGAGTTCCATCTCCAAGCTTCAAACCTTTTATATAAATTTCAGCTGCTCCAAAAAATTCAATGGTTTCCTCTATATTGAAAGATGTTAACGCTCTTTTCCATCCACGTGCTCTCATATTGCGGCTGTTCATTATATCAAACAGGTTATTAAATATCCTGATGAACATGACGGTCCCATCACAGTCTGCAAATTCTGGTATACCTAATTGCTTACAAAATTCTAAAGCATCAGCCACAGACTCACTTAACAACTGAGTGGCCAAGCGCACTTTCATCTTTTGTTTCACGAAATTAACATGTTCATTTTTCAGCTTTGTTCCTAAGTGAAGCTGCTCTTCGTTTTGAACTTTGTTAAGTAGATCTATATAAAACCATGATACTGTATTTCCTTGGTAATCTATGAATATTTTTTTGTCTCCGAAAGTGTTTCGAACTAATTTAATATTGTGGCAGGGGTCTGGCCACAGAAATACTTCCTGCCCGTCGTGCGTGAACGACGATTCCGATTTAATATCACAGCCTAAATGTATACACATTGCTTTGTTGGTAGCAGCACCGTCAAAGGTGAGACTTACGACATTAACACCACATTTTTTTAAAAGCGTAAGGCACTGTTCAACTAGCACAGCTTTCTGCTGCGCGGTGATAGAATGGATTAGGAAATATCCAACAGGTACTTTAAATGTATCGTTTAATGATGTTACCATAAATGTCAGGGCTTCTTTTGCTACTGGCACATTATCGAAATCAAGATCACAACCAACGTTACTATAGCCAAAATACTCTTTACCATCCCACTCTACTTGCTTCCTTATAGACATTTCATCCATAGCTAGGGCACAAAATATAGTTTTGTTTGGATTTTCTTGTGCTCTTAGTTCCAATGAGTCTAAAGCCTCTGTTGTAAATCCAGGTTTACAGTCCAAACATTTATACCATGCAGAAATACTTTTTGGGTGTGGCAAAACGTTTTCAAATTGTTCCCTGACGAATAAGTATGCTTTTGGGGATAAATAATGTAAAGTAACTGCGAATTTTTTCATTTCCAGACTGTACTCCCTAGTAAGCACGTCATCATTTTGTTTCTGAAGAAACCTTTTTATTATGTCATTTTTATTTATACTATCCAACATGTTAATATATTTCGTTTCGACATTTTCTAGTCTTAATTTGTCTAGTAAGACTGTGTAGAGATCCTCATTTTTTTTTGTAAGTCGTGTATTTCGTTTTGTCAACGTATTAATTCGTTGTAAACGCCGTTTTGAAACATTTTTAAATTTTTCTACTTGTTTCTCTAACAATTTGATTTTTGCACTTGAAGCTTCTATTTCGTCTTTATCAGCAGATGTGCTACAGTTAAAGCTTGATATTTTTCTTTTTAAATTAATTGACGTATGCTGCACTTTGATTTCAGTCAGCGGTTCCTAAAATAACAAAAAAAGAATATCAAATCTCAAATAGCTTTAGGTTTCATATTACCTATATTGTTTGATTATTAGCAGCCAATTATTGAACATTAATAAAAAAAGGTTAGGAAGGTTTTAATATAAATCAGTAAAACAAGATAAGTGTCATTTTTTACATTATAAGCTTTTAATATGGCCTCATTTCAACTCCATCATCAGATTAGCCTAACGAAACTTCCCCTTATAAGTACTATAAAAACTACCTTATAAAATAAAATAAATAGGTAATGATTATAACTTACCATTCTATTTTGACTTGTTGTCGGTTCTGCTAGGCTATCATTTGCTTCAGTTGATGATAAAGTTTTCTGAAAACATTAAGTAGTATAATATAAATTAGTTAATAACACAGGCTAAAAATAAAATGAGAAAAGACTATTATTACATTGATAAAGTACTAATGTTTCTACTTTTAATTTTCTGTAATAAAAGTAGCCCGCAGCGGTAGCATGCAGTAAATTACTTAATAAATACATAATTTACTACATACCACGACTAAGCTGGATATTTCTTTTGGTATATTTAATATAGGAACAGCGCCGGATTTCAGTCGTCGCCATTTTTTATTGTCATTTGGCACAAATGAGTCTTCAGTAAAATGCTTTGAACAAATTCTACTGTGCTTATTTGGAGTCCAGTTGGACCTATTGATGCACTGAATCCATTTAATTTTCATTTCATCATCGTTAGGAAATCTGCAACAGTATTGAAATTATTATCGACAACCATTTTTACATCACTAGTAACCTATATTTGCCACAATTCATTTTTTCAGAAAAATCGTAAAATAAAGCAAATACGAGTATTCTTTTGAGTAGATAGACATACAGTACTATTTTATCTTACCTTCTATCACTTTTATATTTCCAATATTGATAAATATCTCTAAACTTACCGATGAAATGTTAACGATGCGTCTTCATTTTCTTTTCTCGAACTATGGGCTTTACACCCTTCTACAACACAATACATCTTGTCCAGAGCAATGTACACCTCACGTATAAACTTTCTGGCCACGTTCTCAGACAGAAATTAATAATTAACTCGCTTTTTTCATTAAATGAACTGGTCAACTTCCCGAGATTTGTAAACAAAACATAATACTACAAAATGAAGTTGATAGCCGACTTAAAGTATTTTGACGTCTTGAATGGAACTTTTGTATTCGTTAGCAATATAAGTAGACCAATGGTGCCAACTTCATTTTTTGCTTGTGACACGTCAAAAATAGTAAAAACAAACTGCCATGTTTTGTTTCACTCACACCTTAAGATGTGCTCATTAACATAAATGAATAAACTATAGAGTACTTGGTTTTATTTTAGTCCTCCTTCCATGGTTTTATTTTTCTAAGACTATCGCCCCCTCCATAGACATTATTACCCGCTTTCACGAGCTATTATTTGGTCTCGACTTTTGTGTTTTGCCAATGTCTATATTTAATATTTATTGTTTCAAAATTTTAAGCTATAATACGCATCAGATTTCGATGTGGTTTTTTAATAGGTAGCGTAATTCAAGAGGATGGCTTATCTAATATATAAAATTCTCGTGTCACAGTTTTCGTTGCCATACTCCTCCGAAACGGCTTGACCGATTTTGATGAAATTATTTGTGCTTATCCGGTATCTATGAGAATCGGCCAACATCTATTTTTCATCCCCCTAAATGTTAGGGGTAGTCCACCCCTAATTTTATTTTTTTATTTTTTAGACAAAATTTTTAATTTCTATTTTTTTATGATACAACATACAAAAATACATACAATCCTCAATTTTCACCCTTCTACGATCAACCCTTATTTTTTAATAGCCATTTTAGTAATTTAATAATTTTTCCTCTCCGGTCGAAAACTGATCAATCGTCATTTAATTAGTTATCCCCGCCAGATGTCTACAGGTGTCACTTCTGACCCAGTAAACAGCACGGAGTATAGATCATTCACAGTTATTTTACCTCTGACAGATGTCAAAATTATTTTCTTTATGTTGCATTATTGTCAAAATGTTGCCAGATCGTTACTTTTGTTACGTTTTACGTTACTTTTTCACCCTTTGAGTTACTTTTGTATTCGTGTCTAGACGACTTTTACGATACTTTTCAAGGTCTTTATTTTAAATTGAACCTTATAATTAATGAATCTTTTTCCTTGTGGTGGTATAGAAAATAATAGTTAATTTATTGATTTAGCAGAGACAAAAAAAATAAGGCAATTTTGTATAACTTTATCAGGTTTAGAAAAGGATTTTTTTTTTGTTGATTAGCAATTTCTTATTTAAATAAACTGAAAAATTAGTAATTATCACCGAAATGTTAGAATATTATGTAAGCGTATTTCTATTCAACTGTGTATATTGTGTAAAATTTTCAAAAATGCGTTACTGTTCAAACGTTACTTTTTGTACTTGATAAGGTTACTTGTACTCGTTGTTTTAATAATTATTATTATAATCCCAAGCTTTACCAATGCCCATAAACTCAATTTCCTTTGAAGAAAAATAATTTATCTATAACAATATCGGATGGTTAACATAATATGAACAAGTGGTTACTGCGAACTATCAATATGATATAAAATATTAGGTAGGTTCGAAACAGGAAATTCATGTAAGTACACACATCACTGTAAAATAATACTTAGAAGTGAATTAAATAAAAAAATTAAAAAACCCCCGCCCCCAACGCAAAACGTAATTCACCATTTTGAATGGCGGCCATCTTAGATTTTAAATTTTATACAGTGCCCTTTCATTTGATTTCCATATTGAGGTGGTTGTGGAAGAAAAAAGTAATTCGCCATTTTGTAGTTGGTTAAAAATGGGGAAGTCAATATTCACCTGACATGGCAACATTATTTTCAGGCTAGCCAATGTAAGGGCTAGAGGTAAAATAACTGTGAATGATCTATATAGATCATTCACAGTTATTTTACCTCTGACAGATGTCAAAATTATTTTCTTTATGTTGCATTTTTGTCAAAATGTTGCCAGATCGTTACTTTTGTTACGTTTTACGTTACTTTTTCACCCTTTGAGTTACTTTTGTATTCGTGTCTAGACGACTTTTACGATACTTTTCAAGGTCTTTATTTTAAATTGAACCTTATAATTAATGAATCTTTTTCCTTGTGGTGGTATAGAAAATAATAGTTAATTTATTGATTTAGCAGAGACAAAAAAAATAAGGCAATTTTGTATAACTTTATCAGGTTTAGAAAAGGATTTTTTTTTGTTGATTAGCAATTTCTTATTTAAATAAACTGAAAAATTAGTAATTATCACCGAAATGTTAGAATATTATGTAAGCGTATTTCTATTCAACTGTGTATATTGTGTAAAATTTTCAAAAATGCGTTACTGTTCAAACGTTACTTTTTGTACTTGATAAGGTTACTTGTACTCGTTGTTTTAATAATTATTATTATAATCCCAAGCTTTACCAATGCCCATAAACTCAATTTCCTTTGAAGAAAAATAATTTATCTATAACAATATCGGATGGTTAACATAATATGAACAAGTGGTTACTGCGAACTATCAATATGATATAAAATATTAGGTAGGTTCGAAACAGGAAATTCATGTAAGTACACACATCACTGTAAAATAATACTTAGAAGTGAATTAAATAAAAAAATTAAAAAACCCCCGCCCCCAACGCAAAACGTAATTCACCATTTTGAATGGCGGCCATCTTAGATTTTAAATTTTATACAGTGCCCTTTCATTTGATTTCCATATTGAGGTGGTTGTGGAAGAAAAAAGTAATTCGCCATTTTGTAGTTGGTTAAAAATGGGGAAGTCAATATTCACCTGACATGGCAACATTATTTTCAGGCTAGCCAATGTAAGGGCTAGAGGTAAAATAACTGTGAATGATCTATATAGATCATTCACAGTTATTTTACCTCTGACAGATGTCAAAATTATTTTCTTTATGTTGCATTTTTGTCAAAATGTTGCCAGATCGTTACTTTTGTTACGTTTTACGTTACTTTTTCACCCTTTCAGTTACTTTTGCATTCGTGTCTAGATGACTTTTACGATACTTTTCAAGGTCTTTATTTTAAATTGAACCTTATAATTAATGAATCTTTTTCCTTGTAATGGTATAGAAAATAATAGTTAATTTATTGATTTAGCAGAGACAAAAAAATAAGGCAATTTTGTATAACTTTATCTGGTTTAGAAAAGGATTTTTTTGTTGATTAGCAATTTCTTATTTAAATAAACTGAAAAATTAGTAATTATCACCGAAATGTTAGAATATGTAAGCGTATTTCTATTCAACTGTGTATATTGTGTAAAATTTTCAAAAATGCGTTACTTTTCTTGTTCAAACGTTACTTTTTGTACTTGATAAGGTTACTTGTACTCGTTGTTTTAATAATTATTATTATAATCCCAAGCTTTACCAATGCCCATAAACTCAATTTCCTTTGAAGAAAAATAATTTATCTATAACAATATCGGATGGTTAACATAATATGAACAAGTGGTTACTGCGAACTATCAATATGATATAAAATATTAGGTAGGTTCGAAACAGGAAATTCATGTAAGTACACACATCACTGTAAAATAATACTTAGAAGTGAATTAAATAAAAAAATTAAAAAACCCCCGCCCCCAACGCAAAACGTAATTCACCATTTTGAATGGCGGCCATCTTAGATTTTAAATTTTATACAGTGCCCTTTCATTTGATTTCCATATTGAGGTGGTTGTGGAAGAAAAAAGTAATTCGCCATTTTGTAGTTGGTTAAAAATGGGGAAGTCAATATTCACCTGACATGGCAACATTATTTTCAGGCTAGCCAATGTAAGGGCTAGAGGTAAAATAACTGTGAATGATCTATAGGGATGAGAACGAAGCCGGTCTCCTTTCTTTCTCACTCCCTACACAGTTGTCGGCCATCATTATTGTTTATGCATCAAGTGTAGTAGTAAAGTTGACAATTATTATTTTGCTATATCAGTGTAACTCTCATATTAACTTTTAATCATTCCTATTTTATCAATAATAATTAAATTATCAATTTTGAGTGTATTTTGCAATCAAGTGATTTTATAACCTCAAAAGTACTCAACACGTGACACGAGCTTCCAATAACAACGGATTTTGTGTTGTAAGTATACTTTTTTTTATTTATATCGAAAATGTTGTTGATCTTATAAAAATGTAATTTTAATTTAATTTTATTAAAAAAATGTAATTGAACAATTAAGATTTTCATAGTTTCCAAAAAATCAATCATTATGAATCTTTATTTTGAAATGTCAATGGAAATATTGGTTGTATGAAAAAATTATAAGAGACAATGTTTTCATAAAATATAATTTTTTACTTTTGTTTGAAAAATTTTTCCATAAAATAATGCTTATTTCACGAATATACTACATTTTTACATACATACAATATACACATTCTAACATACATACATACTTCCAATAAGTAAGCTATTTTTTGTCTACACTAGAAATTACTAGGAAATTATTTATATGGCAAAACAACGTTTGCCGGGTAAGCTAGTATTATGTATAATACATACATAATATAGTAGAGAAACTGATCATTTTCTGTTTGCTGTTAGGCGCTATGAAGTGCGCGTGGGTCCGCCGGTCCGCCCGCACTCACATAAGATAGGACTCATAGGAAGTAGGATTACCTATGTATTGAGTTTTCTTTTAGTAACTATTAATTAATGTTACTTTATTGCTGAACTTATTGAATATATACTAAAATTACTCGAAACTCGTCAAGACGATTCAAACGAGCCCAAACTTGATGAGGTTTTGTTGTTAACCGAGAGACCCATGGCCACCAAGCAATCGGTACTATCATTAAAATAATTTTGTATTGTCGTCTGTTTTACATGCATGAAATTTAGCAGCTCAATCAGCAACCGGGATGTGGATCAACAAATTTAACTTGGCAAGATTTTATTATATTGGTATACTACACACAGGAATGGTGAAAGTAAAAAAACATGTAATAAATATATTTATTATAATTTTATATTATAATCAAGATAGTCTTTTTCACGAAAGAGGTCCCGCGGAATTTTGCGGAACTAAATTTAATTTTTTCGATAATTACTGGACTTCATATCCTAAAAAACTTTTATTTGTTAGATAAAATAAATACATATTTAATTAAGAAATTAAATATGAGAAATTATGAGGCGTTAAAAAGTTATAGACATGTTAACTTTTGAAATTTGCGATAGTGACGCCCCGCAAAAAGGACTCCTTTCGTGAAAAGCACTCTACAATTACAATAATATGAACACACGGCATTGTTGGGCATGTTCAAGCTAAAATTATTACACCTATATATTTATTATGAGTTCATAAAATATCCAGGATTTTTTATTTTAAAAACTCACAATAATATATTTTACGATTATTATAGTGTATCGTTTATAATTTTTTTAATAAATAAATTAATGAGTACCTACTATGACTTGTGACTCTACTTATTAAATAAATAAAAAACCCTTAAGATAAAACCTTATTCCAAGAGTTTTAATGATAGATAGGTACTTTTTTATTATTTGTTTTTCATAGAACATGTATTTTTTAAGTGGTAGTATAGAGTCCCTCTTGAATTTAATACCATATTACATAGCTTACAGGTTGGTTTTGTTTTATTTTCGTTCATGGAACAATAATATTTCAAGTGCTTGGCTACGTGCAATGGGGAAGATATTACCTTTTTACAAAGCTCACATGATACTGGATTTGCTTCGTTTTTGTTCATGGCACATGAATATTTCATGTGACGGTTTAGATACTTTTGTGAAGATATAACTTTATTACAATGCTTACATGATACTGATTTAATTTTTTCGTTCATGGGACAATAATATTTTATGTGACTATTTAGATAGGTTTGTGAAGATATAACCTTATTACATAGCTTACACGATACTGGTTTTAGTTTTTCGTTCATGGAACAATAATATTTCATGTGATAGTTCAGGTACCTTCTTGAAGATATAACCTTATTACAAAATTTACATGATGCTGGTTTTTTTTCCAAGCTTGAAATATTACAAAGATAGTTGTCATCAGAGTTTGTCTCGTCAGAATCAGTGTTCGTACAAGTTTGTACTACCTCAGGTCCAATAACTATTTCATCTTTTATAATATGGTCTTGATATAATTTGTCACTTTCTGTTTTCAGTGTTATATCCTCACATTTTACTAGTTTAGAGTCAATTTTATCTTGCGTACATATATCATGCTCTTGCTTTATTTCTATATAAACATAGTCATTTTCATTTGTTGTAATTTGTTTGTCTTTTAATTTGTTGTCCATATTAGTAGAACATGAGTATTTGGTTTCCTGCAACATACAATTTGCACTTTATGAATATCTTCTGTACCTATAATATAAGTAAAAACTAAATCATAATTGGTTCCTCCGTTCGGGAGCTACGATGCCACAGAGAGACAGACAGCCACACATACACAGACAGACAGACAGACACGCCAAACTTATAACACCCCGTCGTTTTTGCGTCGGAGGTTAAAAATATGACTATGAGCAATACATGGGTAAAATTTAGGCTTAGACAAGAGCATTTTGCTGTAGAGCAAGTCCATCAAGTTTGCTAGACCATCAGTAAAGCATTAGAAGAAAAAGAATGCTATGTGCCTCAGCATTTCTTGATATCCAACAGGCCTTTGACAAAGTCTAGTACAATAGACCATTATGTAAAGTTAAAAGATATCTGCCACATACATACAACTTAAATTACCTTCCAGCCAGGTTGTCTGTAAGAGATTGCTTTATGCGATAAGACCGCCAATTGTTTACCATTAATTTTAAGTTTGTATCGTAGTCTAATCGATTTCTATGTATCTTGGTTGCAATAAAGTGTTTTTCTATTCTTCTACATACAACTTAAATCATATCATGAAGACAGAATCTTTTATGTCAATGAATTCCAAGCTAAGTCTAATTGCTATGATATTCAAGCAGGAATCCCTCAAGGTTCGATCCTTGGTCCAGTACACTACCTACATAGTTCCTGTAGAGGGACATTAAATAGCCATTGTCTACTGCACACACCCTCTTATAGTCATCAGACTGATGGCAGTTAATCACAATATAATAAAAATGTGTATGCACAAATTTTTAAATACCTCCGGTCCAATAACTTCATCTTTTATGATACAGTCTTGATACAATTTATCATTTTCTGTTTTCACTATTATATCTTCACATTTTACCAGTTCAGAGTCAGATTCTACTTTATCTTGCGTACATACATCAGGCTCTTGCTTTATTTCTATATAAACATAGTCCTTTTTATTTGTTGTATTTTGTTTGTCTTCCATGTTAGTAGAACAAAGTATTTGTTGCCTGCAACAAACAATTTACATTTTATTATTTATTTATTATTCAGCAGTGAGCTAGGACTAACTTAATGCAACAATAGCATTTTCTACCAGTTGCCCTATGGCTGGAGAAAATATGTAATATGTACTAGAGCTATAGGAGGGCTGACAAACAAAAGGAAAAGTGTTGGTAACTTACTCCTACAAATCTTAACAATAGACTACTTATAATTATACCTTCTGAACTTAAAATATAAGGAAAGTAAGTCTGATTGATCTATGCATGTATAGCTCAATCTGATGATGAATAAAATTAACAAGTGAAATTTAAAAAAGATTTTTTAAACAAGCCTTTATTATTATTACCATTCAGCACCAAAGCACTCATCAAGACGACTCAAATGAGCCCAAACTCGATGGGGTTGTGTAGTTTAATTGTGGAGTTCCTATGGCCACCTTCGAGCTCCATCATCAGATCAGCTCCATGTCATAATAATATTGCATTGTCAACATGCATACAAAATTTCAGCTCAATCGGATACCGCAAAGTGGATTGAATTAAACTAGCAAGATTTGATTACAGACAGACAGATAACAGACAGGTGAAGGTAAATAAAATCTTGTGATATTTATGAGTTTAAATCTAATGTAATACGTAAGTTTAGTGTTATATTGATGGAGTTGAAATTACGATAATATAATGCGGAGAAGATTAAAGTAGATATTAGGCACCATTTGTATGTTCGTATTATTTTAGTCCATGACCTATTGTTTATATTACGAAGATCTGAAAGCTTGCCAAATTTGAAATATTATTATAAATAACTTTAAAAAACATAAAATTAACACTTACCAAGCATTGAAATACACTTTATAGTTAAGAATATTTTATTTACCACTGGAATTAATGTTTGTATTTCTCTTTATTTTCAATAAATACAATAATCTCTTATTTTCTCAATTTTGTATATTTTCTATTTTTGCTGCACCTGTCACTTTATAATTTGTCAATGTCAAAAGTTATTCTTTTCTATAATCATGACGTTGCACATTAACTTATTTGCCTATATGTGGGCAGCCTTTGGGTAATTTACTTCTATTATGTTGACAATATTTCTATTAGTCCGGCTCCTTAGCCGAATGTATGACCCGGAGCGGCAGAAAGCATGAAACTTGGCATGCGTATAGCTTTACCGTTCTGGAGAAATTTTAGTAGAAACACCCCCACAACAATGTTTCTACCTCTCCCCCCCACTTTTATGTCCCATTTTTAGTTTTTTGAGTTTTTCTTGAAAACTATGAAAGCTAGAATAAAAATGTCAAGGGGAAGTTTATTCTCCGTAAAATTCTCTACAATATTGTCCTTTATAGTATATTGCCAGGGTTTATAGTTTCAAAAATATGATTTATTTCTTTTTTGAATATTTTCCAAAATTCCATATAAGACGTTCTCTGGGCGCAAAACAATTCGTTTTCATGCAGAGGTTTTGTACAAAAATGTCCTTGGAGGTATGATGTCACATTATCTAGCACTTATGGTTTGAAAAATATATTCAACGCTACTGGTGCACGAAAAGGATTCACGAAGTCAACTTTGATGCTTAATAACTCCAAAAGCTGACACTTTAGGTGGGCGGATGTCATAATATTTATTGTTGGCATTAATGTTAGCTATCGATTTATATAGGTTTTATACAAAATATAGAAGATTTATAATATACCTACTATTCCGACATTTTGATTTTTTTTTTCAAAGTTCCGGGACGATTATAAAATCAATATAAATCGCTAGCTGGCATTAATACCAACCATAAATATTGTGACATCCACCCACTTAAAGTGTCAGCTTTTGGAGTTATTAAGCGTCAAAGTTGACTTCGTGAACCCTTTTCGTGCACCAGTAGCGTTGAATATATTTTTCAAACCATAAGTGCTAGCATCATACCTCCAAGGACATTATTGTAGAAAATTTAATAGGCAATTCATATATATAACAGATACTTTTATATGGCCAATTAGTTTTTGAGAAAAATAAGGAAAACTATAATTTTTCTAACAAAAAATTCGTGGCCCCCTTTGCTAAAATATTTATTTTGGCATTAAATATTTAAAAAAAATATTAAAAGTTATATGTTATTTAATCTACATAATATAGGCTATATTAGGATATTTTTTACTTTGAAAAAATATTAACAGTGAAAAATATACAATGACTTGAAACACCAAAATTTTTTTTTTCATTTCTAGTTTTTTTGCTAAACATAACGCCACTAATACCGTTGTTTTATATCAGAAATGAAATCTACATCATCGGTTTATCCGAAATTGACACCGAATTTTTTCTCGTGGCTCTACATCGTCTCCCAGAGTTAAATAAATGGAGAAAGGTGGCGCGGCCCCTTTTGCCCCCTTCCTTGCTGCCAGAGGGGGTGATAGGGGGGGTTTTCAATCTTAATCTGCTTATTTGGAGATAAGGAATCATTGTGCCAAGTTTCAAACCTCTGCATGAAAACGACATGTTTTGCGCCCAGAGAACGTCTTATATGGAATTTTGGAAAATATTCAAAAAAGAAATAAATCATATTTTTGAAACTATAAATCCTGGCAATATACTATAAAGGACAATATTGCAGAGAATTTTACGGAGAATAAACTTCCCCTTGACATTTTTATTCTAGCTCTCATAGTTTTCAAGAAAAACTCAAAAAACTAAAAATAGGGACATTAAAGTGGGGGGGAGAGGTAGAAACATTGTCGTGGGGGGGGTGTTTCTACTAAAATTTCTTCTTATGAACGGTAAAGCTATACGCATACCAAGTTTCATGCTTTCTGCCGCTCCGGGTCATACCTCCATACAAAATCGAGCTAAGGAGCCGCACTATGTTGCATTTTTTAACAACCTAAGTATCAGTGGTATTTTTTAGTGTCCGACCGAAATTTCGGTTTCGGTTTCGGCCGAGTTTCGGCCAAAAATCAAGTTTCGGCGAAAGTTTCGGTTTCGGCCAAAATTGGCCGAAACTTTTGCCGAAACCGAAACTCCTTTCGGAAGTTGTCGTGCACACTCGCCTAGCTTCGTTTCTCGCGACAACGCTTTGGCGGACGACTAATTGTGATATAGGTTTGTTAATATTAAATGTGTTATTTGATACTCGTATTATCTTTGTTGAGACTGGAACTAAGCGTGTAATAGCATTTTTAGTAATTATTATATAGAGGATTACCTAAAAGAGATTGATGATTCTTCTTAGTACAAATAGGTACAAACCAAAGTATTAATAAGTAAGATTTCAAAAACCTAATACTTAGTATTTTACCCGTATGCGGAGCGGCTCGATCAAGCCGCACCTGCGCATGCGAATTTGAACCTTATTTTAAAGAAGCTGAAAATAATAGATGTCAATTTTGATTTGAAATGGAAGTTATTCCTGGATCAAGAGGTTAATGAAACAGTAACAATTAGTGATTTGATTATAATTGATAAACATTTTGCTATAAGAGCTTAATTTAAATAAATAGGCCAAGCGCTATTTAGACTACGCCCAATGAAGGCTTCCGTAGAACTGGCAAATCGTATATCTACTGCCTTAATTTTCATCAACGATATCTTTAAAACTCATAAAACTATTTTAACCGCTATGGTTTTCCGGGAAATTTCATGGTTGAAACAATATTCGTGATTCTTAACAGTGTTTGAAAACCAGTAGTTTAGATTTTAGAGAGCGGGGGACGCACAAAAAAAATATTTAAAATGGAATATATTTCAAATGGATCATTAAATCGAAAAATTTCCTTAGAAATATGTCCTTCATTGAAATACCTACTCAACAATACCCCAAATGATGGGATCAGCCATAAAAAATATCATCCCCATTTTCCAAGATTAGGAGGGACCGTAAATTAATTTATTTTTTGTAACCGTTCTCTTACCCGAATCATAGCCCTCCTCTGTGCAAAATTACAGTTTTCTAGGACTTATAGTTTCACCGTACAGCCGCGGACAGACGGACCGATAGATAAAGCGAAACTATAAGGGTTCCTTGTTGACACGGAAGCCAAAAGATAATAAAAATATTATTGATATATTTTTATATTACCACTGATACAACAAACTTAATGATAACAAAAAACGTTATATTATGCCGTGCTTCCATTTCATGTCCTAATTAATGCAGAATAATGGGTAAAATGCACCAAATTTCAGTATTTTAAAGATTTTTTTACTTGACCACGTGAGTTTCGGTTTCGGTTTCGGCCGAAACTAAAGCCTCGGCCGAACATTCGGTTTCGGTTTCGGCCGTAAAACCAGTTTCGGTCGGACTCTAGTATTTTTGAATCTAATAAAACAATAACAAATAATATGTCTACATTTATTGGTTGTCTTTATTACACTTAACTATAATAAAAATTCACAGAATTCTTATGATTGTAACTTAAATTAAAACACCAACGCAGCACAGCTACACTCAAAATTCACACATCACTAATCGCTAAATAGTCACTATACATTATAAAATATAAAGTAACTTCCCGCGTGTCTGTCCCTTTGTTGCTAGTGGGTATTAGCCCACCGCGCCACAGAGGTCGTCTCTTAATATTGAATTCACAAATATGCAAGAAATAAATGTATCAATAATAATAAGAGCACATTTTGTATAGATGGACTCACAGATAGACTCCGATATAGACTTTTTAGTCTCCATGTACGCCTGTAAAAAGGCCCGGGTTTGACCCATGTTTATGAGCGACAATGATTGTGACATAACATAGATTACCTATATTATTTATCTGCAGCATGTTCATGAGATTGTTAGGTATTATTTTATTTTTGTATCATAATTTTTTTATATTTTTAATTTATATCAATTCAAAAAATATAAAAAAATTAAGATACAACCTTATTGCAATAGTATTAATGACAGGTGTATTGTTTCATTTTTTGTTTTTATTCATAGAACATGAATTTTTTAAGTGGTGGTATAAACTCCCCCGTGAATTGATTGTCTCATTACACAGCTTACATGTTGGTTTTGTTTTATTTTTGTTCATGGAACAACTATATTTCATGTGATTGTTTAGGTACTTTTGTGAAGATAAAACCTTATTACAAAGATTACATGACACTGATTTTATTTTGTCATTCATGGGACAAGAATATTTCATGTGATTGTTTAGATACCTTTGTGAAGATATTACTTTATCGCAAAGCTGACATGATACGGGTTTTATTTTTTCGTTCATGGGACATGAATACTTCATGTGATTATTTAGGTACTTTTGTGAAGATAAAACCTCATTACAGAGCTCACACGATACTGGTTTTGCTATGTCTTTGTTCATGAGGCAATAATTTTTCATGTGACGTTCAAGGAACTTCAATGAAGATAAAGGCTTATTACAAAGCTGACATGATACTGGTATTATCTTTTCGTTCATAGGACAATAATACTTCATGTGATAGTTTAGGTATCTTTGTGAAGATATAACCTTATTACAAAGCTCACATGATACCGGTGTTTTTTCCATGCTAGAAGTATCACAATGATTGTTATCATCAGAATTTGTCTCGTCAGAATCAGTGTTTGTACAAGTTTGTACTACCTCAGGTTCAATAACTATTTCCTCTTTCATGGTATGGTCCTGATATAATTCATCATTCTCTGTTTTCAGTGTTATATCCTCACTTATTACTAGTTCAGAGTCAGATTCATCTTTATCTTGCGTACATGTATCATGCTCTTGCTTTATTTCTATATAAACATAGTTCTTTTTATTTGATGTAATTTGTTTGTCTTCCATATTAGTAGAACGCAAGTATTTGGTGGTTGCCTGCAACAAACAATTTACACTGTATGTATACTTAACACCTACTGTATACCTATAAGAAAAGTATGTCTGATTGATCTATACATGTTACATGTATAGCTCAATTATTTTTATGAAAATGAGTGACAAGATGATCAAATAAGGTGCCTGATGGCGTGAATGAGCATAGAGCAGCCCGATCGAATTTGCTACACCATCAGAAAATTAGCGGAAAAAGAATACCGCCCCTCAGCATTTCTCGATATCTAACTGGCCTTTGACAAAATCTGGCACAATGAACTATTATGAAAGGTTAAAAGATACCTGCCACACACATCAAAAAGAAAAATATTGTGCCATAGTATACAAGGATGTTACAATTGGCGGTTCAAGCCAACTATGCAGGGAAAGGAGTAACGAAAATCACAATTGGCAGGAGTTACGAAAATAACATTGACAATAGGCATGTCCACACAGAATGATCAGCTTCACGAGGTTATTGACGTGCGAAGCAACTTGCTCCGAGTGGGCATGCCTATTCACATTGTTAGAAGTTTGTAATACCTCACGTCCAACGATGTCATCTTTTATGGTATGGTCTTGATACAATTCATCATTCTCTGTTTTCACTATTACATTCTCACATTTTAGTTCAGAGTCAGATTCATCTTTATCTTGCGTACATAGATCAGGCTCTTGCTTTATATCTATTTCAATATAAACAAATTCTTTTTCATTTGTTGTAATTTGTTCATCCATTTTAGTAGAATGCAACTCCCTATTTAGTAACCTGGAACAAACAATTTAAATTGTATACATATCTTCTGTACCTATATTCTTCTTCTTATCGCGTCATATGGCTACATAATATTTTAATTATAGGTACATAGTTATTTTGTTGAGAGAGTTAAAGCTGCTTAAGCCAGTATTGAGCCAGTTCTACAGCCCGTTCGTTGGCTTCAAAAAGGTCCTTAACTGTGCACCTATATTAGGAAAGTATGATCAATCTTTTGTAATTTTATATGACAACTAGCTGCACCCAGCAGTTTTACCCGCTGTACTGTAGCCTATGTGTTATTCCTGGGTCTAAGCTATTGGCTATTTCTATACCAAATTTCAGCTCAATTGGTCCCGTTTCGGTGTGAAAGGTAACAAACATACAGACATCCATTCTTACAAACTTTCACGTTTATAATATTAGTAAGAAGTAAGATTAGTTATTGTTAAAACTAATCATGCCCAGTAATTTCATTGGTAACATTAAATTTCAGTCCTTAGTCGGGGCACAGTAATGCCTGAATGATTAACTGGCAAGTGTGGTACTATTTTCGCCAACGAATACTGCATTAGAGGCCTGCCACTACAAAATATTAATTTAGTTAAAATTTAGCAGCGAGAGATGTAACAAGAGAAGATCTTATATGATCCACAGGTATTTGTTTCTGGTCTGGTTGGTTTTCAATATATTTTGTAAGTATAACATTTACAAAAGAAAAGTAATTATATCCGTTATCCTGACCACCACAACACAAACAATAAGTTGCTTAGCTTGGGGTTATGTGGCGCTGTGTGAAATGTCTTGTAATATTTATTATTATTATATCAGGCACCGCTCATATTTTGTTCGTATTTATTTCAGGCCATCATCTAGTGTTTATTGTTTATATTACGAAGATCTAAAAGCTTTGCATCTAAATTTATTGATTGAAACAATCATAAGTTAAATATAAAAATCACCACTTGCCACTTACCAAGTATTGGGAATACGATATAGTCCAGGATATATTATTACCACTAGATTGAATGTATTTCTTTATTTTCAATAATAATAATCTAATACAAAATATTGATTTTCCTATCTCAACAGTTTTCAATGCTCCATCACCATGGAACAAAATAATCACCATGGAACAAAATACTCTACGAGAAGAATGACAACTACGTAGGACGGGACGGCTAACACGCGGGCACTAGCGCTGCCGTGTTATAGCACGGAACTAATTCAAAACGCGGGATAATTTAAAAATCCATCTATAGGTACCTACATATATATGTTTACTATATCTACCTATAAATGTATATTGCTATGTATAGTAGGCGTATAGGTATGAAATAAAACTAACATGATTTACACATTTTTTTAAATATAATTTATTTTCTTTTCAATGCCCATCTTGATTCATCGTCAACAAACTGCCCGTTTCTGACTACACAAAATCGATTGATGCACATGAGCACTGTGTTTTCTTCTAAAATTCCTTTGCCAGGTTTCTGTAAATATATAAAAAGACATGTATTTTGGTTACAAATTATAAACTAAATATTATTATAAGAAATTACTAGTGAAATGGGTGAACTCCATAATATTAGGTACCTACTATATTTTATCTTACATAATATATTATAAATGTCAAAGTTTGTAAGAATGTATGGATGTTTCGATGTATGTTTTTTACTCTTTCACACCTAAACAGGTGGACTGATTGAGCTGAAATTTGGTATAGCTTAGACCCTGGAATAACACATAGACTATTAGTACAGCGTGTAAAACCGCTGGGCTCAGCTAGTTCATTATATAATAGTATAGTACAGGATATTTGTACAGGAAAATGAATAGTTGTTGTTTAACCCGGGCCCAATTGAGCCGCTTGGGTTAACCTGCTTAATTGGGCCGCGACCACCCCATTAGAATTTAGGCTCTAATTTAAATATGCTAGAAACTTATTCAATCCACCCCTGCTAAAAACAATTGAAGCGCTAGTAGCGGAGGAGTTAAGACATACATATTTTATTACCTGGAGCAGATTCAGCCTCGGAGGGCTCAACTCCTTTGAAAATTTAGAAGAAGAACCAGTGTTCTTTGTTCTTCCATCCATCCCAGCAAGATGTACTGGGTTGAATGCTTTGCTAAAACAATGAAAAAAAAAAATTAAATTTTGAGTCACACACTCAATAAAATTGGTGGGCAGGCTTACTTAATAGATTCATAACTAATGACATGAGTGATGCATAAAATCAATAAAACCTGTGAATAACCTATGGTCTTTTTTGGTACACAAATAACATCTCTACTATCTAAAATTATTTAATTAAATTTGAACTTACTTGAACTTTCAATGTTTGGTTGTTGTCATTATTTTCTTCTCTCTCCTGGGCCAAAATATTTTTTGCATAAGGTACAGCAAACTTATTCAATCTTGTTTTTTTTAAACATGTGTAATAGCGGATTCATCAAAATGTATTCCACATATTCCAGACACGTACAGCTTATATAATGACTGCTCAGATGAACAATCATCATTAGGAAAACAGTACTATGCCCAAATCTTGGCCCTGAAAATAAAATTGTTATTGGTTAGGTTGTTCTTGGTTGATTAGGTTGGTTAGGCACTAAAGCATTTGAAGTGCAATAAATGTACATAAAAAACTTACAAAGATCCGGGTGTGGATCTGGAAGGTAGAGGGAATCTATGGAAGGTAATAGCAGGATTTTCCAAAGAAAATATGCCACACATCGCACGGGTTTTACACATGAGTCAATTACTTACAAAATAAATATAAAAACAAACTCGGTCTGTGTCGTTAATCGTTATGGAGTCTTTTTCTCACAAAACTTATACAATTAATATTATAAAACGTCTCTATCGTGGTGGTTTTATCGTAACAGTTTATTGGAGCCTCAATTTTACATAGAATTTATCATTAAAAAGGGCATTTAACACAAAAATTCTTCTTCTTCTTCTTTTAATGGCCCGTTGATGTAGCATTGCCACAATTTGCCAATGTCGCCGTGGATAGAGAGAAAAATAAACGAAGGAGTTTTATCAGTTAAATAAAAATATGACCGGTTTTATGAGGCCACAACAGAGTTGAGTACCTGAAAAGAGACGTCACAATATATATAATACATGCAATATAATATTATATTATGTGTTAACATGTTAGTATAAATATTAAGATATATACCTTATATTATAAGACAAATCACAAATATATATATACCTACAAGTATTAGAGTTTAATCTTGTTAATTTGGATAAAGTTAGCTAGGATATAAACAAAAGGAGTAAAAACTAAAGACAATATGTTATTTAGGGATACAGGACGGGGGATATCAGGAGGGAGGTAATCGTAAAAAGAGGAGAGAGATTTTGGACAATTGAAAAATATGTGCTCCTCGGTGCCCTCATCAAGTCCACATTCACATAAAGAACTGTCCCTTATCCTAATTTTAGCAAGGAATACCGGAGTACAAGAATGACCCAGCCGCAGTCGACAGATGGTAGATGTAACCCATTTCCGATTGTTTTTGAATTTAAAGAACCAGGGTTTTGTAGGAATTGATGGTTGGAGGTTGCCATAAAATTTTCCTTTAAGAGATTTTGATTTGTGCCAAAACATTTCCCAATTTTTTAACAAATTTTGTTGACAGGATGAAGCAAGGTCTGATGGATAAATTTTAAAATGGTCTAAATTCCCAATGTTTGCTGCCTGTTTTGCACATGAATCAACTGACTCATTTCCTGGAATCCCCATGTGTCCCGGAATCCATGCCAGAACAACATTTATACCACTTTCATGACACTTATGTAATGTTTCCTTGATTTTAAAAATAATAGGAGTTCTATTCCTAGTTTTAAATGGGTTAGCTAGGATTGCCTCTAAACAACTCCTAGAGTCTGAAAAAATTATGGTTTTATCTAATTTATGGGACCATATATAGAGTATAGCTTCCAAAATTGCTATTGCTTCTCCAGTAAAGACAGTTGTAAGTGGAGGACATTTAAAACTCAAAATAACTTTATACCTAGGAATCCAGACGGCAGAGCCTGTGTCACTATCCAAAGTCATTTTCGATGCATCTGTATATATAGTAAGCCAACCGTCCCAGTCATTGTGAATTATTTTTTGAAATGCTGTTTGGGCATCATCTGTGTTTTTAGTAATGCCAAAATCAAGTAATATTTTAGGGGTATATATTAGGGCTAGATATGGAATATCCGAAAGGGGATTACTATAAGTGGACTGAACGACAGGGCAAGGTAGTTGGTAAATTTTCATTAGGCTGCGCACAATACAAGGGATCTTATATTCAGGCATATATCCAGAAAAGTTGTAATTTCTGGAAAGTAATTCAATCTTAGGAATTAGAGGGTGATTCGAGAATTGGAAAAGTTTAAACAGGAATCTGTCACTGAGGAATTGGTTACGTAGGTGGATAGGAGGTTCAACACATTCCACCTGCATGGCATTGATTGGCGAGGACTTCATGGCACCTAAAATAATTCGCAGACATTTGGATTGGATTTGTTGTAATTTATTGAAACAGATTCTATTTGCCGTATTTAAAAGGAATGTGCCATAGTCCAGATGGCTTCGCACTATAGCATTATATAAGAGTTTCTGGGAGTAGGGATGAGAACCCCACCATACACCAGATAAGGCTCGTAAAATATTAATATTCTTTTCACATTTTTTGACAACATTATTAAATTGGGGGACTCCGTTTAATCTGCAATCTAACCACACACCCAAGAATTTTGCGGAATCTTGCAGCGGAATGCTTTTTTCATCAACTGTGAGGTTTATGTGAGGAACTACTCTTTTTCTCGTGAAAATTACAGTTGAACTTTTATTTACCGAAATGGATAAGCCATGATCAGTCAACCAATCCTCAAGGTATCCAAGTGCTGTATTCAATCTTGTCTCTGCCACTTCAATTGACCCAGAGGATACATAAAGGGCTAGGTCATCTGCATATTGAAGTACTTCACAAAAAGAATCCACAGTAGAATCCAGATCTCTTGTGTAAAGGCTGTATAAAAGAGGACTTAAAACCGAACCCTGAGGAAGCCCTTTCCAAATGGTTCTTGCAGGGAGTAATTTATCTTGGGATCTAATTCGTATTGTTCTTGGCATAAGGAGGCAGCATATGAATCGTACTAGCTTCGCGGGAATGCTCAGCTGTAACAATTTGTTTCTGAGCAGAGGAAGAAGCACGTTATCATACGCCGAGGCAATATCAAGGAACACAGCCACCAGGTACTCCTTGTTATTAAAAGACTGGAGTATATCTGTTGTTAAAATGGCCAGGCTATCGAACGTCGACATTCCTTTACGGAAACCGAATTGGGATTTAGCGAGGAGACTCTTGTTTTCGACCCACCATTCCAGTCTATTTTTTATTAGTCGTTCAGCAATTTTAGCCATCACTGAAGATAATGCAATGGGGCGATACGAATTAGGATCTGAAGGATCCTTACCGGTTTTTAAAATTGGTATAATTATCTGGGTATTCCAGGCCTCTGGGATAATGCCTTGATCAAAGAAGATATTTATAAGATTTAAGAGATATAGTTTGGTTTTATCGGAGCTTTTAACTATGAATGAATATGGTATTCCGTCTATCCCTGGTGAGGAATCCACTAGACCATTGATGACTAATTGGAATTCAGGGAATGTAAATACATTGTCGAAACTAGAGGGTGAAAAATTGTTGATAGGGGTGGCCATGGGCAATGGAACAAAGGGTACAAAAATTCAACTTAACAGAAAATCAGAAATTTTTAAGATGACATTGACATTTGAAATGAATTGACAATTGACATCAAAATATTTTTAATTGCCAGTATATGAATACAAATATGCTATTCATTTTCTACCAATTCATAATACGACTAAAAATAAAGTTTTATTTAATGCAAAAAAACAGCTTAAAATCGAACTTATTATTATTACTTACTTATAGCAAGTGAAACTATTTATTATAGACTAGCTTATGCTCGCGGTTTTGCCCACATGCCGAAATCCTTTCTTAGCGGAGGTCTATGCCATAGAACCTATCTGTGTTTTGAATTTCAACCCAATCGGTCCAGCGGTTTAGGCTGTGCGTTGACAGATCAGTCAGTCACTCTTTCATTTTATATATTTAGATTTAAGAAAGTTATATCATTATCAAATCTTTGTAATTTATTTATGAAAATACTATTCAAGGATGAAAAAAAAAACTACCATGGACAACTGTATTTTGTAATGGTATTATCGTCGGTTTAAATTTTGTTTCTCATTCCATCTTGTATAGCGCTGGCTCGTTCTAACAAAACATACACAGTGCTGGCATTGGCTAGTTCAACAGTTGACCCCCTGTCCATCACAGATCAGCTTTTTTTTTTTAATTTATTGGCAACTGGATACAGAGTCCTTAATGCCACAGATCAGCTTTGCACATCAGGAATCAGGGTTGTCAGATGCGTGCAAGTGAAATATTACTCCAAAGAATATACCTTATGGCCCCACTTCATTATCGCCGGATACAGACGAATACACGCGGATACGATAATGAAGAGGGCATATTCGGCTCTATCCGCCGGGGTTCGTCTATGTCCGCCTGTGTCCGCCTCTGATCCGTGAATTGTCGGTTTTTCGAGCACGCATCAAAGGGAATCTCCGGGTGGATGCGTTGAGGTGCACACATTATCGCCGATCATTCATTCGCCGGCGGACAGTGCAGCGTTGCACTCGTGTGTATTTTATAATTTTATTTAAATATAGCTATTCAGCACGTACTTTAAATGGCTAATGCTAGATTTTCTATAGATTATAGATACCTACATCATAAATAGGTTATGTATTTAAGTTACACAAATCGCTAAACTTATTTTCTATAGATACATCAAACACCATCATCTTCTTTTTCTCCATTTCTTATTACAACTTTTCGTTGAACCACATTTACATAGTGGTTGTATACCGCTATTAAATAAATTGTGGCAGCAGCAACACACTCCACGTCCATCTTGTACGGTGGACGATCAACAAAGTGATACCCTCACGTATACCGCCGATAATGTGGATGCTTGCACGATGTACGTGCCGTATTTAGACGGACACACGAATAACGAGCATCGGCGATAATGAAGTGGAGCCATTATAGAAAGATAAAAAAAATCATACTTACACATCTGAATGATGATTTAAGGTGTTTAAAGCCTGACGTTTCTTTTTCCTATCGTAACATTCTTTATTTCTTTGTTTAGCAGTTTTAGGTATTTTTTTACTTTTTTGTTTCTTTAATTTCTGCGCTTCATAATATTTTTTTCTTCTTTCAGCATCAGTTTTAGGTTTTTTGGCTGGTATTTGATCAGTCTCACTACATTCATCTGATCTCTTTGCAGTTATGTTTTGTACCATTGTATTTTGTAATTTCTTTCTCTCACGATATTCTCTACATTTTTGTGCATTTGTTTTTTTCCTTTTCCTTGATATTATAGTTTGTACCTCAGTAGTCGATGCTTTAGTTGCTTCGCTATTAAAATAAAAAAGCAAAAAAATTATACATGTGGGAAACGGAACGTATATGGAGATGATCTGTGGTAGGCTAGTGCAAGCACAGATTATAGACCATTCACAGTTATTTTACCTCTAGCCTTTACATTGGCTAGCCTGAGAATTATGTTGCCATGTCACGTGAGTATTGACTTCCCCATTTTTAACCCCCGACTCCCGACGCAAAAACGACGGGGTGTTATAAGTTTGACGTATCTGTCTGTCTGTGTGTGTGTGTGTGTATTACGTATTGCGTTGGGGGCGAGGGTTTTTTAAATTTTTAATTTAATTCACTTGTAAGTATTATTTTACAGTGCTGTAGGTAGGTAGTTACATGAATTTCCTGTTTCGAACCTACCTAATATTTTATATCATATTGATAGTTCGCAGTTAACACTTGTTCATGTGTTAACCATCCGATATTGTTAAAGATAAATTCATTTTCTTCATATGAAATTGAGTTTATCGCCATTGGTAAAGCTAGGGATTATAATAATAATTTTTAAAACAACGAGTACAAGTAACCTTATCAAGTACAGAAAGTAACGTAGTAACGTAAAGAAAAGTAACGCATTTTTGAAATTTGTATATTTTTACACAATAAACACAGTTGAATATCTCAAAAAGATTTATTTATTATAAGGTTCAATTTAATATAAAGATCTTGAAAATTAATGTAAAAGTCATCTATACAAGAATGCAAAAGTAACACAAAGGGTCAAAAAGTAACATAAAACGTTACAAAAGTAACGATCTGGCAACAATTTGACAAAAATGCAACATAAAGAAAATAATTTTGACATCTGTCAGAGGTAAAATAACTGTGAATGGTCTATATCATCTCATCTGTGTGTGTGCAAGTGCAGTGCGAAGTGTGATGCGGGTGCTGGTAGCACAGATCAGCTATATAAAAGCTGGTAGTATTAAAATATGATTTGTTTTTGAATTTATTAAAATTATGACGCGTACACTTGCTAAACACACAATAATGGAGAGATTATAATGCGTATTACTTGGTCAGCACAATAATAAAGAGAGGTTATAATGCGTACTTGCTAAAAATACAAAAGCATTTATTATTGTCTGTAAATAATCTCTACTTACCTAACTCCATCAGCAATATCCGGAACTTGCGCAGAAACACTGTCAGGATTCATTATTATTATTTTTTATTATTTACAAAAAACCTGTATACACTCAACAATAATAATCGTCGCGACACCACACTGTTCAATGCGAAATAGAAATATCTGGCTTGCTTTCTATAACATAACTTCGTTCCAAAAAATTCGCCTATATATATATAGTGTGCGATTAGATCGGTCCAAGCTTCAGTCACACTGTGCGCAGTGCGCAGCCCTGGGACAGCTGGTTTTCTCAATGTTCCGTATGGCGCTACTGTGCACTAAAAAAAAAAAAAAAATGCGCCATCTTGGATCTTAAATCTCGACTGTCATCCTAGATCTGTGACTGTCATTCAACCAATTCTACTTTGAAACGAGCGCCGGTTAAAACTGCTTTTTGACCCTTTGCACTTTGCGTTATTTTGCATTTTTGTATAGAGATGACTTTTACGTTACTTTTCAAGATCTTTATTTTAAATTGAACCTTATAATAAATGAATCTTCTTCCTTGTAATGGTATAGTAAATAATATTAGGAAACAATCACCGAAATGTTAGAATATGTAAGCGTATTTCAATTCAACTGTGTATATTGTGTAAAATTTTCAAAAATGCGTTACTTTTCTTGTTCAAACGTTACTTTTTGTACTTGATAAGGTTACTTGTACTCGTTGTTTTAATAATTATTATTATAATCCCAAGCTTTACCAATGCCCATAAACTCAATTTCCTTTGAAGAAAAAGAATTTATCTATAACAATATCGGATGGTTAACATATGAACAAGTGGTTACTGCGAACTATCAATATGATATAAAATATTAGGTAGGTTCGAAACAGGAAATTCATGTAAGTACCTACCTACATCACTGTAAAATAATACTTACAAGTGAATTAAATAAAAAAATTAAAAAAACCCCGCCCCCAACGCAAAACGTAATTCACCATTTTGAATGGCGGCTATCTTGGATTTAAAATTTTATACAGTGCCCTTTCATTTGATATCCATATTGAGGGGGTTGTGGAAGAAAAAAGTAATTCGCCATTTTGTAGTTGGTTAAAAATGGGGAAGTCAATACTCACGTGACATGGCAACATTATTTTCAGGCTAGCCAATGTAAAGGCTAGAGGTAAAATAACTGTGAACGCACTATACTACATCAACAACCATCGACGTATCATTTAATGATTTATCAAGTTGATATAATTTATTAACCTAATAAAAATAAAATAAATGTATTTGCATTGATTGGTTGTCTTTATTACACTTAACATTTAAAATTAACAAATAAAATTCACAAAAGTCTTATAATATAACTTAGATTAAAACATCAAAGAAGTTCTTCACATAAAATTCCACAATTTAATATTCTCGGAAATTCTTCCTTCTCACATACCTTTCTTTTAAACTTAGTTAAGTCCAGCAAACCAAGCACATAATTCACTAACTAATATTATAATGTTGTCAATAATAATATCAACTCTATTGCCCTGTTCTCTGATATAAACTTAGAGAAAGAATGAATTCTTCAAAGGATCTTTTAAACTTAGAACATTTATTGCAATAGAACTATTGACCATTGAGTTATGTTGATGAAAAATTCATTAATTTTTTTTCCTTTCTGAACATTTTCTGAAGTAAAAATCATCATTTTCGGGTTGAATAAATAATATCAGCCTTTTCAGTTTTCTATGTGAATTTGCCGCCATTTGTATATAACCTTCTTGGCCACCATACTCCATCCTCATTTTACGCTGTCAAAATCAAATGACATTCAATTTTTACAGGCTTCGCACAGTTTAATCATTTGCCAAGACTTTCTCTCTTTTCAACCAAAATGCAGTATGTGACCAGTTAAAAGAACTGGTGGTAGGTATACTTGTGGGACCGTCAGGTTCGTCGTCGCTTGGCCGGGACTGTGGTGGGAGGAGTTGATGTGTTTGGACGGCGGCGACCTCGACGAGTGCTGTCTTCATCAGGGACAGGAGAATCCCATGCTAAAAAATAGTTTTATTTAAAACACAATAATAATTATTATTACCAGGCTATAATGTACCAGGATAAAATAATGACTGAGATATAACGCTTATTAGTTTTTGGGTGGGGATGCGCTACATCACTATCCACTACAAAATGTTGCCGAGTGCGACCACTGACGTCACTGCAAGCAACTTTAGCGTGTATCACATCTTTTTATCACATTTATAAAGAAAAACAAGTGAAATTTTTAAAACTTTTTAAAAACAAGCTTTTATTATTATTACCGTCTAGTATCATAAAGTACTCGTAAAGACGAATCAAATGAGCCCAAACTCGATGGGGTTGAGCCGTTTAATTACGGAGTTCCTTTGGCCACCTTCCAGCTCCATCATCAGATCAGCTCGATGTCATAATAATATTGCATTGTCATCCGATTTATACAGGCATGCAAAATTTCAGCTCAATCGGATACTGGGAAGTGGGTCAAATTAAACTTGCAAGATTTGATTACAGACAGACAGACAGACATCAGACAGGTGAATGTAAATAAAAGCTTGTAAAAAAGTTTCTTATTTTTTGTCAATAATTTATTTAATTGAGAAAAAATGTTTTTGATTGACATCCCTATTGACTGGCTAGTTCAACCATGGCTTCGACATAAATTCAGAGATTTACCTTTAGATTTGGATGCTTTATCTCTTTGAGACGTAGATTTCCTACTGCTACTGGTACCATCCCGCGGCCCAGAAGCGTTTGAATCGCGGGAGTCCCTTCTGCGATCTAAAATGACAAAAGAAAATCTTACCACCATTGCAAAAAATCGTGTCACCAAATGGGTATTAAGACCTTTTTTTACCCAGGAAAAATGCATCATCACCCCACGTCGGGGAGCGCGGGGCTGTAAATGGGACTCCCCGCCGAAGATGGGCGCGGCGGGGATACCCACTAAAAAACCTGAGGGTGTTCCTGCGGGACGCCATAATGCCGGGGCAGCGAGTACGCCGAAGCACTCATCCGCGGCCCCGACGGCTTTGTATTATGACCTTGTTCTGACATGATGTTCAGTGAAGCCAGGGAGGGATTTATCCCGCCTTTTAGGTTTAGTCTGCTACAATCTACGGCCGCATCGTCCCTTAATATCACGCGAAATGTGGTCAAAGGAACGGACAGATTACCATGGTCTGGTTTGTTGTCCTGGCTCATAAAGCAGAATAATTGTTAAAAATATTGAAAATTGTCAAATTAATAAAATAAACAATGTTCTCTAAACTTTCCCTACATTCCAGATAGAGGATGTTGAAAATAAGATATTTTGTGTAAGGTAATGAGATACATAAAGTTCATCATCATCATCAGCCCACGGTCATCCACTGCTGGACATAGGCCTCCCCCATAGCACGCCACTCAACTTGGTCTTTCGTCTTGCTCCTCCATCCGCTCCCAGCCTCCAGTTATCATCGCCCCATCTCGCCGAGACGCGGTCTCCACTCTAGAACACGCCTACCCCATCGGCCATCGGTTATCGTTTCTACAGCAAATGTGGCCAGCCCATTGCCACATCAGTTGGTTAAGTCTTTCGGCACTGGTTGAAGACTACCGACTACTGATTTAAAGTTATCCTTACCATAATCTTTCTCAGATTTCACACTAGGAGTATCAGTTGATGCATGGGAACTGCCACTCTCTTTTCTCGTCTTTGTTGCTAGAGCACTTATACTGTCCTTTCTGGCACCTATTAAAAATAATTACGAATATATAGAAGGCTTTAGCTTAATAGAGACTAAGAGATCTTTAAGGCTTAGACTAAGATAAAGTTTTACTGTCCAACAGGGTTAGAAGATTTGTGGTAAACCTAGTGATCTGATATTTTATTTCCACAATTGCGGCCAGCTTCGAAACCCACATAAATAATTATATTAATAACTAACATCAATTCTTTAATTCTGGAGCACATGTACCGGCTATGAAACGCAAGAACCTACTTGGCACAGTGTACCCCAAACCGGAGGAGTACAGGTTTCTTCATCTTAGTGGGATCACCACTTTAGTTAATCACTTTGTTAAAGAGTAAGAAACTGTAGGTAAGGGGTTAACACAATGGATCCCAGTGGGTTGATGTGTTGCTGGCTCGGTCAGCCCCTGATATAAGATTAAAAATACTATTCTGACACCCTACCCTCGTAAAGATTTTAGAGTTATTAGGTGTCAAAGTTGATCATGCGTGCCATTTTTGGGTAAACTGCACTGTATGTAACTGTACTGTATACAATTTTCTTCAAATTTACCAGATCATTAAAATAGGGCTTTTAGTTATCAGCACTCTTCGGATGCCCTGTGATTTGTGTAACTATTTTAAGAACACATGCTTTCAATAATAAACCATTATGTAAAACCAAACTAAGAAATACTACAGAACACTCAAAGCCAACACCAAAAAATTAATACACCAATACCAAACTACCACAAACCCAAAACAAAAAACATCTAAAATAAAAAAAGAAAAACAAATTATGAAAATGAGCAAAAAAACAACCAAATGAAGATATTATAATAACTGTTAACTACTACAACCATTATGAAAAAAACCAACCCACAAATCGACTGCAAGTACAAAAAGTAAAGGTATACATAATACCTATTATCAAAACTGTAAAATCTCATTCTATTCATTCCACTACTAAGGACTTTGGTAGGGTAAGGGTTACTACGGTAGGAGGGCACTGTAGCTAGTGAAATTACTGGGCAAAAGTGTCTTAACATCTTATGACTCATGAGTAAGAAGCGTTCGTGCAGTGCACCTAGAGTTTCGCATCATTGTGAAATCCTAGGTAGCACTGTACTGATTTTGGGCAGTGTTATATCTCAACATCAGGAGAGTGTATTGCTCGTCCTCTTACTTCTTCACATAAAAAAAATGAGGTACCATTTTACACCAAATGATATGACAGGACATATAATGCCATAACAGGACACGGTTCGTTCAATAAACATCTCTTTGTTCTAGGGATTACAGACAGTCCCCTATGCAGAGCATGCATGGAAGAGGAGGAAACAGCGGCTCATGTTATTCTCGAATGTACAGGAGTGGCATCATACAGGGCACAACACCTCGGATCTCCGGGGTCGCTCTCCGATGTCGTCGGTAACCCCAGAGGGCTGCTGAGATTCTTCGGATAGCTTGGGTGGCTCGAGTGATACAGCACCCCCACCCGCACGCAAAATGGGCCAAGAGGCCTAGTTGCGGAAAATTGCCCGCGTACCAGTACCAGTACACCAAATGATTTACGAGTATTTAGATTCATCTTTGTAAACAGCACAAAGGCAAATATTAATAATAATAATTGGGGTTTAAACTCCAACAGAACAGGTTACCCTACTTACACTGTCAGAGTCAAATCACAATTTATAGGTTGTGTGGCCAACCTATATGTTGCAGTTTCAGGTTAAACAACTGAGTTTTTGCTGTTTATTTACAAAGATGGACTTAGGTGCCCACCTAAGTGAGGTATAACATAAGGTAAATACTTATTGGAATGAAAAAAAACGAGATTTTAGCTTTGATACCATTCGTAGTGACAGTCGAAATATCTAATAGACCATACATAACCATATTAAAAATTCTACCTTTTGGTGTATTATCTTTGGACGCAGTACCCCTAGATGTGCTTCTAGGGGTTGATGGCTTTGGTGATGGACTGCGACCATCTATATTACAATAATCATCATGTTATTCACCAACCAGTGCAAGATTTTAGAGTTACTCAAGATTTCAGCAGTTTAATGTTTTTTTTTGTTTAGTCTGTAGGTACTGTCCCACCGCTGGGCAAAGACCTCCCCCAAATCCTTCTACTTATCTCTTTCCTGCGCTACCTCGGCCCACCCGATCAATCGTTTAACGTTCACATAAGATTTATATTAATAGAAGTTTTTCTTGGAATACAAATTACTTGTAAGCCTCAGACACAGAATAGAAACTATTAATTAATTATTGTCTCAAAGAACACATTGTTTTCCTTTATCTTTCTTTTGAATGTGTGGTGTCATTTTGTGCCACTTGGGTCTGAATTGTCTACTACAATAAATAGTACTAATAACTACAACTTAATAAATAGCTTCAAGACTTACCTTCACTATCATCTGCTAATATTATATCCTTACACTTTTGCTTAATTAACGCACCAAACTCATTCTCCGGTAAACTGAAAGGCACTTCTTGATTCGGAAACGGAATTGGTTCTGTGTCCTCCAACATCGACAAATCATACAGAGATTCCAAATGCTTCCATATATCATGAGTTGTTATCTCTTTTGTGATAGAATTGGTAAGCTTTTCCCATATACAAACCATGTTGAAATGTTTATTTATTCCCACCGGCTTGTGGTTCGCCATCGCGTAAAACAGCTGGATTTCCATGTCGACGTCCCATTCTATCGTGTCTCCAGTCTTTGTTTCGGGTTCTTCTTCGCTAGAAACCATGTTGTTAGTAAATTGTACAAATTACTGCACTTTTTCTTGGAAAATACTATTTCAGTCGTGAAACAATGAATTGCGTGTAAACAAACTGTTATATTTGAGTTTTCTGTCAATCAGTCATTTGACAAACGTTGACAGCTGATGTCAGTACGAATGTAAAAACTTTTTGTCGCAGTGAAGAAACATACCTTAAGTTCAAAAAAACTGCGCAATGTATTGCAAAATTTATTATCTGTGGAAAGAGAAATAGTGTCTATGGTAATGTAATGTCAAAAGGAATTAGCTGTCAAAGTCAAAGCGCGCTTGCTTGGATTGCCGGACACCGGAATTTAGGATTTTTCTTGATTATTTTTTGAGATAATCGTGTTATTGCAATGTTTCTCGAGCTATAAAATCACATCTGTGCTTTAATATCTATCATGGCTAACCACTACGAAGTCCCTAGCTGGTAAGTTTTTGATACATATTCATAACCAAAACTAACCATTGAGACCATGGTTGATTGATTACATTTTATTCATTATTTGCTTAAATTCCATACTTGCGAGAATGAGATATGATTAAAAGTGGTAATCTTAATAAAATATAATAATAAGATCTATTTTTAATCGAATACAACCGGAGAATATAATGATAATATGTTAACCAGATCTTATTATTTTTGTGTAGCTCATAATTAATATAACATAGCTCTTTTGTCTGTAATGAAACTCGGTATATATATCAAACAAACTGTAATGTGTAATAAAATGATAGCTTGGACATCTGTGCACATGATATAGGTACCTAATATTATAATATGCAAGTTTAAATGCAGTGGCAAGCAAGTCTCACAATTTTTAAATTCAATTTTCTATTTCTTTCTAGGGCTGGCAAGCCACCAACCGGCCTGCACTTAGATGTGTTAAAAGGCGACAAACTAATCCAAAAGCTCATGCTTGACGAGAAGAAATGCTACCTCTTTGGACGGAATCCTCAAATGAACGATTTCTGCATTGATCATGCAAGCTGCTCTAGAGTACACGCTGCGTTTGTGTACCATAAACATCTGAATAGAGCCTTCTTGGTTGATCTCGGGAGTAGTAAGTATTGTGAAATTGTAGTGGAGGTGAATATGTATTTAAAAATAATTTATTTTGGTGTTAGGGAGGTAGTAATGCCTAGATATAAATATATTTATTTCCTTACAACCACCATTGTCTGCAATTTATTTTCCATATCTGTTTGGTTGTCTGGAAGAGATCACTATTAGCAATAAGATGATCAATTGTTATATTATAAATTGTATTTAATTCTAAGTTCTCATAATTGAGGTGTTTCAATAAAGAGTTTCTAATAATTTAATTTAGTAATGTTCAAAAGAGATGTGGAGATGGTGGGACGAACTGGATACATTTTGCAACAAAATAACTGGACAACCATAGCCATAGACCGAGATGAATGAAGAGAGGGAAAGGAGGACTTCGCCCAGCAGTCAAAATATGGACAGACCCTTTAATGTCATCATAAAATATAGAGTTTACACTGTAATTCAAATTATAAATTTAATTTGATTCACAATGCTCCAGCTATTATTCAGGAGATGGAAGCTGTAGACTGATGAGTAAGAATATGTATACACATAGACGGATTTAGGATTAGGGGGCCAAGGCCGCTCCCAGAAGCATTGTAGAGTTACGAATTTTGCACATATTTCATGGTCAAGATTTTTTTTTTCTCAGTGCACTTATTATTAAGGATATTTGAATTTTCTTACTGTTCAGAGCGAGCTAAAAACTAAACACACACTTTTCTTAGTAAAAATTATAATATTTTGCACCTTGGCTCCCCCAGAAAAAAATCCTGGATCCGCCCTTGTGTACACATCAGTAATTTTAATTAATTTTCAGCTCATGGAACATACATTGGACAGATGAGGTTGGAATCCAACAAGCCAACTCAGTTGCCAATCGACTCAAATTTTCACTTTGGTGCTTCCACTAGGAATTATATTATAAGGTACACAATTATTATAAGAAATAATAATTATATTATTAGTTATTGGATGGGATTTATCGTTTTCTAGGTTTAGTACCTTATTTCTACCTTCTTTAGTTGAATTGTAGCTTAACCTTTAAGTGGTGACATGGGGCCTGAAAGTCCATGCGACAGCAGTGAAATTTTATTTCACCCACTTTTCCTTTTATCAAAGCTACTGAGTCCAGGGAGGAAGTCAGTGCAGTTAAATTATGCATATTTTACAAGCTTTTATTTACTTTCACCTGTCTGTTGTCTGTCTTTCTGTCTGTAATCAAATCATGAAAGTTAAATTTGACCCCCTTCCCGGTTTCCGATTGAGCAGAAATTTTGAGTGTATGTATATCGGATGCCAATGCAATATTATTATGACATGGAGCTGATCGGATGATGGAGCTGGAAGGTGGCTATAGGAACTCCGTAATTAAACGACCCTATCGAGTTTGGGGTCATTTGATTCGTCTGGACGAGTACTTGGTGCTAAATGATAATAATAATAAATGCTTGTTTTAAATTTTTTTTTAAATTGCGCTTGTTTATTACATTTTAGAGAGAGACCAACAGGCAATTCCCGAGGGATCATGGAGGATTTACCCAACACTGAACAAGAAGGGGCGTTATTGGGGCTGCCTGAAACACAGACTGAATTAGATGTAAGTACCTCCATTGTTTTATTGTTCTTTTATAGGCAACGGTAACTTCACCATTAGGAGGCTGTTTTCTTGTGTACGTTTAACAAAAAATGCATACCTACATTTCCTTTATACTGCCGTCCGATCTTTAAAAGACAGCTAAGCCACATTTTTCAAAAATCGACTTTTTAATACCACCGGACGGAGTATTATTTTCTCTATCTTCTGGTCTAGGTTCCAAATTTTAATCTGTTCAATTGGCTGAGCTACATACAAAATATCCAAAACTTGGTGCAGCTAAATTACTGTTTTTTTTATAATAAATATCAGTTGTATCAATCTTAAACTCTAGAATACTATTAAATGATCACTATACTTTACCAGGGGTAGACATCCTTTGCCATCCTTTGGTCGACTAGGTGGGTACACCAACAGTGCCAGTTATTCTACCGCCTGAGCAGTGATGTGCAAACATTACTGTGCTCCGGTAGAAGGGCACTGTAGCTAGTGAAATTACTGGGCTGAAGAGTCTTAACATCTTATGACTCTCAAGTCAAGTAAGAAGCGTTGGCGCAGTGCAGTGGGTAGCACTGTACTGATTATGGGCAGCGTTATCTCTTACCATCAGGAGAGCGTCTAGCTCGTCTTCTAACTTCGTTTTATAAAAAAAAATACTATAGGTTTATAATATAAACACTTGCCAATGGTACATAAAAGTATACTCATGTATTTTAAAATTTTCCAGAATCCGAATTTTTACGTTTTTGCTCATATCTCAAAATCACAATTTATCACTAGCGGTCTTTTAAACACCGGACGGCAGTATATTTGGCCTAATGACTCAATTTTTACCCAATATGTTTCCTAAGCGAACTAGTATCTATCTATCTATTTATTGTTCTATCGTTAAAAAGGTATGTATGATTTTTGCTCTTTCACACAAAAACCACTGAACCGGTTGTTATGAATTCAGTATGTAAATAACTGGAAACCTGGAGAAACAGGCCCATTTTATATTGATTTTGCCCGGAATCGGAACTTCGTGGGTGAAATTGCTGGGCTGGATGATGATCATCAACATCATCTAAGCTATCTATAAAATGACAGTACAAAAATGACTAAAAAAATAAATGACACACACAATGTATATAGAAGTGAATTAAATAAAAAATTTAAAAAACCCCCAACGCAATACGTAATTCACCATTTTGTGGTGGCGGCCATCTTGGATTTTTAATTTTATATAGTGGGCTGTATTCTACTAGTTAAGCCCTTTCATTTGATACCCATATTGAGAGGGTCGTGGAAGAAAAAAATTATCCGCCATTTTGTAGCGGCGCCCATCTTGGACCGATTTCCACCAAACATGGCTAAGAAGACTCTCGACTAACTCTACTTTCAAAAAAGACTAAATCGAAATCCGTTCATCCGTTCGGGAGCTACGATGCCACAGACAGACACACACACACACACAAACAGACACGTCAAACTTATAACACCCCGTCGTTTTTGCGTCGGGGGTTAAAAATGACTATTATTACAATATTTTTTTCTTATATCCGCAATCAGTCGCAGGACTATGAGCGTATTTAGTGTTATTTTCTCATGTCGTTTAAGGGTCAGGCTCATCAGTCATCAGCTTCTTTTCCGTCCGGTTGTAGTTTGTCGAAGACTTGCACTCTCTTCAACCGTTTTTTTTTACTGCCCTTGCCAGGGCACTTATAGAGAACCCACTTTATTATAATGTGTTAAACTTATTTATCAAACCCTATTATTATAATGTGTAAAACTGTTTTTATCTCCAGAACTTAACAGAATTCAATACGGCACACAACAGAAGAATTTCCATGCTGGGAATATCAACGGATGATGGCAGTGAAGTTATGAAGGTATTTAATTAATTCATAAGAATGTATGGATGTCTGGATGTATGTTTGTTACTCTTTCACGTCTAAATGAGTGGACCGATTGAGCTGAAATTTGATATAGAGTTAGCTCCCTGGAATAATAGGACATAGGCTACATAAGTACTGCGGGTAAAACCGCTGGGCGCAACTAGTAATATCTAATCTCAGGGTTACATTTTTTCAAGTTATACAGAAACTTATAGTAAAGCAGGGTAAATCTACACACATCTACATACTACATACTTTTAAATAAATATTATCTACAACTTTACCGAGATACATTTTCAAAAAGTAAATTCTAGTAATTTATATATCTGAATTAGTCAAATCGTGCGAGCGAGAACGTCGCAAGAACTCGCGCCTTTAAAAATGTAGCCTTGACTCTTATTTTTTTTTAATTTAGTTGCAGAAGCTAGATCTTACCTATATTCACAAATAAAGATATTTGTATTTGTAGGAGTACATACCATAACTTGTATTTTTCCTTCCCTGCTTGGTTGTCTGGAAGAGATCGCTATTAGCGATAAGACCGCCAATTGTAACATTGCTTAACTGAAATGTAATTATTTAGTGTTTATTGTTTTCTTTGTTGCAATAAAGAGTTATTTTATTTTATTTATTTATTTATTTAAAAAACTTAACACTATCTTTACAGGTTTTATACCTAATGCAATAGTGCTGAAAATATTCTACTTATAATTAATTGTCTTAAGTTCTACATCTAATAATAATTAAAATTGTTACAAAATATATGAGAAGACATAATATGCCTCCTCAGTGACTTTACCCATTGGGGAACAAAACAAATCTACCTTTTCTGAGATCTTGTTGAGAGCACGCAGCATACGTGTAAGTGGTGCGAGATGCAGCAAGTTAGTCCGTGCGCGCGGGACATGCAAGAGAGGCGGACGGCGTCGTCGACCCACGGACTCATCTGGTACACAAAGACTCAAAGACTCCATAAGTCTCGGGTTGTGTATCTTGCCCCTCATCACTTTAACTACGTAGGTAGCTAGAGCTACCTCCCTTCTCACCTCCAGTTTGTAGTATCCCACCATGCCCATGACTATATATCTATCATAATATGTTATTATTTTACTTCAAATACATTTTTATACTTTTTGTGCTTGCATAGCAGCTACAAGGAAATATCTTGGTAAGAAAAAAATACGTATTCTTCGTCCTTTATTGTCATTCCCTTATATAATTTTAAAAATATAATACCATAAATATGCTATATATTTACCATAAATTCTCTTCCAACCAGGTTGTCTTTATGTTTTTTTATGTGGAGTAGTAAGAAGACGAGCAAGACGCTCTCCTGATGTTAAGAGATAACGCTGCCCATAATCAGTACAGTGCTACCCAGAATTTCACAATGATGTGCAATTCTAGGTGCACTGCACCAACGCTTCTTACTCAAGAGTCATAAGATGTTAAGACTCTTTAGCCCAGTAATTTCACTAGCTACAGTGCCCTCCTACCGAAGCACAGTAATGTAATGTCTGTAAGAGATTGCTTTATGCGATAAGACCGCCGATTGTTTACCTCTAGTTTTATGTTAGTCATATTATGTTTCATAACTATTTCTTGTATTTTGGTATGCAATAAAGTATCATTCTATTCTATTCTATTAAACGATATGTTAAATCAGTATTTATTATACTTTGACCATGATCTCGCGTAATGTTAACATCACACCGGGGGTAGACTTCCTTTGCAGGAGGTCGTCTAGGTGGGTACCCCAACAGTGCCAGTTATTCTACCGCCTGAGCAGTGATGTGCAAACATTACTGTGCTTCGGTAGGAGGGCACTGTAGCTAGTGAAATTACTGGGCTGAGGAGTCTTAATATCTTATGACTCAAGTGAGAAGCGTTGGCGCAGTGCACTTAGAATTGTACCTTTGTAAAATGCGCTGCCCATTATTACCTATTATTAGTACAACGCTACCTAGTAGCGTTGTACTAATAATGGGCAGCGTTATCTCTTACCATCAGGAGAGCGTCTTGCTCGTCTTCTTACTTATTATTCTAATATAAATCACACGAGCGCCGCGCGTCTAATGTCCTCCTAACCGTTTTTGGCTAAAGCGAACCCTTTGTACTAATCCTTGTCATGGGCCCTGATGTGGCTCGCTAAGCCAAATTTCGCGCCGCGCGACTACAGACTGAATAGTAGACTAAACCTATAAGGCGGGATCCCTCTGAACGTCATACCGGAACACGGTCATAAAAACAGTTGGCTACACAATGTTTTCCAGTGGTCCTATTGGCTAATTCTCACTCACTACGATTGATGACAACTTCGATGTACATTGCTGCGTTTGTTATTATACTCATATTAATGAGGAAGTTTAAGCAAGTAATGTACGTAATTGTCTATGGATTCTAGTGTTTTACATGTCGTTTGGCGATAGCCAATAGGCCCTCAGTACCACAGAAGTAATACAACTAGAAGTACCCATTTTATGTGTGGGTGTGATGGCAATAGGAAAAATTCTGTGTGAAGAAAAAGGAGAACCTATTTTTTTCCGTCCCTTTCAGCGTGGCCGGTTTATGTTGTTTGTCAAACTCTGTCAAACTGCTTCACTGTGACAAAATACCTATATGTGTTTCGTTTTTTTCCAAAATTTTAAAGCAATTTGAGACAAAATGTTATTCAACTAGTTTATATATCAATATATCGCGTATTTTCATAAAATAATGAAAATCCGTAAGCTGTTTTTTGTCTAACAGGTGGGCACGATGATGTGACCCCCCTGCCTCAGTACCAAGACTATCATAGACAACTATTTATATTTTTTCCAGCCGCCAACCGGCACCAAACGCTCAGCTTCTATGCCGAGCGGTATGCCCAAGAAGCAGAAACGCAACGTGTCCTTTAACGAAGAAGTGGATATCATTAACCCAGAGGACATAGATCCAACTATAGGCAGGTTCAGGAACCTAGTCAAATCTACCATCGTGCCCAATGCTAACACACCTGCGAAGAAGTTGAAGCTGCAGAGTGCTGATGAAAGTGAGTAACATTGTTCTCTTAAAGTTTAAAGCTACAAAAGGAATTTGTAAAAGATAATTTTTGAAGTGAAACTTCTTTATCGGCGTTGGAAAAAATTTACCGTCACATTTTTCAGTTACGCGCCATCTTTTGTTTCTTGCCCCTACCACGGTTGGTTCAGACGAAGAGTACTTTCACTTTCTCCAATGAACATGAATTTAAAAAAAATATAAATTTAAAATTTAAATTTAATTTAATTAAAGAAGTTTCACTTCTTACGTGTGTAAACTAGTACACGCACAAATTTTTTTTTTACAAGCTTTTTTTTACTTTAACCTGTCTGTCTGTAATCAAATCTTGCAAGTTTAATTTGACCTACTTCCTGGTATCCGATTGAGCTGGAATTTTGCATGCATGTGTAAACCTGATGACAACAAACAAACTAGGCCACAGCAATAGAGTATGATTAGTTTGGGTACCGAGTACCGGGCCATGTTGGAATATTAGGGAATGAAAAGGCTGATGAGCTTGCCAGAAGTGGATCAGCAAATGCTATGCACGGACCAGAACCACGTATGGGTCTGCCAGCATGCACAATCAATACGGCCATAAAGGAATATGCTGATTTAAAACACAGGCAAGAATGGGAAAACAGCGAAGGGGTGATACATTCGAAGAAATTCTTAGGTAACAGCTACAGAAAAGCTTCCAAATATATCCTGAATAATGGAAAAAGCAAAGGACGAGCTATCATTGGTGCCTTAACCGGGCATTACGAAACCAACGACATGCTGTTCTAAATGAGGCTGACTACAATAGACAATGGAGCTCATGTGAATGCGACGTATTAGCTACGAAGCGCATGAGGCTCCTTGGGATTGCATTTCCCAAACCGGAGGAGTATAGGGTTCTTTCTCGTGGGACCACCGCCTTAACCCACTTCTTTCATGAGTAGGGAACTATAAGGTAGGGGAAAACACAATAGATCCCAATGGGTCGACGTGTTGCTGGTTCATTTGCCAGTCCCCGTCAAAGAAAGATAGAAGATAAACCTGATGACAATGCAATATTATTATGACTTAAAGCTGATCTGATGATGGAGCTGGAAGGTGGCCACAGGAACTTTGTAATTAAACGACGCAACCCCATCGAGTTTGAGCTAATTTGATTCGTCTTGACGAGAGCTTGTTTTTAAATATATTAAATTTCACTTGTTTAAACTATCATCTTGGGTGGTGCTGTACTGATTATAGGCAGCGTTATCTGTTAACATCAGTAGAGCTTTGCTCGTCTTCTTACTTCGTCGCAATAAAAAACTTTGCTACTATGTTAAACTCTATAAATAAACAAATTATTTTCGTTTTCTAGTTCAACATCACCATTCATTGAGATTGCAAGAAATATCACGTGGAGGCAACTTATACTCGGACCTCCCCGCGCCCAGCTCACACTTCAGCCTAATCGGAGCCAGGTAATAATAAAACAATGTACTTAACCATCCATTTAGAATGCACATCCATAACCTAGTTCAAGTAGTTTCCATTAATTAGCAATAGTCCTGTCACTTGGCGGAGACTGTCTTTGAGCCCATTTTCTAGTGATGGACTCACAGACAGACTCCAATAAGTGTCACCCATTACATTTATATTAAAAGCTCAAAAGGGCCTCTGCGCGTTGGACTTTTTGTCTCCGTGCATGCTTATAAAAAGGCCCGGGCTTAGCCCGTGTTAAAGAGCGACAAAACAATGTACTTTTTATTTATAACTGCTAATGCTTCAATAATATTCTAATCCAATTAGGATGTTGATTAACAAGTGAATTAGATTGGAAATTAAAAAAAAACCCCAACGCAATATGTAATTCACCATTTTGTGGTGGTTGCGGCCAACTTGGATTTTAAATTTATCACAGTGCGTTGTATTCTACTAGTTAAGTTCTTTAATTTGTTACCCATATTGATGGGGTCGTGGAGCAAAAAAATAATCCGCCATGTTGTAACGGCGGCCATCTTGGACCGATATCCACCAAACATGGCTAAGAACACTCGACTAACTCTAATTTCAAACAAAAAAATCAATCAAAATCCGTTCATCTGTTCGGGAGCTACGATGCCACAGACAGACACACACACACACACACACACACACACACACACACACAGGCAGACACGTCAAACTTTTAATTATATAACACCCCGTCGTTTTTGCGTCGGGGGTTAAACATATTTTTTAGTCAACATTCAATGAAGACAAACCTTAATTCCCATTTGCTTTTTTGTTTCAGACTGGGTTTATCCCTACCAAACCCAGCCCCGGATGTGGAGTTGGAAGGTCCAGAACATCACAACATACATCCACCTCTACCCGCTACTGGTAATATATTATTCTTTAAAAATATTATATTAAACCAGTTAAATTAAAAATTTAAAAAACCCCCAACGCAATTTGTAATTCGCCATTTTGTGGTGGCGGCCATCTTGGATTTTAAATTTCATATAAGGCGTTGTATTCTACTAATTAAGCCCTTTCATTTGAACATTAACCAGACCTTAAATTCCCTTCCAACCAGGGTGTCTGTAAGAGATTGCTTTATACTTTATGCGATAGGACCGTCGATTGTTTACCTCTAGTTTTATGTTAGTCATATTATGTTCATAACTATTTCTTGTATTTTGGTATGCAATAAAGTATCATTCTATTCTTTATTTCCAGCGCCCGAAGAGCCACAATCGTCCGAGCCCCGTCGCAAGAAGTACGCCAAGGAAGCGTGGCCGGGAAGGAAACCCGGTCTCATCGCTGGCGTATGAGACATATACCCGTGATCACACGGGAATTATGCAAATATATGAACTGTGCAGTGGATATAAGATACATTTTTGCTTGAAAATTGGACAGAGAATAAGAAAAAATGCTTAAAATAAACGTAAAATGGGAATTCGTGAACTTTGCAGTGGTAAGAAGATACATATACCCGTGATCACACGGGAATTATGCAAATATATGAACTGTGCAGTGGATATAAGATACATTTTTGCTTGAAAATTGGACAGAGAATAAGAAAAAATGCTTAAAATAAACGTAAAATGGGAATTCGTGAACTTTGCAGTGGTAAGAAGATACATATACCCGTGATCACACGGGAATTATGCAAATATATGAACTGTGCAGTGGATATAAGATACATTTTTGCTTGAAAATTGGACAGAGAATAAGAAAAAATGCTTGAAAATAAATTTGAAATAGGAATTTGTCAACTGTGCAGTGGATGTAAGATACAGTTTTGCTTGAAAATCAATGTTGAATTAAAAATAGTGGACTCGATATTTAAAAAGTGCTTGAAAATAAATTTGAAATTGGAATATGTGAACTGTGCAGAGGAAAATGGTTAAAAATAAATTTGAAATAAGAATTTGTCAACTGTGCAGTGGATATAAGATACAGTTTTGCTTGAAAATCAATGTTGAATTAAAAATAGTGGACTGGAAATTTAAAAAGTGCTTGAAAATAAATTTAAAATAGGAATTTGTCAACTGAGCAGTGGTAAGAAGATGCATATACCCGTGATCACACGGGAATTATGGCAGTTTGTGAACTATTCAGTGGAAATAAAATACATTTTTGCTTGAAAATTAATGTTGAATCAAAAATTGTGAACTGGAAATTTAAAACATGCTTAAAAATAAATTTGAAATTGGAATATGTGAACTGTGCAGAGGAAAATGCTTAAAAATAAATTTGAAATTGGAATATGTCAACTGTGCAGTGGAATTACGATACATTTTTGCTTGAAAATTAATGTTGAATTAAATATTGTGGACTAAAAAAAGTTAAAAATGAATTTAAAATGGGAATTCGTGAACTGTGCAGTGGATATAAGATACACTTTCGATTGAAAATTAATTGATTAAAAAAAATGTTGACATGAAAATTGTGGACTGGAAATTAAAAAAAATGCTTAAAAATAAATTTCAAATGTGAACTATGTAATGTTAAGCTACTCGGTTGATATAAGTTTTTAATTGACTATCAGAGAAAGTGGATTTTTCATAATGATGGTGGGTTTTTCAATCATCATCAATAAAAAAATCTCTTATTGCATAAAAAAATGATAAAACCCTTGCTAAATTTGGCGTAGATGTTTTTTCATCATCATTGTGAAATCAGTCACTATCAATATAAAACAATTTACTCCCATTATACAATCAGTCATTATGTATGAAATCAGTTACTCCCATTATCAAACCATTAACTCCCATTATAAAATCTGGCCCTCCTGTCAAATTATTTAAAATAGTTCTATGTTTATGTATTTTTTTTACATATTGACTACATCAATCATATCTCCAAGATAAGTTTCAATAAATATGCAAAGAGTGGAAAGAAGTTTTCTATAAAGCTAGGTAGCTATTACCTAAATGAAATAATGTTAACAAATGCTATTTTAACCACAATTTGTATCAAACAAAAAAAAAATTAACTATATCAGTTACCAGCTAGGTAACTATAATTAAGAAATAACTGAGGTTTAATACATTTTTAACTGATACAAAGAGCATAATAATTAATTTTAAAGTCAATTAAACTCAGGTCATGTTTCGACCGCGATCAGTGATCCAAGCGATCATTGACTGTGTTCCGGCATGATGTTCAGTGAAACCAAGGAGGGATTCATCCCGCCTTCTAGGTTTGGTCTGCTACCAACTACGGCCGCACCATCGCTTAACATCTCGCGAGGTCATGGTCAAAGGTTAACCTAACCTCTAATTAATCAAAAAAAAATGTTATTAAAGTAAGTTACGGAAGGCAATGAAACTTTAAACTTATGTATTTGTACATAAGTAAAGATATGATTTAAGCGACCACTACAGTTATAATTAAATATATTAGGTAAATAAATGTCGTTTTAAATGATCAATTCGTTTTATTTTGAGATTTACCTCTGGGGGGTTAGACAAGAGCCAATCGTTTGTCGCTTCCGCTAAAAAAATGTACTGAGATGACAGTCGCCATGGAAAAGCAAACATAAACGACTGTCATCTCAGTACATTTTTTTATCGATAGCGACAGACGATTTGCGCTTGTTTAGGGCCCCTGTTCGGTCTTTACAATTCATAATGGAGGGTAGTTTTGAAAACTGCTCCACCAACATCTTAAATACATATTGCGTCTTGCCGAAAGCGCAGTCAGCCATATAGTATATAACAGCCGTGTGCATGTTATATACTATATGGAACTTGGAACCCTTCTTGTCCGTGACAAGACCGTTTGCGATCCTTTGGAGGTTATTCTTAGAGTGCAGTGGTTGGCCAACCTACAGGACTGCGTCTGCTGTTGCCCGAGGCAGCGTGGATTTAACCTTTTGAACGCCACAGCACAAACGCATTTTCGTGCCCTGTGCGCCAAGGCACAATTTATAAAAAAATACCTACGAAAGAACTAGTGTTGCCAAGAGTCGATAAATATTTTTATTTCACTTTATTAAGACTGGGTTTTTTGTCGTCTATAGACGTCGTTGGCGTACAGGACCCGCAAGTACTTGTCAAGTATAGGTGACTTTGGCGGTCAAAAGGTTTTATTATTAATTTATTCTGACCATGGATACAAGTCCTTCAGTCGAAATCTTTATAATTTTAAGTTCATTGTTTATTCGATAAAGAGTGGGCGTTTATCGAATCACATCGATTCATTTTGTGACGATTCTTGAAAATAGCAGACTGTTGAACTTTTTTCCATTCTTCGACAGTAAATCACATTCACAAACACTCAACGTTTATTAAACCCACTATTAATACGCGTTTAGCACTTATTGCAAAATTATTATCCAAGAAAGTAAAAAATTTCATCCGCTTTCCAAAAGCGCGGCAAAATGAATCCGGTCAAAAGGTTAAAGGTTGGTGGCTGGTGGTGCCCTTTAATTCAATTTCTCCAGAGTGTTTTGCAAAGATCTGAATGGTCGTTCCTCACCTCAAATAGGTACACGTACACATACCTCATACAGTCCACTTATATCACCCGAGATAGTGTGCAGATCGCACAACCTCAATATAGTTTTAGTTATTAAAGTAAATCCTTATTGACATTACATATCAAACCATTACCATATCTGAATTTATAGGTCCCCAAATTAGTAAAACTATGTTTTGAGGTGCAGTGGTAATACATATTTATAGTTAACAATATTATAGTTAACATCTACCCATCATTTAAGTAAATATTTTTTTACTTCTGACTTTAAGTCACGAATGGGCGAAGTAGTATAGATTTTTAGTCTAATGCCTTATTATGCTCAATAGTCAGGATAATAATCTCTAATTCTAATTTAATACGTCGAACTGTATAAAATCTCATAATGTTTCTGTAGTGACATTATAGACTAAGATATCAGATTCCGAAGCAATGGCAACCACTACATAAATAAAATATTCTTATGAGACTCGAATTGCGCTTTAACATAAAATATTGTTGTGTTTAAGTTGGTTTTTTAATAAAACAACTTTTGTTTTAGGTATATTATAATTTATTTTATCTACTAATCATAATTATAAATAGAGACGTCACGAAGTTAAGGACTCTTTCACACAATGTCACACTTCATAGATCGCCTGAATCTTGTGACGCATACTTTATAGAACGTCCTTTGAAGGAACCAATGGAGGCTGTAACGTGAACACCAAACTGAAGCAAGAAAAATTACGTTACGGTTGTTTGCCATCTCACTCAAATACGTAGGTTGACGATAGTATTTTGTTTTTAATTTGTATGAGGTAAGCGAGATGGCAGACAACCCTGACGTCATTTTTCTTGCTTCAGTTTGGTGTTCACGCTGCAAAATTCATTTGAGTGTTAAGTTCTTGGGTCTAGGAGTAAGCAGTGACAACACATTTTCGTGTATTAACATATAGATCAGTGCCCGGTAAGTGACTTTTTTCCATGTTCGATATTTGAATTTATAGAACGTCCCTAATGTCTAAAATCTCCTCAGTACAGAGATGTGATGTCCTGCAGCCGGTCTCAGTATAGGGTTGGCTCTGATCACCAGCTTGCTGTCGTCAGAGCTGATCTTGTACTGACGCAGTATGTGCGCTACAGCTACCTTCATGAATAGCATTGTGTACATCGGTAAATCGATTTCTTGTGACGTCACGATGTTTAGGACCTTTTCACACAAATGTCACACTTCATAGATCTCCTGAAACTTGTGACTTATACATTATAGATCGTCCTTTGAAGAAGGAACCAATGGAGGCTGTAACATGAACACCAAACTGAAGCAAGAAAAATGACGTCAGGATTGTTTGCCATCTCATTTACTCATACTAAATATCTAGGTTGACGACAGTATTTTGTTTTTAATTTGTATGAGGTAAGTGAGATGGCGTAGATATCGTTGGAGATGGCAGACAACCCTGACGTCATTTTTCTTGCTTCAGTTTGGTGTTCACGCTGCAAAATACATTTGAGTGTAAAATTCTAGGGTTTAGGAGTAAGAAGTAACAACACATGTTCGTGCCCAGTGATTTTTCGTGAGGTGATTTTTTTCAATGTTCGATATTTGAATTTATAGAACATCCCTAATGTCTAAAATCTCCTCAGTACAGAGATGTGATGACCTGCAGCCGGTCTCAGTATAGGGTTGGCTCTGATCACCAGCTTGCTGTCGTCAGAGCTGATCTTGTACTGACGCAGTATGTGTGCCACTGCTACCTTCATGAATAGCATTGCGTACATTTTCCCTGAAATTGATAAAGCTATTTATTTTTATTTAATACTAACTGCGCCCAGCGGTTTTGCCCCGTTGTACTGTAGTCTATATGTAATTCCAATGTCTTCGCTATCTCTATATTTCAGCTCAAACGGCCCGTTTAGGCGTGAAAGAGTAACAAACATACATCTAAACACCATACATACAAACTTTCACGTTTACAATATCAGTAGGATAAATGGGTAAGCTTTTTAGTCCTATTGTCTTCCTTCCACTTTGAGACAAAAATAATATTAACATGGGCAATTTCCAGCCGTAATACGGTAATGGCAGCACATTGCTGCTTGGTGGATGAATAACTAGCAAAGATGTGGTAATGTGGTACTTCCCAAGACGGCTCTGTAATAGAGACTACGTGTGTCACTATAGCAGCTGACGGTTTTTTTTCTTGCTGTCTGCCCACTAGGCATCACCATCTAATTTCATAATTCATCATCATCAGTCTTAATTTCCCCACTACTGGGCATAAACCTCCCTTTTGATTACATTCTTCCCTGTTCCTTTCCATATTATGTAGTCGGTCCATCTAGCTGGCACACACGGATTCCTACGTCCTAACCGCACCGCGCCGTGTAGAGATCGCCTTTAGCGATAAGCCCGCCATTGTCAGTTTTATTATTAGTTCTAAGTTTTTGTTCTTATATATCTGTGGTGATCTGTGGTGTGTGGTGACAATAAAGAGTTTTTTTTATTATATTCTAACTGATTTGTTCTGATTGAGACTTACCGATGCAAAATCTCCTCCCCAATCCAAAGGCAGCATAATACTTAGGGTCAGGCAAGCTATCCTTCTCCAGCCATCGTTCCGGTCTGAACTCGTGTCGATCAGGTCCCCACATCTTATGGCGGAGGATGCCATGGAGGGAGATGAATACGCCGCGGTTCGCTTTCAGGGTGTAGTTCTCTGAAATTGAGAGAAGTCAGTAGGTGTACCTGCTCTTTGAAATGTTAAGTTAATAAAGCCGAAACTCCAAAGGATGTTTTTTACATTTCGATTCATTTACATGCAAATGTAATACCTAAACGGTTTTATCCTGATTTTCAGTAGGAAAACCCTATTTTCGGATTTTCTAGTCATTTATGTGCCCCATAAACACTAGATAAAGAATAAAGGTACTTACTTATGTTTTGCCAAAGGTTGACTTAAAATCACGAACTGGCAAAGTAGTAATTGGTTTCAATTTCTATATAATAATATAGACGCTCTTAAGCGCTTATAGTATAATTGACCGCTCTCTCACTCGCGCTTTTTGATACATTTTGAAATATAAATTCATAGAATTAACATTTGGAAATTCCCCAAGTCAAGCCCACAAACACAATATTCAATTATATTAATAACATTATTTTTTAAAAAAAATTCCCATGCCATTTCCTAAAATATCAAACTGAAAACATTTTTAAAATGTGTGCAATAATATTATGCAGGGCTTTTCTTGGGAAAATTTTAAAATTTAATTCTATGAATTTATTTTTCAAAATGTATCAAATATAAATAGTGCAAACGAGACAGCGTCCAACTGTAAAGCGCTCTAGACTAAAGCAAAGTTAGTGATTAAAAATCTCGATAGAACAATCATATCTAATGATAATATTTATAAATATAAATATCTAATAATTTTTAGTAGGTAACTCTAGATACCTACTAGCAAAATTATTAGTTACTAGCTTGTACGATTAGCTGACCCTATTGGGCGAGCGTTTTTGAGATTAACCAGCTTGTGACGTGTATTGTCAGGTATTGTATAATTACTGTAGCATTGCTTCTTTTATCTTTTTTTTATTGTGTACATTATGGAATATGTATTTAGTATTTATTATGTAGCTTTAGTAAATAACAACACAAATTGCGCACCACCGTCTGTTAAAGTATGTTTTGTCCTTTTGCATTCCCAGGTTGTCTGTAAGAAATTGCCTAGTGCGATAAGACCGCCGATTGTTAACCCACTTCATAACATATTATAGTAATAAGTTCTATTGTATATTTTTTTGTTTGCAATAAAGGATTATTCTATTCTATTCTATGTTCGTCGCGACCATAGAGAAAATATCCATCGCGACTTCGCTCGCGTTAGTCTTGCAGGTCTATTGAAGAGTCAACCTAATCTAAAACTTACTAAGTATAATGTCCTGTTCAGTCTGCCTCACAATAATTGGTAGAATGGGATATAATCGTAAGGTTTCCTTTATAACTGCTTCCATATACGTCAGTTGTGTTAGATCGTCTTTCTCGAAATTTCTGTCTGAATCTCCAATAACTTGAATTAACCTGGAAAATAATAAAGTTTTTGATGTTTGGATCCAGAAACTGCGAAATTGATAAGAGCTGTAGCATCTGAAATCGAGTTTATAACGAGGTACCTACCTATAGTTTGCGTTAAGTCTGTTTTCTTAAACAAAACGAAAAAGAACTATAGATTCGAAGGGTTATGTTATTAAATAAAAGGTAAAAAATAAAAAAAACCATTGGTATGAATGTCTTTTTCGAGGCAAAGAATGTCGTGAAGCTTTGCCGAGAGACATTTTCAAAAAGTTTATTCTAGGAATACCTATATATTTTACTAGCTGCGCCCAGCGGCTTTTACTCGTTGTACATTGCACACCTATATGTTTTTCCAGGATTTAAGCAATCTCTATACCGAATTACTGCTCAATCTGTCCATCCGTTTAGGCGTGAAATAGTAACAAACTTAGGTACCTACATCCAGACTCCAGACATACATTCTTACAAACTTTCACATTTATAATATTAGTGGAATTTAATTTTCCATGTTGTGCCAGCGAGACAGAGTTAGCTGTGGCACCTAAGGAAGACTGTCTTAAGAAATGGGATATTAGAGATGACTATAGAAGAGATACTAACTCTCGATAAACCTTCTCCTGAACATCAGGATGTGATCCCAGCAGCGTCAGCACTAAAGTGAGAGTTGAAGCGGTGGTATCGTGCCCGGCCGCTATCATCGTATCTATCTCCCCTCGAACTTCTTCATCTGTCATGTTACCTTCACTTGCTACCTTTAATATGGTTCTGGTGAACGCTGTTAGCTGTTCTGTGGAAAGATTACAAATATTTTATTTTGAGATCTGAAATTGGCAGTATTACTAAGTAATACCAGACAGCGCCCCCACAAAGCAAAATGGGTAGAGTTCCTTTGCAGAAGGTCGTCTAGGTGGGTACCCCAACAGTGCCAGTTATTCTACCGCCTGAGCAGTGATGTGCAAACATTACTGTGCTTGGGAACTGTGGCTAGTGAAATTACTGGGCTGAAGAGTTTTAACATCTTATGACTCTTGAGTAAGAAGTGTTGGTGCAGTGCACCTAGAATTTCACATCATTGTGAAATCTTGGGAAGCATTGTACTGATTATGGGCAGCGTTATCTCTTACCATCAGGAGAGCGTCATGCTCCTCTTTTTACTTCTTGTAAAAAAAATGGTTTAAAGATATTTCTGTACAGTCTAATACAAAAATATCCATAAAACACAGTGCAAAAAGCATTTCTAATGGGGTCTAGCTTGTCTCGTGGGGTCCGTATGATCTAGATCACAAAATATACAATTTAAAATTGTTTTAAAATTGACCTTAGATGCTTAAAAAGTAAACAAGTGGATTTACTTTTTTTAGAGTTCCTTTGCAGAAGGTCGTCTAGGTGGGTACCCCAACAGTGCCAGTTATTCTACCGCCTGAGCAGTGATGTGCAAACATTACTGTGCTTGGGAACTGTGGCTAGTGAAATTACTGGGCTGAAGAGTTTTAACATCTTATGACTCTTGAGTAAGAAGTGTTGGTGCAGTGCACCTAGAATTTCACATCATTGTGAAATCTTGGGAAGCATTGTACTGATTATGGGCAGCGTTATCTCTTACCATCAGGAGAGCGTCATGCTCCTCTTTTTACTTCTTGTAAAAAAAATGGTTTAAAGATATTTCTGTACAGTCTAATACAAAAATATCCATAAAACACAGTGCAAAAAGCATTTCTAATGGGGTCTAGCTTGTCTCGTGGGGTCCGTATGATCTAGATCACAAAATATACAATTTAAAATTGTTTTAAAATTGACCTTAGATGCTTAAAAAGTAAACAAGTGGATTTACTTTTAATTTTATTCGTCTTATAAGCCTCTTTTCCTTATGACATTTCATATTATTATAATATTAAAGCGTTACCTGCTTCATTTCCTTTGAGGGCAGCATTTTTAATTCCTTTCAATTTGTCTGAAACTATCTAAAAAGTAAATAAAGATAATTAAGTATGTACAAGCTCACCTCCATAAAATGTTGTTTGTAATGTTTAATAAGTTATAATAAATGTGTAAAAAGGGTTTTAGTCTATTGATTTAAAACAGAAATACCTAAATTTTATTGTCACGAGTCACCAGTAGGTATACTTAGGTATTTAGTACTAAAAAAATACTACCTGTAGCCAAAATAAATAATAATACATTGGCCAACAATAACCGGCCTTATCGCTCAAAGCGATCTCTTCAACTTCTAAACCACTCTTATAACTTTTCATAATAACTCACCGATTCAGCAAGTCTCGTAAGAACCCCAACAGATCGATCCAGGTCTTTCTTCATCGATGTAAAGTTGTAAATGGCGTCACTCATCAACCAAACCTTCCTCAATCTATGGTCTACTAGATCCACAGCATTGTTATAATGCGGCACGTATTTCTCTTGTAGATCGCCAAACTCTTGTGTGTCGGCACCAAAAGCAGTCACTGGTAGAAAGAATATTAATCAATAGTCAATAGATGGATAGTTTTTTATTTATTTGCAATTTAGTAGTAGGTACATCGTTTGCAAAATCAGTGGAAGAAGGTAGAACGAACTAGGACAATAGACATTAGTAATAATGTAGTAGGTATATAATATTACATGGTAGTTCAATAAATATATTATGCAAAAGAAAAGAATCGTAACTGAATAGATAGTTTTCACATGTCAACTACAAAACTTTACTAACGTGCAATTTGGGGTTGAAACTCTATTTAATGTAACCAACGTTAATATTTTCTCAAATTTACTTAAAATCATTCTACCGCCTGAGCAGTGATGTGCAAACATTACTGTGCTCCGGTAGAAGGACACTGTAGCTAGTGAAATTACTGGGCTAAATAAAGAGTCTTAACATCTTATGACTCTTGAGTAAGAAGCGTTGGTGCAGTGCTCCTAGAATTTCACATAATTGTGAAATCCTAAGTAGCACTGTGTTAAGCGCACCATCGCAGAAAGAGTCAAAGAGCATATTGCAGCGGTAAAAAACCGACAGACTAACAAGTCAGCGATCGCTGAGCACCTTATTGAGTCTGGACCAAACCACTGGATCGAGCTCCACGAACCGAAAATTCTTTCCACTGTAGGATATTATTATCAAAGAATGGTACGTGAAGCAATTGAAATTAAAAAGCACCCTAATTTCAATCGTGAAGATGGTTTCAAATTGTCATCTGCGTGGAATCCGGTAATAAGAAGGTGTTTGCGTCCTAACGTAATTCAGAAACCGGAGGATACCATTAGTGTTGTGTGTCGTGACAACCCTGAGAACATTCTTGATCAAGTGAGGGTAGATGTAAATCTATCGTCTCGAGCGCCGTAGGATGATCGTCCCTGCAGTATTCTCGTGACCACGATACATGCAACTGTATCGAAACGTCGAGGTTAGTTTTATAATGTTTTTGTAAAACTAGCATTAAATACCAACGCGATAAGTCCCGAGTTATATAATTAATATGAGTTTAAATCGCGGAAGTCTAAAATGTTATATAGCACTGTAGTGATTATGGGCAGCGTTATCTCTTAACATCAGGAGAGCGTCTTGCTCGTCTTCTACTTCATCACATAAAAAAAAATTACTTAAAATTTATTCAATATAATTAAAATTTACTTACTACAAATCGTTTCCAAGTTGTTAATCCTAACAAATATCTCGTGGTCGAAAGGCTTCCCCTGTTCTTTGGCGAAGTTTTCCACCAGTCTCCTAGATTGGCTGTTAAATGAATCAAGTAAGCTTACTAAAACTTGTTGAGTGAACGCTGGGTTCAGTAGCTTACGATTTTTCTTCCACGTGTGTGCTGGGAATAAGGAAATAGTTACTTGTCTAAAATAGTGCGCGAAGATTCTATTGCTGCTAGTTGTTGACTTTAAGTCACGAACTAGCAAAGAAGTTAAAAATTGTAACACACGCGTAAATTTTAGGTTTGTAAGCACTAAAGATGTTTCCAAACGTATGTGAATGGCTACCTTCTTAAAAACGTTTCCTACCTCTTCTTGGCTACCATATTACTTTCTATCAATAAGTATCAAAAAAATTATAATATAAATAAAAGTAAACTTACCATCAGCAGTAAATAGCCCATTCTTGAATATCGGCTCAGCCATATTGTAGAGAAAGTGCTTCTGCAAGCACATATTTGAAACAGTATGAGCGTCTTCAGGATCAGTTATACCTGTTCGATTAATTAAAACAAATATTAACTAGGTAATAGGTATATATAAAAAAGGTTTACACAGTTCAATATTTAAGTAAAGATTTTTCGCTCTTGACTTAAAGTCACTAACGAGCGAAGTAGTCTAGAATTGAATTTTATTTGTCTAATCACTTACTACGCTAAATAGGCTACATAAGAATAGTTCGCTACGCTTCGCTAGTTTCTAATTTAAAATCAATTAGGTATCATCATAGTAAAAAATAACATATAAGCTCATTTACTTGTTCAACAATGTGTATATTGTAGGTATATAATATGTCACCGGAAAATAACAAGATTTGTAAGTTAATAAATTGTCTAGGAATCACCAACTGATTTCGATATTTTCGTCATGACCACTATAAAACTTTCGTAGCTCTAATGCCCGGGCTACACGAGGCTAGTTTTTCAAGCTAGGATAGCAAGCTAGTTTTTTACCAAACTAAGCTAGTTCTGTTTACATGAGGCTAGATTTTTTAAAGCTAGTACTTAACAAACCGTGGTCCTGTTTACTAGCCAACTGCAAACTAGCTTCGCCGGTCACATAAAGCTAGTAAACAAGCCAGGATAGTAAAATCAGTGGTGGGGGGACGCTACTAGCCTGAAAATAGAACTCCATCCTATTAAAAACTGTCCTGGCTTGTAAACTAGCTTACTAGCTTACAAATGAAGATAGTTTTGTCTATACGAAGCCAGAAGTACTAGCTTGCTAGCTTACTAACAGTAGCTTGCTATCATAGCTTGAAAAACTAGCCTCGTGTAGCCCGAGCATCAGGTAAATTTCACACTTATTATTTTACGTGTGAGTTCGGTAAGTTTATTAATTTGCGAAAATGTGGGCGTAAAATAATACAATTTATCTCTCGTTTGGAATACTACGAAAGTTTATAAATTACATAGGAAATTTATAAACTTACGAATCTTATACGATTTTGAAAACTAACGCGAGCGTTATCCATATCAACTATGTAAATATACCGACTAAACTCACGGATATAAAAGTCGAAACTAGGCTCGACCCTGGGTTTCGGACTATTACGAAGTCCTTCATCAGGAGCTCACGCGCTGAGGTCGCGACGCCGGCAACTGGCCCGCGCCCGCGCTGCGGCACGCACCGCGCGCTGCGAGAGGGGCGGAGGCAGGTCCTCGTCGCTTGAGTCATCACTACTTGTTACCGCTGAATACAACGCGCTCGGCAGTTGGCAAACCGAACTAAGAGTGTCACTTTCACGATCCCATGTCGAGGCGCGGCGATTTGTTCTGTTTAGAATCGGCATCCAAGCTGACGGTATGGACCACCCACGATCCCGGTTAAAATTAGGGTTGCGATTTATTTCAATGGCCTCCTTAAATTTACGTGGTACGTAGAATTTATCCTTCGCCAGCACAGAGACTCTATCGAAACGCAGGAAGTGCCTTGAGCCCGGGATGTGGGCATGTTCCGCTACTGCCGATCTAACAGTTTCCAGGTTCTTCACAGCCCTAATATGCTCAGATATCCTTGTGGAGATGTTCCTCTGGGTCTCACCTATATAGCACCTACCACAATCACAAGGGATTCTGTACACGCCTGGTCCACAATGTAGCTCCCTGTCCTTTGGAGATCGTAATAATTGCCGCAATTTCTTACGAATCTTGTTATATTTCGGTGACATAATATCTATATTATACTAGCTTACGCTCGCGGCTTTTCCCGCGTGGCAAAATTCTTTCTTAGCGGAGGTCTACGTCATAAAACCTATCTTTGTTCCAAATTTCAACCAAAACCGTCCAGTGGTTTAGGCTGTGCGTTGATAGATCAGTCAGTCAGTCACTCTTTTCTTTTATATAGTTAGATTCTTTTTCTTTATTTTAAAATGCCTGTACCTTTATCTATCGTTGTAGCCGTAGTTATTATAATACTTACTATACAAGGTGACTGGTCCAATGAACCCCCTTATAACACCCCCCTTTTCGTGAGTTTCTTCACTTATTTGTTGCATACGTTTGTATACCTCTGGAAAATATTATCACATCAACACCATGACCACTAGACTTAGCTTACTGATAACAAGTGAAATTTTAAAAATACTTTTTAAAAACAAGCTTTAATTATTATTATCGTCTTGTATCATAAAGTACTCGTCAAGACGAATCAAATGAGCCCAAACTCGATGGGGTTGCGTTGTTTTATGACGGAGTTCCTATGGCCACCTTCCAGCTCCATCTTCAGATCAGCTCGATGTCATAAAAATATTGCATTGTCATCCGATTTACACACGCATGCAAATTTTCAGCTCAATTGGAAACCGGGAAGTGGGTCAAATTAAATTTGCAAGATTTGATTACAGACAGACAGACAGACAGACAACAGACAGGTGAAAGTAATATAAAGCTTGTAAAAACATGAGGCACTCATACCAAGGCCACTCATTAGTAGGTACATACGCACGTACTCATACTAAATATAACTCGCACGTTATGGTTGGAGGGTTTCTGAATGTAAAATCCCGTCGCAGTTTAGTTAGCACGATTTACCCTATATCTATTCTGAGGCAATTCGCTGCAGTTGAAAGGGAACTTACTGAGCTACGTAATAAAGCACACAGGTACGAGTAAGGTATTATGTCTCTGCATGAGGAATGTCGCAAAGGACTTCGTACTTATCGAATTCCTGGGTAACACAACGATTGTAATGGTAAGGTGATATAGCTTAACATCAGGAGAGGAACAGGTGCATCTCGATTTTATTCTTGCATAAAACACTACACCATTACTGCGATGTGTTTGTGTGTGTGCAAGTAAGCACGTGGGCTTAGTATGGATGCATCACATCTTCATTATGAAACTACTTCTATTTTAAATTATCACTCCTGACTTCTACTTATATAAATTAAGTCCTTATAAAACTTACCTATGCTGTCGCCCAATGCCATAAGAGTATGTCCCAAAATGGGAACAGCACCCTTAATAACGGGGGGTTCTAATTTTGACCCTCCTTTGTACCACCTCCATAGCAAACACAAACCTAACCCCACTAATATTAAAAACATATTTTTATTATTTAAAACACCATAGAACAGTAAATTTTAAATTAAGAAGCTAAAAAAGTTCAATTTTTTAATTTGAATTTAAAAAAAGAATAATCTGAAAAGTTTTTTTTAGTGATTCCATACACAACTGTACAAAGCTAAAGAAATTATGCAAGTACTACGTTGTTATTAAAAAAGGTTTTATATACTAAGTAAAAATAGATTAATTTTTTTAAAATTGCTTATTCGTATGGATGGGTGATGTCCTTGAGACATAAATTAGTTTTTTATTAAATTATTATAATATTGTTCTCTCTATATAATTGAATGATGTTCCTATGTATTTTAAGTAGGAAACACCTTGGTCAGTTTTAAGAAAAATGTAACATTTTGTATGTATTTATTTTGTAAAAATTATAATATTTTTCCTCAAACATAATATTATTACGTCTCGTTTTTTAAATTATTAATTTTTTGTACTGATTTTTTGTCTTTTTGCCACATAAAATTATGCAAATTATTATACAGTACTCTTTATTGCAACCAAAAGTTAACAAAAAAATACTTAACGGGCTGATAACACCTAATTCGAATTCAGAAATGCGTACTCACACAGTCACACCGCGGCGTGAGTGGCGCTAGAGCATCGGACGGCGGCACACAAAACTACTTGCACGCACTATTAGCACGATTAGATAGCGCAAGCGACTTCATATCGCATCGTGTTGTAGTTTCCACAAAAAACTCAATAGATGTCGCTTATTTAAATAAATGAATCTGATAACTAAAACATTTTTTTATTTTTGTTGGTTGGTAAGATTATTTTATTCATTTAATCAACACAATACTTTCACAAGCTTTTATTATTTTCACCTATCTGTCTGTCTTCTTTTAATCAAATTTTGCATGTTTAATTTTACCCACTTCCCGAAATCCGATTGAGGTGAAATGTTGCATGCATAAATTGGATGACAACGCAATATTATTATGACATCGAACTGATCTGATGATGAAGCTGGAAGGTGGCCACAGAACTCCGTAATTAAATGATGCAACCCTATCAAGTTTGGGATCATTTGAATCGTCTTGGCGAGTACTTTGATGCTGAATGGTAATAATAATAAAATGCTGTATTTATACGCACTTGTTTTATAAACATAATATATAACAATGAGAAAAGGTGGAACGGCGTTTAGTAGGTAATTAGTAATTTTATTTTTTTACGATTGTTATAGAAACCATATTTTATATACATGAAATGGAAGTCTACTGGGGGTAGACTTCGTTTTCAGGTCTACCAGGTACCTCAATAGTGCCAGTTATTCTACCGCCTGAGCAGTGATTTGCAAACATTGCTGTGCTTCGGTTGGAGGGCACTGGGCACTGTAGCTAGTGAAATTACTAGGCTGAAGAGTCGTAATATTATATGCCTCTCAAGTAAGAAGCGTTGGCGCAGTGCACCCAGTTTTTTTCCTTTGTTAAATCGAGGGTAACACTGTACTAATTATGGACATCGTTATCTTTTACCATTAGGACAGCATCTTGCTCATTTTCTTACTTCATTGTAAAAAAAATATATTTTACATAATACTTATAAGGGTCAACGCTCACTACACCCACCCGGGACCCACTCAGCACCGCCTCGCCGCGCGGCGTCCACGGGTGGACGCCGCGTTGACGCCGGGTGGACGCCGCGTTATAACCCACGAACGCCGCGCGGTCAACCCGTGAACGCCGCGTGACCAACGAGTGGACGCCACTTATTCCACGAATTTAATTCCACAATAAAACCTTTTAAATGTTTAATAAATAGTTGAATTTATAATTAACTTAATTTTTAATATTAACTTAAGGCGGGGCTTTACGAGCAGATTAGGTATTTAGTGCGGGCAAAAGTTGCTCAGAACGCCCGTTGGAAACGTGTGGCGTACGCTTATCGTAAAACGTGCGCGGTCATTGACCCTTGGTGATTGATTCTTTGCATGTAGTTAGCACACACACATTCACAAACACGTCAAACTTATAAAACCCCGTCGATTTTGCGTCGGGGGTTACAATGTGCTAAAATTTTTGGACAAGATCGAAAAAATGAGACACGAGATAAATATTATAGATACACGTATTTTTTGTTGAAAAAAAAAAACAAAATTAGATTACATTTAATTGATTAGATTAGATTAATTAAATTGGACCAATTAATTAAATTAAATTAAAACAATAATTCAGATAAATTCAGAAAAAATCTGATAAATTAAGATAAATTGAGAAAAATCTGATAAATTCAAATAAATTCTAAAAAAAGTCTGATAAATTCTGAAAAAATCTGGTAAATTCAGATAAATTTAAAAAAATCAGATAAATTCGAAAAAAAATCAGATAAATTTTGAAAAAATCTGGTTAATTCTGATAAAATCAGATAAATTCGAAAAAAAATTAGAAAAATTCTGATAAATTCAGATAAATTCGAAAAAAATCTGATTAATTCTGAAAAAATCAGGTAAATTCAGATAAATTTAAAAAAATCAGATAAATTCGAAAAAAAATCAGATAAATTCGAAAATAAATCAAATAAATTCTGAAAAAATCTGGTTAATTCTGATAAATTCAGATAAAATCAGATTAATTCAGATAAAATTAGATAAATACTGAAAAATTCAGATAAAATCAGATAAATTCAGATAAAATCAGATAAATTAAAAAAATCAGATAAATTAAAAAAAAAACAGATAAATTCGAAAATAAATAAAATAAATTCTGAAAAAATGTGGTAAATTCTGATAAATTCAGATAAAATCAGATAAATTCAGATAAATTCTGAAAAATTCTGATAAATTCAGATAAAATCAGATAAATTCGAAAAAATCAGAAATATTCGAAAAAAAATAGAAAAATTCTGATAAATTCAGATAAATTCAAAAAAATCAGATAAATTCGAAAAAAAATCAGAAATTCTGAAAAATTCAAATAAAATCAGATTAATTCGAAAACATCAGATAAATTCGAAAAAAAATCAGATAAATTCTGAAAAATCTGGTAAATTCTGATAAATTCAGATAAAATCGGATAAATTCGAAAAAAAAACAGATAAATTCGAAAAAATTCAGAATCCAGATTTTTCTGAATTTATCTGATTTTTCTGAATTTATCTGATTTATTTCGAATTTATCTGATTTTTTTAATTTATCTGAATTAATCAGAATTTTTCAGAATTTATCTGAATTTTTTTCGAATTTATCTGATTTTTTCGAATTTATCTGATTTTATCTGGATTTATCAGAATTTACCACATTTTTTCAGAATTTATTTGATTTATTTTCGAATTTATCTGTTTTTTTTTCGAATTTATCTGATTTTTTTAATTTATCTGATTTTATCTGAATTTATCTGATTTTATCTGAATTTATCAGAATTAACCAGATTTTTTCAGAATTTATCTGATTTATTTTCGAATTTATCTGATTTTTTCGAATTTATCTGATTTTATCAGAATTTTCAGAATTAACCAGATTTTTTCAGAATTTATCTGATTTTTTCGAATTTATCTGATTTTTTCGAATTTATCTGATTTTATCAGAATTTTTCAGAATTTATCTGAATTTTTTTCGAATTTATTTGATTTTTACGAATTAATCTGAATTTATCAGATTTTTCAGAATTTATCTGATTTTTTTTCGAATTTATCTGATTTTTTAAATTTATTTGATTTTTTCGTATTTATCAGAATTTTTCAGAATTTATCTGATGAATTTTCGAATTTATCTGATGAATTTTCGAATTTATCTGATTTTTTCGAATTTATCTGATTTAATCAGAATTTTTCAGAATTTATCTGAATTTTTTTTCGAATTTATTTGATTTTTTCGAATTTATCTGATTTTATCTGAATTTATCAGATTTTTTCAGAATTTATCTGATGAATTTTCGAATTTATCTGATTTTTTCGAATTTATCTGAATTTATCAGAATTTTTCTATTTTTTTTTTCGCATTTATCTGATTTTTTCGAATTTATCTGATTTTATCTGAATTTATCAGAATTTATCAGATTTTTTTTCTAATTTATCTGATTTTATCAGAATTTATCTGATTTTTTTTTATTTATTTGATTTTTTCGAATTTATCTGAATTTATCAGAATTTATCTGATGAATTTTCGAATTTATCTGATTTTTTCGAATTTATCTGAATTTATCAGAATTTTTCTAATTTTTTTTCGAATTTATCTGATTATTTCGAATTTATCAGAATTTTTCAGAATTTATCTGATTTTTTTTCGAATTTATCTGATTTTATTTTAAATTAGTTCAATCTAATTTAATAATTAGTTTATATTAATATTTAATGTGAATTAATTTAATCGTATTTAATAATTAATTCATATTAATATTTAATTTAAATTAATTTAATCTAATTAAATTATTAAATTATAATAATATTTAATTTAAATTAATTTAATCTAATTTATTTTATATAGTACGTGTGTGTTATATTTTTTAATAATCGACTAGAAGGACAAAATAAAGATTATAATATTTATTATCTAATTACAAATAAATTAAACCCCCTACACGCTTCTGAGATTTGGAAATTCACAATATATGTAAGTACTCCTAAATAATTCAAACGCGCGTGTGTAATCGTAGTGGAGGTGAGATCGAAGTGCACAGGTCCGACGCTGACAGTGGTCACCGGCGTTCTGAGTGCGTGCGGTAATGCTCCGTGGGAATTAAAATTCAATTAAAAATCATTAAATAAACTTATCGATAAAATACCTATATATAGCCATCCGTTTGAATGTTATGTATCAAATAAAGTACTCTAAATGTTTATTTTTGTCCAATTTTTACAAATATTTAAATGGAAGGAAGAAAATTAGGCATATTTAAAAAAAAATAAAACTATCGAGAAAAAAAACAATTATCATGTTTCTGTTAATTAAGATCTCTTGTTCAAAGATTGAAGTTACACATACTAAAATATAAAGTAGTAGATCTTCTTAAAAGTTTGCTATATTAGGCTTTGAAAAACATACATTTCACTTACCATAGCGCCTTAATCTAACTATTGAAAATAATATTAGACATGAAGTTAATTTTAATTTACCTTTATCCTGCTTTTTTTCATGGCAAATTGCGTAATTTAAATAAAACTTTCGTTATAAGAAAAAAATCGTAATTAAATTTAATATTTCGTAAGTGAGAAATTAACGCCAGATAAAAACTATTACTAAGTACATAATCTTAATAATATTATAAAAGCGAAAGTTTGTGTGTATGTGTGTGAGTGTGTGTGTGTGTGTGTGTGTGTGTGTGTGTGTGTGTGTGTGTGTATGTTTGTTACTTTTTCACGTTTAAACGGATGAACCGATTGACTTAAAATTTGGTATGAAGATAGCTGAGACTCTGGAATAACACATAGGCTACATTTTATCCTGATAAATGAAACAGTTTTTGTAAAAATCAAATATATATTTAAAAAATGACAGTTCTGAAATTTGACAATTAATTGTCATTTTGACATTTGCGATTTTCCATTGCTTTTGAAAAAATTGACAATTAATTGTCATTTTGACGTATTCGATTGTCAATTTTTTTTTGAGAAATTTGACATATTCGTTTTTCATTTTTTGTTGAGAAATTCGACATGAGATTTTTAATTTTTTTTAGAGAAATTTGACATATTCGATTTTTAATTTTAGAAAAATGCTGGAAATTTTAATGATAGTTTATGGTAGATTTTTTTTATGAGTGTGTTCATTTGTGGTTTATCCAATGGGCTTACTATGAGTGCTTCAATTGTGGATTATCAAATGGGCTTTCTTTGGGTGCTTTATTTGAAAACTAAATGGGCTCACTATGAGTGCTTCATTTGTAGTTTATCAAATGGGCTTACTATGGGTGCTTCATTTGAAAATTAAATGGGCTTATTATGAGTGCTTCATTTGTGGTTTATCAAACGGGCTTACTATGAGTGCTTCATTTGTGGTTTCTCAATGGGCTTACTATGGGTGCTTCTTTTGAAAACTAAATGGGCTTTCTATCGGTGCTTCTTTTAAAAACTAAATGGGCTTACTATGGGTGCTTTATTTAAAAACTAAATTGGCTTACTATGAGTGCTTTATTTGTGGTTTATCAAATGGGCTTACTATGGGTGCTTCTTTTGAAAACTAAATGGGCTTACTATCGGTGCTTCTTTTGAAAACTAAATGGGCTTACTATGGGTGCTTTATTCGAAAACTAAATGGGCTTACTATGAGTGCTTTATTTGTGGTTTATCAAATGGGCTTACTATGTGTGCATTATTTGAAAACTAAATGGGCTTACTATGAGTGCTTCATTTGTGGTTTATCAAATGGGCTTACTATGAGTGCATTATTTGAAAACTAAATGGGCTTACTATGAGTGCTTCATTTGTATTTTATCAAATGGGCTTACTATGGGTGCTTCATTTGTGGTTTATCAAAAGGGCTTACTATGGGTGCTTCTTGTGAAAACTAAATGGGCTTACTATGGGTGCTTCATTTGAAAAATAAATGGGCTTACTATAAGTGCTTTATCAAATGGGCTTACTATGACAACTTCATTTGTGGTTTATCAAATGGGCTTATTCAATTCAATTCAATTCAATTCAAAGCATTTATTTCGATAAAAAATCATATTCAACACAATTCAATTCATAAGAAATAAAATATATAAAGGAAAAGCCAAAGTCAAGAATTACAAAATTTTAAAATAAATAAATATGTCTTAAATCCAATTAATTATATACATGTCAAAGATAAGAAAAATTCAAATTTTAAAAATTATTATCGGTAGAAATTACTGACAGAGACAGACTTATTATTCAACCAGAAACATGTAGAATATGTTCGACGCATTTCGTGAATATCCGGTGAAGTTCGGATTTGACAAATGACCATTAAATGACCATTTATTTTTCAACCATGAAACCATTTATTTTTCAAATGAAGCACCCATGGTAAGCCCATTTAATTTTCAAAAGAAGCACCCATAGTAAGCCCATTTGATAAACTACAAATGAAGCACTCATAGTAAGCCCATTTAGTTTTCAAAAGAAGCACCTATAGTAAGCCCATTTAGTTTTCAAAAGAAGCACCCATAGTAAGCCCATTTAATTAACCACAAATGAAGCACTCATAGTAAGCCCATTTGATAAACCACAAATGAATCACTCACAGTAAGCCCATTTGATAAACCACAAATAAAGCACTCATAGTAAGCCCATTTGATAAACCACAAATGAAGCAGCCATAGTAAACCTATTTTATAAACCACAAATGAAGCACTCATAGTAAGCCCATTTAGTTTTCAAATGAAGCACCCATAGTAAGCCCATTTGATAAACTACAAATGAAGCACCCATAGTAAGCCCAATTAGTTTTCAAAAGAAGCACCCATAGTAAGCCCATTTGATAAACCACAAATGAAGCACTCATAGTAAGCCCATTTGACAAACCACAAATGAATCACTCATAGTAAGCCCATTTGATAAACCACAAATGAAGCACTCTTAGTAAGCCCATTTGATAAACCACAAATGAAGCAGCCATAGTAAACCTTTTTTATAAACCACAAATGAAGCACTCATAGTAAGCCCATTTAGTTTTCAAATGAAGCACCCATAGTAAGCCCATTTGATAAACTACAAATGAAGCACCCATAGTAAGCCCAATTAGTTTTCAAAAGAAGCACCCATAGTAAGCCCATTTGATAAACCACAAATGAAGCACCCATAGCCCATTTGAGAAACCACAAATGAAGCACTCATAGTAAGCCCATTTAGTATTCAAATGAAGCACCCATAGTAAGCCCATTTGAGAAACCACAAATGAAGCACTTATAGTAAGCCCATTTAGTTTTTTAAATGAAGCACCCATAGTTAGCCCATTTGAGAAACCACAAATGAAGCACTCATAGTAAGCCCATTTAGTTTTTTAAATGAAGCACCCATAGTTAGCCCATTTGATAAACCACAAATAAAGCACTCACAATAAGCCCATTTGAGAAACCACAAATGAAGCACTCATAGTAAGCCCATTTAGTTTTTTAAATGAAGCACCCATAGTTAGCCCATTTGATAAACCACAAATGAAGCACTCATAGTAAGCCCATTTAGTATTCAAATGAAGCACCCATAGTAAGCCCATTTGATAAACCACAAATGAAGCACCCATAGTAAGCCCATTCGAGAAACCACAAATGAAGCACTCATAGTAAGCCAATTTAGTTTTTAAATGAAGCACCCATAGTAAGCCCATTTGATAAACCATAAATGAAACACCCTTAGTAAGCCCATTTGATAAACTACAAATGAAGCACTCATATTGAGCCCATTTAGTTTTCAAATAAAGCACCCATAGTAAGCCCATTTGATAATCCGCAATTGAAGCACTCATAGTAAGCCCATTGGATAAACCACAAATGAAGCACCCATAGTAAGCCCATTTGATAAACCACAAATGAAGCACCCATAGTAAGCCCATTCGAGAAACCACAAATGAAGCACTCATAGTAAGCCAATTTAGTTTTTAAATGAAGCACCCATAGTAAGCCCATTTGATAAACCATAAATGAAACACCCTTAGTAAGCCCATTTGATAAACTACAAATGAAGCACTCATAGTGAGCCCATTTAGTTTTCAAATAAAGCACCCATAGTAAGCCCATTTGATAATCCGCAATTGAAGCACTCATAGTAAGCCCATTGGATAAACCACAAATGAAGCACCCATAGTAAGCCCATTTGATAAACTACAAATGAAGCACTCATTAAAAAAAATCTACCATAAACTATCATTAAAATTTCCAGCATTTTTCTAAAATTAAAAATCGAATATGTCAAATTTCTCTAAAAAAAATTAAAAATCTAATGTCGAATTTCTCAAAAAAAAAAATGAAAATCGAATGTCAAATTTCGCGAAAAAAAATTAAAAATCTCAAATGTCAAATTTCTCAAAAAAAAAATTGAAAAACGAATAAGTCAAATTTCTCAAAAAAAAATGACAATCGAATACGTCAAAATGACAATTAATTGTCAATTTTTTCAAAAACAATGGAAAATCGCAAATGTCAAAATGACAATTAATTGTCAAATTTCAGAACTGTCATTTTTTAAACATATATTTGATTTTTTACAGAAACTGTTTCATTTATCAGGATAAAAAGTAGCCTATGTGTTATTCCAGAGTCTCAGGTATCTTCATTTTAAATTTTAAGTCAATCGGTTCATCCGTTTAAGCGTGAAAAAAGTAACAAACATACACACACACACACATACACACAAACTTTCGCTTTTATAATATTAGTAAGATGAAGTAAATTATAATTTAGTTTACCTTTATCCTGCTTTTTCCCATGGCAAAAAAAAACATTTTGTTGTGTTTTGTTTCGCAGGCTTGTTTTTGTACGTATAATTTAATAAAATCATAGAAATATTCCACGCATTTTTTTCTATTCTAAAAAATGCAAAAAAAGAAATCGTAGTATAATATTGAAAAAATTGTATAATTTTCATTTCCAAGACAATAATTTTGTGATGTTCTCAATCCGACCCTGCTCATCAACTTGTGACCGACGCAAGGCAAGCATGCGAGCCGCGAGTCGTCAACGGGTGGCCCACCCGCCGTCCGCGCGCGGACGCCTCGCGGCCGAGGCGATGCGGCGGCGTTCCGGAGTTGATGTAGTGAGCGTTAGCTCATACAAATCCATATAAAGAATACTAACCGCGCGAGGCGAGGCGGTGCTGAGTGGGTCCCGGGTGGGTGTAGAGAGCGTTGACCCTAAAGCTTCAAGTATGACCCCGTCCGGCAGAAATCATGAAACTTGGCATACGTTTAGCTTTACCGTTCCTAAGATATTTTAGTAGAAACACCTCTACGACAATTCCACCCCCCCACTTTTACATCTATATAAAATCTACTACTACTTAAAGCTAGAATAAAAATGTCAATTATTCTACATAAAATTTATTTATTAATTTCAAAAATATAATTCAATTCTTTCTTTTATATTTTCCAAAATACCATATAAAACAGACTCTGGGCGCAAAACGTCGTTTTATGCAGAGATTTAAAACTTGGCACAATGATTCCTTATCTCCAAATAAGCTGATTAAGATCGAAACTCCCCCTCTATTATATTGTTCTTGGTTAAAAATACAAACTTATAATAAAAATAAATAAAGCAAAAATTACATCTCATGACGAGATTTGAACCCAGACATACAGTTTGCGTTTCCACCAGTAAACCAATGTGGCTATCATAACATCTTACCAAGCGTCTAAATAAACGAATCTGTTATTGCCAAGCATACAGTTATACCATTTTTTTATAGATATTACAGAAGTATTATTTACACGATTATTTTATAGTGAAAAAATGTTAAAAATATGCAAACGTAAAACTAAACTATGACCTATCAGAAACACAAGATATAAGCATTGAAATATGGAAAAATGTCGACGAGAGTATTGAAACTCAAAGCGCGACACGTCTGTTCAGCAAGAGGCCTCGGCCGGGTGTGTCTGTACACGGGCTTCACGCACACATGCAAACAATTTTTTCCGCAAATAACAAAAATGGAGTTTATGCAAAATTGTCTTATTTTATTTAAAAAATGGCACGAAGCAAAAATAGTTCATTACATAAAGTATCATTTGACAAAAAATCTGATCGATTTAGTAACATCTTCATACATTATTTAGCCATAAAAACATTTTTTAGAGGTATTTTCATTATTTTTTTTTATCGAGCGAAAATAATGGAATTGTGTTTTGAGCATCAACCAAAAATAAAGTATATCCTGTAGATATACATATATTTTTTTTATTCACTATGTTTCATTGTATCGAATACAATAAGGCCTACAAAACTTACGTATTGTGTGTTATCAGGCTGTTAAAATTACACTATAAGGTCTACAATAGGCGGCCTTATCGCTTAGAGCGATCTCTTTCAGGCAACCAGGATTGCATGGAGTGTTTGAAATTAAAGAGTAGGGTGTAATTTTGCTGAGGAGTCCGTAAAACCCATCATACACATAATAGGTACTATGTAGCGAGGTATACATAATATAAAAGCACCCGTGTACAGCATACTCTGTGGTATCTAAGAGATAAAACAATATTTTCCGATCTATCTCCCAGGGAAAATAGCAGTGGGTCAAATCGGACATAAAGTTCCATCTAAAGGTAAGCGGGGACAGATAGGATAGATCAGGGGGACAGATAGGGCCGCGGATGAGTGCTTCGGCGTATCCGTTGCCCCAGCATTATGGCGTCCCGCAGGAAAACCCCCAGGTTTTTTAGTGGGTATCCCACCGCGCCCACCTTCGGCGGGGGAGTCCCACATACCCGGCCCGGGGCGTGGGGTGATGATGCGTAACGCGTTTATCCTGGCTCGAAAAAAGGGGGGACAGATAGGAATAATATTTCTTCAAGGGACCACTGCTTCATTCATTAAATAATTAACTACCCTAATAATTATTATATTTTACAAGAATAATAGCCAGGACAAGAATAAAAGGACGCAATTTTCGATTTTTTCCTCGAAAAAGGGGTGAGTAGAAGTAAAAAAATACGAGTTTAAGTGGTGTAGATCCTTTGTTCGTCAATTCGTATAAATCTCGTTTAATTGTAAGTTTAAAAATGTTACGCTATATGATTATTTTTCAATTATATACCTAGAAGTTATATACCCTGATTATGGTAAACAATTAAATTTATGAGGTTTTCACGCTTCGCCACGCTCTAAAGAATCATAAACCTCCATATCTATACATACGTAAGTAACAAATTACAGAAGTATTTAAAAATAAAGTTATTAAAAACAAGCAATGCTCCACAGTGTTACTCGCAATAAAAAAGTTTTTAAATCATTTAATTCGGACATACAGCCCATATTACACATTAAAAATAAAATACACATTAAAATAAATTCTTCAGTTTTTCAATAATCAGCATTTAAAATATTATAAAATTAAAAAAAAAAAATTGAAATGTCAAAGATTTTCTCGAGGTAGACCTCTTCACCCAGGCATCGGCGCGGAGGGCATCTACCCTCAGGTAACTGGTGGCCGCCGGAGTCGACTGCGTTAACAGTTAACGGGCGCCTCACGGCGGCTCTCCTACGGTGGACCTATGCTGCTGCGGGCTGCGTCGTTCTCCCTGGGGGGAGTATGCCGCGCGGCAGCGGGCTGCTTGCCTTGCATTGGTCCCGAGTGGACCACGCAATGCCCGCGAATGATTCACTCGACGTCCACCCGTGGCCCACCTCTCGAAAACGAGTGGACGCCGTGCAACGAGGCGGTGCGGAGTGGATGCCGGGTGGTTCTAAAGAGCTACGACCCTATAGGTTAAATCGCACTACGCGGCAACTTCACTGCAGCGACGCGGTACGGTACGGTGCGGCATTTTCATACAAATTACTGTTTACAAGCATTTATTTACTTAAACCTGTCTGTTGTCTGTCTGTCTGTAATCAAATCTTGGAAGTTTAATTTGATCCACTCCCCGATTTCTGATTGAGCTGAAATTTGGCATGCTGAAATTGTTATGTTTTTTATTATGATTATTACTTTTTTTTTTTTCTCAAAAAAATTGTAACTACGCTTAAACTGTTGTGGTCTATGTTATGATTGGCAATAAATGTTTTTTCTTTCTTTCTTTCATATATAAATCGGATGACAATGTAATATTATTATGACATGGAGATGATCTGATAATGGAGCAGGAAGGTGGCCATAAGTACTTCGTATGTACTTAAACGACGCAACCCCATCGAGTTTGGGCTCATTTGATTCGTCTTGACTAGTACTTCGGTGCTAGATGGTAATAATAATAAAAGCTTGTTTTAAAAAAGATTTTTTTTTTAATTTTACTTGTTATATACAAATTACGTTTGCACCTTAACTGGCATACCATAATTTCAGCTAAGTACATGACATGGGAGTCGATAAAACAATATTATTATGTTTCATATAGGTACACAACGTGATTACGAATCGTGATTTAGTTATAATGACGAATATAAAACTGATAAAAATAACATCTTTCAATACATGAGGTAGTGTTTTGTTTTAATTAATTATTTATTAAGCTGCAGAAGTAATTAATTTTACTATAGCGATTAAAAATTGAAAGTTAGGAATCTAGTCAATTTGCATTTTAGGGTAGGAAGTCCTTATTCACTCGTTTTTCTGTCTGTCTGTCTATCAAACCGACAGACACCTAGGTACTTACTATGATTTATCGTCATGCTTGAGGAAACGCCCCATCAGGATATTATGAATCTTTCTTGAAAAATATTAAATCATTATATTTAATATACATATTTTTCGGTACAATACCAATGATTTTAATTTAATCTAATTATAATTGCAAAAGATTTTCTTGAAGATAACATTATGAGACATTATATTTTCTTGAAGATATTAAGCGGTGCGCAGATCACGATAAATCTTAAGCCAGAAACACATTGTAAGTGCCAGTTATTCTACCGCCTGAGCAGTGATGTGCAAACATTACTGTGCTTCGTTAGAAGGGCACTAGTAGCTAGTTAAATTACCGGGCTAAAGAGTCTTAACATCTTATGACTATTAAGTAAGAAGCGTTAGTGTAGTGCTCCTAGAATTTCACATCATCGTGAAATCCTAAGTAGCACTGTACTGATTATGGACAGCGTTATCTCTAACATCAGGAAAGCGTCTTGCTCGTCTTCTGCTTCATCACATAACAAGTGAATTAAATTTAAAATTTAAAAAAACCCCAACGCAATATGTAATTATGTAACCATTTTGTGGTGGCGACCATCTTGGATTTAAAATTTATTATAATGCGTTGTACTCTACTCGTTAAGTCCTTTCATTTGATACCCATATCGATGGGGTCGTGGAGAAAAAAAGTAATCCGTCATTTTGTAGCGGCGGCCATCTTGGACCGATTTCCACCAAAACATAACTAAGAAAATCCGTTGATCCGTTCGGGAGCTACGATGCCACAGACAGACACACACACACACGGACACGTCAAACTTATAACACCCCGTCGTTTTTGTGTCGGAGGTTAAAAAACGCAACGCGATTACACCCTTTTTTGTGGCCGTGATTGGCTGGCGTGTGGTCACGTGACGCGATGGACCAATCCGGATGGATGTTATCACATGGCATCGCGTCGCGTTTTAAGACTGTGTTTCGGCCTTTAATTCACTGACAGGTGAGGCATGGCCGTAGTCACGATGGGGTTGAGCGGGGCGCTTACTCCACCCCGGCTGACCTGGATGTAACTTCAAATATTTTTGGCGCGCGAAATAAGCCGATCGCTCATATTTAATAGAATCCACTCCACTGTCCGTCCGTCCTTCTATGTCATAGAAAGTGAACTTTTTGTATGAAAAAAAAAAACCGGGATAGTTTCCTATTCTGAGCCCATTGCTGGCTACGCCCGTGAGGTGAGGTTCTAGTCTAGGAATTATAAGGGGTAGAGAAAATATGAAATTGATGAAATGAAAAAACTTTACATTTTCGTATATTTTTAATTATTATCTTAGCTAGTAATAAATACAATTAAATATTTTATTGCTAGTTTTAATTCTTATATGACTTGTAATTAGCTGATACATTTGGGGGTGTTTTTTTTTTTTTTTTTTAATTCATCCCGGTTATTAGGGATTACGTAATATTATAATTATTGTTATAATAGTGTTATGTATTGTGTGTAGTAATAGTGTTATTATTTCATAATATACATTTTTTTTTTAAATATTATATTCTCGATGTTCTTTTGCAAATAATTTTGTTTTACGGCACAACATCATTTTTTAAATTAATCTATAAAAAGGGGCTACAAGTCCAATATCGTTTTCGTTATTATAACAGCTAGAATGTTAGTTTGTATTTTTGTAACCGTTTCACCTATATTCAGCTAAAAAGATTGAGCTGAAATTTTATAATAAACTAGCTGCATCCAGCGGTTTTACCCGCTGTACTATAGCCTAGGTGTTATTCCAGGGTCTAAGCTATCTTTATACCAAATTTCAGCTCAATCGGTCCACCCATTTAGGCATGAAAGATTAACAAACATACATCCAGTCATCCATACATTCTTACAAACTTTCACGTTTATAATATTAGTAAGTAATAAAGATAACTTAAACCCGGGATTAACACATATATTTAACTAATGCGGGTAAAATCACTGTGTAAAGCTAGTATTTAAATAATTATTTTATCAAACATCTCTTCTGTATAGAAATATAGTGTCCACGTTCCGGTCTAAGAACGAAATTTGATCTGAGCACCATTTTGCTAATATCTGAGGATATTTTGTACTGCCGCAGCACGTGTGCTAGAGTAATCTTCATAGCCATCATCGCGTATTGTTTACCTGAAAACAGAACAACTTCTTCAAGGTTACTGATCTCCTGGTACCTGGTAAAGGTAATTTTATAATGTAAAAGTATGGGTGTGTGTTTGTTATCTACTTACAACTCAGAATGAAAATAAAAAAATGTATTTATTGAAATAGGCTACAGTAGAGTATATTTTCAACGAAATTATAAAAAAAACTGAAAATATTATTTAGCCTGGTTACATTTACACGTGTTATTGTAAATAATTAACGGATTGGAACGATTTGCTGAAAAAAACAATAATAAAATAGTACAAGAACAGAAAATTATATGAAGCGTTTGTCCTTGCACGGAAGTAAAAATAATGATATTCTTTAAAATTTTAAATGTGTTCTGCGCTTTTTTTAGGTTTTTTTATTTATCTTTAAATAGTATTTAACATATTGTCTGTGAAATACTTTTTACGAACTTTAAAACTGTACGTAAAAATCTTTTCGAGGAAAAACACACTAAGTCGCAATTTTGACTGTGACACCCGCCTCTGATAATAAGTCCCTCATGTACCTTTCGACTTCCAACCAAAATGCAGTGAACGCGTAATTTTTTTTCGTCTACGTTTGACCACATCCTACCTGATGGAAAGTGAAAATGCGGTCGACGAGGTCGGTCAAAATTATAAGGCAAGGGACTACTTACCAATACAAACTCGTCGCCCCATTCCAAAAGCAGCAAAGTATTTAGGATCAGGCAGCGAGTCCTTCTCTAACCACCGCTCCGGTCTGAATTCTTCACTATCGTCACCCCATATCTTGTCACGAAGAACGCCATGGAGGGAAATAAAACAACCTCCGATGGTTGGTTTGAGGGTATAGTTTTCTGAAAAAAATACATAAATACGAATTGAAAATATTTTATTTATTTAATCACTAGCTGAGCCCAGCGGTCTAATATATTACTAGCCTATATGTAGGTCTTAGCTATTTCTGTACCAAATTTTAACTCAATCCGTCTACTTGTTCAGGCGTGAAAGACACCACATATTAGGTATATACATCCAGTTATTATACATCATACATTCATACAAACTATCGCGTTTATAATATTAGTAGATAGTAGGTAGCGTAGCGTCCGTGGCTCAGTGGTCATACGTCCGGCTTTTAATCCGGAGACCCTGGGTTCAAATCTCAGTGTGTGGCAAAAAGTTCACCTGGACGCTACCGTGTTTCGGAAGGCACGTAAAACTGTAAGTCTCGGCTGTTTCCTATATGATATGTAGGAGGCAGTCGTCAGGTCATGTTGCAGGCCTTGTAGTAATCTCGGCGACCTGAAACTGCAACATATAGGTTCGCCACTCAACCTATAAATTGTGATTTGACTCTGACAGTGTAAGTAGGGTAACCTGTTCTGTTGGAGTATAAACTCCAATTATTATTATTATTTGTAGGATTATAGTTTAGCCTTTGACCACGATCTCACGTGATGTTAAGCAACGATGCGGCCTTAGGTGGTTACAGACTGAACCTAGAAGGCGGGATAAGTCCCTCCCTGGGTTCACTGAACATCATGCCGGAATGTGGTCATGATGTCCGCTTGGCGACACAGTTTAACCCAGGTGTTATCCTGGTCGCTGCGCTAATGTACTCTAGGTATTTCAATCTAAACTTGTATAATAAATCTATCTCAATAAATCTACCTCATAAATCAGCAGGTTTACATTCGTAATACATATTTCAAAAGCATTGATTGATTTAGTACAAAAGTCCTGGTTCCTGCCCCAATGTACTAGATAATTTCATTCATTTTGAACCTTTATAATAATAAATAAAAATACGTGTGGCACTCGGAGACTGCCGCGGTAAAGCTATTGCATAGCATTTTTTATCAACTTATGCAATTATAATTATTTATTTATTTTATTAATGCAGTATTTATTTTCCTTTTTTTTTCTTTGATATTTATTCAAGTTACACTTTGAGCGTGGTGACCGAAAAAAAATCATTTTTTTTTCTTTTATTAAATTAACCGGTCGGAGTGGGGGGTGTTAGGTTTTTTTCGTTACGGAATTTCTGGATTCGGTCCCCACGCTCAAGGCCCGCGATAGAAGCTATGCAATAGCTTAATAATACATTTATTCAATAAAAGGCATTACAGCAATACAGAATATATTGAAGAAACCTGCTACCCAAACTAGCAATAAATCTTCTTATGTTTTATTTACATTTTACTAAAGCGAATCCTACGTACGAAAGTTTGTAAGAATGTGTGATATGAGTGTATGAGTGTGTGAGTGTATGTTTGTTACTCTTTCACGCCTAAACGGGTGCTGATGGAAAGCTGATATTTGGTAAAGAGATACCTTAGACCCTAGAATAACATAAATAAGCCACACTAAACCGCAAGGTTAGTTCTAAATAAGGTAAAAAAAAATTATTTAATTTAAATACAGATATAATCACTAGCTGCGCCCAGCGGTTTTACCCGCTGTACAGTGGCCTATATATTATTCTAGAGACTATAAACTATCTTTATAGCAAATTTCAGCTTAATCGGTCCACCCGTTTAGGCGTGAAAGAGAAACGAACATACATCGAGATATCCATACATTCTTACAAACTTTCACGTTTATAATATACTAGCTTATGCTCGCGGTTTTGTCCACTTGGCAAAACCCTTTCTTAGCGGAGGTCTACGTCATAAAACCTTCCTGTTTTCCAAATTTCAACCCAATCCGCCCAGCGATTTAGGCTGTATGTTGATAGATCAGTCAGTCACTCTTTCCTTTTATATATTTAGATAAGTAGGAGTAGGATTCATATATTATGACGATATCTTAGTAATCTCTATTCTTTTATGAAATAACTTACTTAGTTTAATTTCCTGACTAAGCTCTCGTCCGATGACTGGTACAACGGGATACAGTCGAAGAGTTTCCTTTATGACAGCTTCCAAATACGTGAGTTGCGCTAACTCCTCCTTGTCGATATTTCTATCAGAATCTCCGGCTACTTGTAGTATTCTATAAAAAAAAGATATTAAAACACTTAGGCGCTTTGCAGACTGTGTAACTATTGCAGGAAATGGAACTTTATTTTTTTCTTACTTATAGGACAAGACAATCGTTTCATAAAACCTAAGTTAAAAGAAGAGTTATGTACTAAATTCTACTCCAAAACTTGGTGTTCACATAATGGATAGTGGACATCATAATAATACATTGCGTAGTTTTATTGAATAGCTACTTAAAAATGCTAATAAAATTCTAAAAAAATAAATCCTTAATCCCGCCTTTTAGATTTAGTTTTCTACCTTCCTAATCTTCGGCCGAATCATCGCTTAAGAACAGGCGCGATCGCGCGGAAAAGCGGTTGCGAATTTCGTTTTGTTCCGGCCAACATCCGCTTTATGTGTGACAGTAAGCGTACGAATTCCATCATTAAAAAAATTACGTCCCACTTTTCCGCGCGCTTCCTCGTCTTTCCGTCGTTAGCTATAATAAATTTTATAAAAATCTTTAATAATTAATCAATGCTTACTCTTTGTAAGCCTTCTCCTGAACGTCAGCGTAAGACCCAAGCAGAGTCAGCGCAATAGTGACAGCGTTAGCCGCGGTATCGTGACCGGCCGCTATGATAGTATCGATCTCTCCTCTAACTTCCTCATCTGTCATGTTACCTTCACTTGCTACCTTTAGTATTGTCCTAGTGAAGGTAGTTAGGTGCTCTGAAAGAATAGGCATGTTCACTAAAAATATTTTAGGTACTTCTTCTTTGGGTGCCATCTTCTAACGAAGGTTGGCGATCATCATGGCAGTTTGTACCCTCGACACAGCAGTTCTAAATAGGGAACGCGTGCTCTTGCAGTACTATTGGCGCAGATTTTAAAGCCAAGATGTTCTTCTTCTTGACTTCTTTTTCCCTGTATCTTTCCCTGTATTATGAGCTGTAATAAGCTCATATTTGGGATTACGCATTATGTGGCCTAGGTATTCCAAATTACGTCAGAGAGAGAGAGAGAGAAAAAAAAACTCTATATCTTCATTTTAGGTACAAATACTACTATGGTTACTTCGGTTCATCATCATGTTCTTGACAGCCAAAATTCATAATTATAATGCTGTATTCAACTCCCTGTAACTCCCTTACTTTTTCTGCAAAAACGTGGTCCCAAACTCACACCACTAAATTATAATACTCACGCGACACACGGATATTGATAAGGCATAACCATGCTAAATTTATTTTCTGTACATGAACTCGCCCATTCATTCATTTGGGGTGTCATTTTACTTAGTCGGATAGTGTTGGGTGAAACAGAAATATTCAATCAACATGTGCAAACGGGATGGACAAAACGAAGGAGTACAAATTTAATAAGAAAAAACTAAAATAAAAATGGCAACATTCTACCTATTTCTTTCAAACTACTTCTGTCAAATTTGACAAAAAAAAAAGTAAACAATAACATGTTGTTCGTATTTTTAGTGATTAATAAGTTATTTCGAAGATTTTTCACAATAATGTTGATGAAAATGAATAAAATAATCCGTGGCGATGCTTGCCAAATGAATTACAAAATGTATATATACGGCGTATACAGCAGTTGCAAATAGAAAAGTGGTTGCTGCTTTAACTAAGTGTTTCTAAGAGAACAGCGTATATCTCAGGTACGTTTAAGTTAGATTAACAGTACATCATCAAGCTCATTGAATCTTCAATTCAATTCAATTCAATTCAAAATTCTTTATTGCGAATATAGGTAAAGAATACATGGTAAGTTACTTATACATAGAGCAGCTATATTCTGTCTTTAAGACGTGCAATAAATGCCTGAAATTTTCATTACCTAACGTTAGGTACATAGAATCGAATGTAGTTCTTGATGGTGAAATACTAAAGCTTGACAATGCAACTTTATTCCTTGGCATGAATATAGATTCTAAGTTACAATGGGGTAATCATATTAACGTATTGTCAGGGAAATTAAGCTCTGCAGCATATGCGGTGTATAAAATCAGGCAACTATCAGATGTAGCTACAGCTAGATTAGTTTACTTTGCATATTTCCATAGTCTAATGTCATACGGTATTTTACTGTGGGGGTCGGCAGCAGATATTGAGACTATTTTCATACTGCAAAAACGTGCAATTCGTGCCATTTATGAGATGCGCCCAAGAGACTCTTTAAAAGAGGTCTTTAAAGAGATAAATATACTGACCCTACCATCTTTGTACATTTACGAAAATATTATGTATGTCAGAAAAAATTTAGATAAATTCAAGTTAAATAGTGACACTCATAGCTTTAATACTAGAAATAAGAATAAGTTAGCTGTACCTCGATTCAGATTGTCCAAAACGAGCCATAAATCATTTTTAGGGAATTGTGTACGTTTTTATAATAAAATCCCTGATGAAATAACGGGGCTCACAGAAGGTAAATTCAAAAGCCGTGTTAAAGACATATTACAAAAGAAAGCCTATTATAAAATTAGCCAATACATAGAAGACAAAGATGCCTGGAAACCTCTGCAACCACCTGTAAATAAATTATGTAACCAAGATAATAATTGTAAACACATATTTAAAAAAAGCAATCCCTATGAGTTTCTTGCTCATTCTTCTCATAGAGGTGCCTTGCGAATGAGCGGTAGAATATTAAAATAAAATGTAAAATTGACTTGCAAAAGTGCTCCATTGTAGCCTATTTGAATAAATGAATTTTGAGTTGAGTTGAGTTAATATTTATTGTAAGGTCACAGACAATTTATTAAAAAATATTAATTAACATATACAATTACGAAACCATATACAATAATAATGTCATGTTGAAAATAAAAAAGAAATGTCAAAGAAAAGTTAAATTAATTGAAATGTCATTAAAATGATAATATAATAAAATGTCATTAAAATGATATAATAAAATGTCATTATGATGATAATAATAATGTCGAAAATATAAAACACGTTTTAGTTTAACAATTTGTCATTCAAAAATTCTTGAACCGTATAATACACTTTTTGAAGCAGTAGCTTATTAAGGGCATTCCTGAATATATTAACGTTTCTGATCTTACGTATTTCTTTTGGTATTTTATTGTAAATTTTTGGTGCCATACAGAACACACTTGATCGTAGCGTTTGAGTTTTCGCTCCCACATGTTTTAACGTACCTACCCTACGACTTTCATTTGGCCAAGGTTCAAATAAATTCGGGTTACTCTTAACAAACACAGACACTTCGCTGATGTACAAGCATGGAAGCGTTAAGATATCATGTTTTTTAAAGAACTCTCTGCATGAGTCTATTTGCTGAAGTCCAAATATCGCTCTGACGCAGCGTTTTTGTGCTCGGAAAACCCTAAGTTTGTCAGTGGAATTACCCCAGAACATAACGCCGTACCTCAGGACTGAAGCAACGTGTCCATGATATGCCGCTAATAGCGTTGTCAGATTAGATATTTGCCGCAGTTTGTACAGCGCATAAGAAAATTGATGCAGTCGTTTACAGATATTGTCAATATGAAGTTTCCATGTCAATTTATTATCTATGGTCATACCTAAAAACCTAGTGGAGTCAACTTCTTTCACTGTTTCATCTAAATATTTGATTGCTATGTCTAACGGGTCATTAAATCTTAGTTTAAAGTTCATTATATATGTCTTATTTAGATTAATATTCAAATTATTATTATTTAACCAATTAATGAGATATGTCAAATTAAGATCAATGTCATTTTCTAAAGTATTGGTAGCAATATTTTTATCATTTATAAAAAGCACAGTGCTGTCATCTGCAAACAGCGTCATATTATGATTGGTTGAAGTAGGGAAGTCATTTATGTAAATGAGAAAAAGTAAAGGCCCTAATACACTTCCTTGAGGAACGCCAAATGGTAAGTGTCTAGTACTTGATGTGTAAGTAATCTCAGTATTCGTTAAGGTACAAATTCTATTTATATGAGTAACTTGTTGTCTGTTTTTAAGATACGACTGTAGGAGTTGTTGCGCGATTCCTCTGATCCCATAAGCTTCAAGTTTGCTTAAGAGTCTTTCGTGATCAACGTGATCGAAAGCCTTCGTCATATCCATATAGAGAGCTAACGTATTTTTCTGTCTGTCAACATCTTATCATTGAAAACGTAAAATAATCGTTATTTTGTCCATAAATAACTATTTTGTGTTATATATTTGTTTACAACTAAAGTCATAAAATACATTATAGTATGACTGAAAATTTTTGATACTTTTCATATTGTCCAAGTTTAATGATGATATTATGTGTATGAAAAATTGCGTTTTAGGGTTCCGTACCCATAGGGGAAAACGAGACCATATAACTAAGACTTCGCTGTCCGTTCGTCTGTCTGTCTGTCATCTCACGAACCGTGATAGTTAGAAGGTTGAAATTTTCACGGATGTATTTTTGTTGCAATACTAAAAATAGAATAAAATAAAAAAGGGGCTCCCAAACAACAAAGTGCTTTTTTCCGTTTGTTTTTGTATATATGAGATGTTTCAAGAAAGAGTTCAATTCAAACGAGTCCGACTTGCACTTGGCATTTTTATTTTGTTTTAATGTCTATAAGATGTCCCTACGTACAAGTACAAATACAATTGCTTTATTTGGGAATTTCTTTTAACATTATATTCATGGCACCTATTTTACTGTTACCATACTGGTACGCCTTTTTTACTTTTAAAAGATGATATTAATCTTATTTATTTTGTATTTTCTAGGCGAATCGAAATCATCAGTCAGAAAATTTGTTTTGGAAAGTATTAAAAATAAAGGAAAATGCCCGCCTACGAGACATCGAAAAGACCACCCCACCGCAAAAAATAAAGAATTGGATTACCCTATATAAACGATTTATTACTTTATTTTATGTATTTTTAATATTATATTTGTGTCATATAAACACATCGTCTTTTATTATCATTTTATAAAAGTATCATTATTAGACGCATGTCTGTTTTATGTGAAGCATGTGTGTTACTTTTTCGCGCCAGAGCTACTTATCTGATCAGAGGTCAGTGACCAAGTACAGTAGCGATTTTTTTAAAAATAATTAAAGTATCAAAATTGTTTATAGTTAAATTCGGTATTGCCATACGGGTAACTCAAATATATTATTTTATGTCAGACTAGGGTAACCTTGGTATGCTTGAAACAAAACGAATATCTCATCAACCATGCGTTCGACAAGGTAATGGCAAATTTGCCAAATTTGGTACAGAGGTAGTTAGAATCCCCAAAAAGGATATGGAATAAGTTTTATCGGTTTGTACGACAAATGTCCAAAATCCAAATTGTCCAACTAGTATTAATGTCAAATACTAATTTGGTCCAACATGGCTTACGTCCAACTAGGAAAAATGTCCAAATAATTTCCAACATGAATTTGGTCCAAAATGAAATATCTCCAATTAAGAATAATGTCCAACACGAATTGGTTTATTTCTGACGCTGTCATAGAAGAAATGAAAGGTCTTAGGAAGATCTACCTTTCAGATGACAGCTGTCAAACTTGAAATATCAAAATCTGGAAGATCTTCAAAGTTTTTTCATTTCTTCTATGACAACGTCTGCTTAGGACGAGTATTTTTCGAGATATTGACGTTTCAAGTTTGACAGCTGTCATCTGAAATGACAATCTCTCCAAGACCTTTAATTTCTTCTATGACAGCATCAGCCTAAGACGAGTATTTTCCGAGATATTGACGTTTCAAGTTTGACAGCTGTCATCTGAAATGAAGATCTCTCCAAGACCTTTAATTTCTTCTATGACAGCATCAGCCTAAGACGAGTATTTTCCGAGATATTGACATTTTAAGTTTGACAGCTGTCATCTGAAATGACAATCTCTCCAAGACCTTTAATTTCTTCTATGACAGCATCAGCCTAAGACGAATATTTTCCGAGATATTGACGTTTCAAGTTTGACAGCTGTCATCTGAAATGAAGATCTCTCCAAGACCTTTAATTTCTTCTATGACAACATCAGCCTAAGACGAGTATTTTCCGAGATATTGACATTTTAAGTTTGACAGCTGTCATCTGAAATGACAATCTCTCCAAGACCTTTAATTTCTTCTATGACAGCATCAGCCTAAGACGAATATTTTCCGAGATATTGACGTTTCAAGTTTGACAGCTGTCATCTGAAATGAAGATCTCTCCAAGACCTTTAATTTCTTCTATGACAGCATCAGCCTAAGACGAGTATTTTCCGAGATATTGACATTTCAAGTTTGACAGCTGTCATTGCATTGGAAATAAAGATTGTTCACTACGTGACACTTTTTATAGGTTTACGGGATTAGCTATTGATAGAACCACGGATAAAATAAAACTTTATTAGACATTTTTACGAATGGACGATTTAGAATGGACAATTTTCAAATTGGACCTTTTTACGATTTGACATTTTTATGAGTGAACTATTTTCCGAATAGGCATTTGTATGATTGAACGTCTATAATATTTGTCATTTTTCATAATTGGACATTAGTCGTATAAACCTGGGCTTTCGATCGGTGTCGGCTCGTGCGGTATAAAAGCGCGATGCCAGAATCAGGTCGAATCAGGCCGAGCCGGGGGGGGCCGGGTCAGGTGAATTCTTCACTTTAGAGGTTATTGTACAAAAATAACATTTTTGTAGCGGGGGTGAAGCCGTGGGTTTAGCTAGTAAACAAAATAAATATAACGTTACCTAATCGAATGCGAATGCAATGAACGACAAAAATAAAATTGTTTCAGCCATGCCTAGTTTACCCTATATTTTTATGTATTTTATGTCAACTAAAATCGAAATTATATAATTTGGTTTAAAATAATATTTGTTAGCTGTGATAAGTTTTTCCTGCTTTTTACTGCCTTCTTTCCATTTTTACACCAATTTACCACACAAGAGGTCATTTTTGTCCGTTAAGTATATTATTTTGGATATTTTTAAAAATCAAACGATGCGTGCATCTGTCGCTGAGCGCGTTGTGTGACTGAGCGGCGGGTGAGTTGTACTTTTTACGCCCCGCCCATATAGTTGTACTTTGCGTTGAATCACTTTTTGAGCTGTGTTCGACTTCTATTATTTCCCTAATTCGTTGGCTGTATTACGAAAGTTAATTTGACAAACTATTTTTAGGAATGTTGACAAGGTCAAGTAGGTAATTCTTTATTGTATTGTAAATAAAATAAAGTAAAATGGCTGCCAAATAACGCTTATATATAACTAAACCATCATCTTAAAGTGCATACCGTTTCCATAATAAGTATACCTCAAGAACATTTTGTTTAAAGGTCAGAAATTATTAGATATGGTTTATCTCTGACCAAAAAATTTAGTACCTACCTACGTTATAATATATGGCCACCTAGGTAACATTTTTAAAGTCAAAAATTTTAAAGAATTTGTCATTTTAATAAATTTTTTGTACCCAACATCAGACGTGGGATTTTGAATTTATAATATTATGTTTCCCCCTTACATAATTTTTGAAAATTATTTAGTTTCTGCATAATAGTTTATTCGATTTAATTTATTTCATTGTTATATTAAGCACTTGTATAATTTTAAGTTCCCACTCGTTTATTTTGCCTTATATTTAATTTTAAAACAATTATAAATAATTATATAATTTATGTAGAAGGATCTCCAAATATGCATAATATAAAAAAAATTCTCTTACCTGCTTCGTTTCCTTTTTTGGCTGCATATTTAATTTGGTCCAATTTCTTTTTTATTATCTGTAAATAAAAAAAACAACTTGTTAGTAATACCTAGTTAATTAATTATTTATTGGCCTACTTTCTAAATATATCGGATGATTTAAATTAACAACGATTTTTTTTAAAACTACCGCGGGAGTTCGCTGTATAACTAAAACATAACGGAAAATCTCACGTCTATTGTCAAATTCTTAAACAGCACCTACGTCATAAGTATATTTTTGAAAGAAAATTTAGTAGCCAACCTATATGTTGTCAATAGATCCTAACGACTTTCTGCAGTCTATAACGAGAGAAATAAAAAAAAACTTGTTTAAAATAAGCTTTTATTATTATTATTACCATCTAAAACCAAAGTACTCGTCAAGACGAATCAAATGAGCCCAAACTCGATGAGGTTGCGTTGTTAAATTACGGAGTTCCAATGGCCACCTTTCTGCTCCATCATCAGATCAGCTCGATGTCATAATAATATTGCATTGTTATCCGATTTATGCAGGCATGCATAATTTCAGCTTAATCAGAAACCGGGAAGTTGATCCACTTCCGTATTAAACTTGCAAGATTTGATTACAGACAGACAGACAACAAACAGGTGATAAGTAAGCTTGTAATAAGTTTAAATAATAAATTACCGAATCAGCTAACTTCGCCAAGGCCTCAGCCGCGTGGTCTAATTTCTTCTTCATAGAAGTCATGCAGTATATGAAGTCAAAGGCAAGCCAAACTTGGCGGAACCTTCGGTCTACTATTTCCACAATTGTATCCAAATGTGTCAAGTATTTCTCTTGAAGTTCGCCAAATTCTTGGGCGTCTGCACCAAATGCAGTCACTGGAAATAACAAGAAACAAAAAATATTATGTTATTGTTAATTTTAATCATATAATGTTATTTTTTGTTTATTTTGTATGCAAAACAATTAATATAGTTAGTACCTACTACACTACTGCTGTACATATTTAGTTTTGTCACAGATAAAAGAATATTAGTAGTTTTGTTTACTCACTTACGCCTACCGGCACTATTTAAGATACGGTACAAGCGTCGCACTAATGGACCGCTCCAATTAGGGTCATGTAACAATTTTTCATTCATTTCATGAAATACACAATAATGTGTGTTACTCCAGAGTCAAAATAGTTTGTGCAAAATGTATGCAAGTTATACCTTTAATTGTCTATTTTATAGTAGTAATTTCTCAGAAGTGACTTTATTCTACGGATAGATTGCTATGTTATAATAATAAAAGAAAAACTTATTTAAAATTAATATGACACATATGTATCATTTTTCTAATTGCTTTGTTTAAAACTCAATTAAGCTTTTTTGTCCAGAAAACATTTTGAAAAAACGTCCTTCACGCGTATGCTCGTTCGGATAGTGTATGCAGGAAATCCAAAAAGCACTAGCGCGGAAATCAAATAACTTTTCCGCAGGATACAAAGAAATAAGAACACAAAGTAGGGTTGGTACATTTTATAATGGAAAGTGACGATGCGTGTCCATCTACAATTAAATTTTCGGCTTGTAATAAAAATACTTAAATATTCTGGTAGACCAAAAGCTTATGGATTCAAGGCTGCAGATCCTTGATCACTGCAAAATGATTGCCTGCTTATTTGTTTTCTGTAGGATTCATTTCGGAGAGTGTGCGTAGGAATTACAGACGTCACGGCAGACGGCAATGCGGCATCCATACTTAGTGGCGCTACCAACTGCCCGTACCAAGCGTTATGCTTCAACTTTTTAAATAAGAACTGGTCTCATTTGGAACACATTGCCGTCATCCATGTTTTTCGAGCGTTACAACTTGGGCATCTTCAAGGCACGAGTGAATAGGTACCTTTTTATACATCTTACGTGGACATCAGGTGGAATGTGGTGTACGTAGGCCTATTTAGTATAAAAAAATACTTACTGCAAATCGTCTCCAGGTTGTTCATCCTAACGATAATGTCATGATCGAAGGTGTTCCCTTGTTCTTTCCCCAACATGTCGACCAGCCTCCGAGCCTGGTTGTTGAAGGTGTCCAGCAAGCTCATCAGGACTTGTGGAGTGAACGCTGGGTTCAGGAGCTTGCGGTTCTTCTTCCATGTGTGAACTGGGAAAATGGTAAATAAACAAGCTAAGAGCCACGGTAGTATTCTTCTGCAGGGCTATTAATTTTTTTTTTATACGGGATAGGCCTACGTTAATTTATTTCTCAGGGAACCGAACCGAAGACCGAATTGTCAAAAATCTGTGCTTATAGCAGACTATTCGTACATCTGATCTGACCCCGAAAAGTTCAGCTTTTATTCTTATCACTGGCCGTGACTTTAGGAGGGGAGTACTTTGGCGTACCCGCTGCCCCGGCATTATGGCGTCCCGCAGGAACACCCTCAGGTTTTATAGTGGGTATCCCCGCCGCGAACATCTTCAGCGGGGAAGTCCCACATACCGCCCTGGGCTCTCCGGCGCAGGGTGCCGATGCGTAGCGCATTTATCCCGGGTAAAAAAAGTGTCGCCATTCAAACTTACGTACCATCAGCTGTGATTAATCCATTTTTGAAGAGAGGCTTCGAAACATTGTACACGAAGTGTTTTTGTAAGCACACGTTTGATACTGTCAATGCATCTTCAGCATCTGTAATGCCTGCAGAACAAATAGAACACAAGTGAATTACGATTTTGGAAACTACCGTGAGTGTTATCCATATTATAAATACGACACGGCTGTACTCACGTTGACTTTTTTGTTGAGATATGTCTCAACCATGTAATTGTCCGAAACCGTGGTTGAGACATATCTCAACATAAAAGTCAACGTGAGTACAGCCGTGTCGTATTTATAATACAAGTGAATTAAATTAAAAATTTAAAAAACCCCCAACGCAATACGTAATTAAATTTTTTTTATGGCAGCCATCTTGGATTTTAAATTTTATATAGTGGGCTGTATTCTACTCGTTAAGCCCTTTCATTTGATACCCATATGGGGGGGGGGGGGGGGGGGTGTGGAAGAAAAAAGTAATCCGCCATTTTGTAGCGGCGGCCATCTTGGATCGATTTCCACCAAACATAGCGAAGAACACTCTCGACTAACTCTACTTTCAAACAAAAAAAAACTAAATCAAAATCCGTTCATCCGTTTGGGAGCTACGATGCCACAGACAGACACACACACAGACAGACAGACAGACAGACACGTCAAACTTATAACACCCCGTCGTTTTTGCGTCGGGGGTTAAAAAAGCTTACAAATAATTTATTTAATTAAAAGAAATCTAGAAAACTTTGTCCCACCAAAAACATTCTGTAAAAAACTAGCCAAGTCTCGATGGAGCTGCTTGTTTATCTCTAAAAAGTAATGAAATCTAGGGAAAGTCGTGCCAAGTCTAAGGTACTGCGATTTCTTTATTATTATAGTTATGTTGTGTGACTTGGCCGTTAAAGGGTACAAAACCAGGTGCTCCAGTTTTTTGAGATGGCAAACCACCCTGACGTCATTTTTCTTGCTTCAGTTTGGTGGTCACCGCGCAAACTGCATTGAATATAAACTTCCAAGAAGATTCATGTGTACGAATGAGCGGTAGAATATTAAAATAAAATGTAACATTGACTTGCAAAAGTGCTCCTTGTAGCCTATTTGAATAAATGAATTTTGAGTTTGAGTTTACTCCACTTTGAGAGACAGTAACAATCGAGCCTAGACGGGTGCAAGCGATGTCGCATCGACCACTTGACGAAAACATCGGTCGTTTGTTAATCGCGACGACTACGACGACCACGTGTAGCGGCGATGTTGAGAATCGCTAAAGCTCAAAGCTCAAACTGCCGCCTGGGCAGCGACGTGCAAGCATTAATGTGCTTCGGTAGGAGGGCACTGTAGCTAGTAAAATTACTGGGCTAAAGAGTCTTAACATCTTATGACTCTTAGGTAAGAAGCGTTGGTGAAGTGCACGTAGAATTTCACATCATTGTGAAATCCTAGGTGGCATTGTATTGATCATGGTTAGCGATATCTCTTAACATCAGGAGAGCGTCTAGATGGTCTTCTTAGTTCTACGCATAATAAGAAAAACTCAATATTGGCAAAAAATGCTATTTTAGCATTAAGTTAGTCCTAGCACGGTAAAGAGAGTCCTAGCGTTGTGCTGAGTAATAAAATAAATAAATAATATTCATTTATGCTTAATTGTCATAAGTGTTCTATTGTAGCTATTTGAAGCTACAATAGAGCACTTTTGCAAGTTATTTTTACATTTTTTCTATTTTAATACTCTAGCGCTCAATGTGGGTGCAACCTTAGGTAACCTGTACGGTGCCTAGCTAGGTACTCGGTCCTTAACCTTGCTTTTAATACCTTGTATATTAATTCTTATAGATACTATATACTGATTCACATGAATTCACCCACGTATGTCGAGATAAAAGGCAACTATACTATGCGTCATTAGTATAAAGTATCGCGTGATTTCTACTTACTCGTACGTAATTCGGAGACTAAGCCTTGAAGGTGGGATAAATCCAGTGGGTGTTCACCGCCATCAAAGCCTACTAGTACATAGTAATAGTTTCTATTCTTCTATTAGTATGACGAGTGGGAAGACCGCACATATAGATTTAGAGTTGTAATATATTATTTCAAGCTTTTATTTACTTTCACTTTTGGTGGTCCTTCACCATTGGCCTCATCTCGAAGCTCAAAGTCACCCAGCGTGCTATGGAAAGGGATATGCTCGGGGTTTCTCTACGAGATCGAATCAGAAATGAAGAAATCCGTAGACGAACTAAAGTCACCGACATAGCCCGGCGGATTAGCAAGCTGAAGTGGCAATGGCCAGGCCACATAGCGCACAGAGCGGATGGCCGATGGGGTCGAAAAGTGCTCGAGTGGAGACCACGGACTAGCAAACGAAGCGTAGGACGTCCACCCACAAGGTGGACAGACGACCTTATAAAGGTCGCCGGAAGACGCTGGATGCAGGTCGCTTCCAACTGGTACATATGGAAGTCCAAAGGGGAGGCCTATGTTCAGCAGTGGACAATATTATTATGACATGGAGCTGTACTGATAATGGAGCAGGAAGATGACCATAGGGCTCCGTAATTAAACGACGTAACCCCATCGAGTTTGGGCTCATTTAATTCGTCTTGATAAGTTCTTTGGTGCTAGATTGTAAAATTATAAAAGCTTGTTTTTAATTTTTTTTTAAATATCACTTTTTTATCTCAGAAGATAACATTCAGAAGAACAACACTCAGAAGTCAACATTTTCTTAAGAATCTCTGGACATATTTAGAAAAGAAATTCCATCATCTTTACCTATAAGTATGAATTGCTGACTTGATATTATGATTATGATTCTACTAATTTGAACTTAATATAACGTGACACTGGCAAAATCCACAAACCGTGTGTTGTGTATTTAAATAAAACGGTCAAGTACGAGTAGGACTCGAGCACCGAGGGTTCCGTATAAACCTACGGCATTCTACGGAACCCTAAGGAAAAGTGGGTATAATATTATATACTGTAGGTTTTGATTCCCTTGCGAGTACCTGCGAGTTTGAAAATATGCGGCTAAAATTGCTGTTTCTTTTGATTTCGTTGACATAGATGTTTGATTTTTTTACAGCTTAAAGTTATTATAAAGCTGAGTATTTGGTATGAATTTCAATTTAATACCTGTATGCGTTCTTGAGGAAAGGGATAATAAATACATAATTATTAAAAATATTTTTTATATGATGTAACTAAAAATTTACAGTTTTCGCAATTTTTCCTGTGCCTGTGATTTAAGACGTTGCTGCGAACCAAATTTCAAGATTCTGAGTTAACGGCAAGTACCCTATACGTTTTGATTCCCGTGAGAGTAGTCACGAGTTTAAAAATACGGCTAAAATTGCTGTTTCTTTTGAATGCGTTGAGATAGAGGTTTGATTTTATTACAGTTTAAAGGTATTATAGACCTTAGTATTTGATATGAATTTCAGTTTAATACCTGCACGCGTTCATGAGAAATAAGGTAGTAAGTATGAAATTATTAAAAATATATTTTTATATGATGTAACTAAAAATGTACAATTTTCGGAATTTTCCCTTTATCTGTGCTCTAAGGAATTGCTTTTTACCAAATTTCAAGATTCTACGTTCACGGCAAGTACCCTGTAGGTTTTGGTTTTTTGAGAGTAGTTGCGTGTTTTAAATTTCGGCTAAAATTGCTGTTTCCTTTGAATGCGTTGAGATAGAGGTTTGATTTTATTACAGTTTAAAGGTATTATAGGCTTTAGTATTTGATATGAATTTCAGTTTAATACCTGCACGCGTTCATGAGAAATAAGGTAGTAAGTATGAAATTATTAAAAATATTTTTTTATATGATGTAACTAAAAATGTACAATTTTCGGAATTTTCCCTTTATCTGTGCTCTAAGGAATTGCTTTTTACCAGATTTCAAGATTCTACGTTCACGACAAGTACCCTGTAGGTTTTGGTTTTTTGAGAGTAGTTGCGTGTTTAAAATTTCGGCTAAAATTGCTGTTTCTTTTGAATGCGTTGAGATAGAGGTTTGATTTTATTACAGTTTAAAGGTATTATAGGCTTTAGTATTTGATATGAATTTCAGTTTAATACCTGCACGCGTTCATGAGAAAAGGGGTAGTAAGTATAAAATTATTCAAAATATTTTTTTCATATGATGAAATTAAAAATTTATGGTTTTCGCAATTTTTCCTTTATCTGTGTTCTAAGGTGTTGCTTCGTGCCAAATTTCAAGATTCTGAGTTCACGGGAAGTGCCCCGTAGGTTTTGATTTATTTGGTAATGTCGAAAATTTGCTGAAATTTGCGACATATTCGACTATATCTTTTGATTGCGTTGGCCTAGAAGTTTGAATTTTTCACAGCTCTAAGAAGCAATGGACCTTAGTATTCACTATAAATTTCAGCTTGTTACCTCCACGCGTTCCTGAGAAAAAGGGTCTTGACAGACAGACGGACGGACGGACGGACGGACGGACGGACGGACGGACGGACGGACGGACGGACAACAAAGTGATCCTATAAGGGTTCCGTTTTTTCCTTTTGAGGTACGGAACCCTAAAAAAACAAGTGAAATTATAAAAAAAAACTTTAAAACAAGCTTTTATTATATTTAGCACAAGTACTCGTCAAGACGAATCAAATGAGCCCAAACTCGATGGAGTTGTCTAGTTTAATTACAGAGTTCCTATTCCAGAGGCCACCTTTCAGCTCCATCATCAGATCAGCTCGATGTCATAAATGCATGCAAAATTTCAGCTCAATCGGAAACCGTAAAGTGGATCAAATTAAACTCGCAAGGTTTAATTACAGACAGACAGAAAGATAACGGACAGGTAAAAGTAAATAAAGGCTTGTAAAACATGAATTATAGTTTTTTTAAATCTTACCGTAAAGTGTAGCAGGTCCTATAAATGCTCTGAAAACTCCTCCATATTCGTGAGTCTCTTTGGTGATATTTTCTATAACTTTGTGCATACCTGAAAACAAAGCAAATTTGAAATAGTTAAATCTTAAAGTAAAGTAAGTAAGTTTTTAAGTAAGTAGTGTTTTTAAGTTTATTATTTTTATGTATGTGTTCACCGGGGGTAGACTTCCTTTGCAGGAGGTCATCTAGGTGGGTATCCCAACAGTGCCAGTTATTCTACCGCCTGAGCAGTGATGTGCAAACATTACTGTGCTTCGGTAGGAGGGCACTGTAGCTAGGGAAATTACTGGGCTAAAGAGTCTTAACATCTTATGACTCTTGAGTAAGAAGCGTTGGTGCAGTGCACCTTGAATTGCACATAATTGTGAAATTCTGGGTAGCACTGTACTGATTATGGGCAGCGTTATCTCTTAACATCAGGAGAGCGTCTTGCTCGTCTTCTTACTTCTCCACATAAAAAAAAAATGTATGTTAGTCTTTAAGATATTTATTGATGTGGGGCTCTGGTACACTGTACTTGTTGTCAGTGTACTTACTATTGCCTGAAATAAATGTGTTATTATTTTAAATCTCTAGCGAGCCTTAAAGCGAACCATACGTAGAAACATAATAATATCTATGTTTCTAAAATTTGGTATATTACTTTGGATGTGTTGAAGGTAAGATGTAAATTTCTTTGAGTGGGGATGTGTCCAAAATATATAAAATTTATTAGTCAAGTGGAGTTTTGAAAAATATTGTGTGATGAAGTGTGTTTCCGGTAAAACGTGTATCTATTATATAATGTCTATGTAAGGATCCAGTGACTCGTAAGATATGGGAAAGATGATTAAATTTTTAAATAAATTAGGCGTCAGAATCCACATATTTTTATAAATCTAGGGAGTTAGGTCTTACCCCCTGAATCTGCCTGGGGAACTCCCTGAAGATCCTTGTACAGGATCGAAACGGTCGGCACGAAGCCGAAGTAAATACAAGTGAGTTTATGCCGTTTATTTACAAAGATGAATCTAAATACTTACGAATCGTTTAGTGTAAAATTAGGTCTTACTTTGCGTAAATCCATTATAATACGAGTATTACCTAAATATTAAAGTTATTAAATTAGCCCTAAATATTAAGCATTTGTTATCCATATCCATATCCATATCCATATCCATATCCATATCCATACATATAATAAGAATGGAAATTTCTCCCCATTCATTGTGATCCTTTACTAAGGTGAACTGTGAAAATACGCATATGAACAAAACGACGCGAAAAAGTCGCTTGCGCGATCTAATTCGTAAAACATTTTGTCAATTTTTCCTAGGAAAACGTAAAATAAAATAATAAAATAAATAATAATCATTTATATCAGACACATCGCCCCTAATTTACATCAAAAATTCGAAATAAAAGTAATAGAATATAAAGTAAATTCAATTCAAAAAAAAAATAGTGCCAAAAACGCTACAGACGCCATCTATCGGTGTGGCTGTAAACTTGTGGTTGACCTTTAGTTTAATTTGGGCTAAATTTGTAAATAGTTTGTGTCACTGGTGTGGTTAAACAACACCACCGATTTGAATAAAATTTTCACTAATACGTTGCAGTTTTCTCTACTTGAACCTTAGTCTTGGTTTTAGTCAAATCGGTTCATAAATAAAAGAGTTATATCAATCTAAAGATTCGCATATAAAATGCTAATAAACAAGAAAGGTAGTCATAGGAACCGCGTAATCAAAAGACAAAACCTCATCGAGTTTGGGCTCATTTGATTCGTCTTGACGAGTACTTTGATACTATATAGTAACCAGGGTCCGAAACGGAGCTGGAAGGTGGCCATAGGAACTCCGTGATTAAAAGAAAAAACCCCATCGAGTTTGGGCTCATTTGATTCGTCTTGACGAGTACTTTGATGCTATATAGTAGCCAAACAAATTAGAATTCATTTAAATTAGTAAATGTAACTTATTTCTCAAATGAATCAGCGCCAGCGGAAAATAATCTAATGTGCGCATGATGCGTGTAAATATCAGTAATAAATATCTTTTTGCTGCTTATTTTTAATTTCTAAAACATGTAAAATCATCTGAAGATAAATAGAAAAATTCATTTACAGTTCATTGTAAAAGTAAATTATTTTTCATACAAGCTAGCGCCACGGAAAATAATGGAACTAATGTCCTAAGAAAAAGAAATATCGTTTATTCTGCAAACAGTTTTAGAAAAGAAGTCCCGCGTAACCTAGCGGAACTAAATAATAGATTTATAATTACTGTGAATACTTCATTTATTATATACTAGCTGACCCGCGCGCACTTCGTAGCGCGTGACAGTAAATTATTCATATATTAATGAATTTGATACAGACCATTTAATTCGATTTCCAATTCCACGGAAAAGAGGGATTCAATTCACGGGTTTTCTGCGACTTAATGGGCGTAGAATTAGTAAAGGCTGGCAAACCTTGCCAATATGTAACTACGATCGAATCACCTACTATTCAAAATGTCTATTGGACGTTTCGCCTACGTTCATAATAACTATTGGTTGAAATCAATATTGGACGATTCGCCTACGGTTAACTCAGCTACGGTCGATTGAGCTATGGATGATTAAACTATTGGACGATTTGCCTATTTTTGACCGAACTAACGGACCGTTCACGTATTTTTAGACCACGTTTCCGGCTGCTAGTCAGGTATGACAGCTAAAAAATACTTGTTTATAGTACAGAATTCAGAAACGTGTTGTTTTTATTATGCCACTTTGCCATGATGAGGTAGATGAAAGAAGATGCCAAAATGCCTGAAGATGCCATGACACAGGATAAATAATTCAGTAATAAGAAAAATATCTGGCGCTTCGCCGGCCGCTGCCGCGGCACGCTCGCTTCGCTCGCTCGGCTCGCGCATTGTGGTCACTGTTCAAACCTAACCTAACCAACAGATTTCGGTTTGCCCTGAATACTGTACTAAAAACACGCGTAGCAAAGAATTTATAAACCGTAGGTGAGTCGTCCATAGTTGAATTAACCAATATATCAAATGAACATTGGCCGAATCGCCCATTAGTTCACATGCCCATAGTTTAATCAACCGCAGGCGAGTTGCACTGTAAGCGAGTCGTCCAATATGTGAAATGAACTTATGCGAATCGACCGTAGTTATATCGACCGTAGTTGAAACGACCGTAGGTATTATGAAACGTAACCCGTCCATGCGGGCAAAGCCATGAGAATAAGCTAGTGACTGATGTATCTGTATAACGTACAGCCTCAACCGCTAGATGGATTGGGTTGAAATTTGGAACATAGAAAGGTTTCATGACGTAGACCACTGCTAAGAAAGGATTTTGCCGTGCGGGCAAAGCCGCGAGCATAAGCTAGTAAATAATATTATGAAACATTTTTTGTGAATAATACTTAGATTTCAGAGACGTCCTGGGATAAGTCCCAGAACTATCGTTATACCTATACCACAGTACAAATTAGAACGGCAATAAATTACCACTTACACATATAGTACATCAAGATTAAATACAGTAAACAAAAATATATCAAATTATCATTTAAATCAGAAAAACTAATAAAAATACGGAATAATAACAGCTTGATTCCGTACAGTTACTCTTGACTTTTTTCCGCGTCATTTAATGGTGATCTCTTTACCGTGGGTAGACTTCCTCTGCAGGAGATCGGCTAGTACCCCAACAGTGTCAGTTATTCTGCCGCCTGAACAGTGATGTGCAGACATTACTGTGCTTCGGTAGGAGGGCACTGTGGCTAGTGAAATTACTGGGCTGAAGAATCTTAACATTTTATGACTCAGCAGTGCACCCAGAATTTAACCTTCGTTAAATCCCAGCGTTATCTCTTACCATCAGGAGAGCATCTTGCTCATCTTCTTACATCGTTGTATAAAAAAAACTAAAATGAAATTTTCTGAAATGAAACTATCATATACCTACGTACTCAAACTATTTATTATAATATATCTATCAAATTTCACCTTTCAGCTCCATCATCAGACTTCAGATCACTTCCATGTCATAAAATTATTGCATTGTCATCCGATTCCCGGTATGCAAAATTTCTGCTCAATCGGGAACTGTGACTGATAGGTAGAGTGCTTTTCACAAAAGGAGTTCTTTTTGCGGGGCGCCACTATCGCAAATTTTAAAAGTTAGCATATTAAATAACTTTAGAATCTTCGATGTATCCTTCTGCAATCTTGTTACACTTCTAGCCACCATGGCGTTTAAGAACTGTAATATCAGCGCCTGAGTCAGCTAAGAGTGTTGCTGACGTCCGCCTCAGGCAATGCCCAGTGTAAAGATGGGAGTCAGGAAGCTGAAGAAATTTAGCAATCGTTTTTGGCATATCACCGATTTTATTGATGCCTATGGGCTGTTTTTTACTTTTTCCATTATCATAATGTAAGAAAAATCTTGAAGTTTTTGTATTAGCGGGTCGTAATGCCATATACTTGTCCACCACATTCACATATTCTTCACTAATGACGAATGATCTGTCGATTTTAGTCTTTGTATTCAATAATTTTACTAATATTAATTTGTCCGAATGCTTTTCAACGTCGTTTACCTTAAGATTCAACAATTCATTTGAGCGGCACGCACCATTTATGCCAATAATTAATACAACCTGTAAAAAATAACAATAATTTAGTTTACTTATTTTTAGATAGGTACAGTTAGATAGGTTTTCTTTGAAATAAATTAGCTTTTGTATCAATTTACTTACTTTTAAAGCGAGGTATTTACTGTCTGGTGCTTCATTCAGAAATTTTTCTATTTCAAGGTCACGTTTCGTTTTCAAGACAGCTTTTATCATAGAAAAAATGCTCCATAATGTACTGGATTTTCTTGTTTTAGATAGTTCCATGAAATATGATAGTATCACGGTCTCGGAATATGTTTTTGCATTTTTTGAGAGGCGCCAATTATTGAAGGATTCGTACGCCTTTACATATTTCACTTTAGATTTTTCAGGCAAATAGCTGAACTCGGCATTCGAAACTTGTTCTTTCAACTTTTTTGGCGTAAGACAACTACCTTCATCACTGGGGTCACTCATTTCTTTGTAATTAAACAGACTATTAGATCACAAATAGAAATTTGCAAAAGTTTACAACTTAAGTTGAAAATATTTAGTTGAATCTTTACCAAGAGGTTTAGAACCAAATGGAAAATGTGTTGTGAACACCACTGTCGCAAGAAAAATGACAACTATAAGTGCCATCTCACTTACCTCATACAAAAGAGAGAGACAAAGATGGCATTTATCGATGACGTCACAACGCATTCTCCATTTGACTGTAAACTCTAAACTTCTACATCCCGCCATTTTGTATTTTTTTATTTTTATTAAAAGAGTTGCGTTCGAAATTTGTGTGTGTGACATATTTATGAAAAACAAATTGTAATAATATTTAAAAAAAAAAAAAAAACTCACTTACGACTTATTATTCTATAATAGTATTTTATTTAAAATATTATTGAAAAAATACAATTTATAAAGTTAAAATTCAATAAATAACATTAAAAATTATGTGCATCTCAGTTAAATAAAAATTGTACACAAATAAGTTTCAGAACACACCAACTTCTTCTTAATCCAATAAAATTGTGTTCGAAATTCAAATCACTTTGCCTCTCTAGAGAACAAAAACGGCTTTTGCTCACTGAAATCGATGACCAAAGACACTATTTTCGTGCGAGAGTGGTGAAAAATTATTTATGGCATGAAGTCCAGAATTTATCGAAAAAATGTAATTTAGTTCCGCAAAATTCCGCGGGACCTCATTCGTGAGAAGGACTCTACCACTGAGGTGTATACCTAAAATCATAGGCGGATCCAGGATTTGGTTTGGGGGGGGAGGGGGGGGGGCAAGGTGCAGACGGGCAAAAATATTATAATTTTTATTACGAAAAGTGTATGTTTAGCTCGCTCTGAGCGGTTAGGAAGTTTAAACATCCATTACAATAAGTGCGCGAGCAGCTAGCTGCGAGCGCCGAAAAAAAAATTTTATTTCAGAAATATGTGCGAAATTCGTAACTCTAAAATGCTTCTGGGGGTACCTTGGCCCCCTGCCCCCCCCCCTAAAGCTTAAACATCCTTTATAATATGTGCGCGAGCAGCTTGCTTAATGACTTTGGGCGGCTTGGCCCCTTGCCCCCCCTCCCTAAATCCGCCTATGATTATCTATAACACAGATAAAAGGTTCTATAATAATCATTGCAAAATTTTACTAACATTATAAACGTGACAGTTTGTGTCTGGATGTATGCCTAAATGGGTGTGAACAGATTTTATGTCTGTGTGTCTCCGGATAACCAGTGATTTTTACAAAAGATCCCCCTAGATGGAGCGCCACAATCGCGTGATTTTAAGTTAAAATATCTACAGATTTTTAACAATTCATAATTTCTCATATTTAATTTCTCAATTAAATAGGTACATAATATTTAATTAATCTAACAAATAAAAAATCCATACATATAATAAGAATGGAAATTTCTCCCCATTCATTGTGATCCTTTACTAAGGTGAACTGTGAAAATACGCATATGAACAAAACGACGCGAAAAAGTCGCTTGCGCGATCTAATTCGTAAAACATTTTGTCAATTTTTCCTAGGGAAACGTAAAATAAAATAATAAAATAAATAATAATCATTTATATCAGACCCCCCCCCCCCCCCCCCCCCAAACCAAATCCTGGATCCGCCTATGATTTTAGGTATACACCTCAGTGGTAGAGTCCTTCTCACGAGTGAGGAATTTTGCGGAACTAAATTACATTTTTTCGATAAATTCTGGACTTCATGCCATAAATAATTTTTCACCACTCTCGCACGAAAATAGTGTCTTTGGTCATCGATTTCAGTGAGCAAAAGCCGTTTTTGTTCTCTAGAGAGGCAAAGTGATTTGAATTTCGAACACAATTTTATTGGATTAAGAAGAAGTTGGTGTGTTCTGAAACTTATTTGTGTACAATTTTTATTTAACTGAGATGCACATAATTTTTAATGTTATTTATTGAATTTTAACTTTATAAATTGTATTTTTTCAATAATATTTTAAATAAAATACTATTATAGAATAATAAGTCGTAAGTGAGTTTTTTTTTTTTTTTTTAATATTATTACAATTTGTTTTTCATAAATATGTCACACACACAAATTTCGAACGCAACTCTTTTAATAAAAATAAAAAAATACAAAATGGCGGGATGTAGAAGTTTAGAGTTTACAGTCAAATGGAGAATGCGTTGTGACGTCATCGATAAATGCCATCTTTGTCTCTCTCTTTTGTATGAGGTAAGTGAGATGGCACTTATAGTTGTCATTTTTCTTGCGACAGTGGTATTCACAACACATTTTCCATTTGGTTCTAAACCTCTTGGTAAAGATTCAACTAAATATTTTCAACTTAAGTTGTAAACTTTTGCAAATTTCTATTTGTGATCTAATAGTCTGTTTAATTACAAAGAAATGAGTGACCCCAGTGATGAAGGTAGTTGTCTTACGCCAAAAAAGTTGAAAGAACAAGTTTCGAATGCCGAGTTCAGCTATTTGCCTGAAAAATCTAAAGTGAAATATGTAAAGGCGTACGAATCCTTCAATAATTGGCGCCTCTCAAAAAATGCAAAAACATATTCCGAGACCGTGATACTATCATATTTCATGGAACTATCTAAAACAAGAAAATCCAGTACATTATGGAGCATTTTTTCTATGATAAAAGCTGTCTTGAAAACGAAACGTGACCTTGAAATAGAAAAATTTCTGAATGAAGCACCAGACAGTAAATACCTCGCTTTAAAAGTAAGTAAATTGATACAAAAGCTAATTTATTTCAAAGAAAACCTATCTAACTGTACCTATCTAAAAATAAGTAAACTAAATTATTGTTATTTTTTACAGGTTGTATTAATTATTGGCATAAATGGTGCGTGCCGCTCAAATGAATTGTTGAATCTTAAGGTAAACGACGTTGAAAAGCATTCGGACAAATTAATATTAGTAAAATTATTGAATACAAAGACTAAAATCGACAGATCATTCGTCATTAGTGAAGAATATGTGAATGTGGTGGACAAGTATATGGCATTACGACCCGCTAATACAAAAACTTCAAGATTTTTCTTACATTATGATAATGGAAAAAGTAAAAAACAGCCCATAGGCATCAATATAATCGGTGATATGCCAAAAACGATTGCTAAATTTCTTCAGCTTCCGGACTCCCATCTTTACACTGGGCATTGCCTGAGGCGGACGTCAGCAACACTCTTAGCTGACTCAGGCGCTGATATTACAGTTCTTAAACGCCATGGTGGCTAGAAGTGTAACAAGATTGCAGAAGGATACATCGAAGATTCTAAAGTTATTTAATATGCTAACTTTTAAAATTTGCGATAGTGGCGCCCCGCAAAAAGAACTCCTTTTGTGAAAAGCACTCTACCTATCAGTCACAGTTCCCGATTGAGCAGAAATTTTGCATACCGGGAATCGGATGACAATGCAATAATTTTATGACATGGAAGTGATCTGAAGTCTGATGATGGAGCTGAAAGGTGAAATTTGATAGATATATTATAATAAATAGTTTGAGTACGTAGGTATATGATAGTTTCATTTCAGAAAATTTCATTTTAGTTTTTTTTATACAACGATGTAAGAAGATGAGCAAGATGCTCTCCTGATGGTAAGAGATAACGCTGGGATTTAACGAAGGTTAAATTCTGGGTGCACTGCTGAGTCATAAAATGTTAAGATTCTTCAGCCCAGTAATTTCACTAGCCACAGTGCCCTCCTACCGAAGCACAGTAATGTCTGCACATCACTGTTCAGGCGGCAGAATAACTGACACTGTTGGGGTACTAGCCGATCTCCTGCAGAGGAAGTCTACCCACGGTAAAGAGATCACCATTAAATGACGCGGAAAAAAGTCAAGAGTAACTGTACGGAATCAAGCTGTTATTATTCCGTATTTTTATTAGTTTTTCTGATTTAAATGATAATTTGATATATTTTTGTTTACTGTATTTAATCTTGATGTACTATATGTGTAAGTGGTAATTTATTGCCGTTCTAATTTGTACTGTGGTATAGGTATAACGATAGTTCTGGGACTTATCCCAGGACGTCTCTGAAATCTAAGTATTATTCACAAAAAATGTTTCATAATATTATTTACTAGCTTATGCTCGCGGCTTTGCCCGCACGGCAAAATCCTTTCTTAGCAGTGGTCTACGTCATGAAACCTTTCTATGTTCCAAATTTCAACCCAATCCATCTAGCGGTTGAGGCTGTACGTTATACAGATACATCAGTCACTAGCTTATTCTCATGGCTTTGCCCGCATGGACGGGTTACGTTTCATAATACCTACGGTCGTTTCAACTACGGTCGATATAACTACGGTCGATTCGCATAAGTTCATTTCACATATTGGACGACTCGCTTACAGTGCAACTCGCCTGCGGTTGATTAAACTATGGGCATGTGAACTAATGGGCGATTCGGCCAATGTTCATTTGATATATTGGTTAATTCAACTATGGACGACTCACCTACGGTTTATAAATTCTTTGCTACGCGTGTTTTTAGTACAGTATTCAGGGCAAACCGAAATCTGTTGGTTAGGTTAGGTTTGAACAGTGACCACAATGCGCGAGCCGAGCGAGCGAAGCGAGCGTGCCGCGGCAGCGGCCGGCGAAGCGCCAGATATTTTTCTTATTACTGAATTATTTATCCTGTGTCATGGCATCTTCAGACATTTTGGCATCTTCTTTCATCTACCTCATCATGGCAAAGTGGCATAATAAAAACAACACGTTTCTGAATTCTGTACTATAAACAAGTATTTTTTAGCTGTCATACCTGACTAGCAGCCGGAAACGTGGTCTAAAAATACGTGAACGGTCCGTTAGTTCGGTCAAAAATAGGCAAATCGTCCAATAGTTTAATCAACCATAGCTCAATCGACCGTAGCTGAGTTAACCGTAGGCGAATCGTCCAATATTGATTTCAACCAATAGTTATTATGAACGTAGGCGAAACGTCCAATAGACATTTTGAATAGTAGGTGATTCGATCGTAGTTACATATTGGCAAGGTTTGCCAGCCTTTACTAATTCTACGCCCATTAAGTCGCAGAAAACCCGTGAATTGAATCCCTCTTTTCCGTGGAATTGGAAATCGAATTAAATGGTCTGTATCAAATTCATTAATATATGAATAATTTACTGTCACGCGCTACGAAGTGCGCGCGGGTCAGCTAGTTAATAATAAAAAAGGAATCCCATCAAAAACATAAATGTGAAAAGAGAGCCAAGTTCAATATTACGATGTATGTACTCAAAGTTACCTATGATTTGGTAGCTGACTTCAATGACAAAAGAAGTGAGATCTAAATGGGTGCCAAGTTCAATGGTCAGTCCTAAAAAATATTTACAACAACATAAAATATTTTATTACAACTTAAAAGATTATTTCTTCTTATCACTTAGAATTAATATTATTTTGAAGCCTAAAGACTGACTTGGCCAGTTCTCTTAATATTCTAGGTAGGTACTCTCTTAACTTTAGCTGGATCACTATTAAACGCACTTAATGCTAATTAGTACGCCACCGTCTTTTATCGTGTAAATTAGTCCCCTCCATCCATTGGTTGTCTGGAAGAAATCGCTCTTTAACGATAAGACCGCCTCTTGTACTTTGTAATTTTTAATTTTAATTATGTACCTACTTATGTATTTTCTGTAACATTATGTGGTGTACAATAAAATATCTATTGTCTTATCTTAATGATACTTCGTCGTATGGTACCCATGAGAACTAGCCAAGTCAAACTTTGGGCTTCAAAATAATATTAATTCTAAGTGATAAGAAGAAATAATCTTTTAAGTTGTAATAAAATATTTTATGTTGTTGTAAATATTTTTTAGGACTGACCATTGAACTTGGCACCCATTTAGATCTCACTTCTTTTGTCATTGAAGTCAGCTACCAAATCATAGGTAACTTTGAGTACATACATCGTAATATTGAACTTGGCTCTCTTTTCACATTTATGTTTTTGATGGGATATCATTGCTTTTTGTACAGTACTTTTTAGTATGTAATAGGTTTAAGACACTCAGTCATAATAAGATTAATACCAAATGATTATTTTATTGCACCTCCCCCACCCCACTGCTCCACGGCACGGCCGTCGCACCGCGCACCGCGGCCCGTGAGCCTCGCCGTGCTTCGATATACCTATACCTATATAATTAATATAGTACTTATTTATATATAGCATTCATGTGCACTATTGATTTGAATATTGTACCTGATCAATTGATTTTTAAACAATACTAGTTACTGATAAATTTATCTATACTCACCCAGCTATCTTATACCTACCGCCTACCTGGATGGAAATTTAACTTTTTAGATCATCTGGAACTGGATTAGAATTTCGATCAAAAGAAACCTAAGCCGACAAGACTTGTAATGACGACGACTTGGCGGGGGCACTACCGTGCCCCCAGATACCGCCAAATATCCATAATATTATGAATATACGTTACAGGTACGTAGGTATCTAAAATGTTTACACCAACTAGCACCTAAGGCGATATACATACATACGTTATTTTTATAGTAAACAATGTTAATATTATTACCTCTATGTTAGTGAGCCGCCTTGTGCTGGAAGTCGATATATTGATAGGTATTTACATAGGATATACAATTGTTACGTAGGTACCAGGAACCTATTTTTATTAGTGACTAGCTGTGCCTAGCTGTTTTACCCGCTATACAGTTTGGTACAGTAGTGTATATTATGTTATTCCAAGGGTCTAAGCTATATTTATTATACCGAATTTAAAGTCAATCGGCCCACCCGTTTAGGCGTGAAAAAGTAAAAAACATATATCCATACGTACAGTAGGTATAAAGTATGTATTTATATATATAATTATATTAGTAGGAATACTTCGTAGTATCTAACAGAAAATAGCCACCTACACAAAAATTATAGCAACATGCAACATGTATTGCTTTATGCGTACCTAGGCGTCCCAAACTTTAATATCATAATTTTTTTAAAAATTAATAATAATTTAAAATAATAAAAAAAATACTAGTTTCTGATTTTTCCCTTTGTTACTACGACATTACCTATCGGGATGCCAAATTTCAGCTTTCTAGGTCATCTGGAACTGGGATATTACTTTTGATCTATCCCTCAGTATGTATTAACTTCACCGATTACTGGATGTTTATATCTAAATAACCGTTTAAGCTGTGTTATTGGAATTTGGAACATAGATATAGTTCGTATATTTAAGTATATGTGCCAAATTTGACTTGTCTATGTGTAATAGTTTTTGTATAACGAGGGTGTAAAAAGTCGTCAAAACGCGCTTTGGACGGTTCGTGTAATATAACACACGGCGCGGTCGCCAGTTCCTTTGCTTGAACTTGGCTTGACTCGCTGCCGCGTGTCTAGATTATAGGTACTTACGAACGCCATCCCCGATCGCCATTAATGCATGTCCAAATATAGGTATTCTTCCAGAAAGTACCGGAGGGTCTAACTTCCTGTCTCTATTACACCACACCCAAAGTAGACACAAACTCACGCCAAGCAAAATGAAAAACATAGTACTATTGCAAAAAAATTAAAAATGCAAACAAAATTCAAATAAAAAACTAAATGCTGAATACAGAAGTGCTTGAATTTCCTTATTACACTATAACAATAAACAATAAAAAAAACTATTATTAAAAAAAAAATTCGCGAAGTCTTTGTATTTTTTAAAACTAATTGTTTTGTTAATATGAAGTAACAATCATAAAAGTACTCCTTTTAAAGTAGTTTTAAATTGCAAAATTTTTAAAAACAAATATTTACTCAATAGCCTTGTTGTTTGTTCAAAAACGAATAAAACTATGGGCATAAAAATGTTTATATATATACTTGAATAAGAATTGTGCGCTTATTTACTTCACGAAACCGTTTCCCATACTAAGTCTTGCAGGAAAATGTGGATCTATAGGTATCTACTACTTAAGTATATACTAGAGATAATTTAATGAAAGAGATGCCATGAATTCACTTAGCGCTTTATTTATGTGTCCGTATTTTGGAGGGCACGAAAAACTGTAGATCCCAGATGGTTCCATAATATATATTATTAATTAGGAATGTAGTCGTAAGAATTCTAGTGGCCTGCTGGAATCTTGCAGACCTCAAACCGAAACATAACAAACAAAGGTTGGCCACATAACCTATATATAACTAGCTGCGCCCAGCGGTTTTACCCGCTGTATTATTCTAAGGTCTAAGCTATCTGTATACCAAATTTCAGCTCAATCGGTCCACCCGTTTATCCGTAAAAGAGTAACTACACATCTAGACATCCATACATTCTTACAAACTTTCACGTTTATAATACGAGATTAGTAAGATTTTGATTTGACTCTGATAGTATCAGAGACGGAAGGTAAACTATCCGAGTATATAATATTCTTTTAAACTCCATTTATTAATCGCACTCAAACAAGGGCCAAACCCGGTTCATAATGCGCAGAGGTCCCTTTGAAACTTTAATTAAAAGGTATGACATTTATCGGTGCTTTTCTGAGTCCATAAGTCCGAGAGTTGCAACGCCAGAATGATGCCGACGCGACGTGGTTTCGGTCAATACCATCTCTACGAAAAAGCAAAGAAAATGACACGCTTGGTTTTCAAACACAACTCACGGCATCCTTCTTTGTAATCCACTCCACTTATTCAGTTTTACTTGGCTGGATTGCCCTTGAGACTATATTTTATAATAACAACAAATTAGTGACTGATAAAAAAGTAGTTAAATAAAAGTAGGTAAGTAATTTTAATTTTCAATCCATTAAATTATTATTATGTTAATAATTATTATCGTGTATGAATTCACGTGTCTATATACGAGTACAAGTTTTTTTTTTTACAACGAAGTAAGAAGACGAGCAAGACGCTCTCCTGATGGTAAGAGATAACGCTGTCCATAATTAGTACAGTGCCACCCAGGATTTTTATAAAGGTAAAATTCTGGGTGCACTACTCCAACGCTTCTCAAGAGTCATAAGATGTTATGACTCTTCAGCCCAGTACCGTGTTTCGGAAGGCACGTAAAACTGTGGGTCCCGGCTGTTTCCTATAAAATATGTAGGAAGTAGTCGTTAGGTCATGTTGCAGACACAGAATCTTGGCGACCTGAAACTGCAACATATAGGGACTGCGCAGACGGCACACTTTTTGTACGATCGAGTCTGCGGCGCACAAAAAATCTGCATGGCGCGCAAAAAGTCGGTTGCGGATTTTTCACAGACTCAACGCACACGACGCACATCTTCGATCATTCTGTCGGCAGAGCTGTAGGGACGTAGACAGGCCCGGATTTAGCCAAAATGCCGCCCTGGGCAGTGAGAAAATGCCGCCCCCCTCCGCCGAAATATTATTTATAAACGCTCATCGGCTAGACATTTTGCTAAGAAATTTGTTGTCGAGTTCTTTCATATTATACGTAATTATGAATATTTATAAAAAAAATATACATCTAACTACGAAAGCTGTGTGTATAGCTTGCTTTGAAAAAGAGAAATTATAATTGAGAAATTTTATAATGCTAACTACAATAAGACCGCTGATTGTGAATTGTGACACATAGATTATAATACCGGGTTTTTATGTTTAAGTTTATTTTTCAATGTTTCAATAAAGTGTTTTATCTACCTATCTATCTGTCTACGACAGGTGTGCGTAAGACTCGCTTGGAGTGGCAAGAAAATTATAATATTATGTTGACTAAAAAGACTGCGAGCAGCTTGCTGCGAGCGAGAAAATTTTGTATATTTGACTACACGACAGTGGGCGCATACTTCACCCTGAGTGCCAAAATCGCTATGAGCACCGAGAAAATTTTGTTTTTCTGACTATATATACAATGGATGCATAGTTTGCTCCGAGTGTTAAAATAAAAAAAATATATTATTCAAAGCGCGAGAAGCTAGCTGCGAGCACCAAGAAAATTTTGTATATCTGACTGCAAAAAGTGAGTGCGTAGTTCGTTTTGAGTGCCAAAAATAAAAAAGAAGGCGAGCAACTAGCTGCAAGTGCCGAGAAAAGTCTTGCTACGAAAAGTGGACGGATAGCTCGTTTGGAGCAAAAATCTTGAGTTTGTGTGGCCAGTATTCCAGACTTCTTATTATGAGCGCAAAAAAAATTTTTAATAATAACCAGCGTGATTGAGAATACAAATTTTAATTCAACATCGGATGTTTATGGATTGAATATTTTTTTCTCGTTTCGAAAATTGCCGCCCTCAGTAAATTTGCCGCCCCCTGAAAATTTGTCGCCCTGGGCACTCGCCCCGAATGCCCCTAGAGTAAATCCAGGGCTGTACGTAGACGCTATGGAAATCGTGCAGAGATCGCGAAGTATTATTTTGTACATGAAGTACAGAAAAAGAAGAAGAAAGAAGCGTTACGTCCACCACTAGCAAATGCAGATTGCAGACTAAAGTGTGTGCCGTCTGCGTTAGCGCGCGTTGAAGCAAAGGTTCAATTTTTTTCACACACTTTTTGTGCGGAGCGGCGCGGCGCGGCGCGGTGCGTTCTGCCCAAATTACACGGATTATTTGTGCGCCGGACTTTTTGCGCGTCGTGTGCGTTACTGCATATAATTGCATAGGTTCTATTTTCACAGACTAAAAAGTGCGTCATGGATAGTCTGTCGTCTGCGCAGCCCCATAATAGGTTGGCCACACAACCTATAAATTGTGATTTGACTCTACAGTGTAAGTAGGGTAACCTGTTCTGTTGGAGTATAAACCCCAATTAATTAAAAAAATTAACAAATTAATTAATTAATAAGAGATTAGAGGTTTTTGAAGCGGTGGTGGCCATGGGGTTATGTGATCCGGAGGCAGATCTGGACTCCTGGTCGACATAAATACTTAAAGTCATTGGTGCGGGTCATTGTCATTTGTGGTCCAGATCTGCATCAGGATCACATAACCCCATGGGCACCACCGCTGCAAAGGAAGTCTACCCCCGGTGTTTATAGGTTAGAGACTTAATTAAAGTAACAATTTATTTGCAAGGAAAATATTTCTATTTATGTACCTAGTCAGGTCATAAGTATTGTCACACAGTAAAAACTTTTCTTTTAGAATGCTGGCCACAAAAAAGTTTATTGAATTCGAATTTCGAATTGTTCATGAAAATAAAAATGTATACTTTTTAGAATTTTACTCATTTTTAAATATGGAGTGGACGCTTAAAGAAGACCGTGTTGCAGTTATTGCGTTGCATCGTTGCGGTTACGCGCCAATTAAAATTTTTGACATACTGAAAAATTTGAATATAACCAAAAGATTTGTTTATCGTACCATCAAACGATACAATGAAGACTCTAGTGTAGATGACAGGTCAAGAAGTGGTCGCCCTCGGTCTGTTAGGACTCCAGCAGTGATAAAAGCTGTGAAGGCGCGAATTCAAAGAAATCCCAAACGTAAGCAGAAACTGTTGGCCCTTCAGATGGGGTTAAGCAGAACCACGGTGAAAAGGGTGTTAAATGAAGACTTAGGGCTTCGGGCATATCGAAGAAAAACATCGTTTAAATGCTCGTCTAATGGACCTGAGACTGAAGAGATGCCGCGCTTTGTTGAAGCGGTACGCGAGAAAAAAATATCGAGAAATTCTTTTTTCGGATGAAAGAATTTTTACCGCAGAAGAGAGCTACAACAAACAAAATGATAAGGTGTACGCACACAGTAGTGAAGAAGCGAGCAACCGTATTCCGCGTGTCCAACGAGGTCATTTTCCATCCTCGCTCATGGTATGGTTGGGAGTTTCTTATTGGGGCTTAACAGAGGTACATTTTTGTGAGAAAGGTGTAAAAACGAATGCAGTTGTGTATCAAAATACAGTCCTGACGAACCTTGTGGAACCTGTTTCTCATACCATGTTCAATAACAGGCACTGGGTATTCCAACAAGATTCGGCGCCAGCTCATAGAGCGAAGAGCACACAAGACTGGCTGGCGGCGCGTGAAATCGACTTCATCCGGCACGAAGACTGGCCCTCCTCCAGTCCAGATTTGAGTCCGTTAGATTACAAGATATGGCAACACTTGGAGGAAAAGGCGTGCTCAAAGCCTCATCCCAATTTGGAGTCACTCAAGACATCCTTGATTAAGGCAGCAGCCGATATTGACATGGACTTCGTTCGTGCTGCCATAGACGACTGGCCGCGCAGATTGAAGGCCTGTATTCAAAATCACGAAGGTCATTTTGAATAAACTTTATTGTCATAAGAATCTATGTTTTGTTAAGTTCATTTTGGTATATAAATGGTTACATAATAAATAAACTTGTTCCAATAATTTTATATTAAACATGTGACAGAATTTATGACCTGACAGGTATATACCCATTGTTATCAAAAGCTTGTGTGTATATTTAAATGCAGGATTATGTAATATTTTCCACTATTCACATAAGACACATCAGTATGCACATAATTTAAAAATAAAACTTTAACTAAAATGAAATAAAACTCGGTTACAAATTCACACATAATAGGTAATTTATTTTTCTATCAGACACACAAAACAATAAATAACTTTATAGTTTCTATTAATTAATAATATTTTTCAAAATTATCTTTCGTCATTTTTTTAAATTATTGTTTGCCATTTTTTTTTGTATTACCTACCTATTCTATTATATTCTACAAGGAATTTCACCCGCCGTACTAACACCCCGCGCCAGCTCTCTGTGTGAGTGTGAGTTGCGTTTAGATACACTAAATACTCATATACAAAATATATTATATGGTAAAGGTTATTAATATCTACACCATATCATATATCATCATATTTCTATATCTCTTTCTATGTTGTTTATCTTATGCTTCGTATATTATTATCATCTTGTGAGCAAATAAATTTATTTCTATTCTACACGCTTTAGCTAAGTAAGGACAAAATAGTTCCATTTTCATCAACATCCATTTTAAGTCTATAGCTTCTATCTTTTATGTACAGAGATTTCATATCCAGAGTCCGGGCTGGTGATGAGTGAAGATTTGATCACCATTTTGGTGACGTCAGAGGAAATCTTGTACTGCCGCAGCACGTGTGCTAGAATTATTTTCATAGACATCATCGCGTATTGTTTGCCTGAAAAAAAATTGTTAAGCTAATCAAGCAAAGAAAACAGTGAAAGCTTACCTATTCTAACCCGAGCAATATTCGCAATTCGTTAGCAAAACTGAACTGCACACAAATACCTGGCGCGGTCTTTTGGGAACTTTTGGGTTTTTCTGGGATTAATTTGAAATTAACCATGGATTAGGATATTTGCCTGAGAATTTAACAGTAGGCATAGTATCCAATTAAAAAACGCATAATATTGACATATTTTCATAAGAAAAGAAATTGACAAACTTAAATGAAATTCGATAGTTAAAATACAAGTTAGAAATAACAAATTAATGTGCAGATACATTCAGTGAACTGGAATGATACATTATACGTTGTTGAGTATGTATGAGTATTTTTGTATGAAAGTAAAATGTAACAAATTTCAAAAGTACTTAATACATCCCATATTCTTGTTTACGATGTCGGCTGCCTGGTTTTGCGAAGTTGCTAGTGTTTTAAAAAATAACCCTGTGTAATATAGTCAGTTAAGAATACAGCTAGTACCAGGATATCAGAAACCTAAAGGAAGTTAATATGGTCATACAACAAGTGAATTAAATTAACCTCCAACGCAATTTTTAATTCACCATTTTGTGGTGGCGGCCATCTTGGATTTTAAATATATCATAGTGCGTTGTATTTTACTAGTCAAGGCCTTTCATTTGATACCCAATACCCATATTGAGGGGGTCATGGAGAAAAAAAGTAATCCGCCATTTTGTAACGGCGGCCATCTTGGACTGATTTCCACCAAACATGGCTAAGAACACTCGACTAACTCTACTTTCAAACAAAAAAACTAGATCAAAATCCGTAGCGTTATCCGGGAGCTACGATGCCACAGACAGACACATACACACCCCGTCGTTTTTGCGTCGGGGGTTAAAAAATACAAAATCTCGTCATTACCGATACAAAATCTCCTTCCCAAGCCGAAAGCTGTGAAGTATTTATGGTCAGGTAAGGTATCCTTCTCCAGCCATCTGTCTGGACGGAACTCGTGTCGGTCGGGACCCCACATCTTGTCGCGGAGGATCCCGTAGAGGGATATGAAACAACCCTGATTTGCTTTGAGGGTGTAGTTTTCTGAAATATGCAAGGTGGAATTAAAGAATCATGTCTAGTTTTATGTTAGTCATATTTTGTTCATAACTATTCCTTGTATTTTGATATGCAATAAAGTATCATTCTATTCTATTCTAATAATTTAGTGAAGCCAGAGAGGGATTTATTCCGCCTTCTAGATTTAGTCTGGGGTTTAGTCTGCTTATTATCTACAGCCGCATAGTTCGTGGTCAAAGGCTTATAAACTTATCCCGCCCATCATTCATTATAGGTTATATAATGAATGATGGGCGGGATAAGTTCCTCCCTGGCTTCGCTGAACATCATGCCGCATTGACGTTTGTCATAGGGCTTGTTCACGTGAACGCGCGGGCGCGGGCGCGGCCGCGAAATATCAAACATATGACGTGCTATGAAGGTGTTCACGTACAACGCACGTGCGGTGTGAGCAAAGTCTGTCGCGCCCGCGCCCGCGTGTTATAGCGTGAACAAGCACATAGACAAAAATAAATCTATGTCATGCCGTAACTCGGTCATAACGATCGCTTGGACACGGTTTTGTCCAGTGGGTGGTAACTAGCCCCGGGCTAAACCTACCAGTATAGCGAGTGGATAAACTGCACGGAACTAATAATTATAGTCATTATATCACACTTAATACAGCGAAAAAGGTGGGTCAGGATCGTATCAAGTGGAGCCTACCCTAACGGGAACCAGGCGTGATTATAATATGTATGTATGTATATACATCATACACTAACATCATCACTATAAAGATGTTTTATGGCCATGTTGATGATTGCCGCTTTAATTAATTAGAGCGAGATAATAATTAATCTCTATTAGACCGCATTTAACACTAAATGTTAATATTTAGCTAATAGTCGTTAATAAAAACTTTTAAAAATATATATAAAATATATACAGAAAGTTAGGTAACAATAGTATGAATATGAAGGGTAACAAATGATGACGGATAAGAGAAAGAATGGAATGAAAGTACGTGGCAGAAAAGTGAGAACTTAAGATGAATAGATTACCATTTGTGGGCGGAGGTAGGACGTAAAAAGTTTTTTTTTTATAAATTTAATGTTTTAGATATTGTTTGTTTTATAACTTTGGTACAATAAAAGGTTATATATCTATCTAATAAAAACAACTTACTAATCTTAATGTCTCTATCCAGTTCCCTTCCAATAACTGGTATAGTGGGGCATAGTCGTAAGGTTTCCTTTAAAACTGCATCCAAGTACACAAGTTTTGGTAAATCTTCTTTATTGATGTCTCTATAAGTGTCTCCTAATACTTGACGGATTCTGAAATATGTATAGTAGTTTAGTTATAATAATAATTCTGATGTTATACAGGGCTATTTTTAAAACACCAGCAACTTTACCGGGGGTAAACTTCCTTTGCAGGAGGTCGTCTAGGTGGGTACCCCACAGTTATTCTACTGCTTGAGCAGTGATGTGCAAACATTACTGTGCTCCGGTAGGAGGGCACTGTAGCTATTGAAATTACTGGGCTAAAGAGTCTTAACATCTTATGACTCTTGAGTGAGAAGCGTTGGTGCAGTGCTCCTAGAATTTCACATCTTTGTGAAATCCTAAGTAGCACTGTACTAATTATGGGCAGCGTTATCTCTTAACATCAGGAGAGCGTCTTGCTCGTCTTCTACTTCATCACATTAAAAAAACCATCATCATCAATTACAACACAATTTGATGTACTATTTTTTAATTTAATCCACTTCTCAGTTTCCGATTGAGCTGAAATTTTGCATGAATGTATAAATCGGATGATAATGCAATATTAGGTATTATGACATGGAGCTAATCTGATGATGGAACTGAAGGGTAGCCATAGGAACTCCATAATTAAACGACGCAACCCCATCGAGTTTGGGCTCATTTGATTCGACTTGATGAGTACTTTGGTGCTAGATCATAATAATAATAGCTTGTTTTTATAAAGTTTTTTTTTAAAATTTCACTTGTAAGTTTATCATTTATTTTGATGGCGAGGACACGACTAAAAATCTGAGGGAAGTATTCGGTTTTTTTGTATCAATGAAGTGTTCAACTTACTCTTGATAAACTTTTTCCTGTACATCAGGATGCGAACCCAGGTACGTCAGAGCGATAGACATGGTTGAAGCAGTGGTATCGTGGCCAGCCGCTATCATGGTTTGTATCTCCCCTTGCATATCTTCGCGGGAATAATGACCATCTTTGACCAGGCTTAGAAGTGTTGTTATGAATGTGTTGCGGTGATCTAAAATTTTGTGATAAAAGAACGAACACCAATTTAATAAAAATAGGAAGATGCGGAATTGACGCTTCTGATATGGGCCGTTTCAATTAGGTCCATGTGCCTAATCTATGAGCGGAAAATAGTGCCTGGCACAATTATTTTCTCGTACTTCGGCGCGAGTCGGCGCGGCATCCGAAACTTTCCGATCCAACAGGCCCAAGTTGCTACTCTTATGTCAATGTTGCGATGTGCTATGACGGGTTGTAATTGAATGAAAATGAATGAATGAATGAAAATATTTATTTGTTACACACACATATAAAAAATAAATAAAAAAACACACACAAATAAAAAACAATAGATAAGTGTGTGCCACAAATCGGTCCCCAACTCAGCATTAATTGTGTTTTGTTTCAGACTGTGTAAGCAGAGTAACTTATTTTTTTGGAGTATAAACCCTAATCATAATTCAAATTATATTAAAGTTATTCTGTATACGCACTTGTATCATTTCCTGTGATATCAGCATTTTTCATATTCTTTAGTTGCTTGTCCAGAATCTAGAAGGATGAATATATAAACTCAATAAATAGTAAATAATATTGTTATGTACGCGTAATGAGATATTTTTTATGGCAGGCGTCAATTTAAATAACCGTGAAAGACTTAATTTTAATATTTTAATTTGTTTTTATAATGTAAATCATATCCTGATAAGTGGAATCAAGATATGGAACTGAGAAAAAAAAAAGCAAAAAAATTACGTACGTCGTCCAAAGTCCTACCATAAACTCAAATTTACTGGTGGTAGGCTGCGGCCGTAGCTAGTTACCTACATAATAGTTAAGCTACATAGTAATAGGGCAGTTAACTAAAAAAAAATATCCATAATGTACATAGATTATTTAAAAAATATTGGACACGTATTTTTTTAGGCTTCCGTAGTGTTTTTTTATGTAATAGGTGACAGACAAGCAGACGGCCCACCTGATGGTGAGTGGCTACCGTCGCCTATGGATACCTGCAATACCAGGGGTACCGCTGGTACGTTGCCTACCTTTCAAGACTCTTTTTGACTCTATTTGTAAATATCTGATTAAAATCGTGAGAGATACATATAACGCACTAAAGTTGCGTGGTGGGGGGTAATGACGTCACGGTCTAGTACAAAGCGTACCAAACAGTGACTTCCTCCCGTTAAGGCGTGAAAGAGTAACAAAACATACATCCAGAATCCAGACATCAGACATCCATACATTCTGAAACTTTTACGTTTAAAATATTGGTAAGATTACCGTTTGCGCCAAACTAGAAGTGATCGCAACGTGTTTGTCCTGTTTCTTCTTCAAAGACGTCATGTTGAAGAGCATGTCGCTGCTGAGCCAGGCCTTTCGGGATCTTTCGTCGATTATCTTCAACGTCTCTTTCCAGTGCGGCACAAACTTCTCCTGGAGATCGCCAAACTCTTGTACGTTGGCTCCTAAATTTGCAACTAGAAGAAAATCAAAAAATATACCTATATTATGTCCACTTCAAGTTTGCTTTTAGTAAGTCAGGACAAGTTTCAAGGCGGGCGGTCGTCGATAGAGGACTTATATCTAAATATATAAAAGTAAACTATCAACGCACAGCCTAAACCGTTGAACCGATTGAGTTGAAATTTGGCACACAGATAGGTTTTAAGACGTAGACATCCGCAAAGAAAGCACTATTTAGTGCGAGCGAAGCTCCGGGCGGTATTAGCTAGTAATAATATAAAAGGCTCCGTCGATTTCCAGTCCTATGTCACAGATATGGGAGTGCCGTTGAATTGTTTTAGTCCAACATTTTAGTTTTTTGGCACAAACAAAAAAAAACTTAAATTGGTGTAAGTTAATTCATTAACATCACTTGATTGATTTAAATAAAATTTAAATTGAACCGATTGTAAAGTACTTGTATTGAAACCATTTGGAATAAAAATAGAATTTTCGAAATTGGTTTCAGGCGTCTGTGAACTTTAAGCCATTCCTCATTTTTTGAAGCCGCGTTAAAATAATAGTTAGCTATATCATCTACAAAATTTACGAGTACGCAGGCGCGGATCCAGACCATAATTTTGGGGGGGGTCATGACCCCCTTGACCCCCCCCCCCCTGGATCCGCGCCTGCGAGGTAATTACAAAGCGCATAGGTAATTACAAATAGGTTTTTTGTGTTTTTATTCTTATAAAATTGCTTAAGTTTGACGAGCATATTTTGGTACACATTTTAAAAATAACTTTTATCAGAGAAAGCTTTACTCTGAAATAATTCAATATTTTTAGCATGTAAATCTGGCATTGGAAAAGACGAAAAATGTCAGATGAAAATTAAATTCTAACGGAGCGGAGTAGAAATGAAAAAAGCATCCACAATGCACTGAATGATCGATCACTTTCCATTTAGTACCTCACTCTGAATGTCCTGGTAAAAGCCCCCGAAATAGCTCTGGGGAAATGAATCACGCTAAAGAGATTTTTTGAAATTTGGAGAACAGGTTTTTATGATTTTTTTAAACATAGTTCAAGTACGAGTACTATTCCTTAGGCCCTCCTATTATTTTTTATTAGCTAACATTATACGAGATGAGATGTTTGTTACCTCTTTACATCAAAACCTTATTTACTTTACAAATTATTTTTAAAAAGTTGTAGGTGGACACATCTTTGGACGCTTAATATTACGTTGGCTATTCAACTTGTGATCTGTTAATCTTTGTCTATTTAAAACTATTTTAGTTCATATTTCTTATCTAATTGTAGACACATAGCTGTAAAAAAATAGTACACAACTAATTAGCGACTACTCACTGCAAACCGTCTCCAAAGTGTTCAACCTTATAACAGCATCGTGATCGAAGACCCTCCCTTCTTCTTTAGCGAACTTTTCCACCAGTTTACGAGCTTGGTCATTGAAGGTATCACCTAACCCTGCTAGCACTTGAGGAGTGAATGCTGTATCTAAGTGCTTACGGTTTCTTTTCCATGTCGGTACTAAGAAAGGAAATTACTGGTTAGTGATTAGTAGAGATTAATTTTTTGGGCCTATGTTCAGCAGTAGACGTCTTACGGCTGAGATGATGATGATGAATTTTTGGGGTCAAGGTGTTAAAGTTTCTCAGTCTAATATCACAAATATGATGCGGGAGTGTCACCGAATTTAATTTTTTTGTTCATTTATTTTATTGTTTTTATTAGTGGGTATACCTATATGGAGTCGTCCCGCATGGGGAGTCCCAGATAATCCTTCCGTACCCCAGGCAAGGTAGAGAATAGAGAAATTTAAGTACGCTTGTTGAACACCTATACTAGCATACATAAAGAGTGAACTTGGTCCTTAAGGTTCACCTTGCATAACACCGTCACATTTTGTGCGACAAAATTGATTTTTATTTTAAATGGTAGGACAACCCTTTTCAACAACACACAACAATGAACACAACAATGGGTACAATGAGGTAGTAATACTTACCATCAGCAGTAAGAAGACCATCTTTAAACCACACCTTGGAAACATTGTAAATAAAATGTTTACGCAAACTAACGTTTCCAATAGCCAAACCATCGTCAGGGTCTGTTACTCCATACAGCATAACAGGTCCGAAATATGCTCTAAACACTCCACCCATTTCTTGAGATTTCTTTGACATTCTTTCTATTACTTGGTATATTTCTGAAAAATGGTTTTATTGAAAATCGTTAAAAAAAATACTACAGCTTCCACAGCAGTAGGTATAGAAACACACAGATCGGCTACACGACAACCTATAGATTAATCAGAGTGTTCAAACAAATTCTGAGGTGCAATTAAGGACTTATGCCGACGATTCATACAATCCTTTCAACCAGAAATGGTCACAGCTACAATATATTCACTTTCCTTTTCTAATTTATATATCTGTATACTATTTCTAATATCCGTAAGAGCTCTCACACTACGAACTGCGAATTCGCATCACATCGCCAATATCTGCGAGCTCACATGAATGCATCGCAAAAACTTATATCATAATTCTAAGACTACAATAACTGTTATGCCAGTAAATTTTTTATTAATTAATAAATTGATCTATCTACTTACGAGCACTATTCCCCAATGCCTCAAGTGCGTGTCCAACTATAGGATAAGCCCCCGACATTACAGGGGGTTTTATCTTCGAGTCTCTTCTATACCACGCCCATAGCAAACATGCACTTGTTATAAACAATAGGAAAATCATTTTTTATCTCTAGGACCCTTGTTTTCACAGTAAAAAATGTTTTTTTTCTACCTATGGTAGAATTAAAACTGAAGTAGGTAATGTTCTTTTACTGGCAAATACACCAATGTGTGAGTCCATGTATATCCCGTAGAAGTTAATTATTGTCTGTAAATGCGATAGTTAAAAAAAGTATTTTATAAATTCTAAGCGTAAATCTTTCGAAAACTTGCGATAAAATGATGTATTAGTTAAAATATTATTACTATTTATATATAAAATTTAGGTATATGCTTAAAACACACACACTAATAAAACACCTGTTTTTCTGTACATGATGAATTTTTGAACAAACAGATTAAATATTTGAGGAAATTTTGTGACTTGAAAATATTTTTTCTAGGGATATTAAAATGGTATGTAAACATATTATTATTATCTATTTCTTTATAACGTATTAGTAATAATAAAAAAAAGATTTGAGTCAGTATTTTTTTATTGATACAACAATATAAGAAAAGCTTTCTACTAAAATTGTTGTACAATTTAAGTATTATGCAAAATTAAAATAAAGTCAACTTAATTTTAATTTTGACCTAAGAGCAGGGTTCCTTTTGAGGTATTTTCAAAAGTAATTCTATGAATTTATATTGCAAAATGTATCAAATTGTGCGAGCGAGAGAGCGTCCAAATGTATAAAAGCTCTCTTAAAAGCTCGAAATAAAGTGTTCGTTTTAACTCTTCTGTCTATTATAACCTTTTTTTTATGTGATGTAGTAGAAGACGAGCAAGACGCTCTCCTGATGTTTAGTGATAACGCTGCCCATAATCAGTAGGTACAGTGCTACCTAGGATTTCACAATGATGTGAAATTCAAGGAACACTGCACCAACGCTTCTTACTCAAGAGTCATAAGATGTTAAGACTCTTTAGCCCAGTAATTTCACTAGCTATTATTCTATTATGGAGTCCTCTGTGGTGGGCTAATACGAGCACCAGCTTGCAACGGAGTTTTAGTTTAGCGTTTGAATCCCGCATGGGTCAAATATTTGTGTGATCCACAGATATTTGTTTCTGGTCTGGGTGGTTTTCAATGTTTATTATAGGTTTGTATTTACTAAAGAAAAGAATGTAAATATTACATCCGTTACCCTAACCACCATAACACAAACATTAATATACATACATATTGCTTAGCTTGGGGTTTGGTGGCACTGTGTGAAATATCCTGAAATATTTTTATTTTATTCTAGCATCCTTACACATTACACATCCCTAAAAATATTTGCAGATTGACGTAATTCATTAAATACTCTTATATTTATAGCAAAAAAATATTTTTTGCCATTACAAATATGAATTATTTCGATTCCTGAATACCACCTGTCAAAAGTAAATACTAATTAAATGATATTAACATCTGTTGAATTAGTTGATTAATTTTATTTAAGTCCGCCATGCCGAGTCATACCCCGCCATACCGCAACAGCGTCAGTTATTCTTCCGCCTGAGCAGTGATGTGCGTACATTACTGTGCTTCGGTAGGAGGGAACTGTAGCTAGTGATAGCACAAAGCTGAAGAGTCTCATGACTCTTGAGTAAAAAGCGTTGATGCAGTCCTTCTTCAATTTTACATCATCATCATCATCTCAGCCATAGGACGTCCACTGCTGAACATAGGCCTCCCCTTTGGACCTGCATACCTCCAGGTTGGAAGCGACCTGCATCCGGTATCTTCCGGCGACCTTTATAAGTTCGTTCGTCCACCAAATTACATCAATATGTGATCCTGGATGACACTGGAGAGTCTTTGCGCGTTTTCTTACTTCTTTGCATAAAAAGAAAAAACTGTTATTGCCAGTATCCATACCACTCACGAAAATAATAATAATTGGGCTTTATGTTCTAACAGAACAGAGAAAGAGACAGACAGACCCTACTTACACTGTCAGCGTCTAAATCATAGTTTATGGGTTGTGTGGCCAACCTATATGTTGCAGTTTCAGGTCGCCGAGATTTAGGACCTGCTATATGACTTGACGTCTGCCTTATACATGTCTTATAGGAAACAGCCGAGACCCACAGTTTTACATGCCTTCCGAAATACGGTAGCGCCCAGGCGAAAACTTTTGGTCACACTGAAATTTGAACCCAGGGCCTCAGGATCACAAGCCGGACGTACGACCACTGGGCCACGGACGCTACACCATCAGGTGCCCCGTCAGCTTATTTGCCACAAATGACATAAAATAAAAAATATACGCGTACCTACATGGGAGGTACCCTGAATTAATTATATTTTTTTTATCGTTCTCTTATAAATAATAAATATATAATCAGTAATATATTACCCATATCTGTGCAAAATGACAGCTTTCTAGGACTTATAGTTACTCTGTAAAGTCGCGGACGGACGGTCAAAAAAAGTTAAACTATAAGACTTCCTTGTTATCTAAACACTAAAATAAAAAAATATATAGCCAGAGTGCTGGCTGCATTGTTCCGCTAAATGCTAATGTTATTTTTTTGGACACTAAACACGTGATAAGCATTAGAATAATATTTGTCAGAGACTATTGTAATAAAATAAAAGGCACACGCCGAGCTTAATTGGATGAATAATGCGTCAATGAATTAATTTACAGAACATTGTGGAGACTTTCCAGTGGAAACAAAACCTTTATTACTGCACGTCCTGGGAATTATTCCTAAGCTAATCCATAGACCTAACCCATTGCTGGGTAAATAACTAGAATAAAATGATAACGGTTCCTTTTTTGATCCAGAAAAAAATCATTTCAACAATTCTTGTGATATCTGCATCTATTAGTGTAGTCTGTAAATTCTGTATAGTATAATAATAATTAAAAAGAGAAAAGTTCATGGCCCGTGTCTATCCACGTGTGAGATATGGTTCAGTTATTTCTCTTGTAATTAATTAAATTAATTAAGTTATTTTTTATAACAGTGAGTGACTTGATATCACTACATAGTGTAAAATGAAGTTGCTTCCTGCTTCTGTCTGTCCTATGTATGCTTATATCTTTAAAACTACGCAACGGATTTTGATGTGATTTTGTGAGTGATTCAAGAGGATGGTTTATATGTATAATACATGCACCTCTGTGGCGCGGTGGGCTAATACTCGCCTGCAACGCAGAAGGTCGCGGGTTCGATTCCCGTATGGGACAAATGTTTGTGTGATCTACAGGTATTTGTTTCTGGTCTGGGTGGTTTCAATATCTATTATAAGTATGTATTTACAAAAGAAAAGTATATATAAGTATTATATCCGGTATCCTAACCACCATAATACAAGCATTAAGTTGCTTAGTTTGGGGTTAGGTGGCGCTGTGTGAAACGTCCTGAAATATTTATTTATTTATAATTTAGTAGAGAAACACTGATAATATTCTCAGGGGTTAGGTGGATGTCCTGAAATATTTAAATTTATTTATTTTATTAAACTCGGCGAAGTGCGCGCGGGTGCACTAGTATACTATGTATATGATAAAGTGTTAGTGTGTGTGTGTGTGTGTGTGTGTGTGTGGTGTGTGTGTGTGTGTGTGTGTGTGTGTGTGTGTGTGTGTGTGTGTGTGTGTGTGTGTGTGTGTGTGAGTGTGTGTGTGTGTGTGTGTGTGTGTGCGTGCGTGCGTGTGCGTGCGTGCGTGCGTGCCTGCGTGCGTGCGTGCGTGCGTGCGTGCGTGCGTGCGTGCGTGCGTGCGTGCGTGCGTGCGTGCGTGCGTGCGTGCGTGCGTGCGTGCGTGCGTGCGTGCGTGCGTGCGTGCGTGCGAGCGTGCGTGCGTGCGTGCGTGCGTGCGTGCGTGCGTGCGTGCGTGCGTGCGTGCGTGCGTGCGTGCGTGCGTGCGTGCGTGCGTGCGTGCGTGCGTGCGTGCGTGCGTGCGTGCGTGCGTGCGTGCGTGCGTGCGTGCGTGCGTGCGTGTGTGTGTGTGTGTGTGTGTGTGTGATGATATTATATTTATTTACTTTGTTATACAGGTATGGTCCTAATGCGATAAATTTGTTTGCAAAAACAGTATTTACACTGGGTATGATACACACATTATTTGAGATTCTTTTACTATGAGTAGAAAGGTTTGGGTCGTATGGATTTAGCTTGTGTTGATATAATATTTGGTTTTGTATGAACAGTTGTCTTATTGTGAGAACATTACAATTCTGATATAATTCCTTAGTACGAAATCTGTAAGGGAGGTTTGTAGCACATTTTAATATCCCTCTTTGGGCTCTTTCCAATGGGAGTAGGTGAGATTTGCTTGTGCCACCCCAGGTTGTTATACAGTACGTTATTAATGATTGACACAAGGAGTAATAAATCATCATGATGATATCATTATTCGCACAGTCCCTGATATTTTTAAAAACTACAGCCAGTTTTCTAACGCGTTTTACTATATCGTGTATATGAAGTTTAAAGGTTAATCCTTTGTCTATAGTTACGCCAAGGTATTTGATGGAATCAACGCGTTGTAGTTGGGAACAACTACATATCGAAGAGTTATTTTGACATGCAGAGGATTTATGACAAGTTAGTGTTATTGATTTTAATGTTAAATGTTTTGGCATTTTTATCGAAAATGCTATATATTTCGTCTTGTCCACATTTAATGTTAACTTATTATTTCTTAGCCAAGTGGATACCAAATTAAATGCTGCCTGGGCGCTTTCTGTAACTGTGGACCAACTCTCTCCCCGAATTGCTATAGCTGTATCGTCAGCATAAGTTAGTATACAACCATCCTTTATCATTAATGAACATAAGTCATTGATGTAGATCAAAAAGAGAGTTGGGCCCAATATACTACCTTGAGAAAAACTTCAATATTAACGTTGTGTTTAATTATAAGTATAAAAGTACTATCATTTATGAGGTAGAATACAATGTTTATTTATTGCGCTATCGTACACAAATATGACAATTTATATGTTGTTATTTATAATATTATATCGTTATTTATATATAACATTAAATTTTATCTCTCAGAAAAATCAACTTCCATCCATAATTTCGACGACTTTTACACCATCAACAGAGCAGCACACTCAGGCACGGTAGAAAGAGCGGGAGATACTAGTTCCTCTCCCTTCCCCTCGATCTTACGCTTTTTCGATCAGCATCACGTGACCCTGACGCGAGTTTGAAAGTTTTTACCCATACAAAAAAGTGCTCAGCGCCGCTAAAGAAGTTTTCACTTCAAAAAAATTGTTTTATATGTATCGTGTAAGTAAAAAAAAAGTCTAGATTTGTAAGAATCACTGTGTAAATTAGATAAAACTAGTTAAGCCTATAAATGTAAGAATCAATATTGAAAGTGTAACAAAATGTAATTGTATTGTTGTTGTGTTGAATCATTATTGTAAGTGTAACAAAAAGTTAAAAAATAATATGATTGAACGACAACAGAATAAAGCGTAATAAAATAATAAATAGGCCAAGCGCGAGTCGGGCCACGCACAATGTAGGGTTCCGTAGTTCTTGTAGATTGAATACACTGCACAACAGCATTTTGGATGATTTTTGACGACGATTTCAAATTTGTGACTGAAATTTCTGTACCAGCTCTAGTTAAAATGATATGACACATATTATGTTGTTTTCGTAATAAAACGCTATTAATGTAGAGATCATCATCATCATCATCTCAGCCGTAAGACGTCCACTGCTGAACATAGGCCTCCCCTTTGGACTTCCATATGTACCGGTTGGAAGCGACCTGCATCCAGCGTCTTCCGGCGACCTTTATAAGGTCGTCTGTCCACCTTGTGGGTGGTCAATGTAGAGATGATCCTAATTAATTTAAGTTTAAGTTGAAAAACTCTTTATATTATTTGATTTTCTTGCTGAAACTGAAGGCAGAGCTATTCTAAATGCTATTCTTATTCTAAGGGCTATTCTAAATGCTCTAACAATATTCAGCCATCATATGTGCGTTCCAGAAGTCTTGATAGCGTTACTTCATCGAACAAAAGTTCGGGTGGAATTGCTTGCCCAATTCTTCACTTAGTACCCCAAGATTGTCATGAATATAGTCTAGGTGGTCGTGGAGAGAGTGTAACTTGATGGTTATGTCACATTCGAGCCTTTGAAAGTGACGCATTAGTTTTTGGACGTGTTGAGAAAAGTCCAAATAATTCTTACTTTACAAAAAAAAAATATAACCACCATTGGCCTAAAACAAAGTAAACCATTTTTAAATGAACACATTATGAGCCAGTTATGTTCCGCATACTTAATTTTTAATAAAATCAAAACAATAGTTTTATGTTTACACTAAGCAAAAATAAGTCATCGTGATGGTTCTCGAGTCCACATTATAGCGGTTTCGTACCAAAATCTATTTATTTTCTAATTTGTCCACAAACGTAGATACTCAACACACGTTTTGCATAACTTTTGGGGAATCCAAGGCTTGTCGTTAATTTCCAGGGAGTATCCAAAGTAATTTTTGTAAGCCTAAATTATGAACGTTGTCACATTCAAACGGAATTCTTTGAGCATAATATTCTCCGCAAATTAAAAAAAATATATCCGGATCATTCACACAAGTATAGGGATGAAAATTTCCGGAAATATTCCGAAAGTTTCCATTATTTCCATGAAACTTTCCAAATTTGACAGAAACAATGGGGAATAAACCCCAAATCAGAAATCTGATTTTTTAAATGAAAATGCTAAGTAAAGTAAAATTACTGCTGATAGGATAGTAGGCTTAGTGCCTGTCTACAATACTCAATCAAGAATTTTGACTATAAAATTAAATTTCTAACTGATATACCAAGGAAAAGAAATACGCTGTTCATTGATGGAAAAATCATACCAATTACCAAAAAAACATTGTATTTTTGTTTTACTTTGATAAATAGACTAATTCTTGTGCATATGAAAGTATATACACGTGTCTGTATGTAAAGGGTGAAACAGTGCTATGACTGATTTACAAGTAATAACCTGGCTGCTTGGTGAGCTAATATTAAAACAGAATTCTATGAATTATGTTTATATAAGTCGGTATCAATGTCCTCTTTGGTTGTATATAAATCTTTATAATTGTAAGTCAAAAAAAATGATGGGTTCAGCTATCATAAGTTACCAGAATCATAGTTTTCACTTTTTCTTTGTATATTTCCATCGTCAATTAAATATTCATGGCAATTACCATCATTTATTATAGTTTTGAGATAGATAAGTATAATAACAAAACAAAAATAAACCCAGAAGGCCGTAGTAGTAAAAAAAACGCATTCAAAAATTCAGTGTTAATCTGGAAATTTTGGAAAGTTTCCTGCAATGTTTCCCTATATTTCCGAAAACATTGGAAGTATTCCTGGAAAGTTTCGGAAATATTCGGACATTTTCATCCCTACACAAGTAGCCTTGACCATGCTATATCAAATTATAATAAAAAAACTTAAGTTAGAAATTATGAGCTAAGTAACACTGTAATATGGTGATTTATTTGTGATAGCTATAACTCGTAAACAATACAACCATGAACAATTCGCTTGCGCGATCTAATTTTACTACTAGCGCCATCTAGTTATGCATTAATAAACTATAGGCTAGGTTAGCTTTAGGTATTCTTATTTTGCTGATTTTACCGAAACTAATAATTTTATCTTAACCGCTATAGTTTTCCTGGAAAGTTCATGGTTGAAAGCATACCTCTGATTTTTTTCAGAATTTTAAAGCTAGTAGTTCAGATTTTAGAGGGGGGGACGCTCAATTTTTTTTTTAAACTTGAATATCTTTCAAACAGAACATGAAATCGAAAAAGTTTCTTAGCAAACCGTCCTTCATTTTAAAATACCTATTCAACGATACCCCACACGATGGTATCAGCCAGAAAAAAAAAATCATCCCCATCTTACGTGTACGGGAGGTAGCCTAAATTAATTAATTAAAAATTATTTTTTGTCACCGTTCTCTTACCCTTATTATTACTTACCTGTATACAAAATTACACTTTTCTAGGACTTATAGTTTCTCCGCAATGCCGCGGACAGACAGACGGACGGACGGACGGACAAAGCGAAACTATAAGGGTTCCTTGTTGACTACGGAACCCTAAAAAGTAACGAGAGCATAAGAAAAAAAACTTGTCACTTATAAAGAAAACGCGGGCAGGAACAAAATGAAGATCGCGACCGCTTTGCCGCTCCGACCCGCCTCTGTCTGTCTTTAGCTTAACATTGTAAGAAGTCATTATAATAAAGTTAATTAAAATCTACTTTTTCCACAATTAAATGTTTAATTTTATTCTACTTTTATTAGATGTTTTACGTCACTCTAGTTTACCTACCTAATTAATTTTAGGTGTTAGGTGTATATTTCTCAAGTAAGATTGTGCTTAAGTTAATGCTTGCTGCATTTGTCTTCGCCCGCTGAAAAGTATCGTTGTTATAATGATTATAAATCGTAATTTATTTACATTTTTGCAATTACAATTTAAATTAAGAGCGTATATATCGAGAGACGCTCTCTGGCTCGCACAATTTGACGAATTTTGAAATATAAATTCATGGAATAAATTTATTGGAAATTCCTCTAGACGAGACTACTATAATTATTGCACACATTTTAAAAGTGTTTTCAGTTTGATATATTAAAAATGGGATGGGGAGCAATATTTTTATAACAGAATATTGCGATTTTTGAAAAAAATATTTTTCCGAAAAATCGCATTATTCTGTTAATTTTAATCATTCAGTTGTTTCAATAAATAAAGAAAAATTATTTATTGAAACAATAGCACATTTATTACAATAGCAGGTACCTACTTTTTTAAAAAATAAATAAAAATAATAATTAACATTTCAGTACATATTAAAAATCTTTTATGATTTAAAATTGGTATTACATGGACCTCACAAATTTTTACGGTAGAAGAACTGAGTGGCGATTGGCAAGATTAGGTTTATGGACAATTTTTAATTTTGATTTCTTACAACTTAAAACTTTAAATTATTATCCGTCCATTTTCCTTTATCACATTGTATTAAAATATTATGAGTTGATGCAATTATTACAAACGAACTTCACATAAATTTTTATTTTAGAAATAATAAGTTTGTTTATTAATTAATTATTTAAATAATAATTATTTTTAATAAGCTATTCATCCTAAAATAAATGGAGGGCGATTTTTTAATAATTAGTTCTATTTTCATATTTTATTGTGGGTATTAATTACAATGTAAATATTTTTGAATAGATACCTATAACAAAAAGGTTATATAAACCTAATAGAACTGAAATAGTCCTTCATTTTTAGTATCTTGGGAAAGGCAATTGTGTCGTTTAATATTATTTATTTAGAGAAAAATGTTGTTTATATTGTTTTTAATAAGTGTTTATTTAATATGGCTGTATTATAATAAAAATGAAAATCTAGAACCTCCTGTGATTTCTGGAGGTTTACCTATAGTTGGACACGCACTTGAAGCATTGGGTGATAGTACTCGTAAGTATGATTTTACACTGATGCACCTAAACTTCGTTTCAAAAACAAAGATAATAAATTGGTAGATATCGGATATTTATTATAATATATTAGATATACTATATCATAAAATATGTCGGATATAACAGTTTATGTGAATATATCAATGATATTTTCATTGATATAATATAACCTTCGAACCCTGCAAAAATTATCTGTTTCCGAAACGAAGTATAGCTACAACTCACCCATTTTATAATTTGACCTGTAAAGCAAACAAAACTAACCCGTCTTTAGTAATTATGTGCAATTCAAGATAGGCTGGAAAATCTAAGATTGCAATCCATGGAAAACATTATACGAGCAATCGTAATAATTAATTAAATTGGTACCTTTTAACATTCAGTGTTCCACAAAATTACGCTTAATTCCATTAATTAAAAACAAATAAACAGCCACATTGCCATCTAAAATATTATAATAGCAAACGTTATTTAACGAATTTTGAAATATAAATTCATGGAATTAATTTATTAAAAAATCCTCTGTACCAGCCCTCCATAATATTATTTCACACATTTTAAAAGTGTTTTCAGTTAGATATAGTCACTCAATATATTATATACGCTCTTAACTCCAATTTTCTAGTGGATTGGGTGACTTGTCAAATTTGTCTTGTCTTGCCGTTTACAATGCAGTGAAGTTGTGATTTCGATATGAGGTGTTAGTTTTCTGAAAAGTAGACGATGGTCAAAGTCTGTTATTTTTTTGATTTGATTTTTATCCGTTATCTACCCACACATACGTTTATTTTTGACTCGGGAAAATTACGCATCATCACCCTGCACTGGGAGGTGCAGGGCGGTATAAGGGACTCTCCCGCTTTAGATGGGCGCGGCGGGTATGCTTACTAAAAACTTGGGGGTGTTCCTGCGGGACACCATAATGCCGGAGCAGCGGGTACGCCGAAGCACTCATTCGCGTACCCATCTATCTATACATACGCGTACCATCGAGAATATAATATCAAGCAATCTAGCAATCAATATAAGTCACGGAAAAGTCATATAAAGGCGTTGTACGGTGCAATATTAATATACTCGTATATTATGTCCTGCAATATTAATATATAAACTCTTTTGCAAAAAAAACGGGCACTTTGATGATTTCTCTGCTTCAATGAAGAAGAACAAGAAAGAGGTTTTATTAATTTGACGATGCATTGACTTATCATTTATAAACATCCTGGCATGTTTATTAATGTTCCAAATTTAAAATTTGAAATTAAAAAAGAAAAATACTGATTATATAGTGAAATTGCTTTGCGTTTTGGCGCGAATTGATGCGAATTGCTGTAACAATTTTATTACAATTTTAAAACTTGAGTATTTTCTGCAAATTAAACAATTTATTCTTTCTTTCCACAATAAATACCACTTTTTGATATGAGCGATAAAGCGATAAGGGCCGGTAAAATTATAGCCCTACTTGAAGAAGGTTGTTCGCAAACTTACGTGGCTCAACGGCTAAATGTGAGCCGTTCAACTGTCCAGAGGACATGGCAACAATATCAAGAGACCGGTTCGGTTAAAAGAAGACCCGGCTCGGGAAAAAAACGATGCACAGAACCAAGAGACGACCGCTTTTTGGTGAGTCAGTTGCGGAATCGTAAGGCGTCAAGTGTGGACCTGAAAAAAAACCTTGAAGAAGTAAGCTTGTGGACGGTTAGAAGGAGGCTTTTGGCTGCCAATATCAAAAGTTACCGCCCGGCTCGAGGCCCTAAATTACTCCGTGAGCACCGTGTTGCTCGACTTCAGTTTGCTCGAAACTGTGCTTCATGGACTATGGAGGACTGGAATAAGGTATTGTTTTCTGATGAAGCTAGAATCTCTTTGTGTGGAGAGGACCGACGCCGGCGAGTGCTGCGGAGACCACGGGAACGCTATGCGGAAGTGTGTTTCGAACAAATCACTCCTTATGGCGGAGGCTCCGTTATGTTTTGGGCAGCAATTAATTCGACGGAGCGTACGGAGTTAGTTTTCTTAGAAAGAGGAACATTAAATGCACACCGGTACATAATGGAAGTCCTAATTCCACATGCACAACCCGCATTGACTGCACTTGGGGAAGATTCCATTTTTATGGACGACAATGCCCGCCCGCACCGTTCTGGTGACGTGGAAGCTTACATGCAAGAAGTTGGGATCCGTCGTTTAGATTGGCCAGCTCGCAGTCCTGACCTCAATCCAATCGAGCATGTCTGGGATGTTCTAAAAAGGCGGGTAAGATCAGTGCAACCTGCTCCAAAAAACATCAGGGAGCTAAAAAGAGTAATTGCTGAAGATTGGGAACGTATTCCTCAAAACGTAATTAAAAACATCGTAGAGAGTATGCCCAGAAGGATTCAAGCTGTGATTTTGGCAAGAGGAGGTCACACTTGTTACTAGGTTTTTACAGTTGTAAATTTATTTAAATAAAAAAGTAAAAAAATCTTCTTGTCTTTATTGCCGGCCACTTGTTATTGTGTGGTCGTGTACGTCGGTTTTGAAAAAAATCATCAATTTAAATACTAAATTGCCAAAATTCACGCTTATTTCACATGATTATTACACGATTAGGTACGAGTATAAGTATACAAAGTGTGTCAAACAATTAAATATTTTTAAACTAACACAAATCTACCTTAGAAAGTAAGTTTCCTTAGGTGCCCGTTTTTTTTTTTGGAAAAGAGTGTATTTATTTTCCTTTCCAGAAACATACAAAGTCATAGAGCGGATGTCAAAGGAATCTCAAGAAACCGCCGGAGTGTTCAGAGCGTACTTCGGACCAGTCATGGTGTATGGGGTGACAGACCCTGAAGATGCCTTGACAATAGGGAACGCAAGTTTACATAAACACATCATGTACGATGTTGCCAAAGTTTTGTTTAGGAATGGACTGGCTATTGCGGATGGTAGGTACATTTTTAACTTTACAGTACTTGCTCTAATGCGAAGACCCTGAATTCAAATCTCATTGTGGCAAAGATTTTCGCCTGGACGCTACCGTGTTTCAAACGTAAAACTGTGGGTTTGACAACGATCGTGGTCTCGGCAAACATAGTATACATAGAGATGAGGGTTGCTGGAAGTGGGTGGAAGAGGAAGACGAAGGACTTAGTTGAGTGGCGTGCCTTGAGGCTGCCTATATAGCAGTGGACGAACGCAGGCTGACGATGAGGATGATCATTTCGATAGAGGGCAATAAGTGGCTAGACTCTGGATGAATAACTCTGGATTAGTGTGAAAGCGCTTAGTTTACTTTTCATATATCTAGTTCATACATGGAAGAAGAACCGCAAGCTCCTGAACCCAGCGTTCACTCCACAAGTCCTGATGAGCTTGCTGGACACCTTTAACAACCAGGCTCGCAGGCTGGTGGACATGTTGGAGAAAGAACAAGGAACCTTTGATCATGAGAAAATTATTAGGAGTAATGTTTTGGAGACTGTTTGCTGTAAGTTTTACTGAAATAATTAATTCTTGTCTTAGACAGCTTGCGCTGACATGGCGGACAGCTACCGGGGACTACCGGGGGTAGACTTCTTTTGCAGGAGGTCGTCTAGGTGGGTACCCCTACAGTGCCAGTTATTCTACCATCTGCGCAGTAATGTGAAAACATTACTGTGCTTCGGAAGGAGATAACTGTAGCTAGTGAAAATACTGGGCTAAAGAGTCTTAACATCTTATGACTCTTGAGTAAGAAGCGTTGGAGCAGTGCACCTAGAATTTTATCATTGTGAAATCCTAGATAGCACTGTACAGATTATTATATATATGGGCCGCGCTATCTCTTAACATCAGGAGAGTTTCTTGCTCGTATTCTTACTTCATTACATAAAAAAACTAGAGATCCAAAGGAAGTAAAAAAAAACATTTCAACAAAGGCGAAAACCTAGTTACTGTTTCTTTGGGCACCGTAGAACAATGTTCTGATTAGAATAAATATGCTGTGCGTGCGTGGACAAATCATTTCTTAGCGGAGGTCTACGTCATATAGCCTATCTGTGTTTCAAATTTCAAACCAATCCGTTAAGCGGTGCGTTGATAGATCAGGCAGTCTTGCATGACTCAAATATAAGTAATTTTTCCGAGTTTACCATGAACATATAAATAATAATAAATAAATAAATATTTCAGGACAATTCACACAGCGCCACCTAACTAGGGATGAAAATTTCCGGAAATATTCCGAAAGTTTCCATTACTTCCATGAAACTTTCCAAATTTGACAGAAACAATGGGGAATAAACCCCAAATCAGAAATCTGATTTTTTAAATGAAAATGCTAAGTAAAGTAAAATTACTGCTGATAGGATAGTAGGCTTAGTGCCTGTCTACAATACTCAATCATGAATTTTGACTATAAGATTAAATTTCTAACTAATATACCAAAGAAAAGAAATACGCTGTTCATTGATGGAAAAATCATACCAATTATCAAAAAAACATTGTATTTTTGTTTTACTATGTTAAATAGACTTATTCTTGTGCATATGAAAGTATATACACGTGTCTGTATGTAAAGGGTGAAACAGTGCAATGACTGATTCTCAAGTAATAATCTGGCTGCTTGGTGAGCTAATGTTAAAACAGAATTATATGAATTATGTTTATATAAGTCGGTATCAATGCCCTTTTTGGTTGTTTATAATCTTTATAATTGTAAGTCAAAAAAAATGATGGGTTCAGCTATCATAAGTTACCAGTATCATAGTTTTCACCTTTTCTTTGTATATTTCCATTGTCAATTAAATATTCATGGCAATGACCATCATTAATTATAGTTTTGAGATAGATAAGTATAATAACAAAACAAAAATAAACCCAGAAGGCCGTAGTAGTAAAAAAAACGCATTCAAAAATTCAGTGTTAATCTGGAAATTTTGGAAAGTTTCCTGCAATGTTTCCCTATATTTCCGGAAACATTGGAAGTATTCCTGGAAAGTTTCGGAAACATTCGGACATTTTCATCCCTACACCTAACCCCATACTAAGCAACTTAATGCTTGTATTATGGTGATTAGGATAACGGATATAATACTTATCTACTTTTCTTTTGTAAATACATACTTATAATAGATATTGAAAACCACCCAGACCAGAAACAAATACCTGTGGATCACACAAATATTTGCCTCATATAGATATAGAATAGATCTAGAAGTATGTTATAGATACAGTAAGTAGATATTATAAAGATTTTTTTGATCTTAGTGGCCAATTTAGGCGCCGACTCACAGGACTTCAGAGACCTCCAAGAGCAATACTTACCACATTGGAATGAAATTTTAAAAATAATAGATGAGAGATCACGGAAAGCCTGGCTCCTGAATGATACTCTCTTTAATATGACTTCACTTAAGAAGGCTCAAGATAAGCACCTGGAGATCACGTCGAAATTAGCTAATACGGTGAGAAAAAAAACTTATAAGATGAGATGAGAAACCCTTTTTTGTTACCACATATAGAAAGTAAATTTAACAACCACAAAAATTAAAGCTAATGGTGTAAAAATTGGCGGTCTTCTCCTTCCGATACCAATTCATAAAAGTAATTTAAAATTTACAGATTATACAAAAGAAAATCAAAAATGCAGAAACTACTAGAAACGGAACAGGTAAATGCTATAATATACGAATTTAGATTAATGTACCTAAACACAAAACGCCTGTGCCAGATATTGTTTTAATATTCCCAAAAGAGCACATGTCACTCCTTATCTTGTTCAGAAAGGGATGCTCAACATGAAGTACAGACGCGAGCTTCAATTAGCATGTCTGACACAAAAAGTTCTGTGGAACAAGAAGCCTGAGTACCTTTTCGAAAAGCTCACGTGGATCAAAGGCCTACACAAGCTATTTATACGATCGAAGGCTCGCAACATGCTGTTGATACCCTCACACAAAACATCTGGATTTAGCGGTTGCTTCAAATACAGTGCGTCAAAAATCTGGAATAATCTCCCACCACCCTTGAGGCAGAAACAAAGTTTATTCACGTTTAAACTTAAGTGTAGAAAACATTTATTTGAACGTCAAAGGCAACTGTTTGAGGCAACCTTTAAAATCATCAGGTAACATACAATCACGCTCATCTAACCACACATTAATAGTCTCACGCGCGCACACGCACCTACGCACACACACGCACGCGCACACTCACACACACACGCGCACACGCACACACGCACACACACACACACACACACACACACACACACACACGCACGCACACACGCACACACACACACACACACACACACACACACACACACACACACACTCACACATACACACACACATCCCCTCCGGGCCCAACTCTTACGAGGATGGTGATCTGGGGAGGAACACACTCATATCATTATACTCTGCACATCCTATATTATAATATATACATATACACGTTATACACTTCCTCACACAACCTTGAGCTTTATAAATTTATTGAGCATCGTGCATTATAAGCTATAATATTATATGGAATGCATATAATACGAGTATAGCATAAGAATGTAGTGTTAGCGTTAATAAATAAGTATTATATATAATATATATAGTAAGGAATGCTTGCACAGTACCTATTGTGTAAATAATATAGAGTTATAAATAGAGATATTTAAAAATAAAATCAAAATATGTAGAGATAGATATTAAACATTGTTGTTAGTAATATAGATTATTAGACATAGAGATAAACATATTATTAGATATATTAGACATAGAGATAAGCATAATATTATTATATAGACACCCCGCCAAGACTATTTCTCGGCTATAACACCTGCCTGCATCGAGCACGGGTGCAGGCTGAAAATCAGTAGTCAGGTTAGCCCTAGGGTTAATCTGACAAAACGCTGAGCCTGTTCCCATTGGCGAGTACCTAAATTAAAACTTTAACACACTATGTAAGCTTAAGCTGTAAGATAGAGCCAATAAATCATCTTCATTTCATTTCATTTCATTTACCTAATTTTAATTTTTGCATATGTAATATATATTCATTTGTTTTTTAATTTAATTCATGATTGTTTGTTAATGTTCTTTTGTTAAAAATTAATTATAAAAAGTTTTCAAAGACTTTTCTAGTCTATTATTTCAGGCCTATCATGAATTATTTAATAATAACTGTTATTTAATAATAATTATTCTGACGTTATTGTGCTAACATATTAATGCGTAGTTTAAATTTAAACACTAGGAAAATCCAAATTCTCTACTACATTCATTTGGTTTTTGGCCGTTTTTTAAAAAACTTGAAAGGTTTTTAATTTGTACTGCTTGCTGTCTAGGTGGTTACCCCAACAGCTTAATTCTGGGTGGCACTGAATAAGGTTATCTTTTAACACCAGGTGTATCTTTTATCTTTTAACCCAGTGTTATCTCTTAACATAAGCAGGGCATCTAGCTCGTCTGTTTACTCTTTACATAAAAAAAAATCCTAAACTTCTTCTAACCTTCTTCCAGATCTACCCAACACATTTATAAAAACCCTTCTGAAGTTGGTAAGCGATGGTGTCTTCACCGATGAGGACATTCAAGGGGAGATGGAGACGATGATAGCCGCATCCCATGACACCACTGCGTCCACTCTGACCATAGCTCTTACTGTACTGGGCACCCATGTTGATGTCCAGGAGAAAGCATATCAGGAGTAAGTTTGTTAATTTATTCATTACTTAATGCTTCTTCTTCTTTTAGAGTCGAAATGGCTATATTACTATATTATTTATTAATTTCGGTTTCAAACATAATTATTATGTTAAATCTGTTTAACCCAGTATCGCACTAGTTCTATTGCTTTATAGTTATATATTAGCCTCCATAAGGTGCCAGTTATTCTACCGCCTGAGCAGTGATGTGCAAACATTACTGTGCTTCGGTAGAAGAGCACTGTAGCTAGTGAAATTACTGGGCTGAGGAGTCTTAACATCTTATGACTCTCAAGTAAGAAGCGTTGGCGCAGTGCACCCAGAATTGTACCTTTGTAAAATACTGGGAAGCACTGTACTAAAAAAAAAATAAGGTCCTCATATGTGCAAGTTGTGGGGCAGTTAGGGCATAAGAGGAGGTGTGCCATTGACTGGTCAGCACCGCGGTCACACTTATCGTTCCCAGAAAAACTCTTAATTACTTGCTTAAGTCCGCGGCTTTGCCCGCGTGGAAAAATCCTTTCATAGCAGAGGTCTACGTCGTAAAACCCATCTGTGTTCCAAATTTCAACCTCAAACTCAAAATTCATTTATTCAAATACAATGGAGCCATCAACCAGTTTAGCGGTTTAAGCTGTGCGTTGGTAGATAAGTCAGTTTTCCTTTTATATAATTTAGACTTGCTTGTGTTTGCGGTTTTGCACGCACTGACTTCTTTCATAGCGGATAATCTAAGTAACAATTATAATCTATCTCTGTGCCAAATTTCGACATAATCCTATACATACAAAATATAGTATCTGACATATATTACCCACCTCTTCAGGCTTAAACGACTGATCAGAGTAGAGATTTCGTATTTAGAGGTAGTTTAGACCTTGGAATTACACATAGGCTACTTTTCAACGTGGATAGCTGTTGGGGACAACTAATATTTAATAGATTTTTTTATTCGATATTGTCTTTAATTTTTAGAATAATGCAAGTACTAGGAGACACAGACAGAGATATTGAGAAGGATGATTTATCACAGCTCCTATACTTGGACGCGATTATCAAGGAAAGTCTACGATTGTATCCGTCTGTATACCGGTTATTGGAAGGCAAATTGAAACAGAAATTAAACTTAGTAAGATATTTTAAATTAAATAACTCTTGAATTACTACTGTTATAGGTATTTGAATTTCATGTAAGAACTTCTTGTAAGAAGTGAGCAAGTCCATGACTGTTGCGTAGTGGCTAGATAACGGATAATATTTAAAACAGTTCAGTGAAGCCATGGAGGGGTTCATCCCGCCTTCTAGGTATAGTCTGCTGCCATCTACGGCCGCATCATCGTTAAACATTACGCAAGATCTTGTTCAAAGGCTTAGCGTTGGCCCACGTGAACGCGCGGGCGCGTGCGCGGGCGCGAAATATCAAACATACGACGTGCTATGAAAGTGTTCACGTACAAACGCACGTGCGGTGCAAGCAAAGTCTGCCGCGCCCGCTCCCGCGCGTTCACGTGAACAAGCCCTTACCTATAATGAATATATTTATTTTACATAGGTACAGGTACAGGTACTATCCACCCGTTTAGGCGTGAAGAAGTAACAAACATACACACTCACTCACAAACTTTTGCATTTATAATAAAAACTTGAGAGGTGTCAAGGGACACCTGGATGGAACGAAGTTCGATTAATGAAAATATCTGGCTTGCTTTCTATAAGAGAGAGAGAGAGAGAGAGAGAGAGAGACAGACAGAGAAACATGCGCACGCCGCACAGCTTACAATAGCTATAGCAAAAAGTGTTGTGATAACTTTTCGTAAGATTTTTTTTCCGTCTAGCCCCCTTTCACAACGCACGATAAGGAACTTCGTTCCAATATTAGTGTGATGACCTCTATGTTAGTTCTTACATTGTACTCATAAATTCCAGAAAACTACACTCTAAAACCAAACCTCGGCGGATGCTTCATATCCCTCCACGGAATCCTTAGGGACAAGATGTGGGGTCCCGACCGACACGAGTTCAGGCCGGAGCGGTGGCTCGAGAAGGACAAGTTGCCTGACCCTAAATACTTCGCTGCGTTTGGAGTGGGCAGAAGATTTTGTATCGGTAAGGCGTTAAGAATAGAATAGAATACAACAGGATAACTGTTTATTGCATGCCAAATTACAAGAAATAGCTACATGTATTCGACGACCTCTGTGGCGCGGTGGGCTAATACCCGCTTGCAACGCAGAAAGTTGCGGGTTCGATTCCCGCAAGGGACAGATGTTTGTGTGATCTACAGATATTTTTTTCTGGTCTGAGTGGCTTTCATGTATTTACAAAAGGCCGCCGAATGTAATTTCAAACATGTCTGGACAAAAAATTGCCGAATTTACGTGAGGAAAACAGATGTCTCGCCTCCCATACCGATTATAAGTACATTAGACTTAGGAAAGATGCAATGAAAACACTAATCATGTTTATAATTTTATTTATTGTAATACCTACATACACGACTTGTACATCCTACTATCTAAACCATATTCTAACTACACATTTAACAATATTTATCTTTATAACCGCAGTATATTACTCACATTCAAATTTAAATGATTATCATATTATAACGCCCATTACTTGTCCATATATATCCATCTATGTATCCATTAAACACACAACACTACATTTACTCATCCTGACCAATAATACACTATCAAAAAATCATATAACTTCATACACAGTTAAAATATTTTTACCTTTTTACCTTTATTACTTACTACATTTACACCGAACATATTATTATTTTAAAATGTATCCATCGACGTTCTACTATATTAAACAATCATTAACTCTGACAGCTAACAAACAACACATCACGAAAAATCTTACATTAACTTTAACTAAAACATTAAAAACTCAACACTTTGTTCTCCTTAAATCTAAACATTTTTTAACTTTAAACAATTATAATAATTATTACACTGTCCATCACAAAGCACTAACTATTGCAAATAACTCTTACTATAATCACTCGCGGAACGTACGCAGTATCTTTACAGATTTACTAAAATTGACGCTTAAAAGCTTCACTATTCTCACGACCAACAATGTTTGATGATAAACTGCAGTTTTTGTACCAAAATTTCCGCGGGCTCAGAACTAAAACGAATGAGTTTTACAACAGCACATTGATTTGTGAAGCTGACATGATTCTTCTCACGGAGACCTGGCTGCAAGACGATGTTCTTGACGCCGAGCTCAGTAGTAGTAAATATCTGGTGATCCGACGTGACCGTGGTTCCCGTGGTGGTGGAGTTATGATAATGTGTGCGGCGAGGCTGTGTGCGCGCGCGCGGCCTGAGTGGCAGCGCGATGACCTCGAGTGCGTGTGGGCGACTGTACCGGGACAAGCGCTGGAGGTCCGTTCGCCTGCCCTCTCACCCCCTGCCGCCTCGGCATCTAGCCGCTCAAAACAGGATTTGCATGTTGGCGTTGTTTACTTGCCTCCAGATAGATTGATACCGACGCGTATAGATATATTACTCGAGGTAGTTGCCGTCATTCGTGATAAACATCCTAACGATAAGATTATATTGGTGGGAGATTTTAATCTGCCGTGTCTTTCATGGACATTTGGTGATCCGGTTGTATCAAAGAAAGGGTCAATCGAGATTCAAAATTGCGCTTATAACTTAGTAAATCAAATGTCATATTTAGGATTTAACCAATATAACACCATAATTAACTCTCACCAACACACACTTGACCTAGTTTTTGCCAACTTTTCTTTGAGTGCGTTTCGATCTACTAGCTCTTTGGTAAAGGAAGATAAATTTCATCCAACTATAGCAATAGATGCGACCGATATAATTATACCACCTTTAAAATACGCAACTCGTCAAGTTACTTTATTTAGAAAGGGCAATTACTCCGCTATTAATGACTACCTCTCGTCCCAGGACTGGTCTACGTTATTGATTACTTGTAGTATGGAAGAGGCAGTAAATAATTTATATAAGATCTTTAACACAGCTATTCAACAATTTGTTCCTCAAGTCACTCGTTCAAATAAACACATATATCCTGTCTGGTACAGTCGAGAACTAATACAATTAATTAAAGAAAAGGCTAAAGCTCATCGTTATTGGAAAAAATATAATAATAAGCTTGAATATGAAACTTTCTCCAATTTAAGGGCTAAAGTTAAAGTGCTGGAAGATAGTTCCTACAAGTCTTTTATAAATTATTCTGAGACAAAAATAAAATCGAATCCTAAACTTTTATGGTCTTATGTTAAATCAAAAAGGAAAAATAATCGACCGAGCGAAGCGAGGTCTTAGAGTCGAAAGCCGCGAAATGCCTGCGTTTGGACCAGTTTAACGCTTGACCTCTGATGCTCAAGTTTGGTCGATGTTTACTTGAAAACGGTTAATCCAAATTAAATGAAATTTTACACACAAGTTAAGAAGGTTAATTGAATAATTTAAGTGAAAAAATTAGCTAAATAGGTTACAGGGTTGCAGAGATATAGGTGACTTAAAGTCTTTACGATAGGTCTGACGATTATTTCAAAACTGGACCGCTGATAATTTTTTTTCTAACATATACACATTTTTTATAAGCGACACAAATATATTAGCCAAAGTTTATGTTTGTATGTATGTTTGTTACGCGATAACTGGAAAACCAATGGTCCAATCTGCATGAAACTTTGCAAACGCGTAATATAAATCCATAGAATTTTTAAGTTCGAACATGAGCCAAATCGGTCGAAGGGTTCAAGAGTTAAAGAGATTGCTTTATTACAATGAAACCGATGATCCAGTCTTGATAATTTTTTTTAAACAGGTAGTACAAACTAAAAGAATTCTCACGTCCAAAAATGAGCCAAATCGGTGCAAGGGTTGTAGAGTTATAGAGAATACAAAATTACAATGTTTATCGATTATAATATTATGAGAACTACAGGGATATTCAGTTTTCCGTCAGGGAACCGAACCAAAGACCAAATTGTCAAAAATCGATACGACGTAATACGTCATTTCATACATTTTTGATAATTCGGTCCTAGGTTCGGTTCCCTAACTGATAAGTAAATAGCTATGTTGACTTACTCAAAATATTATGAATTTAAATGATCGTGCGGGTGAAACTTAAACCCATTTTTTATTCAAATAGTAGTCCAGTCAATGAGTGCCCAAAAGAGGCATGTGGATCGAAAAGTCGAAAGCAGAAAAATCTAACTTAGGAACTTTGTTTGGACTATTCAGGAGATTAACATACTAAAAGTTCCCACCCCTCCGAGGTGATCCCGAGGGGTGGGGGGGCCGAAGAAGGTCCCATTTTTAGGTTTTTTGCCTAAATGTCAAAAACTGGGCGTAGTACGATATTTTGTTGTACTACATTATAAAAGCTTTGAAATTTCCTACAACTTTGGCTTTAACACTTTTTATCTATATCCATCGTCCAGCTATGAGCTTCCAAACATGGTCTATTTTTAAGATGCTGAAATTAGTTTTCCACACAAAGTCGGTAAAAAAATCTTATATAAGTAAGTAATATTTGACCAACTTCTGGTTGTCGTACCATAATGAAACTTTGTAAATGTCTAGAAATATGATGACAGTTCAATAATTTGGTACCACTGAGCTGATCTGATGATGGAGCCAGGAGGTGTTTACTGAACCTCTTCAATGGCTATTAGTAAACCCGTCGAGTTTGGGCACATTACACTCGAATTGGCATAAGCAAAAAACCTAAAAATGGAACCAAGGATGAGTGGGGACTTTTAGTATGTTTATGTTCTGAATAGTCCAAACAAAGTTCCTAAGTTAGTTTTTCTACTTTCGACTTTCGAGACAGCGCCAAAGATCCGTTTTTTGTAAAGTTGTAGTTTGTAAAGTTCATCCACAAGTCTTTTGTTTAAAAAAATAATTAATAATTAGGCCTACGTTTGATCACATTATCCCACCTGATGGAAAGTGCAAATGTAATCGACGAGCTGCACGTATAAAAAGTCTGATAATGCCTTGAACAAGGACACTTTGTCTTGCTCAGTAGCTGTAGATACATCTTGAAAACCTGCGAGCCTAGATGTTACGCGTGACTGTCATAGCTCTGCGTTCTCGCTCCAAGTCTAAGTCATCATCGGCTGCTACGACAAAAATGTTATAGAATTAGCTACAATATCAATATAATAACTGTTGTAAATTTGCTGTACAACACAAGTAAAGCTAGATATTTTTTCCCAATTTCAATTATTCTAATGTCCACTGCATTGGCAACTTCTTCGTAAACAAGTGCTACAAACTATGAAGATTTTTTGAGATTTTTTTTAAAGACTATAGTAATATTTATTATTTTATTCTATTATTTTCTGCAAGTGAATACACACATAACCTTTCATAAATATAAAGATTTTTTTAATGTATATCCGTTACGTATTTTGAGTTTTAACATTACTTTCAATTTTGGCATTTTCCTTTCCTTTTACGAATATAATAGGTTAAAGTTTCCATACAATTATATTTCGTAGATACTTATAACTTTTTACCCATGTATACCTATTTTGAGGGAAATTGGGTCTGCGAGGTCCCAGTTCGCGGCGAACTACTAGTTTATTATGCTTATAATTGAGTTTTGATATTGACGTTTTTTATCACTAAATAATTCAACGGAGCTAAATTGCTTGTTATGACTATTTAATATTCGGCAAATGACAGAGTTCTTGTAATAGTTAGTGTTAGCCCGGGGGACATAAAATAGGGTTGTGTGCCTAGTGCGAGTTAAGGGGGCCTTCAGTTGAAGAAATAGTTCTGTAAGCTCGGTACTATCTATAGCGCCATGTATCACGTTATATAAGAATGACATATCTAATATTTTACGTCTGTTTTCAAGAGATATAATATTGTGAAAGTTACAGGATTCTGCATAGTCGATATGCCTGTGGTAGGAACGGTAGTCAAGGTGCTTTAGAAACTTTGCTTGAATTTTTTCTATTTCATGAATGTATGATATATATTGAGGACTCCATATATTGCAGCAGTATTCAAGAATACTTCTAACGTAGGCAAAATATAATATTTTAAGACATTTTGTATCCGTGAATGGCTTACTGACCCTTAGAATGAAACCCAAACTTTTATAAGATTTAGCTACTACGTCCGATACGTGTTCATTGAAGGTCATTTTATTATCTAACAGTACACCTAGGTCACGAATTAGATTAGTTTTACGAATGGTGATATTGTTCATTTTATAATCATAGTTTATAGTATTATTTTTCCTAGTGAAAGAGATAAAAAGGGGAGGGATACCGTCACTACCGGCGCCCTTAGAGGTATCTAATTTTTTTAGAAGATTCTTTATAAAATCTATGTCAACGTGTATGGTGTGCAGGGGTTCACTATATATGACGAGAGAGCGCGAGGGGGTTTGATGTGACGAAGGCGTGCTAAAGTTCCGGTAGAAGAAATCATTAAATGCTAGGCAGATATCATTTTCAGAAGTCACTTGGTTATTATCATAGTACATTACTTTCGGATAGTCACTACTAGTAGTTCGCCGCGAACTGGGACCTCGCAGACCCAATTTCCCTCAAAATAGGTATACATGGGTAAAAAGTTATAAGTATCTACGAAATATAATTGTATGGAAACTTTAACCTATTATATTCGTAAAAGGAAAGGAAAATGCCAAAATTGAAAGTAATGTTAAAACTCAAAATACGTAACGGATATACATTAAAAAAATCTTTATATTTATGAAAGGTTATGTGTGTATTCACTTGCAGAAAATAATAGAATAAAATAATAAATATTACTATAGTCTTTAAAAAAAATCTCAAAAAATCTTCATAGTTTGTAGCACTTGTTTACGAAGAAGTTGCCAATGCAGTGGACATTAGAATAATTGAAATTGGGAAAAAATATCTAGCTTTACTTGTGTTGTACAGCAAATTTACAACAGTTATTATATTGATATTGTAGCTAATTCTATAACATTTTTGTCGTAGCAGCCGATGATGACTTAGACTTGGAGCGAGAACGCAGAGCTATGACAGTCACGCGTAACATCTAGGCTCGCAGGTTTTCAAGATGTATCTACAGCTACTGAGCAAGACAAAGTGTCCTTGTTCAAGGCATTATCAGACTTTTTATACGTGCAGCTCGTCGATTACATTTGCACTTTCCATCAGGTGGGATAATGTGATCAAACGTAGGCCTAATTATTAATTATTTTTTTAAACAAAAGACTTGTGGATGAACTTTACAAACTACAACTTTACAAAAAACGGATCTTTGGCGCTGTCTCGAAAGTCGAAAGTAGAAAAACTAACTTAGGAACTTTGTTTGGACTATTCAGAACATAAACATACTAAAAGTCCCCACTCATCCTTGGTTCCATTTTTAGGTTTTTTGCTTATGCCAATTCGAGTGTAATGTGCCCAAACTCGACGGGTTTACTAATAGCCATTGAAGAGGTTCAGTAAACACCTCCTGGCTCCATCATCAGATCAGCTCAGTGGTACCAAATTATTGAACTGTCATCATATTTCTAGACATTTACAAAGTTTCATTATGGTACGACAACCAGAAGTTGGTCAAATATTACTTACTTATATAAGATTTTTTTACCGACTTTGTGTGGAAAACTAATTTCAGCATCTTAAAAATAGACCATGTTTGGAAGCTCATAGCTGGACGATGGATATAGATAAAAAGTGTTAAAGCCAAAGTTGTAGGAAATTTCAAAGCTTTTATAATGTAGTACAACAAAATATCGTACTACGCCCAGTTTTTGACATTTAGGCAAAAAACCTAAAAATGGGACCTTCTTCGGCCCCCCCACCCCTCGGGATCACCTCGGAGGGGTGGGAACTTTTAGTATGTTAATCTCCTGAATAGTCCAAACAAAGTTCCTAAGTTAGATTTTTCTGCTTTCGACTTTTCGATCCACATGCCTCTTTTGGGCACTCATTGACTGGACTACTATTTGAATAAAAAATGGGTTTAAGTTTCACCCGCACGATCATTTAAATTCATAATATTTTGAGTAAGTCAACATAGCTATTTACTTATCAGTTAGGGAACCGAACCTAGGACCGAATTATCAAAAATGTATGAAATGACGTATTACGTCGTATCGATTTTTGACAATTTGGTCTTTGGTTCGGTTCCCTGACGGAAAACTGAATATCCCTGTAGTTCTCATAATATTATAATCGATAAACATTGTAATTTTGTATTCTCTATAACTCTACAACCCTTGCACCGATTTGGCTCATTTTTGGACGTGAGAATTCTTTTAGTTTGTACTACCTGTTTAAAAAAAATTATCAAGACTGGATCATCGGTTTCATTGTAATAAAGCAATCTCTTTAACTCTTGAACCCTTCGACCGATTTGGCTCATGTTCGAACTTAAAAATTCTATGGATTTATATTACGCGTTTGCAAAGTTTCATGCAGATTGGACCATTGGTTTTCCAGTTATCGCGTAACAAACATACATACAAACATAAACTTTGGCTAATATATTTGTGTCGCTTATAAAAAATGTGTATATGTTAGAAAAAAAATTATCAGCGGTCCAGTTTTGAAATAATCGTCAGACCTATCGTAAAGACTTTAAGTCACCTATATCTCTGCAACCCTGTAACCTATTTAGCTAATTTTTTCACTTAAATTATTCAATTAACCTTCTTAACTTGTGTGTAAAATTTCATTTAATTTGGATTAACCGTTTTCAAGTAAACATCGACCAAACTTGAGCATCAGAGGTCAAGCGTTAAACTGGTCCAAACGCAGGCATTTCGCGGCTTTCGACTCTAAGACCTCGCTTCGCTCGGTCGATGATAAAAATGGTAACAAAGATTAATAACAAAACTTACCACACACGCACAAACACACACACACTCACACACACACACACACACACACACACACACACACACAAACACACACATGTTACAAATAAATATCTGTAATATTGGACATATTATATTATTTTATTATAAACATCTGTTATATTATAATATATTTATTTTACATACTATGTTGAATACTAAATATAATTTAAAAGTTAAAATATAGATACATATATATTTATCATATTATAATGCGGGTCTTATAAGATACTCCTACTAAATTGTACGCTGCTCAAATAGATTTCCTCTTTTGTTCTTATTTGTATAAAACGTAAATCCGTTATTAGGTTTAAGTTATATTCATAAGTTTTATATTATTTATGTATTAAGACCTGTGGATTTTGTGAATAAAATAAAATAAAATAAAAATAAAATAAAATAAAAAGTATATAAGTACGAGAATTATATCCGTTATCCTAACCATCATAACAGAAGCCGACAAGGTTAAGTTGCTTAGCTCGGGGTTAGGTAGCGCTGTGTGAAATGTCTTGAAATGTTTAATTTTAAAAAATATGTTAGCCATGGTTGTTCCACTGCAGGGCAAAGGCCTCCCCACCTCCCTTCCACTTTTTGCGGTTTTGGGTTTCTGACCAGTTTTTGCAAAAAGAGTTTTATTCGTCCCGCCATCTCCGCCTGGGCCTACCGCGGCGTCGTCTAACGGTGCTGGGTTCCTGATGGTAAGAGATAACGCTGTCCATAATTCGTACAGTGCTCCCAGGATTTCACAAAGATGTAAAAGTCTACACTGCGTCAACGCTTCTTACTCAAGAGTAATAATAAGATGTTAAGAATCTTTTAGTAATAACACTAGCTACAGTGTCCTCCTACTGAAGCACAGTTACATATGTTTGCACATCACTGCACAGGCGGTAGAATAACTGGCATTGTTGGGGTACTAAACTAGTTGATCTGCAAAGGAAATTTATTGTTTTTTGAACTTCTTTTCAGGTAAACAATTCGCGTTGATCTCTCTGAAGATTACTCTAGCACACGTGCTGCGGCAGTTCAAGATATCCTCTGACGTCACCAAGATGGTCATCAAATCCACGCTAGCAATCCGGCCCGAATCTGGACACGAAGTTTCTTTAGAAAGAAGACAAAATTAATTTCTGCATTTGACATTCGGATAGGCCGGTATACAGGGTGACTTGTAAATCATTTAGAACCTTGAAACAATAAAGAATACGAGAATAATGTACCTACTCAGTAGGTCACACTATTCTTGTTCAAAATAAATAATAAAAATAGATAGGTACTTATTTTTTGCCAAATATATCCTATTTAAATGGAAAATATTCGTAATGAATTCGTACGGCTTCAGCTGGTTCTGGTCGGGTTCATACCCGACCAGAACCAGCTGAAGCCGTAACCGCAGTCCGGTGAATAAACACTTTGTCTAGTTTTATTTACTTGGAGCGGCAGTTGTTCGCCAGGCGTAGGTTGAACATACTTTTTGAGACGTGGCGCTAATGCGCCACGTTTGTTCAAATCAGATTTACTTTTTTTATTAATAACTATTTTCTTTTTGATATTTAAACGTTATGTGATTCTGTAATATGAGTAATATATCGTATCCTTGCTTCGAAGTGACTTACCGGTCACCCTGTATAATATTATCTTAATAGTTTAACTCCTTTTTTTTTGAGTGTTCTTAGCCATGTTTGGTGGGAATCGGTCCAAGATGGCCGCCGCTACAAAATGGCGGATAACTTTTTTCTTCCACGACCCCATCAATATGGGTATCAAATGAAAGGACTTGACTAGTAGAATACAACGCACTATAAAAAAATTTAAAATCCAAGATGGCCGCCACCACAAAACCGCAAATTACATATTTTGAAAGCGTTGCGTTGGGGTTTTATTAAATTTTTAATTTAATTCACTTGTTGAGAATGTATTGGATGAATAAATATGATTTAATGTAGTCAGTTTTTTAAGCACCTTACCTGCTGGACAGGACCTAAAATATATTTTTTATTTAAAAATAATTTTAGATGAATGTTTAGTAATAATAGTTAAAGTTAATTGGATGATTGTTTGACTTGACTACATGACAACAACACAGACCGTGCTAGGTCCACTAATATGTCGATTCAGTCAGGGTCAAATCCAATGTCATCAAAACGTTAGTCCGCCACGTAATTTTTAAAAAAGTGGACATATATTTTTTATTTTTTAAATTTATAATAAAAAACGGCTGAGATACCTACAACTTGCTAAAGTTGCTTGGTTATGACGTCACAAAGTAAATTATTTATTAATAGCACGTGATGACGTAGTGCCACCGCCAGTTAATAAAGTTTTAATGGTAGCTTAACAGTTTATTGTAAAAAATAAACTGAAAAAGCCAAAACCTGTTTAAATTTGGAACTTTTAGTTAAATGACTAATATTCATATTTAAGCGTACATATTATAACAATTTATTTATTCGAAACAATGTGAAATTAAAATGCGAATGCGAAACTATTGATTTTTGTTTATATATTAACACACCTATACATTAAGACCCTTTGCAGTCCGGCAACTTATTGGGAAAATAATATTTTTTTAATTACATAATGTTCTACTTATTTAAATTTTCACTCAAGATGTGTGAGTACCTACATAATATTGTTGAGAATAATATACAACCACGGTTTCGGACAATTACGATGCCGATTATGATGAGTTGTGCCGTTTTGTTTTTTCAAGCTTTTATTTACTTTTACCTGTCTGTTGTCTGTCTGTCTGTAATCAAATCTTGCAAGTTTAATTTGACCCACTTCCCGGTATCCAATTGAGCTGAAATTTTGCATGCATGCATAAGGGCTTGTTCACGTGAACGCGCGGGCGCGGGCGCGATATATCAAACATATGACGTGCTATGAAGGTGTTCACGTACAACGCACGTGCGGTGTGAGCAAAGTCTGTCGCGCCCGCGCCCGCACCCGCGTGTTATAGCGTGAAATCGGATAACAATGCAATATTATTATGACAGCGAGCTGATCTGATGATGGAGCTGGAAGGTGGCCATAGGAACTCCGTAATTAAACGACGCAATCCCATCGAGTTCGGGCTAATTTGATTCGTCTTGACGAGTACTTTGAATGGTAACAATAATAAAGGCTTGTTTTTAAAAAGTTTTTTTTTTAAATTTCACTTGTTTTAATAATAAAAAACATTCGCGATCGTTTTAAAAATAGTATCTTTTTTGCAGACGACAAAATTTAAGAATTTCGTCGATTGTTGCAACTTTTTAAAGCTTACGTCACACTGGGCTGGTAACGCGAACGCGATCCGGGACGGAATTTTTGTAATGCATGCCACTACACTAGCGCCGATGCTCGTTATTCGTGTGTTCGTCTATATACGGCACGTACATCGTGCAAGCATCCACGTTATCGGCGGTATACGTGAGGGTATCACTTTGTTGATCGTCCACCGTACAAGATAGACGTGGAGTGTATTGCTGCTGCAACAATTTATTTAATAGCGGTATACAACCACTATGTAAATGTGGTTCAACGAAAAGTTGTAATAAGAAATGGAGAAAAAGAAGATGATGGTGTTTGATGTATCTATAGAAAATAAGTTTAGCGATTTGTGTAACTTAAATACACTAGTAGTTCGCCTCGAACTGGGACCTCGCAGACCCAATTTCCTTGAAAATGTTAAAACCTTGGGTTTTAGGTATAATAATGGGTAAAAGTTATAAGTATCTACGAAGTATAAATGTATGGAAACTTTAACCTATAAAAGGGAAAAAAATATTCGTAAAAGGAAAGGAAAATATGTACTCATGTCTCCTTATACATATATCTTATAACCACCGTCGCTCTACTTTATGTATTTCCTTTCCCAGCTTGGTTGTCTGGAAGAGATCGCTTTTAGCGATAAGACCGCCAATTGTAACACTTATTTCTGTCTAATCTTAGTTCTAAGCTATATTATTGTATCTGTGTGAACAATAAAGAGTTTTCTATTCTAAAATGCCAAAATTGAAAGTAATTTTAAAACTCAAAATACGTACCAACGGATATATTTAAAAAAAACTTTATCTCTGTGGTCTGTGACTAATCTATTGTTGTGATCAAAGTTTCAATAATAATAAATATTAAAGGATATAGTATTAATATTATAGTAGAAATATTATAGTATTCACATGCAGAAAATAATAAATATTACTATAGATTTTTACAAAAAAATCTCACAAAATCTTCATAGTTTGTAGCACTTATTTACGAAAAAGTTGCCGATGCAGTGGACATTAGAAGAATTGGAATTGGAAAAAAATATCTAGCTTCACTTGTGTTATACAGCAAATTTATTTGTGTTTGTTATTTATTAAGTCTCATAATGTAGTTGTTAACTTTTCCTTAAATAAATAAATTTACGACAGCTATTATATTGATATTGTAGCTAATTCTTATATTTTTGTCGTAGCAGCCGACGATGACTTAGACTTGGAGCGAGAAAGCAGAGCTTTGACAGTCACGCGTAACATGTTGGCTCGCAGGTTTTTAAGATGTATCTCAAGGCATTATCAGACTTTATATACGTGCAGCTCTACGATCACATTTGCACTTCCCATCAGGTGGGATGTGATCAAACGTAGGCCTAATTAGTATTTAAAAAAACTTGTGGATGAACTTTACAAACAGGGATCTCAAGGCGCTGCGGATCCAGTACAACAATGCTTTCAGGATGCTTTTGGCGCTGTCTCGATACTACAGAGCGTCAGGGATGTTTGCAGATGCTAGAGTGGATGATGGTTTTAATGTCATAATAATATGTGATAAACACATAAATAACAATCCCAATAAGTTTCTTGCTCGTTCTTGTCATAGATATGCTTTTCGAACGAGCAGTAGAGTCTTAAAATAGATCTAAATAATTGTAAAATTTACTTTCAAAAGTGAAGCACTATAAGCCTATTTGAATAAAAAATGGGTTGGAGTTTGATTAATAAGTTTAGAAAGTATATTACTCGTATATTGATACTAAAAAGAATACCTAAATTTAGGGCAAATAATTATACCTATATACTACTCGTATTATGCAAACTTGAAAATCAGTAAATTAAGTACCTACTTCCACTGGTAGGATTTATACGAGGATAATATTATTATCAAACTTGACGTATGAAATAAAAACTATGCACATATCCTGCACCCGCACGATCATTTAAATTCATAATAATAAATATATTGAGTAAGTCAACATGGCTATTTACTTATCCGTTAGGGAACCGAACCTAGGACCGAATTGTCAAAAATGTATGAAATGACGTATTACGTCATATCGATTTTTGATAATTCGGTCTTCGTTTCGGTTCCCTGACGGATAAGTGACTATCCCTTCATTTCTCATATTATTATAATCGATAAATATTGTAATTTTGTATTCCCTATAACTCTACAACCCTTGCATCGATATGGCTCATTTTTTAACGTGAGAATCCTTATAGTTTGTACTACTTGTTTACAAAGTTTTATCAAGACTGGATCATCAGTTTCATTGTAATAAAGCAATCTCTATAACTCTAGAACCCTTCGACCGATTTTGCTCATGTTCGAACTTAAAAATTCTATGGATTTATGTTACGCGTTCGCAAAGTTTCATAAAGATTGGACCATTGGTTTTCCAGTTATCGCGTAACAAACATACATACAAACATACACTTTTGATAATATATTTATGTCGCTTATAAAAAATGTGTATATGTTAGAAAAAAAATTATTAGCGCTCCAGTTTTGAAATAATCGTAAGACCTATCGTAAAGACTTTAAGTCACCTATATCTCTACAACCCTAAATTCTATTTGGCTATTTTTTTTATTATAATTATTATGTTAACCTACTTAACTTATGTGCAAAGTTTCATTTAATTTGGATTAACCATTTTCGAGTAAATGTCGATCAAACTTAAGCACCAGAGGTCAACCGTTAAACTGGTCAAAACGCAGGCTTTTCGCGGCTCTCGACTCTAAGACCTCGCTTCGCTCGGTCGATAACCTATTTATGATGTAGGTATCTATAATCTATAGAAAATCTCTTCATTTGACCACCCACTAGCATTAGTCATTTAAAGTACGTGCTGAATAGCTATATTTAAATAAAATTATAAAATACACACGAGTGCAACGCTGCACTGTCCGCCGGCGAATGAATGATCGGCGATAATGTGGGCACCTCAACGCATCCACCCGCAGATTCCCTTTGATACGTGCTCGAAAAACCGACAATTCACGGAGGCGGACATAGACGAACCCCGGCGGATAGAGCCGAATATGCCCTCTTCATTATCGTATCCGCGTGTATTCGTCTGTATCCGGCGATAATGAAGTGGAGCCATAATGTTCTAGTTTGTATGTAACCTGTCACACGTAAAGCGAACGCGGGCAGGAACAAGATTAAGATTGCGACCGCTTTACCGTTCCGTCCCGGCTCAGTCTGACGTAACCTTAAGTATGAAAAAGTCAACAGTTTGCGACACGTAGTTTCAGTACCAGTTTCTTCATTAAATGCTTTGTCTACAAAACGTATTAAATACTTCCTAAATTACGAATAAATTATGATAAGTTTTAACTAATTATTGTAAGTCACTAGAAAGTCAAATAAAAACAGGGTCTTAGTTACCTATTCACTTATTTACGTATAACTGGCTTCGCCCAGCAGTTTTACTCGCTGTACTGTCCTATATGTTATTACCTATATATTATTACTCCAGGGTTTATGCTATCTTTATATCAAATTTCAGCTCCATCGGTCCACCCGTTAAGAGCGAATATATCAAGTGACGCTCTCTCGTTCGCACAATTTGACGAATTTTGAAATATAAATTTATGGAATTAATTTATTGAAAATTCCTCTGTAGCAGCCCTCCATAATTTTATCGCACACATTTTAAAAGTGTTTTCAGTTAGATATATTAAAAAATATGAGATATTAAAAGATATGAGGCATGATGAGATGTTTTGAAAAAAAATTTTTTTCAATATTGCTCCCCATTCAATTTTTTTAATTCGTCAAATTGTGCGAGCGAGAGAGCGTCACTCGATATATACGCTTTTAAAACGTGAAGTAAAAAACATACATCCATACATTCTTAAAAACTTTCACGTATATAATATTAGAAGAACTAGCTTATGCTCGCGGCTTTGCGCGCATGGACAAATCCTTTCTTAGTGGAGGTCTACGTCATGGGTAAATCCTGAGATCGGGCGTATTTAAGTGATTTCCGTGGCAGATTTTAAATCAAAGTATTATTGCATTTTACATGTAAAACATCAAATTTCCCATAATTATAATTACATCAATCAAATAGGCATCATTATAACTTGTTTTGTTCAGAAGATATTTAAATTTAAATTTTTGGTGCCACGGGAATCAATAAAGTGTGGCATGGGAATCAAAATTAAAACTATTTTGTTTGAATTCTATGTTATTTTTTAAATATTGACCTCTACATACTAATCATATAAAATAGAAATGATTAAAAACGGTGATCCAAACAGATATACACCAAACATAAAGTATTAAAAAGGTCTAATTGGCTCTCTATATAATAATCATGTAAACTAAATAAAATCAACGTATTGCAGTCTTAAACAATGTAAAAATATTGAATATATAGTCCTAGAATATGAGATTAAGTTCTCAGTCACAGTCACTGACAGGATTCACTCCAGAAGCTGTCATCAGATTGTACATTTATCATTAGTTAGGTTAATCTGGACTGAAAGTTGCAGTCAGCCCATAGTTTCGTTTTATTTTTTCATCATACATCATCTCAGCCATAAGACGTCTACTGCTGAACATAAACCTCCCCTTTAGACCTCCATATATAACACTGGTGTTGAAAGCGACCTGCTTCAAGCGTCTTTCAGCGACCTAAATAAGGTCGTCTGCCACACTTGTGGGTAGACGTTCTACGCTGCGTTTGCTTGCCTGTAGTAGCCACTTGAACACTTTTCGACCCCATCAGCCATTCGCTCTACGTGCTATGTGGCCTGCCCATTACCACTTCAGCTTCCTGATCCGCGGAGATATGTCAGTGACTTTGGTTCATCTCCTCATTCCTGATTCGATCACGTAGAGAAACCCCGAGTATAGCCCTCTCCATAGCTCGCTGAGCGACTTTTTAATGTGGTCTGTCTACTATAGTACAATATAAAAAATCTGATGTATACAATATAAAAAAAATATCTGAAATAATGAAATATACAAATATAAACTGTCAAAATCACTTCCATACCTGCGGCTTCGCTGTAGTTGGGTAAAAAGTGAAAGAATGCGCAAGAAAACTCAGGGGAAAATTGATCACCGTGGTAAAATACCATGAGAATCAATACCATGTAAATCAAAATTGTATAGTTTTTTGTCAATATTTTTAAATACCATAATTATAGACCAAAATTAATAAAATATATGATAATCAATACCCTTTTACTAACTGCACACCCTAGTCAAAAAACCGTAATGGATAAAAAAAAGGTAGCACTCCGGGAGTGCCGGCAGAAGTGAAAACTTCAATATTAACGTTGTGTTTAATTATAAGTATAAAAGTACTATCATTTATGAGGTAGAATACAATGTTTATTTATTGCGCTATCGTACACAAATATGACAATTTATATGTTGTTATTTATAATATTATATCATTATTTATATATTACATTAAATTTTATCTCTCAGAAAAATCAACTTCCATCCATAATTTCGACGACTTTTACACCATCAACAGAGCAGCACACTCAGGCACGGTAGAAAGAGTGGGAGATACTAGTTCCTCTCCCTTCCCCTCGATCTTACGCTTTTTCGATCAGCATCACGTGACCCTGACGCGAGTTTTAAAGTTTTTACCCATACAAAAAAGTGCTCAGCGCCGCTAAAGAAGTTTTCACTTCAAAAATATTTTTTAAACATGGAAAAGGTAATCAATGATCTAGTGAACCAAAACCACGGTAATCAATTTCTCACCTTCGTAAATCCAGTTTATAACAACGAGAGGAGGAGCCTCTCTTCACTATGTTTAGAGCGCAATCGAAGTTAGCCAATAGCGTGCGTACAAGCTTCTAAGTATTGTGGTTTGTGAAATGTGGGTAGTTATGTCGCGCGCCATGGGAATCACTTTTTGTCCGGGGATAAACCTAAATTTGTTATTTTTTCTAAAACTACGCTGAGTACAGCCTTCGCGTATTTTTTTGATCATATAACAGTTCACCCTTTACAGCTTTGATCACAGGAATTAATTAAATTCCTTTTATAAATTAGTGTAAAAAATATATTTTGTTCCGAAAATGTGTAAGGGACAGCCCACGGTAATCAAATTTTAGGGCTTTTACATTTTTTTTTAGATACTTGCAGCTAAATATAACCTGATGTCTATCATGCATTAAGTAGATTGAACCTTAGACTAACAGGAAAAAAATACCTTTGGGTAGAATTTTTATGTTACGGGTAGTTTATTCCCCCAGACACGTAAAATTTTGACTCTCAGGAATCACCCTTATAAGACCTATCTGTGTTCCAAATTTCAAACCAATCCGTGCAGTGGTTTGGGCTGTGCGTTGGTAGATTAAGCCGCGTCTCCAGCAAATTTTTTGGTCTACACTCTCAACAAAAACACGTCAACACACAGCAAAATTCCCCAACACAAAAAAAAATTGTCTATGCTTCAAGCTTCAACAAATGTTTTTGATTTGTATATTCATTTATTTATTTACTAGCTGAGCCCGGCGGTAAGCTTCAACGAATGTTTTTGCTTTCTATAGCCGATGGAAAGCAAAAACATTTGTTGACGCTTGAAGCATAGACATTTTTTTTTTGTGTAGGAGAATTTTTCTGTGTGTTGACGTGTTTTTGTTGCGAGTGTAGACCAAAAAAGGAGCTGGAGACACGGCTTTAGTCAGTCAGTCAGTCAATCAGTCACTCTTTCGTTTTATATATTTAGATGTAAGCAGTAGGTACAGCTATGTAATAAAATATATAAATAATTAACTGATTCAAACTCTCAGTTAATACATTTGGTCATAAATTACAATAATAAAAATTATGTAAATATTTTTGATTTAATTCACGTTCCGTACTGTTAACCATTTGGAAAGATTAAAGTTTAATTTTTACTAAATAATATACGTTAATAATATATTTAAATTACACATGTTTTACATTTTTATACTTCTGCACGTAAAATTAAGTTATTTGTTTCGAAAAGTAAATTGTTTCTAATTATCGTTAAAATTTTTCAAAGGGTGGTGCAAAATTAATCATACAACTTTGTATATAAAGCAAAGATATGTACTCAATAAATAATAACATATGTTAAAAAATATGATTAGGTTTCCTCTGGGACGACCCAGAGAAATTCAGATTAAAAAATATAAAAAACTTGAGAGGTGTCAAGGGACACCCGGATGGAACGAAGTTCCTTTATTTTTTTTTATGTGGAGAAGTAAGAAGACGAGCAAGACGCTCTCCTGATGTTAAGAGATAACGCTGCCCATAATCAGTACAGTGCTACCCAGAATTTCACAATTATGCGCAATTCTAGGTGCACTGCACCAACGCTTCTTACTCAAGAGTCATAAGCTGTTAATACTCTTTAGCCCAGTAATTTCACTAGCTACAGTGCCCTCCTACCGAAGCACAGTAATGTTAGCACATTACTGCTCAGGCGGTAGAATAACTGGCACTGGTTCCTTTCGATTAATGAAAATATCTGGCTTTCTTTCTATAAGAGAGAGAGAGAGAGAGAGAGAGAGAGTGAGAGAGACAGACAGAGAAACATGCGCACGCCGCACAGCTTACAATAGCTTACTATAGCAAAAAGTGTCGTGACAACTTTTCGTTAGATTTTTTTCCGTCTAGCCCCCTTTCACAACGCGCGATAAGGAACTTCGTTCCAATATAATTAATTATAATTTACCAGCGATATTTTAAAAATAATGTCTTTAGTTCGGTTTTTACTAGAGGTATTTTAACAGTCGTTTTCTTTATCTATGGCCAAGTTATTATATTAGTCGGATGAATTTTATCGCAATCCGGTTTTTTATTCATTAAAGCCTTTGACTACGATCTCGCGTGATGTTAAGCGACGATGCGGCTGAAGATGCCAGTAGACTAAACCTAGACGGCGGGATGAATCCCACTAGTAGGATGTTATTGGGAGTTCTAATACAAACCAGCGCCTCGACCGATAGAATCAACTTCGCTCACTTCTCTCGCTCGTATACTCGCTCGTTTCGTTCCCTACGTTGATTCTATCGGTCGAGTTGCCGGTTTGCATTAGAACTCGATGTTGACGCTGACAACCCTACGTGACGTCACGGCCAAATGTCATATCGGCGACAGGAGCCCGCCATTTTTTATTACCTTGGAAAGCTCGGACCGTGACACATTACATTTTGATAATTAAATTACTTTTACTATTTGTACCACCAAATTTCCATATTATACAAGTTGAAGCAGTCCGGGTCTTTAATTCCATCAACCTACGGCGTAATCAAATGGTGACCCCGACGTGATTCGAAGAAACAAGTACGTTGCGAGTCGGCGAGAATATTGGACTCATCCTTCAGGAACCCGCCAGCCTACAGCTGCAGCAGCTATTTCCGAGGGAAGTGCGTTCGTATTCCCATCCTATCCAATCCTTTCCGCTTCTATTTGTGACTAATTTGTCGATAATTTCTTCGAAAATTCGATCGTCAATTATTGACCTACCTACATGTAAAAAAAAAAAATATTTTATCGTTGTTTCTAACTTTTTCTAATTAATTTCAACGATTTACAACAAACTTTTGTCATAACATCAATCTTCTTACAAAATCCATTAATTTCAAAACAGTTTCAATCGTAAAAAACATATTTTTCGCCCTAAAATTGTCGCATCATTAACTTGTTTGCAAGTTCACAACTTAAGCGCATTCGCCGACGATTTCCAGGTGATGCGAGTGATATCGACGAGCCCCAGTGCATATATCTGCACCTATATACTACGCCAGCCCTGCCGGTACATAACAAGTACTGTTGCCGGCCGCCGAAGTCAGCCGCAAAACCAGTTTGTTATCTGCGCAGGATCTCACGTAACGTACAATTTACACTGTTTTGATCTAGTTTCAAATTAATTGTCGTGAAGTGATTAAGTGATTTGTATTTGTGCCGACAAAATGAGTGAATTAAAAGACCTTATTAAGCAAAGAGGTACTATTCGTGCTAGATTAACATTGTTTGATAAATATGTATCACCATTAATGGATTGCAAGGAAGTGAACGCGTTACAACAAAACGAATTACGTTTGAGATGCGAAAAGGTGCGTGATCTTGCTTGTAACTTTGAAGAAATACAATCACAAATCGAGTTGTTGGATGAAGATACTACTAAACAAATTGAAGAACGGGAAAGCACTGAAAATGCTTTCTTTAATTTAATGGCTAAGGCTCAATCTCTGTTAGATTTTTTCGAGAATAAAAATAAAGAAGAATCTTCATCCAACACAAGTAAGGGACGTCGTTGCAACATAAAGTTGCCACCTTTGAAGGTGCCTCCATTTAGTGGTTCTGCAAACCAGTGGCTTTCCTTTAGAGATACTTTTATATCACTGATTCACGATAATGATAACATTGAAACTGTAAATAAGTTTCATTATTTAAAATCTTACTTGGAAGGTGCGGCAAGCTCTGTTATTAGCTCAGTGGCTGTATCTTCCAACAATTATGAAATTGCTTGGAAGCTTTTATGTGAACGTTATGACAACAAGCGTCTTTTAGTAAATGAACATATCAAGTGTTTGTTTTCAATTAAACAACTACAAAGAGAAAGTGAGCATGGTATTCGTGACCTAATTGATTCTTTATCAAAAAATTTGAGCGCTTTGAATTCTTTAGGCGAACCTACTGATCAGTGGGATACGTTGATGATTTATCTGGCCTCGGCGAAGCTAGACGATGTTACCGCGCGTAAATGGGAGGAATTTAGAAGTAACTTAGACTCCCCCACTTTAGACGAATTTTATTCGTTCCTTCGCCAGAGGGCCACTGTATTAGAAACAATTGTTGCAGGGAGATCAAATAAATTAGAAAAACGTCATAGTTTACCACATACAAAATCATTTATTTCATCATCTAACGAATCCTCCACCGATAAAAAATGTCCACTGTGTAAACAAGATCATAGATTATTTGAGTGCTCTAATTTTAAATCCCTACCGATAGGGGAACGCATAACAAAAATATCCACATTAAAATTATGCAATAATTGTTTCCGCAGTGGTCATTCACCTTATCAGTGCAGGCTCGGTGGTTGTAGGATCTGTCACAAAAAACATAACACATTATTACACAGACAAGGCTCATTACACACAATTCAAACTGATCAATTAAAGGAAACTAAGGTTAAGGAAACAAACTTACCCGGTCCTGTAGTTGACTCCTCTGCCTCCGGACCCTCACCTTCTGTCTCCATGTCTGCCATCTCCGCCAATCAAGCTCTTCTTTCTACAGCGTTGGTCAAGGTGATGAACAATGACAAAATATTTACATTGAGGGCTTTACTGGACTCAGGCAGCCAAACATCTTTCATCAGCGAAAGGGCTCAAAGGGAAATTGGTTTCTGTAAAACAAAGGATAATTATCTCTCTGTATCGGGCATTGGAAATGCAGTTTTAAATGTAACAGAACATTGCAACATAAATTTACACTCTATGCACAGCTCATTCCATGCGCAGGTTAAATGCTTTGTCCTACCCAAAATAACTGAGCGTCTGCCCCATGTTACAGTGCGTGTACAAGAATTAGGCATTCCAAATAATGTCCAACTCGCTGATCCAACTTTTTATCAACCTGGCGAGATTGATCTATTGCTAGGGGCAGATATATTCTGGGATATAATTAAAACTTCTAGGGTCAATTTAGGCCCCAGCAAGCCAATGTTACAAGACACACACTTTGGTTGGATAGTTGCAGGCTGCATGTCTAGTTATTTTTATGAGAAACAAAATTCAAACGTGCAATGTTATTTTTCACAAGATATTTGTGCCCAACTGTCAAAGTTCTGGGAACTTGAAGAGATACCTTCCACCAATCAAACCAACAAAACCGATTATTGTGAAACATTATTTAACGACACAACAGTTCGAAACAGCGACGGTAGATTTTCTGTACAAATACCATTAAAAGATTCTATCGAAGCGTTAGGCGACTCATACAATACAGCAGAAAAACGGTTATTGCAACTTGAAAGAAAATTAAATAATAAACCATCATTAAAACAACAATATACTGAATTTATTCACGAATACGAACGTCTGGGACATATGACAGAAATTACTAAACCCGAATTTGGCTGTTACCTACCACATCATGCAGTGATACGGGAAAATAGTGAAACGACGAAACTTCGAGTAGTGTTCGATGCTTCGTCAAAAACATCTACCGGGGTGTCATTTAATGACATACAACATATTGGCCCCGTCGTCCAAGATGATCTGTTTTCCATTCTACTTAGATATAGACAGCACTTATATGTTGTATCAGCTGACGTAGAAAAAATGTACCGTCAAATCCTGGTAGACTCAGCCCAGCGAAAGTTGCAACTTATTTTATGGCGGGATGAGTCATCACAACCTATAAAAATATTTCAATTAAATACTGTTACGTATGGCACAGCGTCAGCGCCATATTTAAGTACTAGATGCCTTTTGCAATTATCAAAGGAATGCGATGACAGTGATTTGTCCCAGACGATAAGAGAAGATTTCTATGTAGATGATTTTCTTTCGGGTGCTGAAACTGAATCTGCTTTAGAACAAATTGTTAGTTCAGTAACTGCCACACTTAATTCAGCTTGCTTGCCGTTGAGAAAATGGCGAACTAATGCGCCAACTATCTTTGAAAACAAAGTAAATACAGATTTGCCAAAGAGTTTAGACATATCGTCACAATCTAGTGTTTTAGGCCTAAGATGGGATCCGTCTAAGGACGTGCTACAATTTCCAGCCGATATTAAAATAGATTCAGCTGTCACTAAGAGAACTATTTTGTCTAATTCAGCTAAACTTTTTGATCCACTGGGTTTACTTAGTCCATGTACTATTATACCAAAAATTATTTTGCAAAAACTATGGTTATCTAAATTGGATTGGGATGATTCAGTGGACTCAGCTTTAGAAAATGAATGGCGCAATTTTGTTAGTAACTTCAACTGTTTATCAAAAATTGAAATTCCCAGATGCGTGATAAATAGTAATTCAGAAACAATTCAATTGCATTCATTTTCAGACGCATCCCAAGTAGCCTATGCGGCTGCTGTTTATATCCTGTCAAAGGACCAGTCAGGGCGCATTCTAGTCAGACTGCTTTGTGCTAAAACTAAAGTTGCTCCAATTAAATCAATAACAATACCTAGATTAGAACTATCAGGTGCCTTACTCTCAGCACGTTTATGTCACAAGGTTCTAAAAACATTACGGTGTAAAATCGATTCAGTATTTCATTGGACTGACTCCACAGTTGTTTTGGGTTGGTTAGCATCACGACCTTTTGATTTAAAGCCCTTCGTTGCCAATCGTGTTAGTGAGATACAAGAACTTACTGCCTCAGGTGTTTGGAGACATGTTCCGGGTAATATGAACCCTGCAGACTTAGCGTCCAGGGGTGTAAACCCTAAGTCAATCCAATCAAATAATTTATGGTGGGATGGGCCGCCATTCTTAACCCAGGACTCAAGTCAATGGCCTCATGCCGAAAACCTGAAAACCACTTCTGAATTACCTGAAACAAAAACTAAAAAATTAAAATCCACTAAATCACCACAATTCACTACTGCATCACAATCCACAACTACACTACAATCTACAACTACACAAGCGAAAACATTAGATATTTTAAACATTGACAGATTTTCTAAATTCACAACCATGCAAAGATCTTTAGCATACGTGCTAAGATTTATATACAATGTCAAACACAAGAATGACAAAATCACTGGTCCTCTAACATGCAACGAACTTAATGAGGCTCTAAATATTTTAATAAGGCAACATCAAACTCAATGTTTTTCTGATGAAATTAAATTAATAAAAAACAAACAGAACTTACCTTCTAAATGTCGTATCTTATCTTTGACTCCTTTCCTCAACAGTGACGGAATCATTTGCGTTGGAGGCCGACTCCACAATTCCAGTGAAACCTACGAAAAGAAACATCCAATATTATTAGATACAAATCATCATTTCACTAAATTATTGTTCGCACACCAACACAAAACACACTTACACGCAGGTCCTCAACTCTTGCTCAGCTCATTGAGAGACAAATTTTGGCCAATAAGAGGCAGAATCTTAGCTAGAAGTACAGTAAATAATTGCAGATTGTGCAGAATCATGAAAGCTCAAGTTTTAAACCCAATCATGGGAAACTTACCTGCCAGTAGGGTAACTCCAAGCCTTCCGTTCCACATCAGCGGTGTCGACTTCGCCGGGCCATTTTATATCACTGATCGTAAAGGGCGTGGTTGTAAGATATCAAAGTGTTATCTGTGTCTATTTGTGTGCCTTACTACAAAGGCCTTGCATCTTGAAGTTGCAAGTGATCTCACAACTGATGTGTTCATTTTATGTTTAAGGCGTTTCGTGTCACGTAGAGGAAAGCCATTGCAATTGTACTGTGATAATGGCACTAATTTTGTCGGCGCAAATAACGAAATCACAGCATTTCTTAAATCAAACAGTGAAGATATATCTGGTTTTGCGGCCGACGAAGGCATTGAATTCAAATTTTCACCTGCTTATTCACCCCACTTTGGGGGCTTATGGGAAGTAGGAGTTAAATGTGCAAAATTTCACATTACTAGAATTTTAGGCGATAAACATTTCACATTTGAGGAGTTATCGACATTATTCGTCCAAATAGAGGCCATCCTAAATTCAAGGCCTTTAACTCCACTTTCATCCGATCCAAACGACCTTTCTCCCTTGACTCCAGCGCACTTCCTGATCGGCAAGCCACTCACATCGCTGCCTTCAGAGAGCCTACTAGATGAGAAGCCAAGCAGACTTGACCGGTACCGCTGCCTGGAGAAGATGCGGCAACATTTTTGGGACCGATGGAGAAACGAATATTTGAGCGAACTGCAGCAAAAACTCAAATGGCGAGTTAACCAAAGAAAAGGACTTCAGGAAGGCGATTTAGTTGTCATCAAAGAAGCTAACGCGCCACCTCTAAAATGGCGCATGGCCAGGGTACATAAACTATACCCAGGCTCTGATGGCGTATCCAGAGTAGCAGATCTCTTCACTTCGAGAGGCATCATCCGACGGGCTGCCCACAACCTATGTCTGCTGCTACCAGATCCAGCGTCCCACGACACAAATCCTCGAAATCCTGACAGTTTCGAGGGGGGGGAAGATGTTGACGCTGACAACCCTACGTGACGTCACGGCCAAATGTCATATCGGCGACAGGAGCCCGCCATTTTTTATTACCTTGGAAAGCTCGGACCGTGACACATTACATTTTGATAATTAAATTACTTTTACTATTTGTACCACCAAATTTCCATATTATACAAGTTGAAGCAGTCCGGGTCTTTAATTCCATCAACCTACGGCGTAATCACTCCCAATAACATAAAAACTTGCGCTGTGATTGGTTCATTAGACCTTCCACCATTCCACTGAGGACGAACCGGCATAAACACACTACTAAGTTTTACGCTAAACCGCTGCTCACTTCACTCACTTGCAAGGCTCACTCGTTTGCAGTTGTCGTTACTATAAGCATCTCGTTTATGCTATTTATAGTCATTCTTCAAAAGTCTCTCTCACAATGAAGTTCGTTAAACAACCAATCTCATTACAATTTGAAAATATAAAAATTTATTCTGAAAAATACCGTTCACGTCATGGGAGGCTTTTACCCAATACAATCCGTTGTATAGTATGTGGCCCATCAAACTGTGGCAAAACGAATTTGATTATTGGTCTACTATTACATGAAAATGGTTTAATTTTTCGAAATGTTTATGTATATTCAAAAACTCTTCATCAACCTAAATATATATATTTAGAAAAAGTTTTACAAATGGTTCCTGGTGTTACTTTTTCAAAATATCATGAAACTGAGAAAGTTATTTCTCCTGAGGCTGCGAAAAGTAACTCAATCATAATATTTGACGATGTTGCGTGTGAGAATCAAAATAATATACGCGACTATTTTTCAATGGGGCGGCATAAATTTATTGACAGCTTTTATTTAAATCAAACCTACAGCAAAATACCTAAGCAGTTAGTAAGAGATAATGCTAATTTAATTGTTCTTTTCAAGCAAGATGATATAAACATGAGACATATTTATAATGAACATGTCACTACGGATATGACTTGGCAAGAATTTAGAGAAATGTGCACAAATATATGGAAAGAACCTTATAGTTACGTAGTTATAAATAAGGATTGTGAAAAAAACAAAGGATGTTACAGGAAAAGATTTGACACCTTTGTAGTATTCCAATAAATTTTAAAAAATAAGCATCGATTAATGCACATCACCACCTCACTGCTGCAAATTCGCCTTGCGTCGTTCCTCTATAAATAACCTGACTACAGAACATATACTACCATTTTGATAAAAACACTTACTAGAGTTAGACAAAACATGGAAAAAAATATTAAAAGACAAATTGTGCAAGCTGCAGATGCAGTCAAAAAAAAGGTTCGAAAGATACGAGATATTGAAACAAAAAGCAGTAGTATTTTAGAATCTGTTTTTAAGCCAATTACAAGCCCTTTGAATAAAATAATGGAGAATTCAAAAAGTCGTGCAAAACCTTTGGAAAACACAATTGGATTTGAACATTCGAGTCCGTTAGACAAGGATAAAACTCTGAGGAGAGAATCTGACATTGGATTAAATCAGGCTAATTTTGACGACACTGATAATTCTGAATGTAATGATAACGTTGATGATGATGATGATAGCGTTGATGATAATCAACAAGAAGAAATAGATGAATCGTTTAGAACAGTGGACTCAGGTTCAAGTGATCCTATTGATGTTTCATCATGGTCTAAGTCTTCAGCAGTTTATGATGATGTTCCATTTGGTGTGAGAATTGATCACGGTAAACTAATGATGGGGTCTTTACGTGTAGTTGTTTCGGACAAATATATTCAAGTTGGTTCAAACAAATATAAAAATACGCCTGGTATAAATGAATTAATGTTTAAAAAAGTACCTGATTTATCTACAATATCTACTGAAGATTTAAAACATTACAAGATGATGTTACTAGCCACTAATGTTCATCGAAGAGATTATGATCCTCATAAACCAATCAGAAGTAACCGAGGGAGAAAATACCTTCACATCATAAAACCCATGTTCAAGTTGCGTAAAGTTTCAGCAAGTACTGACAGCAGTCTACCTGAATTGATACAACATCGAGGAGATGGGTTGTCTCTGTTGAAGAAGTGGAAAAAAAATGTTGATTACGTTTATTGGGACGATCCTAATGAGCTTATTGATAGATTAAAACTTCTGATTGCTTCAAGAGATGCTGGCAACACCGGATTGGATAACGAAATAATATCGATTATAGAAGAATTAAGAGAAAGTGGTATTATACCCTAATAAATAACAAACTTTTCCAAATATTGTTTCATTCGAAATTCGTCAATCATAAGTATCAGTCCTCAAAATGGACAAATTCGGACACCACATTCATAAACGATTACGCCTACCAGAAATTTTAGATAACTTTGACAAGATATTTATGCGAACAGAAACCGGAGAAATTGATTTAAAAAATACAAGACTAACAGGAATTAACGTTCCACAACAGGGTACCGATGCTGTTAACAAAGAATTCGTTGACAAACAGCTTGAGTTATATATAAGCAAACAAGAATTTAACAGTATCATAAACGCATTAAAATCTGATATTGATAAACAAGTTGAAAAAATTGTGAAGGCCTATTGTCCAAAAGCAGAGTAAGACTTGTATTAAAAATGAGTAAACAACAAATTGTAAATGAAATTCATAAAATGGCTCGTAAAAATTTTGTTCGACGATTTGTAATTTTAAAAGGTATCGATGATCTGTGGCAAGCAGACCTTATTGATTTTCAAAATTTGAAAAGCTTTAACAATGGATATAAGTACATTTTCGTAATATTGGATTGTTTTTCTAAATTTTCCTGGGCTATTCCTGTAAAAACAAAAACAAAATCAGAGATAGCAAATGCATTTAAAGATTTATTAATCAAAAGTCAACGAAATCCATTTAATTTACAAACTGATATGGGCACAGAATTTTATAATGACGAATTTAAAAAAGTCATGGTTAAGTATAAAATTAATCATTATTCTACATATTCCATAAAAAAGGCTTCCATTGTGGAGAGATTAATTAAAACTCTAAAAAACAAATTATATAAAAGCTTTAGCCTTAACGGTAGTTATAAATGGATAGGTGACACTTTAACAAGTGTGATGATGCTTTATAACAATACAACACATCGGACTACAAAATATAAGCCTAGCAAGGTTAACCAAGCGAATCAAAGTGATGTTATGAAAAATATAATGAAATCTCAGGTAACTAAGGGATCATCTAATAATAATAAATTACGAATCGGTGACCATGTTCGCATAAGTAAATATAAAGGTAGTTTTGAAAAAGGCTACACCCCAAACTGGTCCACGGAACTATTTTTAATAAAAAAAGTTCATCTTTCAAAACCTGTCACAACATATGCAATAGAAGATATACACAAACAGCCCATTTTAGGAACTTTTTATGAACAAGAACTACAAAAAACAAACTGCATTAATACATATCTTATTGAAAAAGTTATTAGAAAGAAAGGTACTAAACTTTTTGTCAAGTGGCTAGGTCTGCCCAGCACAGAAAATAGTTGGATTGAAAAACGAGCCATTTTATGAGTGATGACTTTAAATCTATAAAATTATAAATGTTCACTATTTAAGCTCATTAATAAGTCAGCAATGCGTGGTGGAGGTCTCGTTAATAGCATTATAAATAATTTACCATTTGAATTGCATTTACCTGGATATAATTATTGTGGACCCGGTACAAGATTAAGAAAACGATTATTGAGAGGTGACAGAGGAGTTAATCCACTTGATAACGCTTGTATGAAGCACGATATAGCGTATAATAATTCAAATAACTTGGAAGATCGACATAAAGCGGATTCAGAATTACTAGATATGGCTAAACAACGAATGAAGTCGAAGAACGCAGGAACGGGAGAAAAGCTGGCTTCGTGGCTTGTTAGCAAAGTGATGAAAACTAAAGTTAAGCATGGTGCAGGCACGAGGTCTTTTAAGTCTATTGTTTCAAACATACGCAAAGGATTGAAAAAATCGTGTCCAAAAAGCGATTCCAGCGCTATTAAGGCAGCCCACAGAGCGGCAAAAAAACTTATTAAAAATAAAAATGGATTAAGTGTGCCACGTGTCATACCATTACCAAAAACAGGTGGTATTTTACCCCTTATACCTATATTTGCTGGACTTTCTGCTGTAGGCGCTCTGGCTGGAGGAGCTGCAGGGATTGCTAAGGCAGTTAATGATCATAAATTGGCTAAAAAGAATTTGAAAGAAGCTCGACGTCATAACAAGATGATGGAGTCTATAGCCCTTGGAAAAGGTTTATATATTAAACCATATAAAAAAGGGAATGGCTTATGTGTTAATAATTCAAAAAACTAATAATTAAAAGGTTACCCAAGCGTGCTCTCACTGATATTGACATCCTGAGGTATGCAAGAGTTCACATACCTTACTTTAGAGGTGTTTTCATGAGAAATGAATTGCCAAGTAAACCTAAAAATATTGAGTGTGCTATTATGAATTTAGATAGTTCAGATAATGAAGGAACTCATTGGGTAGCCTACGTAAAACTATTTAATTATTGTGAGTATTTTGACAGTTTTGGTGATTTGAAGCCCCCTACTGAGTTAATTAAGTATTTGAAATTCAACTTAAAATATAATTATTGTAGATATCAAAGTTTCAACACGTCTAATTGTGGACATCTGTGTTTGAAATTTTTAACAAATTTTTGGAAAAAATGTATTAAGAAATATATGTGTAAGTAAATAAATGTAACTATAAATTTAAAAACATGTTTTTTTTATTCTCACTTCTACAATGTCTTTCACTCTGTCAGTAACTGGCAATACATCGACTTTATCTACAACATATTATCCAGCTTTGCAAGTTGATGGCGAATACGAGTGCGCTCTTTTGTACTTATCAACATTCAATTCTATTCCAAATATTGATAATAGAAATAATATTTTTCATTATGACAGTAATGAAGTTGTTAAAATACCGGAAGGTGCTTACGAGTTGCAAGATATTTCTGATTATATAAAATCTAATCTAAAAGAAGGAGTTAGTTTAAATTTATTATGTAACAATAACACATTGAAAACATTTATTTACTGCAATAAGGATATCCACTTTGAAAAAAATAACTCACTTGGAAACCTACTTGGGTTTGGTAAACAAACTCTTAAAGCTAATATAATACACGAATCGCAGCTTCCAGTTAACATTTTATCAACAACCGTGGTGAGAGTCGAATGTGACATAGTGAGCGGATCCTACATTAATGGAAAATCAAGTCACATTATTTATGAGTTTGCACCCAATGTTCCACCAGGATATCGAGTAATAGAAATACCTAAGAATATAATATATTTTCCTGTGAACCAAAATAATATTAGCTCCATAAACATCAGATTGTTAGATATAAATAATAATTTGATAAATCTGCGTGGAGAGGAAGTTCAGTTATATATGCATGTAAGAAAAAGATGATTGACTTTGTAAATAAATATAGTAATACAATAACAAAACACGTCAGTACTAAAAGAACAATCAAAAAAGAAACATCTAAAAAAAAAATTAATAAAATAACCAAAGAAAATAAACGGTTTTTGAAATTAATTGGACTTCTAAAATGAATATTTTAGATGTAACTAGTTCCCCCGCATATGTAGTACCATTGATGGAATTGAATATCATTCATATAAACCTTACGTAACAAGTTTCAACAAAAATGACGAAATTCGTATACCCATCAATCAGCAGGATTTGTACATATTACCATCAGCAAGTACTCTTTACATAGAGGGATTAGTCAATATTGTAAAAAAGGACACTAAGCAAAAAGTCTCTAGTGTTGAATTTACAAACAATCCATTGCTTTTTCTTTTTCAAGATATCCGTTATGAACTTAATGGAGTAGAAATAGACAGAATAAAAAATGCGGGAATGACTACAACTATTAAGGGTTTATTATCTTTTAATGAAAACGAAGCTAAGATTGCAAAAGCGTGGGGTTGGGATGTGAAAGGAACAAAAACGAATCACGGAGGAAGTTTTTCTGCTTCAATACCTCTTGAAAACGTATTAGGCTTTGCCGAAGATTATAAAAAAATTATTATGAATTGTAAGCATGAATTGATATTATTATGTAGTAATACCCATTTAAATTCTTTGAAAATTCCTACTGGAGAGATTCTCGAGAACATAACAATTGATAAATTAGTTTGGCGTGTTCCCCATGTGAAAGTATCAGATAAAGAAAAATTACATTTACTAAAATTATTAGAAAAAGATCGTCCTCTACACTTTGCTTTTAGAAATTGGGATTTGTATGAGTATCCTCTTTTACCTCAAACAACTAAACATACTTGGTCAATTAAAACTTCCTCACAGATTGAAAAGCCAAGATATGTCGTCATCGGTCTACAAACAAATAGAAAAAACTTACCCGATCAAGATATTTCCCACTTTGATCACTGTAATATAAGAGACGTGAAAGTTTATCTTAACTCTAACTATTTTCCATATGAAAGTTTAAATGTCAATTTTAGAAATCATCAATTTTCTTTATTATATGAGCAATACGCGAGATTCCAGAAATCATACTATGGTAAAAGAAATGAACCACTTCTAAGTGCTAATGAATTTAGAGAAATGGCTCCCTTGTTTGTTATCGATTGCTCTAGACAAAGTGAAAACATTAAGTCGGGACCTGTAGTAAGCGTACGTGTAGAGATTGAATGTAATTCAGAAATACCTGATGCAACAGCTGCATATTGTCTCATATTGAATGACTCCATCGTCGAATACAGACCGTTAAGCAATATAGTAAAGAAAATTTCATAAAATAATGGACTCTAATAGCGAATATGTCATAGCTGATGTACAAGGATTCAAGGATACAAAAAATACTTTTATCATCAAGGAATTTGCAATTTGGTATAATGGTTATACCCAAACCTTTCTAGTCAAGCCACCTTATCCATATAAATACTTAACAGTAGAAGAAAAGAGACAAGTGCGATGGATAGAAATTAATCGTGGAATATTTTGGAGTGAAGGCTACGTTGACTACAAAGAATTCAAACGTACCATAGTACCATATTTAAAACAGAAAAAAGTACTAACCAAAGGAACTGAAAAAATGAAGTGGATCAAAGACTTGTGTGAAGACTGTGAAATAGAGGATATAGGAGAAAACGAGTGCCCTAATTTTAAGAAATTGTATCATGATTATGTACATCATAATTGCATTAATCATAAAAAAATGTGTGCCTTAAAAAATGTAATGTGTTTAAAAATGTGGTGTGATGATAACAAAATGTATAACAAATTGTGTAATGACATAACTAGCTTTAAAATATAGGTACTAATAGACTTTTTTATCTTAATTTTATAATTTATATTTAGATAGATAATAATGTAATTGTATTGATTAGACTAAATTATAATGTAAATAAGTACAAATAAAATATTTTTAAATTAATAAACCTGTTTTATTATATATTAATTCTATCAATATAGCGATAGCAAAAAATCTAAAAATTAGTAAAAAAATTTAGAAAATAGCAACTCTACAAAATATAATAAAATACTAGGATTATACTAACTACTAGGGATTTTATTTATTAATCAAGGGAGACAAATTTTAATTAGGGATTTTATTACAAAATGTGAGAGTATGGATGTGTATGTGCGCATGAGTGAGTGTATATGTATGTTGCTTAGACCTAGTAATAGTACATACTGCCGTACAGAGACTAAACCGCAGTAAAATTAAAATGTCAAAAATAATGTTACCTACTTTGTTTCATGCGTGATAAGGTGGAATATAAAACTATACAAATTATTTTACTGCGTTTTAGGCTCTACACAACAACATAGTAAACTAAGAGGTTATAAATAAAATAAAGTTTAGAAGTCAATAGCATTTATTTTTAAATTTACAATAAAATATCTTAATCTATACCTAACTACGAAACGACGACGAGTTAATATTATTATTATTTTTATCATGGAATTCTTACCATTGCATCGTACAAATTATAATTCAACACGATTCACAACAGATTAACACAACTAATTTATTTTAATTTTATTAAATATTATATATGTTCACATGACAGTTATTAAAACTCACTGATTATATTTTCTGATATATTTTTTATCACTCTCTCAGTCATGTCTAAAACACTGTCCACTAATTCTCTAACTACATATTGCGCTGATAATATAACCTCATTTTCACTTTGTCCACCACTAATGTCCATAATTTTTATTTGTATTAGTTTTCTTCCTCTCGCCTTCTCCATCTCGCGGTTAATCACATACGATGACCTCGAAGCACTCCGACTTTGCTTTATAATTTCAGGCTTCAATATCTTCTTGCGTTTCGAACTAGAACTTTTCGATTTCTTTTTTGAAATTTTGTTGGGCGGTATCATGTACTGCTCCAAATCTTCGTCAGGATTTTGTGCACATTGGTCGAAAATAAGATCTTGTGTATTGAACCCAAATATTGGTTCAATATTGTCTCTCGTCGTCGTTTCGAAGTCAGCCATGGTCTGAAACAAAACACAAAACTATGAGTAATGCTTTAAATTTATTATGCTTAAGTAATAAATACATATATATAATATATAACTATGATAAAAATATTTCAACTCACCAATAAAATAAAATAAAATTGAGTGCGATGAAGTGTAATCGCGGCAAAGCGCCGACAAGGAATAATGAGGGAAACATAGCAGGTGCATCAAATTTGCTGATCCTAAATAACATGAATAGACTTGCTGCGGTGAACCGTTGCGCTTTATCTTAAATAACATGTATAGACTTGTTCTGGTGGATCGTTGCGCTTGATATATAATACTTTAGGAATGTTTGTTATCAGAATTTATCTTGTATCTCTCTCTATCATAGCATTTCTTATTAAGTACATATTAGAGTAGGTATATAACCTAATTAAAATATCTATAGAATATAGGAAAATATAGTAAAATAAAATGCATTTTTTTTTATATTCATTTATTTATAGGTAGGTACATAATTAAATATTTACAAAGAATTTGTACTTATATCAAATTTAAAACATAACTTAACTATCACACAATTTATGACAAATTAAAAATAGACATACTCGTATTATTTAATCACAATTTTTAAATTTTGACCCCAAGTATTGAAACTGCATTTTTAGGTGTATTTAAACAATACTTTGATGAGGTACATTTTTAAATCTAAAACAATTACACAATTTTTAAATCTAGACCCCGAGAATTGAAATGTGACCCCAGGCTCTGCTTGACTTCTTGTCTTGCGAAATAAGACGTTTATCATCGTTGCTAGATAGCGCTATTTTATTTACAGAACGAGTAAATATTTCATGCTTAATACTTTTGAATAAAACATTTTTTTTACGTAAAACATTTGTTGTCATCAATGTGTTTCTATAGTCCGAAATATTAAGATCTCGAAGGACACACGACTTTACTCCTTTAGCTTTTTTTATTTCATGTTCAGTATTTTTGATACAGTACAATTTAGAACGCAAGCCTACAAACTCTGTGATTATTTTCCCACCCATTTCGTCTTTGAAAAGCCCTGGAACTTTTTTGTTTATAATTGGCAACCCATGATAATTGTCTATGGAAAAATTACTAGTATCGAAGTATTCTAAAAAGTTATTTTTTAAATCATTATAAAAGTTTTTGGTCTTAATATGATATATGAAACTGTCAGTATCAGTGTAACACATCTGTAAGCGGTCTTCGTAAAATGGTTTGAATACAGAGTAATGAAAATCATACATATGCGCTTTTGATAATTCTAGAACTGTGAAACCGATGTACAGAGGTTTGTCTAGAACTATACGATCAGGTGTTAATTGAATTGCAACTAAATTATCTGTAAAAACAGAGGCACTATGAAAATTTGGACGAGCAATTAGTCTCTCTGCATCATTACTTTTTTTGGTTTTATTATTTTGATCACTCCATTTATTTACCAATTGAACCTGAACTTTTTTTCGATTGTTTTCTAAAGTTTTTCCAAACACACTGTTATTAAGCAATTTAAAGAAGTCCTGTTCAAAAGCTGACGTTGCTTTTTGACGTAAATTCGTATTAAGATCGATATACTCTTTTAAATATGCACTCTGCCTAAAAGTTATGGCGCGATGTATTTTTCTTAAAATCAAACCATGTTTAAGACATGTTTTTAAATGAACGTAATGTATCACATAGTTAAATTTGTCGTATAAATTAGGAATCAACTTTTCATTTTTTCCACCAGGCGGAATATCTTTTTCAGGACAAAATGGCAAATCGTTATGTGTCCAGTGCAGTTCTTTAGGGTAAACCAAATCCACTTCCATGATAAAACCAAACTCTGCATCGTCCAAAACGCTATTAACATCTAATTGATTGATCTCAGTTTGATCCAGAAAACGAAAGTTTGATAATGGCAAAGTTTGACACATGCTATACCCATAAAGATTATTGCAATCTATATAGACTAAATATGAATCCGGTATCAATGGATCGTAATCCAAAATAAATTGGTTGTTCGCTTGGGCATGTCTGTGAGCTGCCATAACGACACCTCCCCGCACACCAGTTTGCAAAAGTTCTACAATTCCAAAGTCATCAATTAGTTCTAGCTCAATACCTGTTTTATAAAGCATAGCATCGAACGATAAACTTGGTGCTGTTACATAAAAGGCAGGGTCCAAGTGATAATAATGTTTACAAGTTTTTCTAAAATTTTCAAAAATATCTGTCAACAACAACACGTCGGTTTTTAAATATAAATCAGTATATTGTCCCAAATCATAAATATCAAACTGAGTCCAGACTTTTTGTGCGTGCTCATAGTCTTCAGATGATATATGTTCATCGTTCAAGGAGCTATAAAAGCTTTCTTTGCTCGGTAGGGATTTTTCAGTGAATCGCTCCCATGCGTTCATGTATTCGTAAGGGTAAACACCCTTGCGTGTTAAGAGAAAAAAATCGGATTTATTTGGATAGGAATGGCTCAGATGATTAAATTCATGATATTTCATTGTTTTCGCTAATTTTTCTAGACTCGTACCCAAAAATTTAAAGGAGTCCACAAACCGCAGTTGTACAAACTCATTTTTCGATATTAAAATAAACTTTGTAAAAGAGATGTAGTTTTCTTTGGTTTTCGGAATAATTTTTATTGGTCCAGGTGCTTCACCAAGTTTTTTGATAAATAAATGACAATCATATCCTGCCAGGTTATGGAAAAATATTGGCACAAACTTTGGTACTTTATACTGTAAATTACATAAACTGTGAGCTGCTCCTCGGTATTGACCAGTTAGATGACAATGGTCTCTAACTTTGTCCCCGAATAGAAAACACTGACAAATATGGCAACGGGTTGCGTTCTTAAAATTAAGTGCATCGTTTGCATTAAAAATCATCGGAGCATTTTGAGACAAAACGGAATGAATTTCTCGAGTGTCTCTGTAAAGAGACGAGACAAATTCATCTACACAATCGAGTCCGCGATATGACACAAATTTATTGTAAGAAGGGTCAACAGAACAAACAACTTGGTACGCGAACGCTACTGGAACATGTTTTTGTAACGAGCGCGTATGAGCGCCTTGATCTAATGATTCACCTGTATCTACATCTTTTAGCATAGTTTCAAAGTCCGCGTAAATAACAAAAGGAATATCTTGCTTGCGATCAAAATTTTTGAATTTTATAACTGAGCCCTTTTCTGGCAGGACCGTGACGATGCCGTTGCAAGTGTGATTATCTACCTCGTCAACGTTTTTAAAAAACAGTAAACAAGTATCGCAAAAATAGATTTTACCATTATGTTTTGTTATTTGGCTTCTCACCAATCTTGACAAATTTTTTATGAGACAATAGTGTGTTTGTGTGTTGTTTTCTAACATAAGCAGATGAATCGTTTTTTTATTTTCATGGCAGTCTGATTTGTAAAGCGGACCTACAATAGTTTTATTTTTTAAACCAAAAATAATGAAACTGATTTTTGGGTTGTTTTTTTCAAATTGTTTAATGTCTGAAAACGACACAGGAAAGGACATATTTTCAGTATTCAACACCTCGTTAAAATGTATGTATGATGAGACTTGCTCTGGGTGGGCCTTAACAGGGTAGAGGGCAGCAACCACACTCCACAAAAAGCAATATTTATCGTTATTTTTAATATTTAAACATGCTCTTTTTTTCTTTATAAACTCTGGCAGCTCTATGTAAGTAGAGCCACGGAGCGGTTGATATTTGTTAACATTCACCTCAATATGTAAGCAATTCAGAAAAGTCCAACCCGAATCGCGTTCTTCAAATTCGTCAATTTTCGTGCGCAATGTATTCACTACATTTAAATACAACGTATCAAAACAATAATTTCCATAAACAGGAATATTTTTAGTACCGAATGATTTGATTTCTTGTTCGTTGTTCTTAAAGAGCAAAAACTTCGAGAAAAGCTCAAAGTTCACTTTAATAGAAGTGTGTTTTGCTAAGCATTCATCCAAAATAAGTTTTATTTTGCTACTTATAGAAGCTAAAAAGACGTCAATAGAATGTGCATTAACTGGTTGCGCGACTATTCTGTAAGATATGATTCGCCGCTGAAATGCGGAGGCAACAATTTCAATGCCGTCTGCATCGTTATGTGGCTCACATACTGCGTTTTGCTTATGTGAGTTACTGCGCAAATGTCCTACCCAGTGCCTACGGCTTACAGACGTGTTACAACTTGTACAAAACTGCATCGTTATCTAAATGACCTAGGTAAGTTTATTTCTAAGACAACTAAAATCGCGCAATTACTAGGGTAGCGTTATCTCTTACCATCAGGAGAGCGTCTGGCTCGTCTTCTTACTTCGTTTTATACAAAAAATAGTTATGAAAAGAAAATAAGGACTACCTATCTATGTAATTTATCCTACGCACTTATGTACTTATTATTTATTATGAAACACTAGCTGCGCCCAGCGCTGTACAGTAAGTAGCCCTAATGTTATACCAGAGTCTAAGCTATGTATCTCTATACGAAATTTCAACTCAATCAGTCAACCCGTGTAGACGTGAAGTAGTAACAAACTTGCGCTTTTATTATATTTGTGTGATATCTATACCTATGCTTATTACCTTACCTAAACATAATCCTTACCTAAATACTTATTTGCCAAAGAATCCTACCTAAATACGTAAAAAGACAATATAAACCCTATACCTAATATGTACCTACCTAAAGTTAAAAAAATAAAATGGGACACTTGTTGCGTATATTTAATTATATTACGGCTTAAAATTAATATTATTACTAAATTTAATTGGGGTACTATTCTTAAATTTTTTAAAAATCAAAATCAATAAATCTTGGAGCCCCTCCCACTCTTTGGTATTCTCACCGAGGCGGATTTTTACAGAGGTCAAGGCCTTTTTAAATCGCTCTAGCGGCGGCGTGTTTAGAACGTCGGTAAAATGATACAACTTGACCTCTGCGTAAAAGTCCCCCTCGGTGATAGACACAGTGCGACGACTCTGGCCGCCCGAAACCCGCGAGGTGAAAGTGCCGGTGGGTACGACGCCGCCGTGGGATGCGCTGCCGGTGCTGACCGCCTTCTCCTCCCCTTTTATTATTGAGAAGACGTCGTTCTTACGCTTCTTTACCCTGTAAATAATAATAACAATAAATTAGATTTCAATTTATAGTCAATACAATAGGTAGGGAACATTATAAAGAGAGAGAGAGCGTGTCTTAAATTGAGTTAAAATTTAGCTTAGTTATGTACCTAATATTATTAGTGTCAGGATAGAAAAGTGTGGTTTAACTATGAGGATTTCTATACCTATCAGCGAGTGGATACGGGCTGAGTTAGATGTATCAAATTAATAAAATCTAAGCACTGAGTAGTTGACATAACTACATGGTCGTAATCTCGTAATTAAAAAAACCTCAGCACGCATTATCATGAAGTACAATATACACAAACACTGAATATTCATAAACATTGTAAGTAATAAATGATTTACATACCACGACGACTCGCTCTCCCCAGCGCTCTCGAGCGGCGGTGCGGGCGCTGCTTTTCGTTTGATCGCCAACTTTGATTTCTTGGGTGGTGCCTGCGGTGCCGGTTCCGGCGCAGCGACAGCGTCCGAGTCGTATTCGAAATCAGACCTAAAAAGAAAAAGAAAAAAAATGTTAGCGTGTTACACTAAATTTTTTGTTGAATCGTAGTCTCCATCGCGCAATTAATGCAATACTTACTTACATTGCAAGGAAAAAAATTCTTGATTGGACCGGTGCTGACAGGTAGCGGCGACTGCTTTAAAATGAGCAGGCGGCGGAGCAGGGCGGCAGGGCGGATGGTCGTTGAAGGCGGGCGGCAGCAGGCTCTTCGGACAGCGTGGGCGCAGCGAAGTAGCAGCGGTTGCGATTAGTACACGAAATGTGACGATTTATGAAATTTCCATGATTTTATAGTAAATAAATACCACGCGTCAGCATATAATACTGTATTCAAGAACGTATTAAGTAATTTCTATAAATTACGCTATTTTGAACCTTAAAATAACGATTATGGAATTTTCGTAAACACGTACAAATGTTTCCGTCATACAAATTTGATCTTTATTTTCAGGATAATAGGAATTAATGAAAATACAAGTAAGCTAGCTTGACTCCCGCGGCTTCGTTCAATGCGAATTTATGTTTCATAAAAAACTCTTTAATTTAATGCGTAATAAAATCACCATATTTTATTTAATAAGTAAAATATTCATCATCGATTCAAACATGGTTTAAAAAATGTTATTATTATCCTATTAGTATAAGAAACCTATAATTAATATAAGTTAGTATAATCCTATTAATATATGGCTAAAATTTGGAACTAAAACTAAAATTTTGAAAACTAAATCCTGAGTCATTATTACAAATATTTTTACCTACACCTCAGTCTTTAAAATCAGTCCAATAATAGTTTATGTGCTAGGGTGGAACAAACATAAAAAAACATAATATTAAGTACATAATATTATAAATATCTATACTTGTATATAATCTATCCATTAGACATTCATCACCCTTCCTTCGTAGTTGAGTAAAAACTTTGAACATGTTATAAACAGGAATCGACACTCCTGTGTGGCGTCCGCTGCAGTAAATAGTGGCTACCAAGAGTTCGAGACCATGGAGTGACACTATAGTTAATCATAATTTTAGTATTAGATTTTATGTCGTGTGCGTGCTTAACAATACGTTTTCCGAATTTCAGTAGTTTTAACATGAAAGAGTAACAAACATGCATCAGTACATTCAAACATCTATATTTCATCCGCTATAAGATTATTCACATAGAAATAAACACGCGTGTCCTTTCCAGTTGGATATTATTGTTCTAAGCTAGGTAATGTATTTTATTTAATAATATAAAGTAAGGGTTCCGTAGAAATAAATTCTCCAAGTCCAGTGTTCTCTGTAAATAAAACCACCTCAGGTTTTTCTCATTATCTACATTACTAGATATTAGTTGAACTAATTTTATTAATTGCATATGCAAAAAATATGTATATGCTAAGCAATATCTATTTTCAACGAATATAATACGAGTATTAATCAGTACCGAGTTTTCTTGATATTTTGCTACTATCTTAAGCATTAAATTATAATAATTAAAATTAAATTTCAAGCGAAATACCGAGAACTGTCAATGAATGTCGAGACTGAAATAAAACAAACATTTTGTATGTTTGACCAAAAAACTATGTAAACCAATAGAAAAAGAATTTAAATTAATTTTGAGACATTATGCGATGCAAACAAACAAACGTTTCTAAAAGAACTAAGTATATTAGCTATAATATGGCTTTAGATATCCCTATGAATACCTCATTTCAATTTCACGCTGATCCTAATTGATAACCTCCTTTTCTAATTCGGTTAAAAATCCTAACTCATGCGACTCGCGATTCAGTTGATGATACTGAACCCTAATTAATAATTGCTGATAAGCCGAGTCATACGCTGTTGGCTGTTGCTACGAGCGTTCCCCCTTTTGCAATCACTGCGAAATATAATGCAACCGTGAGACAGTGACCGTGCGAACATATTTACATGCTAATTCTAAGAAAAGTGTCAAATTAATAAAGGAAAAAATAATCATGTAAGTACCAACTTATTTAAATCAAAATTATTATTTAGGTTATAGTACATAATATTATTATATATTTATTGTATACTCATTCGTAAAAAATAAAAAATAGGTTCCTATATTATTTCATACTTACGTACCAATTCATTGAGACTAAAATCATCATAATAAATACCTACATACGTAATTTAAAATATACCTATATCTATCAATATTTAATTCATAAAAAACTATTACATATTTTCAAACCCTATTTATTGTGTGTTTTGCAAAATACAAGTCTATAAGAAAGTATATGTATGTTAAATTTTGATTTTTGAATATTTATTATAAAAAAACTATGTGTCTACTTATTAATTTATAAAAGTAATATTTTATTTTCGTTATTGCAGGACTACTTTGTGTAAAAAGAAAAAAGCGATTACATTTGAAGAAATTTCAATCCAGCTGCCTAAGGTTTGTACTTTAATGCTTAAATTAAAAATATTAAGGATTATTTTATTATTTCAAATTCTTAATTTATCAAAAATAATGTGATAAGTGTGTGTACCTAGTAGCTAATCTAATATTTCAATTGTCCTAACATAATTTATGTTCCATTATTTTGGATCAATAAAGCCAAAATAGTCTAGGTTAAGTTTATTTAATAGGCGTAATGTAACGCCAAATAACTACCTACTCTAAAAAATTGGGCTTAATTACAACAATAAATAATAGGTACTAACGTGTAGGTATTGTAGTTAGCTAGAACTTGTAAAATTTAAAAGAATATTCTAATTATGTCGAAGCCTGTTAGGATTTAGAACATTTTCGTCTATTTTTATATGATTGTAAAATTCGTGGTCAAAATGTATAAAGCTTAACTTAACTTATTATATTTTTTACTGTACTTAATAGTGTAGAGTCGATTAAGATAAAGGAACAAGTTAAGACTTTTTTAATATAAACTATAAAATTTCTTTTTTTTTCTGTAAAATATTCCCTTTTTATATTCCTGACGTCCCACAACAGGACGCATGTCACGATAATGTAACTTTATACTCAACTTGAGTTTTGTTGAATTTGTAATTAAAAAAATACTCGTATAATGCTAAAAAAACTTGTCCAATTTTTCATTTAATTATATTTGTTTCAGGTACCTTCATAGAAACTCTGTCTACCTACCTATTCCTAAAGCAAAACAACGACCTGGAAACAACGGCTGAAATTAATTTAATTCCATCATACTAGGTATACCTATAAAAATAATGTAATGTGTAATAGAAAAATTGAAAGTTTGTGGTTATTTTTATTAATCAAAAACAAAGCTCCTACTTATCATACGGGTAATCCATTCCACATAATATATTTGAGTAGAAATATAGGCATTATTTTAGTACTTTACATGTTTTACCACAGAACTTCAAAGTCAAGTAGGCATACGCTCGATCATGTGAGCTTTACATATGTACAAAAGGTTTGGACCTAACTATGAACGCACATTATTAAAGTCGCGCGGCGACGATCTGTTACTCTATAGGTACACGCTATAAATTACGCACGCCATGCAACCGAGCTCGTGAGCTCTATTGTTTAGCATAAAACTTAGTTTTTATGTTATTGATTCTATCGGTCGAGGCGCTGGTTTGTATTAGAACTCCCAATAACATCCTACTCCCACTGGCTCACATTGTGACAGCTTGGCTAAAGCTACAGACTTATTTATTTAAAAACACATAAAACTTTCATCATCTTCTTCCTGCCCTTATCCCACACTAGGTAGGGTCGGCACAACACGTTTTTCTCCTCCATTCTGCTCTATCATTCGTCATATCTTCATCCACTCCCCTAGCACGCATATCCTCTTTCACAAAGATCATCCAAACCTTCTTCGGGCGCCCCCTTCCCGGATTACCACTTTTTTTAAAACACAGAAAACTTTCACCTTTGTAATATTAGAAGGATTCTCCACAAGGTGGACAGACCTTATAAAGGTTGCCAGAAGACGCTGTATGCAGGTCGCTTCCACCGGTACATATGGTAGTCCAAAGGGGACGCTTATGTTCAGCAGTGGACGTCCTATGGCTGAGCTGATGATGAGGAGGGCGGAAAGATATGTTCTGCGCCTAATACATTTATTGTCGCTACAACTCAATGGTCTGTACAGAAACTATTTTAAAACCTTAAGGAGCTATTAGGCGCTTAAATAAATATTTTTTAAATAAATTTTAGTCTAAGTCATTCTCGACACTCTCGACTAACTCCACTTTCAAACAAAAAAAAACTATATATATATATATATATATATATATATATATATATATATAGTTTTTTTTTGTTTGAAAGTGGAGTTAGTCGAGAGTGTCGAGAATGACTTAGCCATGTTTAGTGGAAATCGACCCAAGATGGCCGCCGCTACAAAATTGCGGATTATTTTTATTCTTCTACAACTCCCTCAATATGGGTATCAAATCAAATGGCTTAGCTTGTAGAATACAACGCACTATGATAAATTAAAAATCCAACATGGCCGCCACCACAAAATGGAGAATTACATATTTTAAAAGCGTTGCGTTGGGGGGTTTTTAAATTTTTAATTTAATTAACTTGTTATTCAGTTGATCATAATGCGAGTAAATATGCAGAAGTTTCAAGGCGTATTCTAAGTATGACTAACTTTATATTAAGCTTTCTTACTACTTCATCTTTTCGCACATTATGTATATTTCAGTGAAGGTAATAATTAATTAATTTAATAATTAAAAAAGGAAATACAAAACTAATATTGTAATATTATATATGTTTATGATGAATAAATTTATAATAATGGCCATTGACTTAATTTCTAAGACTTATAATCTAAGTTGTTTATATAAAATTTAAATATATATATATATATATATATATATATATATATATATATATATATATATATATATATATATATATATATATATATATATATATATATATAAAATTCATTTTAAATATAATAAATATTTCATTCTATGTTTTTTATCAACAAATTTGTGCAATATTTTTTAGCAAATCATTATATTATGTTTTACTGTATATTTATTTATTATCATATTTATTTATTATAATATGTATAATACATGCGTAATATAGAAGATAAATCCAACTATAATATTACCAACTATTATCCAACTAAACTACTATTGTTTTACTGTAAAAAAATCTAGTTTTGTATTCTAAATATGATTTACAAACACGGGTCCAAAAAGACCCGCATATTTTTTAATTTATTTGTTATGTTAATTTTATATAACAAAATACGCACTAGTAAATAATATAAATAGAACTATAAGAGGGCTTTCACACTACGTCCGATCCGTCATGCGTCGTGACGGTCAGAATTCGGAGATTTTACGCACTACCTCCGCTCCGGTTCAATTCTGATGGTTTTTGTATACATGTTTTTGTATATATCGTAATATGTAGATATATTTATTTTTTTACACTAAATAAGCCTTCGTTGGATTACATCTCACCTGATGGAGAGTGTAAATAGAAGCGAACGATTAATCAAGAAAGATGCCTAGAAGGTAGATAACTATTCACTCAAGTTGTTCTTGACCATTTTTAAACGGTTTTTTATTAAACGGTTTTATTTAGCTTACTCCGTTTGTTTTATTCATTTTTCTTGGGTCAAATTTGGTAATTGAAATTTCACCGTCTTCCTGTCAACCGATTGATCTGAAATTTGGTATGCGCCTTTGGTTCTAGTGACAATACAATTATGTATATTTAATATTATTGTAAATCCAAGATGGCGGCCGCTACAAAATGGCGGATAACGTATTTTTTTTTAATCCCATCAATATGGGTATCAAATGAAAGGACTTGACAAGTAGAATACAGTGCACTATACAAAATCAAAATCCAAGATGGCCGCCGCTACAAAATGGCGGATAACCTATTTTTTTTTCAATCCCATCAATATGGGTATCAAATGAAAGGGCTTGACAAATAGAATACATTGTACTAAAAAGCCTAAAAATAAAAAAGGTAAAAAAAGTTTTTAAGTTAAACGGTTTTATTGTAAATATGTACTAAAAGCTAAAAAAATAAAATCGTGAGGCACGTCAAATATCTAAATCTCTAATGAATATTTTCACTGAAAGTTGTAGATATTTGACGTGCCTCACGATTTTATTATTTTTTTAGCTTTTAGTACATATTTACAATAAAACCGTTTAACTTAAAAACTTTTTTTACCTTTTTTATTTTAAAACTAAGAAAATCCTTTTCTTTGCGACGCGACCCAATACAAGTTTAAAACTCCGTTGAAGGCCAGAAATCGGATGACTGATGTGCGTAAGCCACTATACACCTTACGATGTCTGGATGAATGCTTGTTACTCTTTTACGCCTTAACGGGTGGACCGATTGAGCTGTAATTTCTTCTTCTTCTTTGTTGTATCCTCATGACTGAGGGACGTGACTGTGATGCGTAGTCCTCGCCACCAGTTCTCTTCAGACGCTTCTGTCTTGCGCCATCTGTATGGAGGTTTGCAAGGTGGCTCCTGTAGCGTCCTGGGTTGTGTGGGTCCATCTTGTAGGCGAGCGCCCTCTGCCCCTCTTCCCTTCGACACAGCCGGTGATAATCAGCCTCTCCAGGCTGTCTGGGTCTCTCCTGACTGTGTGCCCGAAGAACTTGAGGACTCTCTGCCTACATATAGTCGAGAGACGGGATTTGATCTTTAGAAGCTTGAGGATTGATTCTTTTGTGCGGCGTTCCGTCCAGGAGATTCTCAGCATCCGGCGCCAGCACCACATCTCGAACGCGTCAATCCTCGATCGCACGCGGGCTTTTAGAGTCCAAGTCCAAGAGCTGTAATTTGGTATAGATAATATAGCTTAGACCCTGGAATAACACATAGGCTACAAGTACAGCGGGTAAAACCGCTGGGCGCAGCTAGTAATGTTTCAAGCTACACTGTGGCTGTAGCATGACACATGGGATCCCGAAGAAATGTCAAGAATAGAACTGTCATCCCATACATTGTACTTTTGTGAATGTATGGGATGACAGTTGACTTTGACAGCAAGACAAGTCTATAGTGCTTTTCACGAAAGGAGTCCTTTTTGCGGGGCGCCAGTATCGCAAATTTTAAAAGTTAACATGTCTGTAACTTTTTAACCCCTCATAATTTCTAATATTTAATTTCTTAATTAAGTATGTATTTAAATTATCTAACAAATATAAATTATTTAGGATATGAAGTCCAGTAATTATCGAAAAAAATAAATTTAGTTCCGCAAAATTTCGCGGGACCTCTTTCGTGAAAAGGACTCTACGCAGCGTCTGTGCTTGGCACACTGGACCAACATTTGACGGGTTTGGATCTGATTTAGTGCGAAAACACTTTAATAATAAACTTTGTTGTTCAAATATTAAGTTCTTTTTAAACAACAAAGGTCAGAATAAAAAATAAACAGAGTATAATAATTTATGCATTTCTATTCCAGTTTAGCGAGTGATTTCGTATCGCACAGTCATACTGATACTCTTTGAAGAAGATGATATATTTATTTTTAATTATTTTTCTGTTGTGTTGGTACGGAAATTGGTGGGATTCTGGGCCCCCAATACTATCGAAAAGGCTACCGCTAATCGGTCACTTATTGATTTTTTGGGGTGACAGAGTTTGTAAGTATTTTTTTAATTACTATTTTAGGCTGTCTTAGTGACCTTAGTAAAAATAAATATTGCAATAAATAATTTAAATAAATATTGGCAGCTTGTTAAGTTATTTTTTTAAATAAAAGTTTTGTATAACCGAGTGCGAGATGCAGGTTTTAATTAATAATCTGAAAATCCAATGGCCAATTTAAATAAAATTTAAATGTCCATCTGTTAAAAAAAAAAAAAGAATTTTCCAAATCAGTTTAGGCATCTTTGAAAGTGTAAACATACTTTAAAAAATAATTTAATTAGAAATAAATCTTATTTTGTTATTATAATGTTTTAATTGGCCGAGGATTTTTTTGGAGTTTCAGTTTGTGACCATTTTTTGATAACATGATTTTTTATCATTTAAATCATTCAAAAGTAGTCAGAAATTCCTGTATATTCAGGAATTTAACTTACTAATATTATAAGCGTGAAAGTTTGTGAGAATGTATGGATGTCTGGATGTATGTTTGTTACTTTTTCACGCCTAAACAGGTGGACCAATTGAGCTAAAATTCGATATAGAGATAGCTAAGGCTCTGAAATAACACAAAGCCTACAGTACCTACAGTGGATAAAACCGCGCAGCTAGTATACTTATACTTTTATTTGAGCCTAAACAAGTGTAAGTACAAAATGTTAAAAGTGTATGTATGTTTGTCCAGGGATTTTCAAAAACTACTGTTTTGTTTTAGTTTTCTGTTGTGTTTCAGACATTTATAATTCTTTAAAAAAGTTGTTTGAAGAATCTGAACGTGTTGGAGGCGTTGTAAGAACGTATTTTGGACCGCAGCTGATTTACTGTAAGTTATTAATAGAATAGAAAACTCTTTATTGAACACCACAAATCATCATCATCCGCAGCCTTCTACATCCCACTGCTAGGCATAGCCCTCCTTCATGTTATGCCATTTAACCCTGTCTTGTGTCAATCTCGTCCATGTGCGACCCGCTACTTTGACTATATCGTCCACCCATCTAGCTGCTGGACGACCGACATTCCGTTTGCCACAAGTACACCACAAAAACAATAATAAAGCACAATTTTTTTTTTGTATCATCACCTATATCATGATCTTCATCAAGAAAGTATAATTTATTAATATGTTGTAACAGTTGTTACAGATCCCGATGACGCCATGACGATATCAAACAAGTGCATGCACAAGTTCTTCATTTACAAACTTGGCAAACCTTTACTTAAAGAAGGATTGATCACCGCTAATGGTAAGCATAATTTAAAGCTGACAGACAGAGGCGGGACGGAGTGGATCTTCATTTTGTTCCTGCCCGTTTTCGCTTTATATGTGACAGGTTACGTACAAATTCGAACATTACAAAATTTCCGTCTCGCATCGCGACCGCTTTCCCGCATGTGTGTGGCGTCACCTTAAGTATTATTATCAGTTAGCCACAAAAATGATGCTTGGCATTAAATTACATGTGGCGACCCTGGTCCAATTGGCGTACGTCCGGTTTGTCACCTCCGGTTCATGGGTTTAAATCTCAGTGTGGCAAAGATTTTCACCTGGACGCCACCGTGTTTTGAAAGGCACGTATAACTGTGGGTCCCGGCTGTTTCCTATAAGATATGTAGGAGGATTTTTGCATACATGTATTAATCGGATGACAATGTCATATTATTATGATATAGAGCTGATCTGATGATGGAGCTGGAAGATGAACAAACAAATGCGTAATTAAATGACGCAACCGCATCGAGTTTGAGCTTATTTAATTCATCTTGACCAGTACTTTGATATTATAACATGGTAACCAGGGTCTGATGATGGAGCTAAAAGGTGATACAGTACATAATTATAAAAGCTTGTTCAAAAATCATGTTTTTATGTTCACTTGTTTTTCTTATATTTCCAGTAACAACATGGCAGAAACACCGTAAGCTCCTGAATCCAGCGTTCACTCCGCAAGTTCTAAACAGTTTGCTTGACATTTTCAATGACCAAGCGAAGCGTCTAGTTGTTGAATTCGACAACGAAGTGGGGAGTGCTTTCGACCATGAAATTATTATTAGGAAGAATAATTTGGAGACCATTTGTGGTACGTTTTATTTTTTTAACTGCTTTATTATTAACATGGCCGTAGGTATATAAAGTAATATTTAAATATTATTTCACGGTTTATGAATCTGTGTAAGTATGACAATACTAGCTGCGCCCTGCGGTTTTACCCACTGTAAAACCTGTGTATTGTATGCTGAGACCCTGGAGGTCTTAGCAAACTTTCGCGTTTATAATATAAGTATAAAAATTACTACAAATAAATAAACAACCTTTTTTGCTTGTCCTCTTTACGATCGATCTGTTTTTCTTTCACAGCTATTAGCAATAGATATTCCTTTTCCTACTTCCATCAGTTGTTTATTATATTATAATTCATATGAAATGTTATCTATTCTATCTGGATTTATTGACCGTTTCAATATTAAAATTTAATTTATATATTTTATATCCACTTTAATCCTTTTCCTCTCCGTTTAAATTTCCGTATTTTTATATGATTTTGATTTCCCAAACTTTGATTATGGATAAAAACATTAGCAAAGCCAAAAAGTCTAAAAAAAAAAAATAAACAGCGCAAAAAAAAAAACAATATTATATATGAATTACAATGATCGTTGAGCCTTGTTGATTATAAATATTCCTCCTGTTTTTAGAATAGCAGAACACCACAAATAAATCAGAAAATAAAAATTACACATGTATGCTTTTTTAGATATTTTTTATTGTTTTTCATCCATTTTCCTAACTTTCCAGCATCCGCATTCGGCGCAGACGCACAGGAGTTCAAAGACCTACAGAGCCTGTACTTACCAAACCTGTCAAATGTACTCAATATAATTATAGCCAGGGTACGACAACCGTGGCTTATTGAAGATTTCCTATTCAATATGACGTCAATGAAGAAGGAACAGGATAGGAGCATAGATGTTATGGCTAAACTGTCCGAATCGGTAATGAGAATATAAATAATTATAATTGGGGTTTATACTCCAACAGAACAGGTTACCCTACTGTTACCAGGCTACCCTGTCAGAGTCCAATCACAGTTTATAGGTTGTGTGGCGAACCTATGTATATGTTGCAGTTTCAGGTCGCCGAGATAACTACAGGGCCTGCAACATGACCTAACGACTGCCTCCTACATATCTTATAGGCAACAGCCGGGACCCACAGTTTTGCGTGCCTTCCGAAACACGGTAGCGTCCAGGCGAACTTTTTGCCACACACTGAGATTTGAACCCAGGGTCTCCGGATTAAAAGCCGTACGTATGACCACTGGGTCACGGACGCTACAATATAATTCAAATTATAATAATATACATATAAACTTTTTTTATATGCAAAGAAGTAAGAAAACGTGCAAGACTCTCTGCTGTTGATAAGAGATAAAACTGCCCATAATCGGTAGAATGATACCCAGGATTTAAAAATGATGTAAGATTTTTGGTGCACTGAACCAAAGCTTCTTACTTGATGATTGAGTCATAAGATGTTAAGATTCTTCAGCCCAGTAATTTCATCAGCTACAGTGCTCTTCAACTGAAACACAGTAACGTTTGCACATCACTGCTCAGGCGGCAGAAGAACTGCTACTGTTGGGGTACCCTACCTCCTGTAAAACTAAATGTTTTTTTTCAGATTATTCAAAAGAAAGTAGAAGTGATGAAAAATGCGGAAATTACAGGAGTAGAAGCAGGTGAGTTTTCTAATGAACAATTTTCAAAATTATTTATCTTTCTTCGCTCTTTTCCGAAGATGGTAATAGATATAGCCTAGAAGACAGGATATATCCCTTCTTTGCGCAAAACCAGAGAAAGACGTCAGATCATACCAGATCTACACATGCTAAGCCATTTTGCGGCTTTTTTTTGTTTATTACAAACATTGATATTATGTTGTTTACTTTTTTTTTTTTTATGTAATAGGTGACAAACAAGCAGACGGCCCACCTGATGGTGAGTGGCTACCGTCGCCTATGGATACCTGCAATACCAGGGGTACCGCTGGTACGTTGCCTACCTTTCAAGACTCTATTCACTTGCCTTTTGAAGAGTCCCATGTTATAGCTCATCGGAAATACCGCGGGCGGAAGCTCATTCCACAATTTGCAGGTGTACGGCAAGAAGGAGCGAGTGAATCGCACAGTGCGAGAATGCCAAGCATCAATAATGTGTGGATGGGCTTTCGAGCGGTGACGGCTCGTGCGGTGATAAAAGCGCGAGGCCGGAATCAGGTCGAATAACTCTTCAGAACACTCCCCATTGTATAAACGGTAGAAGATACAAAGGGATCCTACGTCCCAACGAAAACTGAGTGGTTCTAGGTGTTCGGTTAGCTTGAGGTCGTCAACAATTCTGACAGCTCTACGCTGTAATGCATCAAGAGGGTCAAGCTGATACTTGGGTGCTCCATTCCAGAGATGAGAGCAGTACTCTACGTGAGGTCTGACTTGTGCTAGATAAAGAAGCAGTCTCTGTCTCGACGTAAAGTACCGCTTCGCCTTATTGAGCACTCCAAGTTTTTTGGAAGCGAGCTTGGCCTTACCTGCAATGTGACCACGGAACAGAACATTAGCAGAAATGTCGACACCCAAAATTTTTATGCTATCCGAGACCCTGAGAGGAGTGTCCTGAAAGCGAGGAGCGACAACAAAAGGGACTTTCTTAGCGGTAAACGCGCAAACTTGTGTCTTGGTTGCGTTGAACTGGACCAGATTCAGCGAGCCCCAATCTGAGACCTGTTCCAGAGAAGCTTCAACGTCTGACACCAGTTTGTTCCTGCATTCCTCCACTACGGCACGGGGGGCATTGATGCGACCGCAATACTGAGCGTCACCAGTACTGTCATCCGCATAGCAATGCATACCACTAGTTTGTAGCATATCATTGATGTGCAAGATAAACAGCGTCGGTGACAACACAGAGCCCTGAGGGACACCGGCATTGATCGGCTTACTGTCGGAACACTGCCCGTCGACAACGACCTGAATGCTCCGATCCGATAGGAAGCTGGCAACCCATTCGCACAACCCCTCGGGTATGCCAAAAGAAGGTAGCTTGGAGAGAAGTGCCCGGTGCCACACCCGATCAAAGGCCTTGGCGATGTCCAGACTAACGGCGAGTGCCTCTCCCTTGCTCTCAACGGCTTCAGCCCAGCGGTGAGTGAGGTAAACAAGAAGATCACCAGCCGATCGACCGTGGCGAAAGCCGTACTGACGATCGCTGATCAACTGGTGATCCTCCAGGTACCTAAGGAGCTGAGTGTTTATAACTCGTTCCATTACCTTACAGAGCAGGGAGGTAATGGCAATGGGTCGGTAGTTAGATGGATTAGAACGGTCGCCTTTCTTAGGGATGGGGTGAACAAGGGCTATCTTCCAAGATGAAGGTACTCTTCTATTTGTGTAGGAGTGCAGGAAAAGACGCGTTAGGACAGGGGCCAACTCGGGAGCACAAGTTTTAAGGACGATAGCGGGAATATTATCCGGCCCACTCGCTTTCCGCACATCAAGGGATAAAAGTTCCTTCCGTACAGCTTTCTGAGTGAAGCGTACTTCAGGCATGGAACTTCCACACCGCGGAATTGTAGGCGGTGTGGCACCCCCGTCGTCGAGAGTCGAGTTAGAGGCAAAGATGGAGCCGAGGAGATCGGCTTTTTCTTTAGCACCATGGGCCAGAGAATCATCCGGCTTACGCAAAGCGGGTAGAGCGGACTTGCAAAAGTTACCCTCAGCAGCCTTGGCGAGAGACCAGAACGCACGACTTCCTGAAGGGAATCCGGCAAGTTGATCGCCAATTCGGCTTATATGGGCATCTCGTGCTTTAGCAGTAACCTTCTTACTGGACCTAGACTCGCTATTAAGCTTTTTTCTTCAAGTCAGTGATGTTGGGATCGTGACAAGCGAGTGCCTCAGTCCACGATTTATAGGCGGTTTGTTTTTTGAGGGACGCTTCCGCGCAAGATTTATTAAACCATGGACGACTCCGCCTACCAACGCGTACAAGAGAGCAAGGAATAAATAACTCCATGCCCTGCAGTACAACATCGGCTACGGAGTCCGCACAAGTGTCAACACTGTCCGAAGAGAAGCAGAGTTGGTTCCAGGGATAGGACGCATAGAATTCACGTAAGCTATCCCAGTCAGCCGACCCATAGTGCCAAACTTTACGCTTACCACAGGTAGTATAGCGGGTACGATCATGGTTTGGCACCATCGTACGAACCAGACAATGGTCGGAGCGGCCAAGCGGCGCCTCAACCGAAACTTGGTACTGATCAGGGTGCGACGTCAGGAACAAGTCCAACAAGGAGGGGTCATGGCTCTCAACATCCGGTATTCTGGTGGGTTCAGAAACCAGTTGAGATAAACCATAGGCCGAAGCAAGGTCGAATGCTGCACGCCCCGCGTGATCGGTGGTCCTAGAGCCTAGCCAGTTGGAATGGTGGGCGTTAAAGTCGCCTAAAACCACTAGCTCAGCGGAGGTGAATTGCTCCATAACTTGGTCAGCTCCATCCGATATGTGCTCGAATAATCGAGTAGTCTCCGTGTCCCCGCTATGTGATCTGTAGAGGCACACGTACACTCTGGTTTTACCACCATGGTTAGTACGCAGCCACAAAGTTGACAGATCACGATCTTCGAGACCAGAAAGACGGCGATAACAAATATCTTCTCGGACAAACACACATACTCCGGCGCGACGCATGAATTTATGCTCGAGATTGTACCCGGGGTAAAGCAAATAGGAAGTCTCGGTTGGGTCGAGTATTTGCGTCTCAGTTAAAAAGAGTAAGGCTGGTTTAGTAGATTCGAGGTGATAGTGAATCTCGTTGAGGTTAGCGTGAAGGCCCCTAATGTTGCAGAAATCCACTTGAAATGTGGAGTTGGTGGCCGCTGTGTAACTCTTTTTATATTTTGATCTGGCCATAAGGTGTGAAGTGAGTGGGGGTAAGGCAGCACAAAATGACTCCCCATCTTAGGGAAAAGAGAGAAAGCGGTAGAGCATATGGTTAAATACGAGATGACGGCGAGAGTGTATAGTGGGCACGGGGGACGGAAGGGCCCCCGGTCCCCCCTGCGAGAAACTGCCAGGATCCACTCCGGTCTCCTACTCCGGCACGACAGCAACTTACAGGATTATGCGCCGGATGGCGAGACAGCCTCCCGGGGCGGAGATACAAAGAGATCCCCGGGTTCGGGTCCCCTACTGTCCAGCGGGCGGCCAGCGGACAACCGTTTCACCGGGTCTCCCTGGCCCCCGAGCCCATCAGACACGGCCGTCAACCCGAATTACCTTCACCCAACCACGGGGCCCCGAAAATAGGGAGACAGAAAGTACTGCGGAGTGGGACTGGTACTCCCGTCAACGTGTCGGAACATATCGAAATCCGAGGAGTTCGATACTTGGCGGCACTCTCAAATCGGGAGGGTGGTAGCCATCCAGACGGACTATAGAAATAGCCCTACCACCGGCAGAGTTTAAGTGGAGTTGCAGTTCTGCGAGCACACGCATCAGGATCTGACACATGTGCTCGCCGGACCGGCAAGGAATGCGGCGGGCACGCCTCCACGCTTATCCCTCAAATCTACTCTTACTATTCGTTTTTTAATAAAATTTTATATCATGTGTTCAAATATATTTGTTTTTATATAAGCCGATCTAATCAGAACTGATCTAATCTTTCAAAACCTTTCCAGAGCAGCTCAACCCGTTCCTAAGAACGATACTAAAAGTGTCCAGGGAAGGTCACTTCTCGGACAAGGAGACTAGAGGAGAAATCGACACCATCATTGTGAGCGGTCACGACACAACCGCCTTGACTCTGACGTTTGTTCTTACTCTGCTGGGCTCTTATCCTGAGGTGCAGGAGAAGGTTTATCAAGAGTAAGTATTCATAATCGTATCCATCGGAATTTCGGAATAACCCGATCGCACATACTGCACAATTCACAGCCAAAATTACAATTGTTTTCTCGGCGCACTACCGCCCCCGCCGCTCGGCCTTTTGCACTTATTATCACATTTAAACTGTTTCTGCCGGTGGTCGATGCCGACGTAGGGAGCTTCTTAAAGCAAAATTGTTGCTTGTGGTGTTGAAATTTGCCATCATCTGATTTGCATTTGCACTATAACTGCCCCCAGCCGCATTTTGGGCTATAACAATTTCTTCCTTGGAATTGGTTTTCCCCATTCTAAATATATTTCAACCCGAAGAAAAAAATGCCATGGTTCCCATATATAGCCAATGGCACGCGCGCACGGTCTATACATGGCCTAGTAGGGTCGCCATGTAAGGATGGATGGTTGGCGCCCAGTAAGGCAATGATACGACTGTTTAGATGTAACTCCGTATATTGACTGAATAACATATCTTACTGCACTACAGCTCACTGTAAGCTGCTCGCTCACTTACTAGTAAGAAAATTTTTATTTTCTCATCAAGTAAACACACACTTTTCGTAGTAAGAATTATAATATTTCTGCCCGTCTGCACTCTTAAATTTGAAAGTAGGGACTTTATGTACAGGGGTACAGAGGTGGTTTCGGCCTAGAAATACCCACTTGTTATAACCATGGTCATTATGGCCGATCCAACGTCTTGCACGCCTTTGGTCAAATCTATAATTCGTGAAATTCATTATACGAGGTCAAATATTATACACATCATCTGTGTTGTAAGCGTTAAAAGACTTCGTTAACAGCTTATCAATAAGTGTTCGCATCAAGCGGGTCTATTTGTTATCCTACCGACTGCGCCATGTAAAGGAGCGGTCAGACGTAAGGCGAAGTGACGATATTGAGCGGCATAGAACTGAGCGGTAAAGACTTGTTTATTATAACTTTTAAACCTTATAATAATATACCTATGAGCTTAATTTACCTAAATTTCTAGAATAAAATCTATTCCCTCTAATACATTATGTAGGTCTGAAGTCAAAGCATGACTTTCCATTTCAGAGTGCTCCAAGTAATGGGTGACTCGGATAACGTTGGCAAAGATGACTTGGCTAAACTGACGTACATGGACGCAGTATTGAAGGAAACTTTGCGATTGTACCCTATTGTGTCGCTTATTGCGAGGAAAACTGACTGTGATGTCAAACTTAGTAAGTCAATCAATCAATAGGGGTTTTTAATTAATAATTATTAATCTGTGCTGTGTGTAATGTGTGCTGTGTAATCTGTGCTTTGTTTAGATGCGGCACCCTTAAATTTGTTGGTATTTATGTTCTATGTTCTTAAATTATGTTCTATGAATCCCAAAATACACATCCATTAATATTATAGTTAATATAATATATCTCACTAAAAATATAAACGTTAAAGTTTATAAGAATGGATGTCTGTATGTTAATCTTTAAAACCTAAATGGCTGGACGGATTGAGCTGAACTTTCGTATAGAGATAGCTTAGACTATGGAATAACACATAGGCTATAGTACAGAGGGTAAAACCACTGGGCACAGCTAGTATATTATATATTTTTAACAATCAATAATATAGCTTCAATCCCTAGCTGCCTATAGCCTAAACTATATGCTCTTGCTCTGCTCTTAGTACAAATTTTTTTATGTTGTAAATTAAGATTTCATGCCACTTTTTGCGTAATTGGTTAATTATAAATGATACTTTATTTATTTATAATAAATCTCTTGCGGTTTTCAGAGAATCACATACTAAAACCAAACCACGGCGTGTTCATATCGATCTACAGCATCCTCCGCGATAAGGCGTGGGGTCCCGACCGACACGAGTTCAGACCGGACCGGTGGCTCGAGAAGGATAGCTTGCCTGACCCTAAGTACTTCGCTGCTTTCGGCTTGGGCAGGAGATTTTGTATTGGTAAAGTACTTATAATTACTATAATTATTAGCTATTAATTCCACTCTAAATTTGTGAGTCTAACTAAGTTTTAAGAGATGACGAGGAATTCAAACGATACCAAAATAGTATTTAATATTAATTCCACCACCGAGTGCACCACCCGCCCTCCCGCATATGCATGCATTAAGGGTTATAACTAATTGTTAGTGTTCGTTATGTGGTTACGCGATAGTTAGCTAGAATAAATTTAATGATACGAAACGACGACGACGACGATGATCACAACTTTAGATCGACATCACATGCACAAACACAAATTTACTGACTCACAAATTAAGAGCGGAATTAACACTAAATATTAAGTAATAGCTAATAATAATTGTAATGGATTTCCGCAAAGTAACGCCAAATTCCATGAATTTCCTATAATTTCTTTTGTACTCCCTGATTTTATCATTTTTCCGTTTTGCGGCAGATTTTCAGAGAGCAGATGGTTGGTATGTTTTTGTAGAAAGATGTAATACCTATATATTTTTATTATACCATCATAGATAATGCTTATTTTTGCTTTGAATATAATTTCATGTGTGCCAATAATTTTATTTATTCCTATCTTTATTCTATAATTCTAATGCAGTGGGAGAAGGATCAGCAAGGTGCTTTTCGGTTATGGCATGCCACAAAAAAAAAAGGAAGAAGTATACAAAGAACGAATGTCACACATGTACAGTCAACTACAAAGAGATGTATCCATGTTAGTCTTACAAAATGAAGGAACTTTTAGTATGCAAAAATTATTTACCCTTACTTCGTGACATTTTCAGTATCCACCAAATCTTATACTATATTCGATTCATTTTAAATGCTATTATTATGTATCACCTAAGGAAAAGTAGTGGGATACATCATTGTTGCATATTAAACGAGTCGATGATAATATAAAGTTTGATTGCTACTAGAAATGTCACGAACCAAGGGTAGTTCATTGTGGCAAATGAAAATTTACTTCATTTTGTAAGCCTAACATGGACATCCCTTTGTAGTTGACAGTACGTACACGGATGGCATTCGTAAAATTTTACTCAATTAAATTCGCATGTCCATACCGAAATTTAAAATCATATAAGTACAATTATTTTTAGACGACCTGTTTGAACACATACCCACATAACATTTTTGGTCTCGTTTTTGTGTTAAAATTTTTATAGAAAAATTTTTTTTAATTGCAGGCAGGATCTACGGCATGATGTCCATGAAAGTGACGTTGGCACATGTACTGAGACAGTACAAGATAACATCTGACTGTAGCAACATGACCATCCAGTTCACTGTGCTTATAAGGCCGCAGGAAGGACACCATATTACTCTGGAAAAGAGACAAAAATGTATTTAAAATATGGGTATTTTAATGTATGTTAAGAAAATATAATATAAGTAATATAAACTGATCTGAAGACGGATCACTAGATCCGTCTTCACTTCGCTCTATTTACTATTAACCTAACCAAAACTTTTAAATTCCTGGCGTTCCAGTACGAAATGAATTGCTACTTCAATTTAAAAAAAAAACCACTTCGTGTCTACCGCTAAAGTGGTGTTTTTCATAATAAACTAGTCTACTATGTCCTAAAATAGCAACCGTTTTGCTACGAATTCATCTTGTCATCTTACAGAAAAAATAAAAAAAATTCCTATTGCAATTTGCCTTCAAAATTGCATTTTATATAGATTTATATTATTTAACCTAGCTGTTAGCTTTCTTTATAAATAAATAGAATCATTATGCAGTGCATTTTTTTGGTAGCTGTCTAAGCCTATTTTTTCTTGTGCTGTCTATTTGCTGTGAAAAATGTTATAGGTACTAAATACTAAAGTTGTTCTATCCGTAAAGCTCCTTAGCATAGTCGGCCGATAGCGATATTTGTTAGTTTAGTTCTTATGGGAATATTTTTTTGTTTATAAAAATATATTGTTTTAATGAAAATTGTGATTTATTATTATATTTATGTTCAAAATCGTATAGCTTTATAGCCTCCGCTAAGAAATAATGACTATATAATTAGTTTTTCCACTCGCTATAGATAGGTACTGGTGGTAGACTTAGGCCGTGGCTAGTTACCACCCACTGGACAAAACCGTGTCGCCAAGCGGTCATTGTGACCGTGTCCCTTCATGATGTTCTGTGAAGCAAGGGAGGGACTTTTTTTTTTTTTTTTATGTGATGAAGTAGAAGACGAGCAAGACGCTCTCCTGATGTTAAGAGATAACGGCTGCCCATAATCAGTACAGTGTTACCTAGGATTTCACAATTATGTGAAATTCTAGGAGCACTGCACCAACGCTTCTTACTCAAGAGTGATGAGATGTTAAGACTCTTTAGCCCAGTAATTTCACTAGCTACAGTGCCCTCCTACCGGAGCACAGTGATATTTGCACATCACTGCTCAGGCGGTAGAATAACTGGCACTGTTGGGGTACCCACCTAGACGACCTCCTGCAAAGGAAGTCTACCCCCGGTGAAACTTATCCCGCCTTCTAGGTTTAGTCTGCTGCCATCTACGGCCGCATCGACGCGTAATATCACGCGAGATTGTAGTCAAAGACCTACAATATATAAAACAAGCAATTTAATAAAAAAAATAAAAACCTCCAACACAATATAAGTTATTCGCCATTTTGTGGTTGCCACAGACAGACACACACATACACACACGCAGGCAGATATACAGATATGTCAAACTTATAACACCCCGTCGTTTTAGCGTCGGGGTTAAAAAAGGAAAACTGCGAGCATAAGCTAGTTGTACATAATTTGGCTAATAGGCTTCCAAATAAAATCTTGAAAGAACTCCGCAAGTATTTAAGTAAAGTGGTTATTAAAAAAGTTCAATCACTCATTATTTTTTATTGGGACCAATTGAGTGGAAAATTGGCCGATAATTCTGTTTCGGCGCAGCACCTGTGTACAGTTGAATTATACCAATTCTCATGTATTTGGAGAAAATGTATTTTTCCTTCATTAAGTATTAAACTTTGGAAAAAAAGTTGCTGAAAATATTTATAGGATGGGGGGTACTTGTACTTCTCGCTTATTATTATAAAACTTAGGTAATTAAACTATACATAAGTTAAGGCGGAAACATGCATTGTTAAAACGCGACGTGACGCCACGCAACGTCACCCGTCCGGATTGGGTGGCGTGTGGTCACGTTACGCCACGGACCAATCCGAACATGTGGCGTCGCGTGGCGTCACTACGCGTTTTGATAATGTGTTTCCGGTATCAATCAGGTTTGTGTATGTAGACATAACTACATAATATTAAGTATTATTAGAAAAGGTTAGCGCGTCGCTTCTTGCGCGATACGAACAGGATTGGGAGGAGAGGGGAAGTTCCACCATTTTTTCCATTATTATGAAACTGTACACGATAATCTTTAGAATTAGTAAATTCAACTTTTGATAAGTACCTAGAATTAGAAAAAGTGGAGGAGACTTGTACACCCAGCCAGCCCCCTTATTTTCTACGTTTTAGCTACCCATGTCCGCCATTGCTACTCAGCACAAAAATGTATCGATACTTGTAACACATTTCAACGCGTACAAGTCGCTACATAATATCGTCGAACATAATTTTCCTTTTACCGACAGAACCCTTACTGTTAGTAAAGGATTCGCTCCCCGTTCCAAAAGCGTTTCTACCCCAGTTGCTCGGCAAATCCCGGCGCGAACAGACGCGCGCGCGTAACAGTGCCAAACCACCGGTGTAAAAACCATTCAGTAATTGTTATAACAGTAATCAATAACAATCAACACGTTTGGTAAGTCATTTTTTATAAACTATTGAAGTAAAACAACTATATTCCGTTTTTAACCTGTTGCTCGCGCGATTGAGATCAAATTGTTTTGATTTTACATCGATTTCATAGATAGAGTTATCGAGATGAGAAAACTCACAGCTTAATTCTTACGTGAAAACAAATGAAGATCGTTATCCGGTCTATTACTATCATTATTGTGTCGGATAATTAAGTATTATTAAAATTACTTGGGTTCAAGAGTCTTAACTTATGACTCTTCATTAAGAAAGCGTTGGTGTAGTGCACCTAGAATTTTACATTATGAAATCCTACAACTAATTATAGGCAGCATTATCTTACAATCTAGAGCACGTCTTCTAATTTGTTTGCACAAAAAAGCTTTACTAACGTGACGTGTGTAAATTTAAACGTTTGTGAAGCGTCGAAATCCCATATTTTTGTGAGTGTTTTGTGAATGATAACCAAGCTGATAGGTTGTTATGATAAGAGGAGCGTATCGATCGTAATGTTCAAACGGTATTGTTGAGACCGTTTTAGATGCAGCTCCAGGATTTTATGCCAAAGATCGTGGCCGGTTTTAATGATGTAAACCTTGGATTCTACAGTTGATGGTTACAAGTCATAAAATTATATTTTATTTCAAACTTAAATTATAGTACAAGATTGTTATCTTAAAAAAATAATAACATATTAATTAAAAACGGTCACACACAGTCAAAACTTAGTATTAAGTATGATGGTTATTTATTTTAGCCATTATCGTTCCAATGCAGGGCAAAGGCCTCCCTTACCTCTTTCCATTCCTCACGTGCAAGGGCCATGGTTTGACAAATTGATATTGGATATTAAAAATGAAAAGATAAGATAAATAACTCTTTATTGTACAACATAAAAAAAAGTAAAATACTTTTAAAATACTACACAAAACTTAAAGCTAACACCCAACTAACATTTAGGTGATAAGAATTAGTGCTACAAAAGCTGTGTAAGAGAATTTAAAAATCTAAGGCGCTATTAAGGCGCTAAGAATAGGTGGTATAAGCCGCTATAACTACCTTTTAACCCTGATTTGGGCCCACGAATTTAGAACTTAAAGTTATTTAAGAGTTCTAGAGGAGTAATATTTGGGTGATAGTAAGGAGTTAGAGTGGTGCTATTTGAGCTGTTGTTACCACTTTAAGTGTTTAATGAGTTATTGTCAGGTTACAATCGCAACCCTAGAGTGGTACACAAGTGGTATGAATTACTCTTGTAACTTTTTAGTTTGTGTGTTAGTGCTTATTTGAAACAATTTATATCTTAGGAATATATCGCAGATATTAAGTGGCAGTTTATACAACATTAGGCGCCAACTGTTTGATTTATTTACATATCTACTTTTTGTGATTTTGTTACCCCAACAGCATCTAAATATTGAGCAGAGTAACTATATATCATGTCCAGCACAACATTGAGTTTTTAAGTGTAAAGACGACAAATAAACATTAATTGATAAGTCAATGTATTTTTGATTCGTTGTTTGATTATAATCATTAAATCTCACTGCGGTGATAAGTTTTTTGTAAAAACATATACTAGTTTTCATCTCAATTTTAATGCGCCTCTGAAATAAACTACTTTTGATGATATTCTGTAGAAAATAAATATATAGTCTCAGATACTTTTGTTTCAATTATGGAAAATAATAGTTTTTAATAGTGTATATAGGGTTTTAAAAGAAAAGTAAAAAAAAAAATTGTTTTGAAAAGTAAAGTAATAATGTTTAAAACAAGGTTTCATCCAATTTTTTTTTTATAGGTTATCTTTATTTTAATGGAGTCAATTTGCAATCACTTATGGTTTCTGTTAACTCTGTTATGCAAGTCAAAGTTTTTAAAGAATGATAATTAGCACTCCTTAGCCACTTTTAGTTCTACAATAGGGTTTTAAAGCAGAAAAAATATGTTAAGTTTGCATAAAAGTCTAATTTGGAGCCATTCGCTGAATATTTCTAGGGTTCCGCTGTTATTGTTTGAAAACCCATTTTTGATAATAATGATGTATATTATATAGCATTTAGTCTGTATTTATAATAAAGTCAAAGTCCTTTTTTATGTTTCCATGGGTGCCTGATCGATAAAAATAATATTTCCGTCAATATTATGAAATTTAGAGGAGTGGGTGAGATATTAGATGTACCTATTTAAGGGATTTTAATTCTGTAACTCCACTTAAAGTGATATATAATAGTTATAAAGTTTGCAAATAGTGCTTGCCGCAGTATATATTATAAATAAGAACCACTGTATGACCTGTTGTTGACCGATTAACCGCAATATATAACCTTAAGTGTTATTAAGGTGGAATCAAACTCTTACAGCATTAATTATAAGCTAGTTTATAATAAAAATACTTCACTAAAACGAATAACATTCTTAATACCTCTAAGAGCTCCATTGAACTTATTAGGTTGTAAACAGCATTTAACTAACTCTGTTCTAGAACCAAAAGTGTTAGTGAATAACTGACAAAAACTTTTAGTGGTATACTCTTCCTTAAGTTATAACATTAACCCTTACAGTGTTACAAGATACGTAGGCTAACTCTGTTTAAAAAAATCAAGTGTCAGTTAACACCTGACAAAAACATTTAGTGTTTTACTCTTCCTTAAGTTATAAGAGTACCACTAAAAGTGTTACAAGACATTAAACTAACTCTGTTCAATGACATCAGTCGTTAGTAAGTGGTAGTAGACACCTTAAAACTTCTTTTAGTGTTTTAGACTTTTTAAAGCTATAAAAAGTAGTGATATAATGGTCTCGACTAACTCCATATTATCACCTTAAGGTTTTTATTTTTTTTTAATACCATTACTTCTCTCGAAGGTTTAATTATTTGTCCTTAACACCTCAATAACGCTTAATTCTCTTACCGGAGCTCTTATATAACATTTGTGTAACTATTAGCTTTAAAAAAGGTTGCCGTAGCACCAAAATGTTTGTTGGGCAGTAGGTTATAGTACCAATTGGCGGTCTTATAGCTCAGAGACAAACGTGCAGGGAGAGGAATTATGTATATAATACTGGAAGGACGGTGGTGGACGGTGGGAATAAAATTGATTTATTTCGGGCAATAACTCATAGTACACAAGTCTACAAATAATAAAAATGAAATATAAATTTAGCAGAACTCCATATCTGAGGATATACTATTTTATTTACCACTACCTATTTCTTATTACCGCCCATGTGAACGGCAATCCATTTAGAATACATATATGCCATTCGACATATCGTCATAAACAGCCCTAAAAATGCCATTCCTTGACATCTGAAGCCTATTCCAGAACGATGCTATTATCTCGAAATGAAATATCTAGATTCTAGATATTTGCTTTAAAAGTTGTACCTATACAAACAGAGCCTATAACTTGTGTACATACTTAGTGTATTTGTGTACATTACTTGCTTAAACCTCTTCATTAATATGAGTACTATAACAAACGCAGCAATGTACACTGAAGTTGTCAATCGAAGTGGGTGGGAATTAACCAATAGGAGCTGTGGAGTTTTTCAATAAGTTACTGGTGCCAGGCCTCTGCCGTGTTCGTTACCACCCACTAGACAAACCGTGTCGCTAAACAGTATTTGCGACCGTGTTCCGGCATGATGTTCAGTGAAACCAGGCAATCTATCCCGATATCTGGGATAAGTCTGCTGCATAACATCAAACGAGATCGTGGTCAAAAGCTGACCTATCTTACTAACCACAAGTGAATTAAATTAAAAATTTAAAAAACTCCCAACGCAATACGTAATTCAATTTTTTTTGATGGCGGCCATCTTGGATTTTAAATTTTATATAGTGGGCTGTATTCTACTCGTTATGCCCTTTAATTTGATACCCATATCGATGGGGTCGTGGAAGATAAAAAGTAATCCGCCATTTTGTAGCGGCGGCCATCTTGGATCGATTTCCACCAATCATGGCTAAGAACACTCTCGACTAACTCTACTTTCAAACAAAAAACTACACACACACACACAGACAGACAGACACGTCAAACTTATAACACCCCGTCGTTTTTGCGTCGGGGGTTATAAAAGGAAAGAGTGACTGACTGACTGATCTATCAACGCACAGCTTAAACCGCTGAACGGATCGCGTTTAAATTTGGAACATAGATAGGTTTTATGCCAAAGAGTTTTGCTAGGCGGACAAAGCCGCGAGCATAAGCTAGTATTACTTATATACGTGAAAGTTTGTAAGAATGGATGTCTTAATGTCAGGATGTCTGGATGTATGTTTGTTATTCTTTCACGCCTAAACGGGTGGATCGATTGAGCTGAAATTTGGTATAGACATAGCTTAGACCCTGGTATAACACATAACCTATAGTACACCGGGTAAAACCGCTAGGCGCAGTTAGTAATGAACAAAAATATAACTCAAAAACCGTTATCTCTCTATTCCAAATTCAAAACACTTAAGAGTCTTGTTTACCCACAAACGAAAAGACGAACGCCCAAAAGGACTTCTCTATTTTCAGTTTCAAAGGGCCATTACTAAGTTCTGCCGTTAATATTTAATCAGACGGTATTTGCTGACTCCTTTTTACCCGTCAACGCGCACCGAAGTTGGGGCGAGCTAATTCCAGGTACTTATATCTTATAGGCACTAAAAGTATAGTCAATTCCTTCTAGTAGGCTAAACTTTCTTGTGAATTATTTAACTAAGTTGGACTAAATGTAAGTCCATAAAAACGGGCATAATTCGATCAAACTAATTGGGAAAATGTGAAAACAAACACGAATGATGAATTAAGAATGTGATGAAAGGAAAAGAATCGAAGGATGACACCTGACACACGGTGGGGTTTGTATGTATGTATGAGGACAAACATTCATACACACACTAAATAAGTCTAGACCAGTGGTTCCCGATTAGTTTTTACTGCGTACCACTTCAAATAAGTGAAATTTTAAAAAAACCTTTTTAAAAACAAGCTTTTGGAACGAAGTTCCTTATCGCGCGTTGTGAAAGGGGGCTAGACGGAAAAATTCTTACGAAAAGTTGTCACGACACTTTTTGCTATAGTAAGCTATTGTAAGCTGTGCGGCGTGCGCATGTTTCTCTCTCTCTCTCTCTCTCTGTCTTATAGAAAGCAAGCCAGATATTTTGATTTCTATAGGAACTTCGTTCCATCCGGGTGTCCCTTGACACCTCTCAAGTTTTTTATTATTATTAGCATCTTGCAACATAAAGTACTCGTCACGATCAAATGAGCCCAAACTCGATGTGGTTACGCCGATTAATTACGGAGTTCCTATGACCACCTTCCAGCTCCATCATCAGATCAGCTCGATGTCAGATAGATATCTACTGATAACTGATACGCGGGCAATTTTTCCGCAATTAGGCCTCTTGGCCCATTTTGCGTGTGGGTGGGGGTGCTGTATCACTCGAGCCACCCAAGCTCTCCGAAAAATCTCAGCAGCCCTCTGGGGTTGCCGACGACGTCGGAGAGCGACCCCGGAGATCCGAGGTGTTGTGCCCTGTATGATGCCACTCCTGTACATTCGAGAATAACATGAGCCGCTGTTTCCTCCTCTTCCATGCATGCTCTGCATAGGGGGCTGTCTGTAATCCCTAAAACAAAGAGATGTTTATTGAACGAACCGTGTCCTGTTATGGCACCTGTCATCATCCGTATTTGGGGTTTATTCATACGAAGCAGCGCCTGTGAGAGCCGACGGTTAATCTCGGGGATTGCTTCCCTCGCTTGCCGGCACTCACTGTGTTCTCTCCAAAGGTTGGAGTGTTGGCTCCGGGTTCTTTGCCTGAGTAAGCTTCGAATCTGGTTGAAGGGGATCGGGATTATGGGTTCCGGGCCCACTGCCTTAGCATCCGAGCCCCTTCTGGCCAGTTCATCCGCCGCATCATTACCTCTTGAGCCGCTATGTCCTTTGATCCACTGTAGGGTGACATTGTTTAACTGGCTTACCTTTGAAAGTATTTGGTAACAGTTGTATATTAGCCCTGACTGCATAATATTACTGTCCAGTGCTTGTAGAACTGCCATGCTGTCAGAGAGGATTCTTATAGAATGTTGTTTTACCTTCCTGTCGGCTATGGCTGTGGCTGCTAGTAGTATACCCATACATTCTGCTTGGAATACAGTGTTGTGTATACCTAGAGGTTTCGAGATACTTATGTTTAGGTCTTCTGAGAAGACCCCTGTACCTGTGCCTGAGCTTGTTTTTGACCCGTCTCAGCTCGATGTCATAAAAATATTGCATTGTCATCCGATTTATACATGCACACAAAATTTCAGCTTAATCGAACACCGGGAAGTGGGTCAAATATAACTTGCAAGATTTGATTACAGACAGACAGACAGACAACAGACAGGTGAAAGTAAATAAAAGCTTGTAAAAAGACCTCAAACCTGCGTACCCCTTATTGTAGCAATCACATAAATATTATGTGAAAGTTTGTGAGTGTGTATATATGTTACTTCTTCACGTTCAAACGCCTGTTCAAAATCTGTTAAGGTACTAATTATTTAAAGGTAGTACTAATTAGGTACTAATTGCGTACATTTACAACATGTACTTATGAATTGCAAAATAGAAGGTGGGGTTGCTGGGGAGCATGACGAAAGATTTCATATATTATATATACTAGCGGCGCTCAGCGGTTTTACCCGCTTTTCTGTAGCCTATGTGTTATTCCAGGGTCTATGCTGTCTCTACCAAATTTCAGCTGAATCGGTCTACCCGTTTATGCGTGAAAGAGTAACAAACATACATCCAGACATCCTTACATCAAGACATCCATTCTTACAAACTTTCACGTATATAATATTAGTAAGATACCTTAGGTTTTAATCCGAGATTCACCCCCGGGATTTATTTTTATGCTAAATTGACTGACAGAGAAAAACATAATGTATATTTACCGGGGGTACACTTCCCTTGCAGGAGGTCGACTAGGTGGGTACCCCAACAGTGCCAGTTATTCTACCGCCTAGCAGTGATTTGCAAACATTACTGTGCTTCGGTAGAAGGGCACTGTAGCTAGTGAAATTACTGGGCTGAGGAGTCTTAACATCTTATGTTTGTAAAATACTGAGTAGCACTGTACTAATAATGGGCAGCGTTACCTCTTACCATCAGGAGAGCGTCTTGCTCGTCTTCTTACTTTGTTGTATAAAAAATAAATAATAATAATTCTGAAATTTGGTGTATTGGTTTAGAAACCTCAAAAGGTAGTCCCATGTAAATATCAATTAATTCTAAGCAATAGGGATGACGATAAAAAAAACATTTTTGTCCATAATATAGATTACTAGCTTATGCTCGCGGCTTTGCCCGCGTGGCAAAATCCTTTCTTAGCGTCTACGTCTACGTTATAAAACCTATGTTCCAAATTTCAACCCAATCCGTCCAGCTGTTTAGGCTGTGCGTTGATAGATCAGTCAGTCATCAGTCACTCTTTCCTTTTAAATATTTAGATTATTATATATTCGACATGAATTTTTTCTTGTAAATTTAATTAAAAGCGAGTAAGTTACAGCGCCCTAAAATTGCAGAGAAGGAGTTCATGACGTCACTCTTAGGCTCGATTTGTACCTAAATATGACGTAGCGCGACTCCCACCCATAATTTGTAGCGTCCGTGGCCCAGTGGTCGTTGGTCCGGCTTGTATGCCGGAGGTCCTGGGTTCAAATCTCAGTGTGGCAAAGATTTTCGCCTGGACGCTACCGTGTTTCGGAAGGCACGTAAAACTGTGGGTCCCGGCTGTTTCCTATAAGATATGTAGGGGGCAGTCGTTAGGTCATGTTGCAGGCCTTGTAGGAATCTCGGCGACCTGAAACTGCAACATATAGGTTGGCCACACAACCTATAAATTGTGATTTGACTCTGACAGTGTAAGTAGGGTAACCTGTTCTGTTGGAGTATAAACCCCAATTATTATTATTATTATTATAATTTTATATTCGTTATATAATAGGTACAATGTATCAGTCAAATTCAATTATATTAACAAACCAAAAAACGTATTTAGTATTTTCTTTTAGCTGACAGACTAAATAGATTTTTAAAATTTTTAACCCTATCGTCATTCCTATTATATATTAGAGACATACATTTATAACATCGCTATTCTTAAGTCTGTTAAAACAGGGTTGATCGCAACAGTGAGTCCTATTTAAACGTTATCTTTGTCCTTGGAATCGTCCCATGATTGTTTATTTTTAATCGTGCTACATCCAGGCTATTCAAAGCGGCCCTTCCCTTTTATTCTAATTCTGTCTGACGAGATAGAAAACAAACTACGGGGAAAGTAACATGTGATCATTTTCTTTGAGAGCCTATAATGAGCTATATTATATTGTGTAGTTCAATGGTTGTAGAGAGACCATTTTCTCAAAATCTATAACATTAATTGCATTTAATGAAAGATCAATCTTACTTCTTTCTAATATTAAAAACGTTTTACCGGGGGTAGACTTCCTTCGCAGGAGGTCGACTAGGTGGGTACCCCAACAGTGCTAGTTATTCTACCGCCTAAGCAGTGATGCGCAATCATTACTGTGCTTCGGTAGAAAGGCACTGTAGTTAGTGAAATTACTGGGCTAAAGAGTCTTAACATCCTATGACTCACAAATAAGAAGCATTGGCGCAGTGCACCCAGGATTTTACCTTTGTAAAATCATGGGTAGCACTGTACTAATTATGGGCAGCGTTATCTCTTAACATCAGGAGAGCATCTTGCTTGTCTGCTTACTTCTTTGTTTGAAAAATAAACGTGAAAGTTTGTGAGAATGTCTGGATGTATGTTTGTTACTTTTTCACGCCTGAACGGGTGGACCGATTGAGTAAAATTCATTAGAATATAAATAGGTATTCAGAATTTTCTGCAGGACATTACGAAAAAAAGGAAATAATCCAGATGGCCTATTGGCTATCGCAAAACGACATGTAAAACACTAGAACTCTTCATTAGATAATATATTCGTCCAAAAGTCGGTTGCCTGGAAGATATCGCTTTGAGCGATAAGGCCGCCCATTGTGGGCCAATGTGTTTTAATATTGTCATAATAATTTTAAGTACCTTTTGTTTTGTACATTGGACACAATAAAGAGTATTTCTATTCTATTCTATTCTATTCTAGAATCCATAAACAAAATTGCGTACATTACGTGCTTAAACCTCCTAATTCATATGAGTAAAGTAACAAAAGCAGCAATGTACATTGAAGTTGCCATCAATCGTAGTGGGTGAGAATTAGCCAATAGCCCCTCTGGCATGATGTTTAGTGAGTTTCAGGGATTTATAGCTTCTAGGTTTCTTGATTAAGTCTGCTACCATCTACGGGCGCATCGTCGCTTAATATCTCGCGAGATCGTGGTTAAAAGTTATTATTACCTATAATATTAATTAAAAAAAAAAACATTCCTACATTGTCTCCCCTACGTCTGTCTAGGCCTTACCCAAACCTAATTTACAATAATTTTCTGTCATTATACCTAACAGTTCTTGTTAAGTAACGTCTAAGCCTTTTGATTGCCCTGAACCTGTTACATTTGATCAGATATCAAAGTTTAATTCCCCAATTATACTAGTTACGAATTATATACAAAATAATATATAAATAAGCCCAAAATGACCCTTTTCAATGTCAATATAATCGCCCTGTCTGAACTAATTCTATCAAAATGTTTTGGAACGGAATAACTTATTTTTGGCTTCAAATATGGAGAAAGTCATGGAGTTGTTTATCTACCTATGTAATAACATAATTATCTTTATACAGTGATTGGTAAATTACTTAGAACCTTGAATCAGGGTACTTAGTGTACTATTCTCGTTCGAAATTGATCATAAAATTATATAAGTATACCTATATTTTGACAAAAATATCCTATTTAAATGTGGTCTTTTTTATACCACGAAGTAAGCAGACGAGCAAGACGCTTTCCTGATGGTAAAAGATAATGCTGCCCATAATAATTAGTATAGTGCTACCCAGGATTTTACAAATTAATATTCTGGGTGCACTGCGCCAATGCTTCTTACTTGAGAGTCTTAAGATGTTAAGACTCTTCAGCCCAGTAATTTCACTAGATACGGTGCCCTCCTACCGAAGCACAGTAATGTTTGCACATCACCGCTTAGGTGGTAGAATAACTGGCACTGTTGGGGTACCCACTTAGTCGACCTCCTGCAAAGGAAGTCTACCCCCGGTGAAGTATTCATAATGCACTCGTATGACCCCTTACACTCAAACTCCTGAGACCGGCTGTACGGTAAAGTCTAGTTTTATTTATCTGGATTGTCAACTGGATGCAAGGCTCTGCCGAATCCCAGACCTTCGTCACAAAGACGATGCGGGAGTGCCGCCGGGTTGTTTTAGTGGGTACACCGTGCAGTCGCTCTGCACGGGGAGTCCCACATTACCCTCCCATACTCCCGATAATAGGAGGGTATGCGTAACGCATTTTTTCCCGGCGTTAACAAAAAAAACTGGATTGTCAGCTGTTCGGCAGACGTACGTTTACCATACTTTTTATGACGTGGCACATTAGTTTAAACTATTCAACGGAATTTAATGCAGTTTTTAGCAAAAGATATGGAGAGATTACTCAAAAAGACAATATCTTAAGAGCTAGGCTCTAGGAAATGTCTTACAGACATCCTGGGTTAGGAAAAATGCGGATTAATAATACAACAATATAATAAATGTCTTATAGGGATAGTCGTTAGGTCATGCTGAAAGACCTTCAGTATAAAGACATTTAGACCTTGGTGGCCTATAACTCCAACGTTTATAGGTTGGCAACACTAATTATAATGCTGATTGAATTTGACAGAGTAATTAGGATTACCTGGAGGTTATTCAATGCTCAATAGTTAATTTACCTCCTTAGAATTAGGTACAAGGTCTCAGTCTGGAAGGTAGAAACATAATAAAGTATATATTTATATGAACTTATGATTGGATCAATAAAATATTTCTAAGGACTCACGATTGGAATCATGTGAAAGAAATTTGTCGTCTTCTAGTCACACGCTTTCGATGAAAACCTTAAAAACTCCTACCGTTTACAAAATCAAACGCAACTTCAATTTTCTAAATTTCGCATACTTTTGCTTCACTTTTAAGTTGTGTTGGTACATAATTGACTTACAAATTTAGAAAATAAACCTCAGTTATTGTTTTAGTTTTGATGAAGTTGGGATACCCACAGTGGGGCAAAAATAAAGTTAACCCTGTCAGAATTTTAAAATTTTCTCAGCGCTCGCAGCAAACTGCTATCAGTGCGATAGCAGTTTGCAGCGAGCTTCAGAGCGAGTTTCATAAAACATTTTTTAAATGTCTTCAGCAAGCTAGCGCAACTTTTTTAGTCAGAATTTTATAATTACCTGAGCACTCGCAGCAGCAATTTTTTCCTACTAATTAGAATTTTCTTCTGCTCTACCTCATTAAAAAAATCCTGGGTACGCCCTTGTGAATAGGTCATTTAAAATACAAGTTGATAAGAAACAGTAGTACTTCTTCTTGTTTTTCAGTCGATTTTTTTTGGTTATTTAACACTGCTTGCACCAGTAAGAGACAGAGCAATGCATTGTACGTATGGCAGGTAAGCCTAGGGCATTGGAGAAGGTGGTCCATCGATTATATGGCTCTGCAGTATATGGAAACAGTAGTTAAATTAACTGAAACAATAGAGAAGTACATGCACTCCGTCACATATGCGTCAGAACATAAACCAGTGCAAACTTAGCTCAGCTATCAATTGAGCATATTTATACGAATAATTTGTAAATTTCCTCAGTGCTCGCAGCAAAATGCTCGAACACCCTTCTGAATAAGTCATTTAAAATACTAGTAGGTAAGAAACAGTAGCAAGTAGGTAGTAGGTAGCTAGTTTCAGTAGGAAACAGTAGTTAAATTAACTAAAACAATAGAGAAGTACATAAACTGCGTCCCTTCGTCACATATGCGTCAGACCATAAAACAGTGCAAACTTAGCTCGGCTATCAATTGAGCGTATTAATACGAATACTATTTAACGCGGTTAAACCAAATTGGATCGCAGCGTGAATGTTTGCTAGGGTGTGTGTCACTTGTGGTTTTTTTGGACAGTACACAGTTACACTATTATTAAATATGCGAAAGTTTGTGAGTGAGTGTGTATGTTTGTTACTTTTTCACGCCTAAACGGGTAGCTGAAATTTGGTATAGAGATAGCTTAGACCCTGGAATAACGCATAGGCTACAAAATTCAAAAATTTAAATTCAAAATTCATTTATTATTGATTGCGAAAATGGGTACAATAAGGTGGAAATAATTTGAGATTATATAGAACGCCATAATCTGCTTTTCGGCATGCAATAATTATTGTTAATTACATAATATTTTAACTTTTTAACTACATAATATTTTTACTACAATATTTTAACTACATAATATTTTATGTCAATTAGAAGAACAATGTCAAAATTAGGAATAAATTATATAAACATGTCAAACGAGAGATTGGATATAAAATGTCAATAGAATTTAAAATTAATAGATACCTACTATACATTATTATCCAATAAAAAATCATTAACACTGTAATAGGCTTTTGACAGCAATAAAGCCTTAACACGTTTTTTAAAAATGATAAATGTATTCACCTCGAGAATAGACCTAGGTAAGTGGTTATAGATCCTAGGAGCCATGCATAAGACATTTTTGTTGTACAGTGTGGTTTGTATACAGTACAACGGGTAAAACCACTGGGCGCAGTTAGTAATTTTTGAAGGCTCTGTCGAATGACTTTACTCTAGGTACCTATAAGAGTGTACCATTTTATGATTTGTTCATGGATCTTCCATGAAAATCTTGGGAATCTTCAAGGCTCGAGTGAATTCGTATAGTACCTTTCTAGACATCTTACGTGATTCACTTAGTCCTTTAAAAATAAAATAAAATATCCTATTGAATCAAGAAGTTTAGAGTATCGGACAGAACCATGGTCTCCGTATCGGGTAATTGATCACACAAATGTTTGTTGTTTATCCGACTGTCAGCCGATGTGACACCTCGCACACAAACACCGACGCTTCTGTTTCATGTTGCCCTGGTACTTTGGTACAGTGTTTCTATGTGTTTTGGAAAATAAAATCGATGAAATTAATTAATTAATCATTATTGTTATTTATGGGATTTATGACAGGTGGGTAGGAGTTTACCACGTTTATTTGTCAGACACATACTGAGATTAGTATCAGTCTGAGGACACATAACATGTCAAAGACTATTGCTATTTGTTCAACAAGTGGGAAAAGTTTGTTTTAGTTGTGAGTATCGCGTTATTAGAAAGTTTATTGATGTTTCGTACCGTTAAGTCACTCACTGTGCTTAGTAGTCTATTATTTAAATCACTCGCTGCGCCTGTGATTCAATTCTAGACTACTTCGCGAGCTCGGTACTTAACGATACGAAACATCAAATAAACTTTCAGACAAATTAAACATTGGTACAGCTTTTCACTTCGATCTGCGAGAAAACGTTAGAGGACATGATGAAACAACTGACATAATATATTTAAAATACATAGCTGTTTCTTTATTATTCAGCACAGAGCTAAGACTAACTTAATGCTACAATAGCATTTTCTACCAGTTGCCCTAAGGCTGTAGCTAATAGCTGAAAACGCCTATATAATCATCTAATAAACTATCAATTTTAGCGACAAAACGCAAGCTCGTAGGATGTCAGCGTTCGATGGAACGGAAACAACGCAATGATGCCTCGACATATAAGAAAATGGGAAAATCATTTTCTGGTGAATTGGCTCCCGGATATGGCTGTACTTTGCAAGCTTTCATCTATGAAATACATTGCGCTTTGGAAAGGATGTCATTTTACCAGGAACCATTATGAACATTGGTACTTAAGCTAAATTTTCTGGCACGTTACTTATATGTGAGTGACATACAGATTCGATCAATCCGACAGTAAGAGCTAAGCGATCAAAGTCCAATCAGAAACCTCAAATGGCGGATTCTGTTCGAATTCTGTACGACATCGGATAGAAGAAAAAGGATAACCTATTATTATGTTGGTGTATAAGCCTAATTTTTATTTTCACGTCCTATAAAGCTGACGCCACACACAGGCGGGAAAGCGGTCGCGATGCGGGACGGAATTTTTGTAATGTTCGGACTTGTACGTAACCTGTCACATACATATAAAGCGGACGCGGGTAGGAGCAAAATGAAGATCGCGACCGCTTTATCGCAACCGCGTCTGTCTGTCATCAGCTTCTATTAGTATTTTTAAAGATAAAAACAGACACCATCTTCCACATAGTTTTTTTTACACTAAGCGATTCGTGTGTATCTAGATTCATCTTTGTAATTAAACAAAAATACTTCGGCTTCGTGCCGACCGTTTCGATCCTGTACGAGATTATTTTTCAGGGAGTAGCTACGGTTAATACAAGTGAGTTTATGCCGTTTGTAAATACAAAGACACACAGTTTTTCTTACCTAAATTATATTATTATATTATTTAAATAAGTAACGCTAATCAAATAACAAACGAAAACACCAGTTGCTCAAAGTTTCAACATCAAAAAGCCGTTAAATTAATCACAATACCACTGACATTGACTTCGTCCGTGTTTGTATAGGTATAGTCGGTGTTTACCCTAAACTTTGGGAAACTTTGGTGGTATTAAACGATCAGGCGCACTTGGTCACAGGCGCAAAATGACATTTGGATGCAAAATGTCATTTTCGCACATCGTCACATTTGCAAAATGGCATCAGACCGTAATGTCATTACCCCCAGTAATAGTAACTATTCTTTGCCCCCACCACGCAACTTTAGTGCATTGTATCTCTCACGTTTTTTATAAGATTTATATTTAAAAAAATACGTATCAAATGCGCGTGCGTGTGTGTACGCGTTATTTAATAATCATTTTTTATAATAATAATAATATTTGTTTTATGTACGATTTTTAAAACTATCGCGAGTGTTCCCCATAATTAAAACAACAAAAACGGCTCAACTCACGTCTAATATTGTCGAGAATATCTCGACCACGGTTTCGGACAATTACGATTACATCGTAATTGATGACATACCTATTTTTTTTTATGAGTTCAAATCGTGAAAGTTTAAAGTGTCAGAATGTGACCAAACAAGCCTGCGTATTAACCAACTCCCTGTAACTCCTTTACTTTTTCCGCAAAAACGTGGTCCCAAACTCACACCACTAAATTATAATACTCACGCGACACTCGGACATACATAAGGCATAAACATGCTAAATTTATTTTCTGTACATGAACTCGCCCATTCATTCATTTGGGGTGTCATTTTATTTAGTCGGATAGTGTTGAGTGAAACAGAAATATTCAATCAACATGTGCAAACGGGATGGACAAAACGAAGGAGTACAAATTTATTAAGAAAAAACTAAAATAAAAATGGCAACATTCTACCTATTTCTTTCAAACTACTTCCGTCAAATTTCAGTCAAAAAATGTAAACAATAATATATTGTACGTATTTTTAATGATTAATAAGTTATTTCGAAGATTTTTCACAATAATATTGATGAAAATGAGTTAAATAATCCCTGGCGGTGCTTGCCAAATGAATTACAAAATGTATATATACGGCGTATGCAGCAGTTGCAAATAGAAAAGTGGTTGCTGCTATGACTAAGTGTTTCTAAGAGAACAGTGTATATCTCAGGTATGTTTAAGTTAGATTAACAGTACATCATCAAGCTCATTGAATCTCATCATTGAAAACGTAAAATAATCGTTATTTTGTCCATAAATAACTATTTTGTGTTATCTATTTGTTTACAACTAAAGTCATAAAATACATTATAGTATGACTGAAAATTTTTGATACTTTTCATATTGTCCAAGTTTAATGAAAAGCAGGAATGTTATTATGTGTATGAAAAATTGTGTTTTAGGGTTTCGTACCCATAGGAGAAAACGAGACCATATAACTAAGACTTCGCTGTCCGTTCGTCTGTCTGTCTATCATCTCACGAACCGTGATAGTTAGAAGGTTGAAATTTTCATGGATGTATTTTTGTTGCAATACTAAAAATAGAATAAAAAAAAAAAGAGGCTGTCAAACAACAAAGTGCTTTTTTCCGTTTGTTTTTGTATATATGTATGGGATGTTTCAAGATAGAGTTCAATTCAAAAGAGTACGACTTGCACTTGGCATTTTTTTTTTGTTTTAATGTATTAGATGTCCCTACGTACAAGTACAAATACAATTGCTTTATTTGGGAATTTCTTTTATTATTATATTCATGGCACCTTTTTTACTGTTACCATACTGGTACGCCATTTTTACTTTTAAAATATGATATTAATCTTATTTATTTTGTATTTTCTAGGCGAATTGAAATCATCAGTCAGAAAATTTGTTTTGGAAAGTATTAAAAATAAAGGAAAATGCCCGCCTACGAGACATCGAAAAGACCACCCCACCGCAAAAAATAAAGAATTGGATTACCTTAAATTAACGATTTATCATTTTATTTTATGTATTTTTTTTAATATTATATTTGTGTCATATAACACATCGTCTTTGATTATCATTTTATAAAAGTATCATTATAAGACGCATGTGTTTTATGTGAACCATGTGTGTAACTTTTTCGCACCAGAGCTACTTATCTGATTAAACAGAGGTCAGTGACCAAGTACAGTAGCGATTTTTTTTTTTTAATAATTAAAGTATCAAAATTGTTTAAAGTTAAATTCGGTATTGCCATACGGGTAACTCAAATAAATTCTTTTATGTCAGACTAGGGTAACCTTGGTATGCTTGAAACAAAACGAATATCTCATCAACCATGCGTGATGTTTTGAGGAGTACAATAATAGAACGAAGCATTCGACAAGGTAATGGCAAATTTGCCAAATTTGGTACAGAGGTAGTTAGAATCCCCAAAAAGGATATGGAATAAGTTTTATCGGTTTTTTACGACAAATGTCCAAAATCCAAAATGTCCAACTAGTATTAATGTCCAATACTAATTTGGTCAAACACTAATTTGGTCCAACATGGCTAACGTCCAACTAGGAAAAATGTCCAACACGAATAATTTCCAACATGAATTTGGTCCAAATGAAATATGTCCAATTAAGAATAATGTCCAACACGAATTGGTATATTTCTGACGCTGTCATAGAAGAAATGAAAGGTCTTGGGGAGATCTACCTTTCAGATGACAGCTGTCAAACTTGAAATGTCAAAATCTGGAAGATCTTCAAAGTTTTTTTAATTTCTTCTATGACCGCGTCTGCTTAGGACGAGTATTTTTCGAGATATTGACGTTTCAAGTTTGACAGCTGTCATCTGAAATGACAATCTCTCCAAGACCTTTAATTTCTTCTATGCCAGCATCAGCCTAAGACGAGTATTTTCCGAGATGTTGACATTTCAAGTTTGACAGCTGTCATCTGAAATAACAATCTCTCCAAGACCTTTAATTTCTTCTATGACAGCATCAGCCTAAGACGAATATTTACCGAGATATTGACGTTTCAAGTTTGACAGCTGTCATTTGAAATGAAGATCTCTCCAAGACCTTTAATTTCTTCTATGAAAGCATCAGCCTAAGACGAGTATTTTCCGAGATATTGACGTTTCAAGTTTGACAGCTGTCATTTGAAATGAAGATCTCTCCAAGACCTTTAATTTCTTCTATGAAAGCATCAGCCTAAGACGAGTATTTTCCGAGATATTGACGTTTCAAGTTTGACAGCTGTCATCTGAAATGACAATCTCTCCAAGACCTTTAATTTCTTCTATGACAGCATCAGCCTAAGACGAGTATTTTCCGAGATATTGATGTTTCAAGTTTGACAGCTGTCATCTGAAATGACAATTTCTCAAAGACCTTTAATTTCTTCTATGACAGCATCAGCCTAAGACGAATATTTTCAGAGATATTGACGTTTCAAGTTTGACAGCTGTCATCTGAAATGAAGATCTCTCCAAGACCTTTAATTTCTTCTATGACAGCATCAGCCTAAGACGAGTATTTTCCGAGATATTGACATTTCAAGTTTGACAGCTGTCATTGCATTGGAAATAAAGATTGTTCACTAGGTACGTGACACTTTTTATAGGACTACGGGATTAGCTATTGATAGAACCACGGATAAAATAAAACTTTATTGGACATTTTTACGAATGGACGTTTTAGAATGGACAATTTTCAAATTGGACCTTTTTACGATTTGAAATTTTTATGAGTGAACTATTTTCCGAATAGGCATTTTTATGATTGGACGTCTATAATATTTGTCATTTTTCATAATTGGACATTAGTCGTATGACCTGGGCTTTCGATCGGTGTCGGCTCGTGCGGTGATAAAAGCGCGATGCCAGAATCAGGTCGAATCAGGCCGAGCCGGGGGGGGGCCGGGTCAGGTGAATTCTTCACTTTAAAGGTTTTTTCTTTCTTTCTTCAGACTTTTATTAAAAGTCATTATTGATTTAATTCAAATACAAATGCTTTTATTTATTGTACAAAAATAACATCTTTGTAGCGGGGGTGAAGCCGTGGGTTTAGCTAGTATACAAAATAAATATAACGTTACCTCGGCCATTCTCCAATTAAGCATTCTTTGCCTAATTCCAGTGCCTTTTTTGATTTTTAATTGGATTGACTCAAATACATTAAAATATGAAAGACATTAAATGTACGAATATAATAATTTATTTGGTTTTAGTCCCGTAATAATGGTTTTAAAGTTATTGAGATTTAAAAAATTCATGGATATGGAAATGAGAAAAGTTTAAATAATTACTGAAACGGAAATGAGAACATTGCAGCTGCAAATAATTTTTATTTATTTTTGGTACTAAATGGACCACTATTGTCGTTGACGTAGACCAGGATCTCAATAGAGTGGTGGAAATCTTGCGGGAAGAAGACGCTTAATTTAGCGAGAAGACACACACACAAAACGAGAAACAATATTCAAGTCAGTAAGACGAGACCTCCAAGTTCCAACACACGCACCATTCAGGCACCAGGTCTTCGTACATAAATTGGGAAGGAACCTGCGGACGAAGTTGACTACATCGGGTGTAAACTGCGTCACCTCTCCGCCTGAGTTTCTTGCAGAGGTATAAGATTTTTATAAACAGTTGTATGCCTCGCAGGCACCTCAGCCTAAAACCAGAATAAAATGTGTCTCTTGTGACAATTGCATTACCTAGCTTTTGAGGGTTGTAGGTACACCTATGTATATTGCGAGAGCTCCAGCGAATATTTATTAACGCTGTCTTCTTTTCAGGGAGATCTCCAAAGGCGTGAAGCAAAATCGTAGTAGTGATGTTTTTCAAAAAAGGTGATAAAGTCTTTTGAAAAACTACAGACCTATTTCGCTTTTGACTTTTGAACCATGTCGATAAGCTTTTCTCAAAGGTTATCATAAAGCGTCTCGCAAAAAGATTTGACGAGTTCCAGCCACCGGAACATACTGGGTTTCGAGTAGGCTATGACACTATAGACCACATACACACAATGCGAGAGATTATACAAACGGAAAAAATATCAGAGCATGTGCTTAGCTTTTGAAGACGTTCGAAGAGTTTATGAGAAGGCCTTTGACTCCATTGAAACCTGGTCTGTTCTGGAGGTTTTGCAACGATATCAAATTGATTAGCAATATAGGTATTGAAAGATTTGTAAATACTATAAGATACCACCACCAAGTCCAGAACCCGCAAACAGTGGATAGGGCATCAATATTAACGGCGAGTACATTTTCACACTTGAGATTAGTGGACAACATCGTCATTATGGCAGAAACGGTTTAGGACTTGCAACAAATGCTAATTTTTATAGATTATAATTGACTCTCTATTGAAATTGTTCAGAAATATATGTGTATTGATGATGTTATACCTTGAGCAAACCGTGCTATCAGGTAGGAACAACATCGAGAGAGTCCAATCGGAGGTTTCAGCTGGGATGGCCTACATTTATTGGCTAGCTTCTTTGAGTCTGCTTGTCACCCATACCTGAAGACGAGTGTGTCTTACCTGTTCTGACATACAAAGCCAAGACGTGGACACTTACGTTAAGACTGATCCACAAGTTCAAAGTTGCCCCTCAGCTGTTGATCGAGCTCCAGGAGCTTGCTGTCAAAAAGCACGTATCTGTTGACCACGATCCACTTAAGATGTTTATTACAGCGAGTTATGAATGAAAAGTTTTTTTTTTTATATTTCTTTCGCTGACTTGCACATAGTACAGAGAAGAATGAACAAGGATGCCAATAGTGACGGGCCAAGTGTGTGGAGTAGGCGTTCATGGTCGGCGTTTCTTTAAAGGATCGCATCAGAAATGAGGTGATTCGGCAGAGAACCAAAGTTACCGCCATATCCGAAAGGGATTAGCAAGCTGAAGTGGCAATGGCTGGTCACATTTCCCGCAGAACCGATAACCGACGGAATAGTTGTGTTCTAGAGTGGAGACAGCGTCTTGGCAAACGTGGTGTCACCATCCTGCCAAGCCCCCCTGTTTGGCAATATGGGGCAAGGATGGGATGACGATATCCGGTAGGTGACTGGAAGTTGTCTGGAAGCCATATCTAGTCATTTATAAGTGCATAAGCACTAGCCGACGAAGAAGAAGCACGCATCAAACAAGAGCTCATCTTCAAGGCCTATAAGTCTCAGCGAATAAGATGGGCAGGCCACAAAGAAAGGATGTCGAAAGAAAAATTGTGTAGTGGGCAAACACGCCACTGCACTGGATGAGGTCGCCAGAGTCCGCTACTACTGGAATAATATTGTGGAAAGGCAAGGGTTGTAGCGTGAAAGGAAGAAGAAAATATTGTGAGTATATCATACTATATAAACCATGGGAAAACTCTCTACTCGGACCTTCACGGTAGCAAATAGGTTCATTTTACTAGGAAATTTTCATACAACGGTACTTATAAAAATATGGAAATTGGTATACGGTAATTAGAATATAACAGGTTTTCTTCAAAATTTTAAAAACTTTCACAATAAGCAAATACTGGCTTATTATAACGTAGAGAGACTAAAGAACTGGATCTATTTAAAATAGGACCTACTTTCTGACATAAATAATCGACCGAGCGAAGCGAGGTCTTAGAGTCGAAAGCCGCGAAAAGCCTGCGTTTCGACCAGTTTAACGGCTGACCTCTGGTGCTTAAGTTTGGTCGTCATTTACTCGAAAACGGTTAATCCAAATTAAATGAAATTTTGCACACCAGTTAAGTAGGTTAATAGAATAATTATAGTGAAAAAAAAGCCAAATAAGCTTCAAGGTTGCAGAGATATAAGTGACTTAAAGTCTTTACGATAGGTCTGACGATAATTTCAAAATTGGTGCGCTGATAAATTTTTTTCTAAGCTATAAACATTTTTTATAACCTACATAAATATATTATCAAAAGTGTATGTTTGTATGTATGTTTGTTACGCGATTACTTGAAAACCGATGGTCCATTCTTGATGAAACTTTGCAAACGCGTAGTATATATCCATAGAATTTTTAAGTTCGAACATGAGCCAAATCGGTCAAAGGGGTCTAGAGTTATAAAGATTCCTTGATTACCACGTTACCGAAGTTCCAATCTTAACGGAACTTTGCGAACGGGTAGTACAAACTCAAAGAATTCTCATGTTCAAAAATGAGCCAAATCGGCCCAAGGGTTGAAGAGTTTCAGAGATTACTAATTTACATTTTTTTTGCAATTGCATAAAAACTGTCTTACTCAAAATATGAATCTAAATGACCGTGCAAGATCGGTGTTCATCAAAATACATCAAGTTTGATATTATAATATCGATCCTATTTATTGTAGTAGTGGCAGTAGGTATGTACTTGCTATATAAATTTCAAGTTCCCATAATAATAGCCGTAAAAAGTCCTAGAATTCGAGAGTTTGAATTTAATTTGGCTTATTATTTGTGCTAGATTTTTAGTAGGTACTTTTCATGATGTTATAATAATTAATACCAAAATGATTAGTAATATACCTAATACATTTAATCAAAATATTAGTAGAAGGTCACATATTAGATCAAAATAACAACAAAAACGTTAGAATTTGTTATAATACTCTTATTAATAAATAGTCGTAAAGTCACGGTATTGGTTTTTCGGGTGACGGTGTTAGTTATGATGAGTGATATAAATCTTATGGTTGCATTCTTCTCATTTGGAAAAAATACTATAAGCCATTCGAATTTTTTTAACATGTAATTTCATCTTGGGGATATTTGCTTTTTCGCTGGCAGTAAGGTTATTATTATTTGAGTAGCCTGTCTGCAAAACTTTTTAAAACTTAGAATAGTTTGTGCCGACACATTCAACAATAAAGGTGCAAGAGCACACCGGAGTGCATCGCGGGCCGCTGGTGGCTCTCTCCAAAAAAAGTCAGCAAAATGTTGAGATCACTACGTACGCGCCCATCCAAATACGTACGAGCATAACATTGCTTAACTTCGATGATTACGTATGTACTTTAAAATTACCCATTTTAAATGAATTAATTACAAATGTATAGTTTTCAGATTTTTTCCCGAATTTAAAATATATTATGTACTTAAAGTCTGCCAAATTTCATAAACATAGGGAAATGGCAAGTTATTATGAATATTGATCATAGATCAGAGGGTCAAAAAATTGTACGTTTTTGAAGTTAAGCTTAGAAGTTCCATTTCATGGGCACCAAGCGGCCATATGGTAAAAATATACAATTCTACGGGATCTAGAGTAAATGGGTCTTGACAGACAGACGGACGACCAAGTGATCCTATTAAGCTTTCGTTTTTCCTTCAGAGGTACGAAACTCTAAAAAGGATTATATTCTAAAAATCTCGGTACGTAGGTATTTTAAGTTTTAATTTCTCTGAATTTTGGTATTTTGAATTTTAATATTAATGTTAAAGTTCTTGTATTAAATTAGGATATTTAGTCGAAGCCTAAAGTCTACGGTTTACACAAAAATTGGGCCGCGAGGTCCCAGTTCGAGGCGAACTACTAGTTAGGTGTTAAAACCAGTACAATGGAAATTATAAAATTTCGAAACCACGAGTACGGAAATTAGATTCTCATGTGCTTTATTGGTAGTACACTAAGGTTAATGACCTGCAACAGCTGATGGGCCGCGGTACACACTCAGGGCTCGCTAGGGATGCGATGCTGATGTACGAAATACTGTTATTTAGGGATGTACGCCCAAGAACACAAAATATCATGGAAATTATAACTTTGACACGGACAAATGTTTACTTTTTTATAATTATTTACAGACTGGTTCTATTGCGTAGATATTTTGCTAGGCAGTACACCTAACATTGAACTATTTTTTAAAAATAATAAACCATATTAGAGCTGTATGCGACAAAAAATATAGGCAAATTTTCACATGAAGTTGGTGTCAGGACACGTCACGGAAATTAGAAAACAGGTGCTTTTTGAACAAAGATTAATTAATTACGCGTTAACTAATTACAGCAGAAGTCAAAGGTTTTGTGTACAGATAGTTATGGGTGTTTACTACCGTATAAAAATATGTGCATGATTACATTTGTTATTATTATGGATTTATTGAGCCAGGACACATAAAATTTACTGCTCGGAGAATGGCCGACCTAATCGAATGCGAATGCAATACACGACCAAAATAACATTGTTTCAGCCATGCCTAGTTTACCCTATGTTTTTATGTATTTAATGTCAATTAAAATCGAAATTATATAATTTGGTTTAAAATAATATTTGTTAGCTGTGATAAGTTTTTCCTGCTTTTTACTGCCTTCTTTCCATTTTTACACCAATTTACCACACAAAAGGTCATTTTTGTCCGTTAACTATATTATTTTGGATATTTTTAAAAATCAAACGATGCGTGCATCTGTCGCTGAGCGCGTTGTGTGACTGAGCGGCGGGTGAGTTGTACTTTTTACGCCCCGCCCATATAGTTGTACTTTGCATTGAATCACTTTTTGAGCTGTGTTCGACTTCTATTATTTCCCTAATTCGTTGGTATTAACTGTATATTGCGAACGGGCTAGTTGATCTTCCAGCCTGTTTGTCTGGGACTCCTTTGCTGGAAACTGCACTGAAATTAACCACAACTTGGTCGGAGGGGATTTAATTTTATTCTGTTTGAGTTTTGCGCCTTTGATCGGGGATAGGTACGGTCACTATGGCTTTAATTATAATATCAGTAGTATATCCGTTTTCTTTTTCCGTAGTCAACAAAGAAGATTTTATAGTTTTGCTTTGTCCGTCCGCGGCTTTAAAAAAATAAAAATTATTTATTTCGGACCCTCGGCCCATATGTCCACAAAACAGTAGGTACAAATTTAGAAATTATTATTAAAAATTAAATTTGTCTAACAATGAGGTTAATTAATAAATTTGAATGGATTAAAAGAAAATTAAGAATTAAAAATGTCAAAGAATATAAATACTTTTTTTTTTGCCTAGAACTTTTGAGTCCTAAAAAGCTGGAGCACACAGAGGACAGAGAGGAGGAACAGAGGAGGGTAATGATTAGGAGAACGTAACAAAAAATATTTTAAATTAATTTAGGGTACCGCCCATTCCCGTAAGATGAGGTGAATATTATTTTCTGACTGATTCCATCATGTGTGGTATTTGTTGAATAGGTTTTTAAAATGAGGGATTGGTTGCTAAGAAACTTTTTTGATTTTGTGTTCCGTTTGAAAGATATTCTAGTTTAATTTTTTTTTGAGCATCCTATCACGTAGATGATAGCAGGCTAAACCTCGAAGGCGGGATAAATCCCTCCCTGGCATCACTGAACATCATGCCAGAACACGGTCACAATGACCACTTAAGGTTACGTCAAACTGAGCCGGGACGGAACGGTAAAGCGGTGGTAACTAGCCACGGTCGAAGCCACTAGTAAAATCTCTATAAAATCTAGAAACATTAAACTGGATCAGCTGATCAACTTGAATTTAACTCCCTAGAAGGCGACAAAACCCTTTCGCACCGTAATTAACTCGACATAAAATTAATCAAGATTTTACAGCCAATCCGCCGGGACACGACGTTCCTTCGTGTTATGGGAATGTGAAGTGATTTCTCGAATACTGAACGAACGCGCTAAAGCAAAGAATAGAAACTATTACATTAAAGGTAGGCACACACTATTTGGTAGTGTGTGTAGTGACGCGATGTTCCTTTTACGTTGAGGAAATGTGAAGTTATTTCTAGACCACTAGTGATTGACACGAACACGATGTTAGGTTAAAGTGGTACGTAAAACATTTTTTTTAACACCTTTTATATGTACCTTTTTCACAGACCAATAAATCATTGTATCAACAATGATAATACAAACACACAAACAATAATACAAATTATTATTACATACATTACACAATATAATCACGCCTGGTTTCCGTTGGGGTAGGCGGAGACTATTTATTGATGAGTGCTTCAGCGTACCCGCTGCCCCGGCATTATGGCGTCCCGCAGGAACACCCCCAGGTTTTTAGTGGGTATCCCCACCGCGCTCATCTTCGGCGGGGGAGTCCCACATACCGTCCCGCGCCCCCCAGCGTGGGGTGATGATGCGTAACGCATTTTTCTTGGGTAAAAAAAGGCGGAGACTATTTCCCTCCACTTGGTACGATCCCGACATACCTCTTTCGCTTCCGCAACGTTTCGCACCCGCTATGTTATTATAAAATAATAATAATAATAATGCGCGCGAATAAAAAAATAAGCACGTAGTATGTTGTGTCGTCACAACTAATGTGTAGCCATTCCAAATCAATGAAACCGTTAAAAAAATATGGCTTACCATTGGCCATAACTCATCACGTTGCACAATTCCAACCCAATTCAATCAGGGGCTGTTGCATTGATAGATCAGTCAATCTGTCAATCAGTCACTTTTTCCCACATTCAGATTAAAATTAGTTGCGCCCAGCGATTTTACCCGCTGTAGGCTATATGTTATTCCAGGGTCTATAAGCTATCTATATACGAAACATACAAAATGCAGTGGCAAAATCCTTTCTTAGCGGAAGTCGACGTCATAAAACCTTTCCGTATTTTCTTTCCAACTTTTAACCGAATACGTTCAGTAGTTTGGGCTGTGCGTTGATAGATCAGTCAGTCAGTGTCAATCAGTCACTCTTTCCTTTTATATATTTAGATTTCAGCTAAATCGGCTCATCTTACAAACTTTCACAAATATAATATTACTAGGATTAATATTCAGTTTAAAGACATTTATTCCTCATTAAGACATACATTGGTAGTCATTTACATGAGAAACATAAGTTTTAAGTAAAAGTATGAAAATTCCAAATTGATTCCTTAATAAAAACTTGTACAAAAAGTTGTACATTCCATCGAAGTCCAAACTCTCTCAAACATCATTAGCGGAGTCTCGAAAACCACAAGTCTCGAACATTCGAGTCCCGCCTCAAGACTCAAGACCTTTGCCTGCCGAGCACCTCTCATCACCTCTCGACGGATAAAATATTCAGGACAATGCGCTGACTTCGCGAAAAATAATTAATATTTACTTCGCGGTCGAAATCTATGCGTATCTATAGGCACGGGCGGATCCAGGTTTTGGGGTTTGGGCAAGGTGCAGACGGGCAAAAATATTATAATTTTTACTACGAAAAGTGTGTGTTAAACAACAAATTGCCGCGAGCGCTGAGAAAAAAAAATCTTGACCATGAAATATGTGCCAAATTCGTAGCTCAATCCTTCTGGGGGGCCTAGGCCCCCTGGCCCCCCTAAATTCGCCTATGACTATAACCACGGGACTGGACGCCATAACTAATTTCTTTGCGAAGTCTGCCAATTTTTTCGGGGGGGAGAGGCAACGCACACCAATAATAATTATAATATTCACACATAATTATATAATGTTACTAAGTAAAACCAAATTTTCAAACACTGACTTATAACAAATTTCAGCTCAATCGGTCCATCCTTTTCGGCGTGATGTGATTTTTCAGTGAAAGGTACATAATATTATGTCCTACTAGCTGTGCCCAGCGGTTTAACCCGGTGTTCTATAGCCTATGTATTATTCCCGGGTCTAAGCTATCTCTATACCAAACTTCAGCTCAATCGGTCTACCCGTTTAGGCGTGAAAGAGAAACAAACACACATCCAGACAGCCAGACATCCTGACATCCAGACATCCATTATATAATATTAGTAAGATATACGAGTATGTTCTACCTCATAAACTGTAACATGAGGTAGTGAGTCAGTCACGTCCAGACATCAGTTGAGTGCTTCCACTTCTGATCCTAATAACCACTCGAACGGTGAGTGTGGCTGTTGCTCTCTACACACAGGGACGGATGTAGGATACGATGACGTAGGCAAAGGGGGCATAGCAGTTTTAACTCCTTAGCTACTAGCGCTTCAATTGTTTTTTCAGCGGGGGTGGATTGAATTATTTTCTATCATTTTTAAATTAAAGCCTAAATTCAAATGGGGTGGTTGCGGCCCGATCAAGCCGCTCGGGAGTTTTATGGTTAAGATAGATCACATAAGATAATACTTTATTGCATATCTCGCAAAAAAGAAATACATTAGCACCACAGACCACAAGTAATCGAACAATGATGTTTGTCCAAAAGTTAAATAAATATGTTTTCATTTTAATTTTCAAGTAATGTGTATTTATAATATAGAAGCTAATCTATTGACGATAATAAGAAGTATATAGTAATTTACATATCTTCTCTCATACTTTTGGTATCTGGATGATGACCGCAACGCAGTGTTGCTGTTTAATACCAGGGTAACACTGCATCTGTTCAGGCGTTAATTCTCAACATCATCTTTTTACTTTATTAATACCTAGGTAACACTAAATAAAAAAATAGGTAGACGTTATCGCTTAGCAACTTGCGAGCGTAGGGCTCATCTCGATCACACACAAATGTAATAAAATTGTTCATTTCTCCCCATTCGTAAGTTCCCTAAATACGTCCCTGTATTGTAGGTGTTTGACGGCACTCTGGCGTATATGGCCTTTTGTGGCGGTTAATTTGAGTTATGTTGGAGTGTTTAACTATTTATGTAACTTAACGAGGCAGTTAAACGTAAGTTAATGTGGTTAACTGTTAACATTGTAATATTATTTATGTAATTCTACAAGTATTTTATTTCTTTATTTATTTTTACATAATTTAGGAGATTTACAGCCAGCTGTGATATATTTAGGTGTACAAATAAGTTTCCACCGTTTTATTGTAGATGGCACGGCACTGAGTTTCGGTTAGCTTTCGCAGATGATAACCGGCTTAAAAAATTGTTTGGACATTCAAAAACAACATAACCTATTAATATTATTGATTTTATATTGGTAAAATATAATTTTTATAAGTTGAAAATGTCAAAATTTGAGCCAAGTAAGCGTCATTTGCGGGAAGTTATTAGTTTAATTTTTTAATTTAAAGAAATCTGCTGCTGAGGCGCATCAATTGCTTGTAGAAGCATATGGTGAGGGTGCTTTGAGTGAGAGAACGTGTCGAGAGTGGTTTCAAAAGTTTAAAAACGGTGATTGCGACGTAGAAGACAAAGATCGCAGTGGAAGGCCAAAAATTTACGAGGATGCAGAATTGGAGGAATTATTGGAGGAAGATTCATCACAAACAAAAAAAAGAACTTGCTCATAATTGAAATAAATTTATATTACCGTTCTTCTATAATAAATATTTAATTTGTGTTAAAAAACGGCGGAAACTTATTTGTACTCCTAATAATATTATTCCCGTTCCCGTGGCCCGTGGTAATTTCGCGAAATTCCTCCTTAGTGAGTAGGTGCGCCCTAAAAGGAACCCCCATGAAGACTCCCAGTGCTTCTCGCCTCAGTTTTTGTGCAGTGCCGAGCAAAATTTTGAACTACAAAACACTGCGTGGATCTGTTTCTGACATGGGATTACCATCAAGCTTTTTAAAGTCTTTATTACTTAATATTATACGGAAATCTCCCATTAAACAAAACTATAAGGCTTAGCAATATATGTACGTAATATTAATGAATGCAACCTTTTCACCTGATATTTCATACGCAAGCAAAATTTAATGACCACTTTAGAATTTGAGACATTCTGCGTTTCACTCGAAGGATCCTCATCTCAGCCTTTTGAACTCAACATTTGTCAAAGGGGAGATTACAAATTATGAATTCTGCTTTAATTTCTAAAGCGTAAGAACATTACAGTTTTTAAGCACTATTTATGTCAGAAATATTAAATTTAAACCATTTCTGTGAAATATTAAATTTAAACTGGCTTATGCTCATGCCTTCGTCTACGTGGTAAAACCATTTTATAAGCGGAGGTCTACATCATTAAACCTGTGTTCCAAATTTCAACTTAATCAGTTTAGCGGTTTGGCCTGTGAGTTGATAGATCAGTCAGTCACTCATCCTTTATTTTCTAAACAATTTTTATATATCACCAAGTTATTAGGTATAGCATTTAATACTTTGTTTCTAAATTTTAATAATTGTAGAAGATATTTGACGACCTCTGTGGCGCGGTGGGCTATATGTTTGTGTGATCCACAGATATTTGTTTCTGGTCTGGGTGGCTCTCTGTATCTATTATAAGTATGTATTTACAAAAGAAAAGTATATAAGTATTATATCCGTTATCCTAACCACCATAACACAAGCATTAAGTTGCTTAGCTTAGGGTTAGGTGGCGCTGTGTGAAATGTCCTGAAATATTTATATTTATATTATCCGAGAAGCCGTATAGAAATAGGTCCTAGAAATACAACGTCCTTACATAAATTACATAATATTATGGTATTTCAATAAATTTATCAAAAATTTAATCCCATTTGATTGAAATAAAGGAGTTTTGAGGATCCCTTTGACCTTTAATCTTTAAGTAGGGCAGTGAGTCAAGGCGAGACTTAACGTAATGTTAACCGATTCGTCAAATGAACAATATAACCTTATCACCCGCCACAGATGCTCACACTCGCACTCGTTCACGACACTGCGCCAATGTCGCATTGGCATTGGTAGACACGTGTGTGTCCGCAATTGCTTTCACGAGACGTACATCAGTCAGTGTCTCTCTACCTACCATTCGTTCGTAGACGAAAACGAAGCAAGATGGACGCGATTGATATAAGTTCAGAATCCGACAGTGATAACGAGTTTTTGAATAGATTATTGTTAATAAGGAAATTATCTGAAAAAAAATTCTCCTCTGCGAATCAGCCTCTGCGATTCGTTTCCAAATAGAATCCTTTAATTTTGTATTCATATAATCTTGGTGGTTTACGTCGTATAAACATTTTTCGCTTCGAACAGCTTCAATAAGTTCCTCCATTTTGCACTAGTACTTGAACACTCGCGACACTGCCACTCGAAACAAATGTCTCGTCACCTAGCCGACACGCGCGTGCACGCTCATGTACGACTCATGTACGTGCCTGCATCGACGCGTGAGAGCAAATGCGGAGTTTGGTACTGCGCCATACGTTTTAAATACAGCCACTCGCACGCGGCTCGTCACGGCCAATGCGAGTGTGAGCATCTGCGGCGGGGCTATCTCTTTGCAACTTACAGCTTTAACACTTGCCTTATGCCTTGTGTTGTGAAATCCTAAGTAGCACTGTACTGATTATAGGCAGCGTTATCTCTTAAGCGGCTAATAGTCGCTGAACCTCTGTCTCACTCGCACAATATAACAAATTGTCAAATAACAATTGATAAAATTTACTTTTTGGAAATGTGTTAAATTGAAAATTTAGCTCATATTTTTATACATTTTTTTTACCAGTTTGATACATTATAAAATGGTTGAGGCATGTTTAAAGATATATATTGAGAGTTGTATTGTTGTTATTTCAGGTAGCAAACTGGGAATACTTATAAAAAAAGGTAAAAAATATGAGCTAAATTTTCAATTTAACACATTTCCAAAAAGTAAATTTTATCAATTATTATTTGACAATTTGTTATATCGTGCGAGCGAGACAGAGGCTCAGCGACTATTAACCCCTTAACATCAAGAGAGCGTCTTGCTCGTCTTCTACTTCATCACATAAAAAAAATGTAAATAGTAAAAAAACTTTTTACGAAAAAAAATTTAAAGGAAATCAAATTTTTTAAAGCGGCGGTGGCCAAGGGGTTACGTGGTGCGGATGCAAATCTGGACCACTGACTAATTAGTTATGTACTGGCCAATGACTTTAATTAGTTATGTGCGGTTTTTCCACTCGCTATACTGGTGGTAGGCTTCGACCTTGGCTAGTTACCACCCACTGGACAAAACCGTGTCGCCAAGCGGTCATTGTGACCGTGTTCCGCATGATGTTCAGTGAAGCCAGGAAGGTATTTATCCCGCCTTCTTTTCTGCAGGTAAAATCGCTGGGCCAGTATTGTCATACCTAATATAATGTCTATTTATTAAAATTAAAAATAATATATGTTTACTAATATATGTTTTTGTCTTTTTATTTTTTGTGCGTATGTCTATTTATTATTATATCAAATCTGTCTAACACTTATTCTAGTTCATCAAATTATTTCATTATTGGCTTTTTACTTCCAGACCACAATTCTTTTATCTGTGACACTGGTTAACATTGTCTAATTCATTAATTCATAGAAATATTCTTGTCTGTGCATTCATTAATTCAAAGAAATATTCTTATTTGCGCTTATATTTTCAACTAAAGCGATAATATACGATAGCATGGCTTTGAGTTATTTATTTTTTAAACGAAGAGTTAGTTTAATTACTTAATGTTCTTTCTTATAATCAGAGAATAGAGTTAGGCTAATTGTTTACTGTATTTATATTTTGTGTTTAGACACAAAAAAAGTAGGAATTTTATTAAATATATTTTATTTTTATATTTTATTTAATTGTCTTATCTTAGGATAAGAAGCTGTTTGTTTAAATAAAATAAAATAATTATATAAATTATTTTTTTTTGCAAAAGCATGCGAATATAAGGTAGAGTTTGTAGCCTTAAAGGATTGTACCTCTACAATGTACAAATAGTAAATTGGTAACAACATTTTATCTTAATTTAAATATTTATTTCACAAGCACTTCCATAATTGCTAAGGAATAACGCCATAAAAACTAAAAAGCCAAACGAGCTGCTATATTCAAACGTACACTTCAACCGCCCGACATATTTCTCTTTAAAGTAATTGCCAGTTTGGGAAAATATTTTTAAAAGCGCACAAACTTTTCGCCATTACACTCGACGTTATTTTTGAAACGTCACTCACCGTGTAAAGTTGTGTGCTTTGCACCTACACTGCGTTTAAAAAAGCAAAAAATAAATGGTAACCTAGTTAAAAACGCCACTGCTAAAAATCTTTCATATTCGGTCTATGTAAAAAATAGAGTAGAAATTGTGGGCGCACGAGTGCTTACGGCATGGCATTACGGCATTATTTAAGATTTTTTGCTTAGCAATAAATGTGTACAGATAATATTTTTTTGGTTTAATTTTTTTTTTAAAAAGATCAACAAGGGTCGCGCACCCTTGCGCTTGTTTAGATAGAATTATTACTCTTTATTGCACACTATAATTGCCAAACAAAACATTTAACATTAAAAACATATGTTTTAAAAGTGATAAAATTGGCGGTCTTATCACTTTTAGCGATCTCTTCCAGACCAGTAGTAAGTAGTGATTTGAAAGTAGAGTTAGTCGAAAGTGTTTTAGTCATGTTTAGTGGAAATCGGTTTAAGATGGCCGCCGTTACAAAATGGCGAATTACCTTTTTTCTCCACAATCCAGTCAATATGGGTATCAAATGAAAGGGCTTAACGAGTAGAATACAATGCACTATAATACATTTAAAATCCAAGATGGCCGCCACCATAAAATGGTTCACTGCTGAACATAGGCCTCCCTCCCCTTTGGACTTCCATATATGTACTGATTGAAAGTGACCTGCATCCAGCGTCTTCCGGCGACCTTTATAAGGCCGTCTGTCCACCTTGTGGATGGACGTCCTACCCTTCGTTTGCATGTAGTTTGTACACTTGTTTGCTAATAATTAATGTGTAATAAGGGAAGGGTGGGGGTGAAATCTCAAAAAAAAAATAGTGTTTATAAAAATGAGCTTATGGAATGTCTCGTTATTTTAATACTCAGTAACAAATGTCCTACAAATGCTTTATATTCCACAGTGAGTACAGAGCATTTGTTTTAAACGACTGGGAAACCAGAACGATGGAGCATTCGAGATAAATGGGCTGACAGTAATTATGTGCAGGCGGCGCGATTTGAAGCTTGTTGGCAGACAAACGATGGAACGGATTTCTTGCTGTTAACCTTAAATCTGACAATATCTACATACAGATATATCTTCATGTTTTGGTTAAAAAATTCAACACGTACATCACAACATTTTAAAAAATCTTGGCGATTTTGATTAATATTGATATTATGTTTTGTTGTACGTGCTTTCCATCCGATATGGAAAGCAAAAAAACATTGTTGGAGCAAAAAGAAGTGTAGTTTGACAATGTTTTTTGAAAAAGATGTGTGTTGATGTGATGTTTGTGTTGAGAACCAAAACAGGCGCTGGAGACACGGCTCTCCCTTACTCTTTACTTTTAAACAAATATAAATAATCTGAATGTATAAATAATTTCCTAATTTTCGTATTTATTTTTCAGACAGCCTTATAAATAAAAAAATTGTTTTAAAAACAAATGACTGCTTAAAATTTTGTCGCTAGATTACGATATACGATTTTTTTTGTCATGCAAAGAAGTAAGAAGACCCTCTCCTGATGGTAAGAAATAAAACTGCCCATAATTTTTACCGGGGGTAGACTTCCTTTGCAGGAGGTCGTCTAGGTGGGTACCCCAACAGTGCCAGTTATTCTACCGTCTGAGCAGTGATGTGTAAACATCACTGTGCTCCGGTAGGAGGGCACTGTAGCTAGAGAAATTACTGGGCTAAAGAGTCTTAACATCTCATGACTCTTGAGTAAGAAGCATTGGTGCAGTGCTCCTAGAATTTCACATAATTGTGAAATCCTGGGTAACACTGTACTGATTATGGGCAGCCGTTATCTCTTAACATCAGGAGAGCGTCTAGCTCGTCTTCTACTTCTGTAGAGTATGACATGCACAAATCGCTTCCTACTTTAATCTTGAGTAGAAATCACGTATAGCTAAGTTGTCATCTCAAACCACGTACAGAGATAAACATCACGTTGTCCAGTGTCAACACGGAAGAAACTATGTCTTCTTTAATTAAACTAGTTGTAAGATAGGTTAATCAATAAACGACAGTCATGGAGTAAACTTGTATTTATTCCTCCGTCTCCACTACCCTACGCTCCTGCAAGCTAAACCAACATACAACATTTCATGGCGACCCTGCCAGTCGACTCCATGTGATACCATATTTCACAACATTTCATAAAGACCCTGCCGGTCCTCGCTGCGTGAATACGACATTGCCCGCACCATGTAATCCGTCGAAGACTCTGCCAGCCGTCTCCGGGTAATTCAACAGCCATACCGCCTCGAACGAAGACGAAACCCCTGCCAACGATGCCAGAACGATGCCACATAAAAAAAAAAAAAAAAAAAAAAAAAACAATACAGCGCTAACCAGGATTTCACAATGATTGTAAATGTACGTACAGAGTACATTACAAGATAAATAAAAGCTTTGCAAAAATGGCCCAGTCGCCCAGTGGTCTTTCCAGTATTGTATATTTCCTCTCTCTCTGCAGGGTTGTCTGGATAAGATAGCTTTGAGCAAAAAGACCGCCAATTAGTACACCATTAGTTTTAATGTTTGTGGTTGTAAAATTTACTTTTATAAAGGTAAAGTGGACCCGAGCGCACTTCATCACGCTTAATATAAATTTATCGGTGTTCTACTATATTATTCATGTATTACATGTATACCTTCTTCTTGAATCGCTCTTTATAATAAAGTAAACTGCATCAAAATCCGTTGCAAAGTTTTAGAGATCTAAGCATACATAGGGACAGACAGACGGGGAAGGCGACTTTGTTTTATACTTTGTACTTTACTTTTTTTTTTGTTTGATATGGTATCAATAAAGACTTTCTTATAAAGTCTGGTCTAGAGCTGAGACACAAAAAAATCCCTCCATAACAAAGTTATTCTTGCATAATATCAAGTTAATTCAATTGAGTCGGCGATGGTAATTAGTTTGAGCCGGTGTAACGCGTCGCATAACAAGTTTTCAAGTTAATCGAGGTTAGAATTGTGCTGAAATTACCCAGATACCTTGTTCTTGGGTTATGTACTGTTATGAAGCTCGTTTGCTAAACACATTAACATATATTATTGTAACAGGATAATGTACATTCCGATATAGGTAGGTTTATTCCATAAAACTTTTTTATTCATTCCTAGCTGTGCCCAGCGGTTTTACCTTCTGTACTGTAGCCTATGTGTTATTCCAGGGTCTAAGCTATCCCTATAACAAATTTCAGCACAATCGGTCTACTCGTTTAGCCGTGAAGAAGCAACAAACTTACACACTCATTCAAAAACTTTCGCATTTCTATAATATAAGTGAAAAAAAAAGCTGAGTCTATCCCATTTGACAATAGAATTGTTCAAATTGTGTATGTTTTTTATTATTACAAGCGTTTTAATTTTACTTTCACTTGTCTGTTGTCTGTCTGTCTGTCTGTCTGTCTGTCTGTCTGTCTGTCTGTAATCAAATCTTGCAAGTTAAATTTGACCCACTTCCCGGTGTCCGATTAAGCTGAAATTTTGCATGCATGCATAAATCGGATGACAGTGCAATATTATTATGACATGGAGCTGATCTGATGATGGAGCAGGAAGGTGGCTATAGGAACTCCGTAATTAAACGACGTAACCCCTAACCCCATCGAGTTTAGGCTTATTTGATTCGTCTTGACGAGTACTTTACGGTAATAATAATAAAAGCTTGTTTTTAAAAACGTTTTTTTAAATTTCACTTGTTTTTACAAGCTTTATATTACTTTCACCTGTCTGTTGTCTGTCTGTCCGTCTGTCTGTAATCAAATCTTGCAAGTTTAATTTGACCCACTTCCCGGTTTCCAATTGAGCTGAAAATTTGCATGCGTGTGTAAATCGGATGACAATGCAATATTTTTATGACATCGAGCTGATCTGATGATGGAGCTGGAAGGTGGCCATAGGAACTCTGTCATAAAACAACGCAACCCCATCGAGTTTGGGCTCATTTGATTCGTCTTGACGAGTACTTTATGATGCAAGATGATAACAATAATTAAAGCTTGTTTTTAAAAAGTATTTTTTAAATTTCACTTGTTCATGTGTATTTTTTGTGCTGTTATAAATTGCTTTTTATTTATTTTTATTTATTTTACGTGTGATAGGTTAGCCTTTGACTACGATCTCGCATGTGTTTAACGACGATGCGGATGCAGATGGTGGCAGACTAAACCTAGAAGGCGGAATAAATCCCTCCTTGGCTTCATTGGACTTCATGATGGGAGCCTGTCACAATGACCGCTTGGTAACACAGTTTTGTCAAGTGGGTGGTAACTAGCCACGGCTGAAGTTATTCCTGTACCTATAATATCAAAGATAATTAATACAATTGTGTCGGTGACGGTGTTATATATATTGAAACTATAGTTTTCAAGTTAATCGAGGTTAGAATAATTGCACTTGCTTCGGAAAGTGCTTACACCACGTAGCCGGCAGGGAACCGACCCCTGCTTGCCACCACTGTGGTAGCGACGTGGATACGGTGCAGCACACACTGGAGGAGTGCCCAGCTTGGGTCAGTTAGCACCGTACCCTCCTTGCTGTTATGGGGGACAAATTCTCGTGAACTTTCGTGAAGGGGGCGTCGAAGGCGTATCTTCCACGCCCTTCTCCAGCCCATGGGGGCTCCCAGGTTATGGAACCTGGGTCTAGGCAGCGAGTATAGGGGGTACTCGTCGCCGCACAAACAGTCCCACGACGTATCGCGCGCGTTGAATAACTGGCACTCTTGGGGTACCTAGTCGCCCTGCAAAGGTCTCTGTAGTAATTAGTAATGTGGTTTAAGGGTATCCCATTTTTGGGCAAATAATATAAATCTTACCAGTATAATAAACGTGAAAGTTTGTAACAATGTTACTCTTTCACGCCTAAACGGGTGGACCGATTGAGGTGAAATTTAGTATAGAGATAGCTTAAGACCCTGGAATAACACAAAAAATATGCTAGAGATCACTTTTAGCGATAACACCGCCAATAGGCATGTGGACAGAAAAAAATTTTTTGTCCATAATGTAGATTTAAAAAAAATATTGGACACGTATTTTTATTCTTGTAAATTTAATGAAAAATGAGTAAGTTACAGCGCCTTAAAGTTGCGTGTGACGTAGTGTTTCTCCCCCCATAATTTTAGATTCCTTATATCTCAGTCAAATTCAATGATATTGACAAACAAAAGAATACGTATCGAATATTTTTTTATTATTTTAATTACGGACTAATAACATTTAAAAAATGTTAGCCTTGTCATCACGCCTATTGTTACATTTATGTCGTGATTTTGTGTTATAGTTTTAAGTTTTCTGTATGTTCGTAGTGTTTCAATAAAGAGTTTTCTATTATATTCTATTCTATAGGCTATATTACAGCGGGTAAAACCGCTGAGCACAGCTAGTACAGTATATTTTTAACCCCCGACGCAAAAACGACGGGGTGTTATAAGTTTGACGTGTCTGTCTGTCTGTGAGTGTGTCTGTCTGTGGCATCGTAGCTCCCGAACGGATGAATGGATTTTAATTTAGTTTTTTTTGTTTGAAAGTAGAGTTAGTCGAGAGTGTTCTTAGCTATGTTTGGTGAAAATCGGTCAAAGATGGCCGCCGCTACAAAATGGCGGATAACTTTTTTTCTCCACGACCCCCTCAATATGGGTTTCAAATAAAAGGGCTTGACTAGTAAAATACAACGCACTATGATACATTTAAAATCCAAGATGGTCGCCACCACAAAATGGTGAATTACATATTGCGTTGGGGGTTTTTAAAATTTTTAATTTAATTCACTTGTGTACACTTTATTGGCACACCACTATGAAATACGACAAAAGGGTCATAGCATAAAGTTCACTATTATACTTAAACTAATATTGATTCTGGTTTTATGAGTCCGCTTTTATAGATGTAGCTTTAGTTTGCGAAGGCCGAAGGATTAAGCCATGGTTTATGGCAGGATTTAGGAGCCACTGGCTTTTGACCAAATTCAATTACATTTTAACTGTAGATGGTGATTATTGAGGCTTGTGCTACAAAAAATATTATAAATGCTAATTGGATGTTTGGGACATGTTTTTTTACTTTCACGCCTAAACAAGTCGAGCAAAAATTTTGGTAGAGATAGATAAGACCCTTTTTGACCCAGGAAAAATACGTTACCATGCATCGGGGGGCGCGGAGTGGTATGTGGGACTCCTCCGCTGAAGATGGGCGCGGCGGGGATACCCACTAAAAACCTGGGGGTGTTCCTGCGGGACGCCATAATGCCGGGGCAGCAGGTATGCCGAAGCACTCGTCCGAAGCTGTGACGGCATAGATAGATTATACCCTATAACATGGATTACTTTTAAGCGGGAAAAACCTTTGGCAACAACGTATAGGCTAGCCACATAACCTATAAATTGTGATTTGACTCTGACAGTTTAAGTAGGGTAATCTGTTCTGTTGAAGTATAAACCTCAATAATTATTATTATTTTTTAAACAGCTACTATAGAGGTAATATATGCGACCGTGGCCCAGTGGTCATACGTCCGGCTTTTAATCCGGAGACCCTGGGTTCAAATCTCAGGGTGTGGCAAAAAGTTCGCCCGGACGCTACCGTGTTTCGGAAGGCACGCAAAACTGTGGGTCCCGGCTGTTTCCTATAAGATATGTAGGAGGCAGTCGTTAGGTCATGTTGCAGGCCCTGTAGTAATCTCGGCGACCTGAAACTGCAACATATAGGTTCGCCACATAACCTATAAATTGTGATTTGACTCTGACAGTGTAATTAGGGTAACCTGTTCTGTTGGAGTATAAACCCCAATTATTATTAATATAATATATTGCGATCCGCTCTCACTTATTAAATCAAACTTGAACTCGGTTTAATATTTTTCTAACATAACACAATGATACAACATAGGTAATCATCAACATAATCATTTTTCAACATAATGATATAATATATTATGTATCAATAGGTTAGTTTGACTCCTCTGCTAAATCACACCCTACTCTTTAATTTATAACTTTCCTTGCAAATTGGGTTGCCTGGAAGAGATCGCTCTAAGCGATAAGGCCGCCCATTGTGGACATTAATATTAGTACTTTAATGTAGTTTTAAATCTATTTTGTTATTTTTTGTCCCAAAGAAGAGTATTGTAACATTCAATAGTCCTTCCGGTTTCACCCAATCCAAAGTTCCAAAGCCAAATGTTCGTAGGTACGGCAATCAATAACCTTATCAATAGATACGTTATCACAAATGCCTCCCCAAACATGACGCAGGTTCTGACTCGGTCAATGATTGATGGATATCATGATAGCCGTTACGATAATATTTGAATCAGAGCCTTTTATTGCTTTTTTGTAGTGAATGTTTTCATATTATTGTGTATCTGATTTATTAATTATCTTATTCTTATCTTTTTGTTTTTTCTTTTTAATAATATGGCAACATGTGCATTTTGCCAGTGTCGAGTAAAATTCGTGAATGTTCACGGGATATTAAATTATGGTCTCCACTTTCGTGTTTTGCCAGTGTCAAGTTAAATGTTATTTTTTAAGTAATAAGTTAGTTAGTCAGGTCAGAGTCAGAGTGAGCTTAATAGCTCGTCTAGTCACGTGAGTCTTCCAGTAAAATGGGTGGAATTTTACTGAAAGTTCGGAGGAGTTTTGGAGGGGGCACCAAAATTCATATTTCAGCACCATATCACTTGCCTACATCTGTGCACATTCAAAAACACTTAACACGCAATATTCCACCATTATTACACGTTAACAATCAAATTCTACACGATTATTAAGCAAAAGACGTGGAGCTAATGATATGATCAAGGCTTGCCGCCAAAACTCTATTCTTATCTTATAAATATACAAAAGGCAAGAATGACTGATTGACTGACTGATCTATCAACGCACAGCTGAACGGATTCGGTTGAAATTTGGAATACAGATTGGTTTTCTGACGTAGACATCCGCTAAGAGAGGATTTTGCCATGCCGGCAAAGCCGCGTGCATAAGCTAGTTAGTATTAAAATATTATGACGCTGGTTCTGACTTTGTCAAAGAATTATTGTTATACTCATAGGTCTAGTAGAGATAATATACGAGTACGTAGATCAACAGCCATTTCAAAAATGCGTGACCAATTTCGAATTTCGAGTTTACCCTTTTACTACTGAACGTCTAGGCAAACGGCACTGCGCCACCAATGTTTGGTGGATATACCAACAGCTTGGACGAAGCGATTTGCTACGTCTTTCCTTAAGTGAATGGCGAAGCAATGAAACTCGCTACCATCCTCAGTGTTTCCCGAATGCTATAACGTGGGTTTGTTCAATTCAAGAGTGAATAGGTTCCTACTGAACAAGCGTGCTATAACTTCGACTGCATCGTCACTTACCAACAGGTGAGATTGCGGTCAAACGCTTGTTTAGTCTGCTATAAAAAAGTCAAAAATACAACATCCTAGGAGTTGTGAACACCTGTTCCGACAATTCAAGCAAACCTCTAAAAAAATAACATCTAGATCTTCACCGAAAAACATCGTAGAATTACGAATTTATATTTCAAAATTCCTCATATCTTTCGAACGAAAGAGTAACAAGGTACAAACTCTTTTAAGATTGGTCAAACAATTTGCATAATAAATGATCAAAAGTCTATCCAATATCCCAATAAAGCATTCCAACAATGTAAAGGATTCCAATCGGGCGAGTATTGAATTGTTACAATGCTTTCATCACCAATCAGTGGAATGCAAACAGATCCCTCGTAAAATCATGCCAATTTCGTTTGAAATCAATGCTAATAATCCCTTGGTAATATCGCCACTGATTAATTAAGATAAGATCGGCTAGCGATCGGCTTGTAGCGTCTGTGGCCGAGTGGTCATTGGTACGGCTTGTAAGCCGGAGGTCCTGGGTTCAAATCTCAGTGTGGCAAAATGTTTCGGAAGGCACGTAAAACTGTGGGTCCCGGCTGTGTATGCAGGAGGCAGTCGTCATGTTGCAGGCCCTGTAGTAATCTCGGTGACCTGAAACTGCAACATATAGGTTAGCCACAACACACACACACAACCAATAAATTGTGATTCGACTCTGACAGTGTAAGCAGTAACCTGTTCTGTTGGAGTATAAACCCCAATTATTTATATCAATTTTTTGTTTAAGCATGGTTATTGGTACGATATTCTAAGCTGGCGACAGAGGCGGGAGCGGTAAAGCGGCCGCGATATTCATTTTGTTCCTGCCCGCGTTCACTTTATATGTGACAAGGTTATGTATACATTCAAACAAAAATTTCATCCCGGACCGCGCTCGCTTTCCCGCCTGTATGTGGCGTCACCTTGAATGTACTCGTAATATAACACACGATTGCTCGCTAATCCTGTTGAATTTGGCTTACCATGCTACTGCGTGTCTATATGAAGGGAATGACTGACTGATTGACTTACTGACTGACTGATCTATCAACACAGCCTAAGCCTTAAAATTGTACAGATTGATTTTATCACATGGTCCTCTGCATAGAAAAGATTCTCCACGCGTCCAAAATGCGAGCATAAGCTAGTTATAAAAGCCAACGTCGCGACCGAAAGGCGTGAGCTCCTGATGAAGGACATCGTAATTGTCCGAAATCCGTGAGTTTGTTTAAATAGCAATATACCTAGTCAGGTCATAAATTCTGTCACATGTTTAATATAAAATTATTGGAACAAGTTTATTTATTATGTAACCATTTATATAACAAAATGAACTTAACAAAACATAGATTCTTATGACAATAAAGTTTATTCAAAATGACCTCCGTGATTTTGAATACAGGCCTTGAATCTGCGCGGCCAGTCGTCTATCGCAGCACGAACGAGGTCCATGTCAATATCGGCTGCTGCCTTAATCAAGGATGTCTTGAGTGACTCCAAATTGGGATGAAGCTTTGAGCACGCCTTTTCCTCCAAGTGTTGCCATATCTTGTAATCTAACGGACTCAAATCTGGACTGGAGGAGGGCCAGTCTTCGTGCCGGATGAAGTCGATTTCACGCGCCGCCAGCCAGTCTTGTGTGCTCTTCGCTCTATGAGCTGGCGCCGAATCTTGTTGGAATACCCAGTGCCTGTTATTGAACATGGTATGAGAAACAGGTTCCACAAGGTTCGTCAGGACTGTATTTTGATACACAACTGCATTCGTTTTTACACCTTTCTCACAAAAATATACCTCTGTTAAGCCCCAATAAGAAACTCCCAACCATACCATGAGCGAGGATGGAAAATGACCTCGTTGGACACGCGGAATACGGTTGCTCGCTTCTTCTCTACTGTGTGCGTACACCTTATCATTTTGTTTGTTGTAGCTCTCTTCTACGGTAAAATTTTTTTCATCCGAAAAAAGAATTTCTCGATATTTTTTTCTCGCGTACCGCTTCAACAAAGCGCGGCATCTCTTCAGTCTCAGGTCCATTAGACGAGCATTTAAACGATGTCCTGTTTTTCTTCGATATGCCCGAAGCCCTAAGTCTTCATTTAACACCCTTTTCACCGTGGTTCTGCTTAACCCCATCTGAAGGGCCAACAGTTTCTGCTTACGTTTGGGATTTCTTTGAATTCGCACCTTCACAGCTTTTATCACTGCTGGAGTCCTAACAGACCGAGGGCGACCACTTCTTGACCTGTCATCTACACTAGAGTCTTCATTGTATCGTTTGATGGTACGATAAACGAATCTTTTGGTTATATTCAAATTTTTCAGTATGTCAAAAATTTGAATTGGCGCGTAACCGCAACGATGCAACGCAATAACTGCAACACGGTCTTCTTTAAGCGTCCACTCCATATTTAAAAATGAGTAAAATTCTAAAAAGTATACATTTTTATTTTCATGAACAATTCGAAATTCGAATTCAATAAACTTTTTTGTGGCCAGCATTCTAAAAGAAAAGTTTTTACTGTGTGACAATACTTATGACCTGACTAGGTATTATGTAGTTATAAAAGGTTTGGACAAACATATATTATGTGGAGAATGAAGTTGGCTTCATTTATATTAGTAGAATTAGTAGCCTATGTGTTATTCCAGGGTCTAAGCTATCTCTATACTAAATTTCAGCTCAATCGGTTCACCCTTTTAGGCGTGAAGACGTAACAAACATACACACTCACAAACTTTCGCATTTAGAAGATTAGTGTGATTTTTTTTTTTCGTTAGCTGTAGTGTGTAATTGTTATAATTGTCCCAAATAAACAAAATAAATTAAAATAAACTGATGACGTGTTTTAAAGCGACGCTTATAATGACCGTTCCACTTTTAATTTATTCTGTGCTCAGACCAATTTGGATTCATTTGGATCACTCAGAAATGATAATAGCTTGGGGTTTTATTAACTTTCACTTTTAGCGACGGTTTATAAGTTTTTGTTCTTAAGGTGACGTTAATGGGTTCTTTTGAGAGGTGTGCTAATAAAGGATTTCCTTTGAATTTAAACAATGGTTGTTATTGCATTTTTAAATTAATTTTAAAGGTATTTTTTCTAAGGAGCGCGTTGTGATTTGTGATAATGGAACGGTGATTCTATGTTTTATATCACGCTAAAGCTCACGCTCTACTTTACGTTAGACTTTAATGTGAAGTGTCAGATTCTCAGGCAAAAATTGTTTTGATATTTTGTTTTGTTAAAAAAGTAAAAATTTTAAAAAACTTTTTGATAACAAGCTTTTATTTATTACTAGCTGCGCCCAGCGGTTTTACCCGCTGTACTGTAGTCTATGTATTATTCCAGGGTCTAAGCTATCTCTTTACTAAATTTCAGCTCAATCGGTCCACCCGTTTAGGCGTGAAAGAGTAACAAACATACATCTAGACTTACTTCCCTAATTCATTGATCCAGACATCCTGACATCCATTCTTACAAACTTTCACATTTATAATATTAGTAAAATTACCATCAAGCACCACAATACTCGTCAAGACGAATCAAATAAGCCCAAACTCAATGGGGTTGCGTCGTTTAATTACGGAGTTCCTATGGCCACCTTCCAGCTCCATCATCAGATCAGCTCAATGTCATAATAATATTTCAAGATGATTACAGACAGACATACAACACACAGACAACGAACAAGTGAAAGTTTTTTACTTTCACCTGCCCGTTTCAGCTCTTCTCAGTTTGTAAAAACTTGACAATTTGAGTTAAACAATCTGTCTGTGTGCCAAATTTCAACTCGATATCACATTAGATCCAATAAACACAAATCAATAACTCAAGGATCACCTTTCTAGAAGTCTAAAACAACGATAACAAGGTATCATTGCCCTGAAACAATAAAAATGAAATCTAGGTATCTGATAAAACACTAAAAATATACAGCGAGTGGCTTGTTATGTCGCCTTTTATTATTGTAGTAATATCATACTTGGGTTTATATTTCACGTTTTATAAATATAGATTTCTAGCTGCTATCTTATCTCCCAGCTTTTTAAAAAGTTTTTATTTATGTTTACTTGTGCGTTGTCTGTAATCAAATATGGCAAGTAAAATTTGATTCACTTCGCGGTTTCCAATTGAGCTTGAAATTTTGCATGCATGTATAACGGATGACAATGCAATATTATTATGACAAGGAGCTGATCTGATGATGGAGCTGGAAGATAGACATAAGAACTCGGTTATTAAATAAATGACACAACTCCATCAAGTTTGGGCTCGTATGGTTCGTTTTGACTTCACACAAAGTGTCTAATTTTCGAAACCGTCAGAAACTCTTTTTACAAGCTTTTAGTTACTTTCACCTGTCCGTTGTCTGTCTGTCTGTAATCAAATCTTGCAAGTTTAATTTGATCCACTACCCAGTTTCCGATTGAGCTGAAATTTTGCATGCACTTATAGGTAAATCGGATGATAATGCAATATTATTATGACATCGAGCTGATCTGATGATGGAGCTGGAAGGTGGCCATAGGAGCTCCGTAATTAAACGACGCAGCCCCATCGAGTTTGGGCGCATTTGATTCGTCTTGACGAGTACTTTGGTGTTAGATGGTAATAATAATAAAAGTTTTTTTTATTCACTTGTTATTCATTAGATATATTATGTTAGTCTATGACCACGATTTCGCGTGATCTTAAGAGCCGATGTAGTCAGGTAGTAGAATAAACCTAGAAGGCGGGATAAATCTCTATACATAACAATTTTAACATATCCAAATTTCCATATAAATAATTTGTCTACATCGTAGGTTTCTTTACATTGTAAGGTTTTATAGAAGGAGGCTTTTAAAAACGTTTGCTGTTCAAACTACGTGGTATATAGGTTTTCTGGGAATAGCTGTTTCGCTACGAAATACTTTCTTGTTCCTTGAATTTTATGCTCCAAAGAATTTTCGATGTTCAGGTATTTGTATTGAAAATATCCAAAACGTTCTACTCACTATCTCAGTAATAACATTTTTGTTGTATTTTTAAAAGGAGTAAAAGTGGAAATAAAGGAAAGAAAAAAAGAATAGTAGCTAAATAAATGCCTTTACATATTTAAAATAAATAGGCCAAGTGATAGTCGGGCTACACGCAATGTAGGCTTCCGTAGTAGGCACTGGCAAATCGAATATTAACAGCCTAACTTTCATCAACGATATCTATAAAATCACAAGTTTTCTTACCCTAATCATTACCCTCATCTGTGCAAAATACCAGCTTTCTAAAGCTAGGCTTAAAGGGCTTAAAGTTTCTCCGCAAAACCGCGGTCGTACAGACGGACAAAGCGAAACTATAACCATAGTCAACATGGAAGCCTAAAAACTGACTTTTCGCTGATCACAAAGTTACTCGCGAAGATCATTTTGAGATCCGATCGGTAAGAAAATTTAAATATTCTTACAAAACGTGCGCGAGCAGCGTCTTATATAAAAGAATATTATGTAATATACTCAACCCTTACTTGTGGATCCTGTGCATCACACCTTCGGGCCGCCTGTTTCTATTCATCTCTAACATAAAAACAAGTGCCCAACACATACTCACACATAAATCCCAGTTCCCACACTAAAGAAAAACGTACCACCCAAAAGCCTCTGAATCTTAATTAATTTTACCTCATCCAAAGGCTACTCACGTAAATAAACAGTGAAAAACCTTTACACGAAGAAAACCTGAAAACTCAATAGGCGAGCCTTCACAAACCCACAAACTGTAAAAGAGTTGGCACGTGTGTAATTTGTTGAATTCTCGGCTTTGAGGTCACCGTCTATTGCACTGGAAATATTATATGTATGTGAAACTTTAAATTGCAATATTTGGGAATTGAATATTAAATATTTTATTTTTGACAATTGTATTAAATGAATTTAATAAGTATGTTGATACATATTTGTTCGCATAACCAATAAAATAAATTTACATAATTTGACACATATTTACCGAAATAATCGTCCCTTTATTGGTAAAACCGATTATCTGCACTTTTTTACAAAAATGAGTTATTTACACCAAGCTACTCAACTTTTTGAGCTCTATCTACAGGTAAAACCGATTTTTCGATACAATGCATAGTTTCCGAGATAGATACGCAAAAAAGCAATTAAACTACAAGGTTTTAAGTAACATCTGCATTTAATAACAACTACAGTCAAATACCTGTACGATTTTTTGAAAGCCTTGCAATTAAAAACACATTCCGTTTCATATGTTATTTTTGTTGTAATTTGCATACGTTCTGGACATACTGTAGTATTGTACCAAAACAAATTTAAATACTTTAATTGGTTCTGATTTTAGTGAATCATTGGAAAGTACTTAGAATCTTACACATCCAAAAGAAAGTAAGTAGTTCTACTTGATTTTAACAGAACACAATTCTTTGCTCTAATGCAAATTTAAATTCAATTAAAAGATATTAAGCAGCTTTATATGTTTTTTTCTATAACATCAGAGATCGAATCGTTAAGATTCAAATACAAATAAAAGCAACTATGCTTAAATAGTTGTTTTTTACTGAAGTGTATGATGATATTTCTACTTAAATATTTTCAGCTAAAACCAATTATTGTCGATGGATCTTTTGTTTCACTTGCACTCTGCGGCGCAAACCTCTGTCTGACAGTGGCCATCTTTGATGAACGAACTACAGCAAGCCTGGTCATTGTTATTTTCATCAAAAAACACCAAAAAAATCATTACTTTATGAAACTAAAAACTTAATAAAGTAGGAAAATAATAAGATTGATCATCATCTTCCTGCCCTTATCCCACACTAGGTAGGGTCGACACAACACGTTTTTCTCCTCCATTTCACTCTATCATCTGTCAAATCTTCATCCACTCCCCTAGCACGCATATCGTCTTTCACACAGTTCATCCAAACCTTTTTTGGTCGTCCCCTTCCCGAATTACCACCAATGACCATATTTATAGACTTTTTGGTCACGTGGTTCTCCTCCCTCTTATAACATGTCCATACCAGGCCAATCTTCCACTCTTTAATTTTTTTGTCACTGGTGCAACTTTCAGGCTTCCTCTCACATACTCATTTCTAATTATGTCCATTTTTGTTACTCCACATATCCACCTCAACAAAAGATTGATATATTAGGAAAATGATCAAGTAGCCTTTTATTGTTATTTAAGTAATACAAAACAATTTGTGAAAACATCCACCAATTTAGTTTTTTTTTATGTGAGACAGACAAACAAGCAAACGGCCCGCCTGATGGTGAGCGGTTACCGTCGCCTATGAACGTCTGCAACACCAGTGGCATTAGAGACGCGTTGTCGGTCCATTAACACCTTCTTTATCCTCCTCTTGAAGAGCCCCATATTAAAGGAAGTGGGAAATACGTCGCTTGGAAGGCTATTCAACAACCTGCAAGTGTGTGGGAGAAACGATCTCGTAAAGCGAGTTGTCCGAGACTCCCACACGTTAACAATGTGAGGATGAGCCTTCAGTCTATGACGAGCGGTGCGGTGGTAAAATCGGGAGGCCGGAATCAGATCGAAAAGTTTCTCAGAGCATTCCCCGTGGTAAATTTTATAGAACACACTGAGTGCCTCGATTTCTCGACGTAAGGACAGTGGTTCTATACTCTTAGGATCACCGATGATCCTAACGGCTCGTCTTTCCACGGCGTCAAGGGACTGAAGCTGGTACTTAGGTGCACCATTCCAAAGATGGGAGCAGTACTCCATGAGTCCGGCCTACTTGGGCTTTGTAAAGCAAGAGACGGTGGCCAGACGTGAAGTACCGCTTCGGTTTGTTAAGTACATCAAGCTTCTTAGAGGCAAGACCAGCCTTATCTTCCAGATGACGTCGGAACTGGACTTCGTTAGATATTTCAACACCGAATGTCCTGAGATTGGCAGATATAGCAAGAGGAATGCCTTGGAACGGGGCAATTGTGAATGCAGTTTTCTTAGCAGTGAATGCACAGACTTGTGTCTTGGAGGGGTTAAATTGGACCAGGTTAGTACTACCCCAAATCGAGACCCGACTTAAAGAGTCTTCGATACCAAGCGTCTTCGGCTCTCCTCTAGGTTATTCCGAGGAGCATTAGAGTTGCCTGCATAACAAGCATCACCTGTACTATCATCCGCATAACAATGAATGTTGCTTATTTGCAACATGTCATTGATATGCAGAATGAATAGAGTCGGTGATAGCACAGAGCCTTGTGGTACACCAGCATTGTTTGACATGGTCTGGGAGCTAGAACCATCCACAACTGCTTTAATGCTTTGACCAGATAAGAAATCGGTAATCCATAAGCATAACTTTTCGGATAGTCCATATGATGGTAATTTTGATAAAAGTGCCCGATGCCAGACCCTATCAAAGGCCTTGGCTATGTCCAGACTAACGGCTAGTGCTTCATCCTTACTCTCGAGAGTTTCAGCCTAGCGGTGAGTTAAATAGACAAGTAAATCACCAGCTGAGCGACCGTGATGAAAGCCGTACTGGCGATCATTAATAAGCTGGTGCTCCTCAAGATAGCTGAGTAGTTGAGTGTTAATCACACGCTCCTTAACTTTTGAGAGTAAGGATGTGATAGCGATCGGTCTATAGCGGATGGGTCACTTCGATCTCCCTTTTTTGGTATAGGATGTACTAAGGCTACTTTCCAAGAAGATGGAACGATTCCTGTCGAGTAAGAAACCGTAATTTCGAATGTTTGGCATGGAACTACTGCAACTAGAAGTCTCGGGCGGTATAGCACCCCCGTCCTCAAGAGTAGAGTTGGCTGCAAAAAGCGAACAGAGTAGATCTGCCTTATCTTTTGCGCTGTGGGCGAGGGTGTTGTCCGGTCTGCGAAGTGCAGGTAATGACGTCTGACAAAAGTTCATTTCGACAGCCTTGGCAAGTGACCAAAAGGCCCGGCTAAAAGAAGGGTAGCTTGCCAGTTTATCGCCGATTCTCGCTATATGGTCATCTTTAGCCTTGTTAATTGCTTTTTTGAACGTCGTGACATAAAATTGTAGTGTAGTGCTTCTTAAAGGCCGCAGTGTCCTTAACGGCACATGCTTCGCACCAAATTTTGAATGCATCCAACCTACGGCTGGCCGTGTTGGTACAAGGTCGGTTGTACCAGGGCTTATTCTTGGCGCCAATGCGCACTACAGAACTGGGAATGAAACACTCCATACCCTGTAGAACTACATCGGCAACCGACACAGCACAAGCACTAGGGTCACCCGACTGAAAATAAATCTGCTTCCTGGGGTAGGAAGAGAAGAATTCTCGCAGCCCATCCCAGTCCGCACAGTTGTAGTACCAGACCAATCGCTTTCCAGGAGGATGGGAGGCGTCAGGATGTATCTTAGGTTTGATTAGTTAGATCTAATTATACTAAGCAATTTGTGAAAACATGAATTAATTTCATGTTTTCACAAATTGTTTTGTATTACTTAAATAACAATAAAAGGCTACTTGATCATTTCCCTAATATATCAGTCTTATTATTTTCCTACTTAATTAAGTTTTTAGTTTCATAAAGTAATGATTATTTGGTATTTTTGATGAAAACAACAATGACCAGGCTTGCTGTAGTTAGTTGTATGAAGATTTTGCAGGTAGTCTGCCACAATTCTTAATTTTACTCAAGCAAAACCAATTAACATTTTTTAAATTTCAATTTGTAGAGTGTTGCTTTTACAGCTGTTTTTGCTACCTTATTACTTTCTTCTATAGTTTACGGTGAAGCTGTAAGATAAGCTCCAAGTGACTTAATTAATGATATAATGATTATGTTTGTTATTCAGGAAAAACCAACTAAATGACCTCCCTGAAGATAGTTTTTGTCATTTTTTCAAGCATTATCAATGAAATACTTCTTTAATTATGATTTATAAACATACTTTATTAATTTGTTTATTATAAAAACATGATTGCAGGTAAGATATATGTCATTTAGATACATAATTTTTGTGTCAAACTTTTAAATCGTCATTGCCACAAGTTTGGTTTACGGTAGATAATCGGTTTTACCAATAAAGGGACGTAATAGTCTTTGAATTATTATACGATTTTGGAAACAACCGACTACCGTGAGTGTTATCCATATTATAAATACGACACGTGTACGACCGTGGTTGAGACATATCTCAACGAATAGTCAACGTGAGTACAGCCGTGTCGTATTTATATATTTGAATTATTAGTTTTAATTTTACTAACGTTACAAGACTTTTCGTATGTTAGAGACAATGACATACTCTCGTATAAAAGCAGACGACCCGCCTAATATCTGTGAAAGGGTGGTAACTTTCACGCAACGGCCAAAGCCTACCACTAAAAACTTATCTAATCTTTAAACATATTAAATTTAAACATTTCAAATTAAAGCCCAATTGAATAATTATTACGGATAGCTTTGGGTGAAAATATTTTAAAGTTCATTTATGAACTTCCGAATTTATTATTTATATAGTAATGTCAGTTTATTTGTTTTAATTACGTATATTTAAAAAAAAACAAGCAAACAATACTTCAGCTAAAACAGCAGCAAGAAAAACTTGTAATAATAATTAACCATAGATCAGCCACACGCCAATCTATAGTACTCCAAATGACTGTCAGATAGTCAGATACAACGTGCCCAACTAGCAGCATAAATTTTAGTTTAAATTGATTTTAGATGAAGGATGTTAGTGCAGTGAGCGTACACCTCCCACTGAATGGGGTCTCGCCGACCACATCAAAGTAATCGCGGTCTATTCAGCTAAATGTGTAGGTGTCCAGATTGAATGAATGCGATCGCAGTAGGTAACGTCAACTCTAACTTGAAGAGAGGTGGACATTTAATAAACGTGGTATTTTTAAGGTAAAGGGTTTTCAATATAATAAAATTGTTTCAAATGTAAAAAAATAAGGTTTTTTAATAGAATAGAATAGAGAAACACTTTATTGCATACCATGATACATATTAAATTAATTAGACAAGTTAAATTAATTACAATAGAAACTTAAAATTAAAGGTAAATGTTAAAATATGTTGTGGAACGCAACCATTTTATAGTTCCAATATTGGCCACGGGTGGCACTGTGTGTCTATGGCTATGTCATTTCTTCCCGCCTTCTTGCCTATATCATCTGTCAAATTGCCGGTTGTGAAATTATACTCTTGTTCATTAAAATATCTTTTTATTACAATCCATGAGAATTCCTACATGGTAGCAGAGCGTGGTTGCAGTGTAATACAGTTAAAGATATCGGAAAGTGAAAATAACAACTTTTACTTGCGAAATATTGGACGACTTTGGAAGTGAGGTTATATGTTCAACGTGGTTCTCGAGAAAATTCGTATGAAAATAGGGTTCCCAGATCAAAAAATCTAAATTCCGGAGAAAATGCCCGACACTTGATGAGATTTCCTGACTTTCTTATAAATTTAATATTAATTAATTAAGATATGCTCGTATATATTTGCGATGCAAGCACAAAATGCCAATGTTGAAAGGGTCTTTTCTTTAATGGGAGCCCAATGGTCAAAAGAAAGGAACAGGCTTTCTGTAGAGTCGATTCGATCGATTCTCATAACTCAATATAATTTAAAGACCATGAGTTGCGAAGTTTTCTATAAAACAATTATGAAGGATTCGGAAGTGTTAAACAATATTTTAGGGAGCATTAAATATCAGAAGCAATTACTATAATGGTCCCTGAAATATTGTTGAACATTTATGTTAATGAAAACCTTGATTTTTAATAAAAATAATAAATTTATTTTTTGTTTTATTTATTTATTTACTACCCTTTACTTTAATTGTAGAAATTCCGGACAGTATAGACTTTCCCCCCGCATTCCGGACGAAGACCTGTATTACCGGACATGTCCGGAAAATTCCGGATGTATGGCAACCCTATATGAAAAGAACTCTCAGACAAAATGGGTTCGAATAATATGTTCAATATCGAGAAATTAAATGGAAGAGAGAACTTCGCTACATGGAAATTCAGTTTGAAAACATATTTACAGCATGAGAACCTATGGTGTTGTATCGAGCCGACCAACAACGAGCCAATTGATCCTAGCAAAGACGTTAAAGCTAAGGCCAAGCTGGTTTTACTCCTTAATCCGCAAAATTACGTGCACGTACAGGAGTGCACAACCGCCAAAGAGGTGTGGGAAAGCTTGCACCAGGCGTTTGATGATAATGGCCTTACACGCCGAGTCGGCCTGCTCAAGGATTTGATAAACACGACACTGGAATCATGCAGCAGTGTTGAAGAGTATGTCAGCAAGATTATGAACACAGCTCACAAACTGCGTAGCATCGGATTCAATGTCAACGATGAGTGGCTCGGAACATTAATGCTGGCCGGTCTACCTGATGAATACAAACCTATGATTATGGGGCTTGAGAGCTCGGGCATAAAGATTAGTGCAGACTCAGTCAAGACAAAGCTCATACAAGAAGTTAACACATCAAAGTCGAGTGCATTTTATACAAAATCAAAGAAGATTAATAAAAATAATAACAATGCAAACAATAACAACCAGTCAAGTAAACAGAAGGGGCCAAGGTGCTACAGTTGTAATAAGTATGGTCACTATGCCAAGTTTTGTAAATCTAAAGGGACATCAAGTAAGGCAGAAAGTTCAAGTTACGTAGCTGCATTTTCAGCAACAGTCGGTAAACAAGCAAGCAGTAGTTGGCTAATAGACTCCGGTGCGTCCATGCATATGACAAGCAGAGATGATTGGATGTATAATGTCACTGAGCCTACAGTAAAGAGTGTAACTGTTGCAAATAGAGAGCCACTAGCTGTAAAGGGAGTCGGATGTGTCGATATACACATAAATCAGGACAAAATACAAGTGAAGAATGTACTGTTTGTGCCTGGATTGGCTGCAAACCTCCTTTCAGTCAGCACTATAGTGAAGAGTGGGTACAATGTCGCATTTAATAACAAAGGATGTGATATTCAGAATCGCAAAGGAGAAGTAATATGTACTGCAACATTGAGCAATAACTTGTACATCATGAACACAGGTAATGAAACGGTTTATCTGACATCAAGCTCAGTGAGTTCAAATGACACACATCTGTGGCATCTGCGAATGGGACATCTGAATAACTCAGACATAAGAAAATTGCCAAATTGTGTAGAAGGTGTGGCTTTATCTCCGGACAAAGGTAATGATGTTTCATGTATACAATGTTTTGAAGGTAAACATGCCAGGATGCCGTTTAAAAATGTTGGTTCTAGAGCAGCAGGGCCTCTTGAACTAATACATTCAGACTTATGCGGCCCGATGGAGAACTTGTCTTATGGAGGTATGAAATATTTTATTACTTTCACCGATGACTTCACTCGAATGGTTCATGTGTACTTTCTCAAAGATAAAATGAGTGTCCTAGAGACTTTTAAAGATTTTAAGTCCAAAGTAGAGAATGAGTTGAATAATAAGATAAAAATCCTCCGTACTGATAATGGAAAAGAATATTGCAATTACAATTTTGAAAACTTTTTGTCTAAGCATGGTATTGTTCACCAGACATCTACTCCATACACCCCGGAGCACAACGGCATGGCAGAGAGGATGAACAGGACGCTGGTGGAGCGCGCTAGATGCATGCTGTTTTACGCCAACCTGGACAAGAGATTGTGGGCTGAAGCTTTAGCAACCGCTGCATACATTGTCAACCGATCTCCCACAAGGTCATTGGAAGGTAAAACACCGTACGAGCTTTGGAAAGGTAAAAAACCCAATTTATCACATATGAAAGTATTTGGCTCCGAAGTCATGGTACATGTACCAAGCCAAAAACGCCAGAAATGGGATAAGAAATCTGAGAAGATGATTATGGTGGGCTACTGTGAAAATACCAAGGGTTACCGTTTAATGAATCCTACAACACACAAAATAATAAAAAGTAGAGATGTTGCTTTCTTTGAGAAAAATGATGAGAAACCCAGTGTACCTATACAATGTGATATTGATGTTACAGTTCAGGAGAGACAGTCAGCGAGTGATAGCGCTGCTCCACCTGCCAGCAGTGGGACACTGAAAAGTACGTCTGCCACACCGGATAAAGAATCACTCACTCAGGAGTCATCTAAAAGAGGTTTGAACACAGAAACGAGTAAAACCGAAGACTCAAGTGAGTATGATACAGATTGTGGAGAACTAGACGAAACTTTTAAGCCCCCTAGATATGTGGAGACGAGATATGACACCAATGTGACGATGAGATCACTCCGGTCACGCTGTAATCAGGATGATCATGATAAAGAGAGCTACTTGTGCTTCTTTACAGACTTGACTGATCCGCAGACTGCCGAGGAAGCACTGTCATCACCACAAGCCTCTGAATGGAAAACAGCCATGGAAGAAGAATATAGTTCCTTGATGAAAAACAAAACATGGACTTTGACAGATCTTCCTACAGGAAAAAAGGCTTTGCCCTATAAGTGGGTATATAAAACAAAAACTGATCACAGTGGAAACATTGTTCGCTATAAAGCACGGCTAGTAATAAAAGGCTTTGCCCAAAGAAAGGGTGCAGACTATGAAGAAACATACTCACCAGTTGTCAGATATACAACTATTCGCTACCTGTTTGCTTTAGCAGCCAAACACAGCCTTGAAATAGATCAAATGGATGCCGTGTCAGCCTTTCTCCAGGGTGATATTGATCGAGAAATTTACATGCAGCAGCCAGAGCAGTACAAACTAGGATCACAGGTATGCAAGCTAAACAAATCTATATATGGGCTCAAGCAAGCCAGCCGATTGTGGAACACTAAACTGAATAATGCTTTGCACGAGTTAGGAATGCTACAATCAAAGACTGATCCCTGTGTTTACTATAATACTGAAAAGAATACATTTATAGCTGTCTGGGTTGATGATTTAATAATATTCACTGCACAAGAGTCGATTAAAAATTTATTAAAGGAAAAATTAAAACAGCACTTTGAAATGAAAGATATTGGCCCGGCAAGCCAATGCGTAGGTCTGCATATCACTAGAAACAAAGGGAAGATAATGCTAGATCAAGAAAAGTATATAAAGGAAATCTTGACACGGTTCAGAATGTCAGATTGCAAACCTGTCAAAACACCGTTCGAAGTTGGTATGAAATTCCTGAAATCAGAGAAGGAAGAAAAGTTCGACTGCCCGTATCAACAAGCAATAGGCTCCTTACTGTACGTGGCTCAAGGTACTCGACCAGATATATCCTTCGCTGTCAATGCATTGAGCAGATTCAACCGAGATCCGAGCTCCGAACACTGGACTGCAGTGAAGAGAATATTTAGATATCTACAGGGTACAAAAGATTTGAAGTTAGTCTATACCAAAGATGGTAATGAAGATATAACTGGTTACTGTGACGCCGACTGGGCCAGTGATTTGCACGACAGAAAGTCGTGCACAGGTTATGTTTTTATGTTACAGGGGGGCGCAATTTCCTGGCGGTCACACAAACAGCAGACCGTCGCCCTGTCGACCGCCGAGGCGGAGTACATGGCGATGTCTTCCGCGGCGCAGGAGGCGCTGTGGCTCCAGCAGCTTCATGGCGAGCTCAGTCACCAGCTGAAGAACCCGCTTCTCATCTTCAGTGACAATCAGAGTGCAATTAAGCTGACTACCAGTGACTGTTATCTACCTCGAACTAAGCACATTGATATACGTTATCATTTCTTGAAGAATCACGTTAATAATTTAAAAATTAAGTTTTCATATGTAAAGGGTGAAGAAATGATAGCTGATAATTTAACTAAGGGTACTACTTCCGATAAGCATTTATATTGTGTCACAAAAATTGGGTTGTGTTCCAGGGGTGGGTGTTAAAATATGTTGTGGAACGCAACCATTTTATAGTTCCAATATTGGCCACGGGTGGCACTGTGTGTCTATGGCTATGTCATTTCTTCCCGCCTTCTTGCCTATATCATCTGTCAAATTGCCGGTTGTGAAATTATACTCTTGTTCATTAAAATATCTTTTTATTACAATCCATGAGAATTCCTACAGTAAACAATTGGCCCTCTCATAGCATAAAGCAATCTATACTCGCTCTAATGTTCTTATTTTAGTTTGTTGTGTTTTTCTATACGAATGCTTTGATATTTTTTATTCGCCTTTGATCTCGCGTAATATTATGAGATGCGACGGTACGGTGTAGATGGTAGCAGTCTAAACCTAGAAGGCGGGATAAATCCTTCCCTGGCTTTTATTTATTTTATTTATTTACCGCTTCCGCTTGCTTATTGACCGCTTGGGACACAGTTTTGGGCGCTTATACAGCAGGACGTATCAAGTTCATCACTTTATGAATTGACTGTCACGCGCTGCGAAGTGCGCGCGGGTCAGCTAGTTTTGTAGCATAGAGGCAAATTCATAGTATTAACTTTTTCAAAATTCCTCAAAAAAGAAAAATATCCAAATCGGTTGACGCGTTTTCAAGAAATCTTCCTATTCTTATTTGTCCGCGTTGATATTCGTGGGCCGAAAGAGCACTCAGATTTCCTCTTATCTTATTAGGTCAAAAAGTACTATATTTTCTCTTGTTACGTCCTGTAACACAAGATCCCTTGCCATTTGACTTAATGCCTCTCAGACTATAATATATTATACACAGATGCCGCACATGATAAAAAAAAGTGAAGTCAAAATTTTATCATAATTAACTTGTGTACCTATGCTTGTGACTGATGAAGAAATCTCGCTAGTTTGCAGCTTCATTTTATAATTTTTGATAGATGTACAGTATACACTCTTGCAATCAGCGATTGAACAATCAGTCATCTCCTGTTTTGCAGCCCTTAGGGTTAGATTTTTTTTCCAAATTTGTATGGGGTAAACTATTCCAATAGTAAAATATTTCAAAATCGGACTACTCTGTAAAAAGTTATGTGTAATTGGTCATACATGAAAAGGGCACGTGTTAACTTGTAAACCCTTTCCGTTTTTATTTGTCTGTGAAAAAAAAAAACATCAACAAAAGTGCCAATTATAATAAGGTACCGGTGGCAATTAAGGCCCACCTAAAAGAATATTGTTACTTATAAGTTCCAAAAAAAAGGAAAATTTTCTCAAGCTGTGTCAAAATTGTCATCACAAAGGCCAAAGATAATTCTTCAGTACTTACGCACGGCATTAGTTTTATGTACCACGGTGTCTTTATTACTATACTCTATGGCCCCGAAGTATATCGTAAACCCATATATCTGCCACGAATTTTATGAAAGGTGATATTTTTAGAAGTTATTTATGGACCTATTTAGAGCTTATAGGTCCTTCAAACAATGCTACATTAACTTTAGATGACCTACAAAAATTAATTAACACCTTATCACAAAATGTTAGAGCTTATTTTAGATTATAGGCTTTCTGTGGGTGCAATGTGAGCTTGTTTTTATGGTGTCAAGGTTCAAAAGATGTATAGATTGATAATAATATATCTTATACTCTAACAGAACTGGTTACCCTACTTAAACTGTCAGAGTCAAATCACAATTATAGATTGTGTAGCTGAACTATACAGTTTCAGATGTATTACTATAGGTCTCAATCTCAATATCTTATAGACATAGAATGCGCGTAATTCTGATATAAATTTAAAAATTACTTATCTAGAGGTAATGTAAGATCGAAATATTCTAGCATAGCAAATGATACTGAAAATCATACAGAAAAACAGTCAGTCTACTGAAAATCTGCAAACAGTCAGTTTAATACAGAATTTCCATCTTTCCAGGTAAATGAAGTGAGATGGTGAACCAGTGAGTCCGTGATGGCAGTGAACAGCCCCGGTGGATATCCACCCGTCTCCCCCAAGCCTCACACACCCAAAAGCCCCAGACACTTCGTCTTCCCCCAGAAAAGCCCTTCCATCACCTCCAGCACCTCCTCATCAGGGTACTACACTCCACAATCAGGATGCAGTTATCCTCCAAAGTCTCCTATAGCACACGGGCACAGAAGTCCCATGAGCCCAAGGCATTTCAACTTCCCCCAAAAATCACCTTCAGGAAGATCAAGTCCTTGCTACGATCGTCAGCTTCACTACACTACCTCATTAAAGCACCACAGACGAGAGAAGTCTCGGTCACCGAAACCTCCACCCGTCCATATCCACACAAACCCTGGATATGTGTCTCCAAATCGTACGAGAAAGTTTTACGGGTCTACTTCCACAGTGAGCTCTCCAAGGCTTGTGACGTCACCAAGCATAGTGTCCAGCCACACCGATGACTCAACAGATGCCATGCCGGGCACCCCTTCAGCTGTTCTCCACGACGCTGACGACGAAGCTACCACAGTCTCTTCCAAAATCTGCCGAAAATCCACTTCAGACCTGACAGATCTTACTGATGACACCCCACATACGCGCTCGACCAGCATTAGCAGACCTTGCTCGCCTATGCGTCGAGGGTCCATGAAAGGAGGTCTGGCTTACTTAGCCAGTAGGAGAGGCTCAAGAGAATCAACCATGTCGAACTGCGATTCTGTAGAAGACATTGGACCTTTGAATTTCCAAAATACAATGCGTGGACGGCAAAGGAGGACATCGAATTTCCTCGAGTTGCCAGGTACGTTCAAATGACTCCCTGATCGATGAATCTAATATTGATAACGTCTGGGTAAATAAATTTTAATTTTCAACCTTATTTTTGTGACTTAAAAGATAAAGTTGAATGACAAAGTTTGGCTAAATTAATACAGCTTGGACATTGATGGCAGATTAATTATTCAGGCTTTGCTCTCTAACGGACGATTTATTTTTACCTGCAAATATTTTCTGAGTGGTCTAGGATTTTGTTTACCAAAATAAAGGTAAAGTAGATAATAATTAAAGACTTTTAGAGGTAGACGTTATTTAAAAATAATAAGGGTAAATGGGGATAATTTTTAGAAGAGTGAATGTAAAATTCGTTGATGTTTTTCGATATAATTTGGTTAGAGGTGCTATTCTAAATCTTTGTTTACCTATACTTAACCTTTAAATAATAATAATTTGCATTTGATTTCGCAAGAGAAACGGAGTTTTGTTTAAAATTTTGTTATTATTTGTCAGTGAGCGACTCGAAGGTGACTACTAGTTGTTTTGAAATGAATTCAATAGAGAATAGCCCTGTCTTTTTAAAATTTCTCTTCGTCTTTTTAAACTTAGCATTAGAATATTACCACATACCTTGAATAAGAAATTAGCCTCTTATTCAATTTGCATCGTCCTTGCAATCCCCCACGGACTCTATTAAAATATAATGTAAATGACCTAGAACGAGAAAAGAAAATTCTTGCTTCATTTTGAGGTGGATAAAGATTTAGTTAAAAGTATTTTCTTAGTACGTAGGTTGGTTTTGACAAGCTTTTATTTACTTTCACATGTCTGTTGTCTGTCTGTAATCAAATCTTGCAAGTTTAATTTGACTTTTCCCGGTATCTGATTGAGCTAATTTTGCATGCCTGTATAAATCGTATGACAATGCAATATTATTATGACATCGAGCTGATCTGATGATGGAGTAGGAAAGTGGCCATAAGAACTTCGTAATTAAATGACGCAACACCATCGAGCTTGGGCTTATTTGATTCGTCTTGATGAGTACATTGGTGCTAGATAGTAATAATAATAAAAATTGGGTTTTTAAAAAGTTTTTTTTTTTAAAAAATTGTAGTGGTAGGCTTTTATTGCAGAGGCTTTCTGGGGAAATACCTAACCTGTGCTAATTATTACATTCAACAGCCAAGCGGTACAAACACAATTACAGCAGACAGATATATGTATATACTTACTAAACATACTTTGCCCCGATCCGATATTTTCGGTTGGAATAAATACGAGCTATCGGGTTATATAGATATCTTGGGGTTCTTAATGGGTATAATATAGGTAAAAGGCATGCCACAAATATATAAACCCCTTTAAACTAAATCCGTTCAGCGGTTTGAGCTTTGCGTTGATAAGTCAGTTAGTCAGTCGCCTTCTTATTATTGTTTCAAGATGATGCCAAAGACAAATAAAGTCAAAGCATGCAAAAAATTACAAAAGAAGCTTAAAGATATGTTTTACTTAAAAACATTCTTTTAGTTTTTTAGTCCGCAATCCTATTGTAGCAAAGTTTTCTAATAATCCGAGTTGAGGTGAAATGTTAACAAAAATAACTTTGGATAATAACTTCCATTTCTTCAAAATATTTTAGGGAACTTTACAACAGGTTTCAATTTAGCCAGGTTTTATTAACTTGGAATGCCGTAACCGGTAAGTAGGAAATACTTCCTTTTATAATGAATGACGAAACGAGCAAATTAGGTGCTTGATGGTATCATGATTGTCCATATTTAACACTCATCCGGTCTTTATAAATAAACGCCATATACTCACTTGTATTTACTTCGGCTTCATGCCGACCGTATCGTTCCTGTACGAGGATCTTCTTCAGGGAGTAGCTGCGATTACGCGCGGCGTCCGCGCCCTAAATACTCACGAACCGTTTAGTGTAAAAAACAGTCATCCGGTGTTTAGAAATACAAAATTCTGCGTTACACTGCCCTGCGCCCGTCACCCTAAGATATTAGTTGTTGCTTAGTAATTTCGCTAGTAACATTCCCCTTTAGTCTGAAACACAGTTATGTTTCTATATTACTGTTTGGTGGATGAATTACGTGCAAAGGGATGGTACTTAACCATGCGATCTCTGCAGTAGAAGCTTATGTATTTACTTCTTTGGTAGGTAAGGCCACAAGCCCATGTAAATATAAATGTTTTATTCTCTGTACACTGTACATGGTTGTCTAGAAGAGTTCGCTATTACCATCAATTGTTACACTTAGAATTGTTTATTAACTTTGTCATAGTTTTAAACTTTTTTATTTGTGTAAATATAGAGCTATCAATCATTCGTTCTTACCATTACATCAGCATTAGAAGCATTACTACAATATGGCATTAATATGTGTAAAACATGATTTTTCTTTTCTCCAGTGGTAGAACACTCCAGGCCTCGCGTGTGCTCTCTACCAGAGAAACCGTACAACCCTCGAGCATCAGACGACCTGTACCGACTGAGGACGTTCAGCATCACGAACAAAGGCGGTGTTGTCAACTGTGGCGACTCCATCTGCAATCGACGCAGCCGGTCTAATACTTCGGTTAACTCTACTAATAGCAGGTAAGAGTTTACTATCTCCTATGGAATACTGGTCTCCTGGTACTTTGCAACTTATGAGACAGAGAAACTTTACAATCCTCGAGCGTTAGGCAACTTTTGTTTGTAATCTCCTATGCACCATTACATACTCAACTGTTATTTTGAGACTCACGATGTCCAAAATCTCCATTGTCAACTGCGGCGACTCCGTCTATTATAATCGATGCAGTCAGTATAACATTACGGCTAATTCTACTAATAGCAGGTAAGATTTTGTCTCCCATACACTACTGCTCTCCTAGTAGGTACTCTAAAATTTCTATCCAAAAAAATAAATTCTAAGAAATGTTAGAACCCGCGAGTAGACGACTTTTGTTTGTGATCTTCTATGAGCCCTTACTTGCTCTCCTGGTACTTTGATAATAATATCTTGATGTCAGATCAGATCACAGATTAGAATTTCATACAGAAAACAAGTGAAATTTTAAAAAAACTTTTTAAAAACAAGCTTTTATTATTATTACCATAAAGTACTCGTCAAGACGAATCAAATGAGCCCAAACTCGATGGGGTTACGTCGTTTTATTACGGAGTTCCTATGACCACCTCCCAGCTCCATCATCAGATCAGCTCCATGTCATAATAATATTGCATTGTCATCCGATTTATGCATGCATGCAAAATTTCAGCTCAATCAGACACCGGAAAGTGGGTCAAATTTAAGTTGCAAGATTTGATTACAGACAGACAGACAGACAACAGACAAGTGAAAGTAAATAAAAGCTTGTAATAAAGAAATATGGGTTTCATCGGCACAAAGCTGTGGCATTAAAGCAAAATTGATCTGCCAATCATCATTATTGAGAGCATATTTCAAAAGAGTTTCATTCCACACAATTCCTAGAATATTTCACATGACAACCAATTGGCGAGTGTGAATTTAATCTCCATGTAATCTCAGTTGTGTCGGATATTAAATAAAATAAATAAATAAATATTTCAGGACATTTCACACAGCACCACCTAACCCCATACTAAGCAACTTAATGCTTGTGTTATGGTGGTTAGATAACGGATATAATACTTATATACTTTTCTTTTGTAAATACATTCTTATAATATATATTGAAAACCACCCAGACCAGAAACAAATATCTGTGGATCACACAAACATTTGTCCCATACGGGAATCGAACCCGCAACCTTATGCGTTGCAAGCGGGTATTAGCCCACCGCACCACAGAGGTCGTATTGCGTCCGTATCGAATGCCAACTGCAATACGACTGCAAATCGAAGGTTGCTGTCATTGTTCTGCGTTTATACTGATCTCTAGTACACGACTGCTGCCCGGGTACTTTGAGCTGTAAAGACTGCGAAATATATTAAATCTCTTTTAAAAATTAAATTAAATCTTCTGGATTTACGGACAAGCTTAGAATAATAGTAGAGGGAACTTTTTATTGGACACCATAATAATTACAAAAGATTAAGTTTTGAAAAAACACATTTGGGAAAAAATACAATTGGCGGTCTTATCACTAATAACGATGTCTTCCAGTTAACTAAGCAGTGAAAAGAAGACAGGCATCAAAGCGATGGAGTTTATCTATTTTTAATTAAATAATAAAATATAAATCCAATTTCATCATATTAGGCATTTTATTGAAGCTGCAGGGAGTAGTCGTGAAGAATTAAATTCTGCATTCTAATTGCTTGAATTATACACATATCTATTATTACAAAGGCTTCGTATAGTTTCTGGTATATTTCGCATAAAACCCAAACAGCTATGAATCTAATCCGGCCCCGTATCGGTTATTGCGTATCGAACGCCATCAAGTGCAATACTGCAAATCGAAGGTTACGGCTATTGTGCCGGGGTATACTGTTCTATATTAATTTGAGGTTTATTGATCTCCTATGCTTGCTGTCTGCCTGGTACTTCGTGGTGTATTAAAAGTTATTGGATTTATTTTATAAAACATACCTACATACCTAATGTATTTTCAAAATAAGAACAATTATTGAAAATAGAATAGAATAGAATACTCTCTCCCTCTCTTTTATAGACGTTCCTTTCCGGAAATCCATTATAATTACTAATTTAATAATAAGAAGACAAGAAAGACGCTCTCCTGATGGTAAGAGATGAACCTCGTTGGAGATGAAGGTGCTCATTATCAGTACAGTATTTATAATATTAATAGGATTTCATTAAGAGGGTCTCTTAAAGACTGTTATATTTGACGCTGTCTCGCTCGCACTATTTGATACATTTTGCTATATATAAATTCATAGAATTAACTTTTTGAAAATTTCCTTTAAAAACCCTGTACAATATTATTATTGCACACATTTTAAAAAATTTTTCAGTTTGATATTTTAATAAATGGCATGGGGAGCAATTTTGAAAAATAAAATATTTTCAATATTATTGTGCAGGGTTACTCTTTTTTTTTTTTATGTGATTAAGTAGAAGACGAGCAAGACGCTCTCCTGATGTTAAGAGATAACGGCTGCCCATAATCAGTACAGTGTTACCTAGGATTTCTCAATGATGTGAAATTTTAGGAGCACTGCACCAACGCTTCTTACTCAAGAGTCATAAGATGTTAAGACTCTTTAGCCCAGTAATTTTACTAGCTACAGTGCCCTCCTACCGGAGCACAGTAATGTTTGCACATCACTGCTCAGGCGGTAGAATGACTGGCACTGTTGGGGTACCCACCTAGACGACCTCCTGCAAAGGAAGTCTACCCCCGGTAAATTATCCGGTAAAATATCTTAAGGCATTTTCAAAAAATTTATTCAATGAATTTTTATTTCAAAATGTATAAAATAGTACGCGCGAGAGAGCGTCCAATTGTCTAAGCGCTCTTAACATATTATATAAACACTAGCTTATGCTCGCGGCATTGCCCGCGTGGCTTCTCTTAGAGGAGTTCTGCATCATAAAACCTGTCTATATTCCAAGTTTCAAGCGAATCCGTTCAGCGGTTTGAGCTGTGCGTTGATAGATCAGTCAGTCACTCTTTCTTTTTATATAAACTCTTTTGCAAAAAAAACGGGCACTTTGATGATATCTCTGCTTCAATGAAGAAGAACAAGGAAGAGGTTTTATTAATTTGACGATGCATTGACTTATCATTTATAAACATCCTGGCATGATTATTAATGTTCCAAATTTAAAATTTTAAATTAAAAAAGAAAAATACTGATTATATAGTGAAATTGCTTTGCTTTTTGGCACGAATTGATGCGAATTGCTGTAACAATTTTATTACAATTTTAAAACTTTTTGAGTATTTTCTGCAAATTAAAAAATTTATTCTTTCTTTCCACAATAAATACCACTTTTTGATATGAGCGATAAAGCGATAAGGACCGGTAAAATTATAGCACTACTTGAAGAAGGTTGTTTGCAAACTTACGTGGCTCAACGGCTAAATGTGAGCCGTTCAACTGTCCAGAGGACATGGCAACGATATCAAGAGACCGGTTCGGTTAAAAGAAGACCCGGCTCGGGAAGAAAACGATGCACAGAACCAAGAGACGACCGCTTTTTGGTGAGTCAGGCGTTGCGGAATCGTAAGGCGTCAAGTGTGGACCTGAATAAAAACCTTTAAGAAGTAAGAGGAGTAGAAGTAAGCTTGTGGACGGTTAGAAGGAGGCTTTTGGCTGCCAATATCAAAAGTTACCGCCCGGCTCGAGGCCCTAAATTACTCCGTGAGCACCGTGTTGCTCGACTTCAGTTTGCTCGAAACTGTGCTTCATGGACTATGGAGGACTGGAATAAGGTATTGTTTTCTGATGAAGCTAGAATCTCTTTGTGTGGAGAGGACCGACGCCGGCGAGTGCTGCGGAGACCACGGGAACGCTATGCGGAAGTGTGTTTCGAACAAATCACTCCTTATGGCGGAGGCTCCGTTATGTTTTGGGCAGCAATTAATTCGACGGAGCGTACGGAGTTAGTTTTCTTAGAAAGAGGAACATTAAATGCACACCGGTACATAATGGAAGTCCTAATTCCACATGCACAACCCGCATTGACTGCACTTGGGGAAGATTCCATTTTTATGGACGACAATGCCCGCCCGCACCGTTCTGGTGACGTGGATGGACGCTTACATGCAAGAAGTTGGGATCCGTCGTTTAGATTGGCCAGCTCGCAGTCCTGACCTCAATCCAATCGAGCATGTCTGGGATGTTCTAAAAAGGCGGGTAAGATCAGTGCAACCTGCTCCAAAAAACATCAGGGAGCTAAAAAGAGTAATTGCTGAAGAGTGAGAACGTATTTCTCAAAACGTAATTAAAAACATCGTAGAGAGTATGCCCAGAAGGATTCAAGCTGTGATTTTGGCAAGAGGAGGTCACACTCGTTACTAGGTTTTTACAGTTGTAAATAAAAAGTAAAAAAATCTTATTGTCTTTATTGCCGGCCACTTGTTATTGTGTGGTCGTGTACGTCGGTTTTGAAAAAAATCATCAATTTAAATACAAAATTGCCAAAGTTCACGCTTATTTCACATGATTATTACACGATTAGGTACGAGTATAAGTATACAAAGTGTGTCAAACAATTAAATATTTTTAAACTAACACAAATCTACCTTAGAAAGTAAGTTTCCTTAGGTGCCCGTTTTTTTTGCAATTTAGACTACGTACATATATCACATTTGAGTACGAGTATATTTTGTTCAACGTGTAAGCTATTGTATTGAATTCAATCCAAAAGAGGTCAGGGGTAACTTATTGTGTAAGAATTTGAAAAGATCTTTTCACATTATTAGGTCCTATTATATCTTAGGCGAATTCTAAAAGTACTTAATTAAAACTTGATGTATTTATATAAGTGAGATTATATTTACTTTGACTATGAGAATGTGAAATTTTGATTAGTTATTAAGAATGGCATATGTAAATAGTGTATAGCAATGAAAAGTAAGAGCCTATGTGTTATTCTACAGTCTAAGCTACTTAAAGATGATAAAACTTTTTAGCAAAAAATTAAACCGACGAAAATACTGAACAAGTGAATTAAATTAAAAATTTAAAAAAAACCCCAACGCAACGGTTTCAAAATTCACCATTTTGTGGTGGCGGCCATCTTGGATTTTAAATTTATCTTAATGTATGTATTCTACTAGTCTAGCCCTTTCATTTGATACCCATATTGACGGTATTGTGGAGAAAAAAAAATCCGCCATTTTGTAGCGTCGGCCATCTTGGATTTTAAATTTATTATAATGTATGTATTCTAATAGTTAAGCCCTTTCATTTGATACCCATATTGACGGGGTCCTGGAAGAAAAAAGTAATCCGCCATTTTGTAGCGGCGGCTATTTTGAATCGTTTTTCACCAAACATAGCTTCTTAGCTATGTTTGGTGGAAATCAATCTAACGATCGATCTCTCTCTCGACTAACTTTACTTTCAAACAAAAAAAACTAGATCAAAATCCGTCAACCGTTCGGGAGCTACGATGCCACAGACAGACAGACAGACACACACACACACACACACACACACACACACACATAGACACAGACACACACACAGATACAGACACACACACAGACGCAGACGCAGACGCAGACGCAGACGCAGACGCAGACGCAGACACAGACACACACAAACACACACACACACACACACACACACACACACACACAGACACACACACACACACACACACACACACACATACACAGACACACACACACACACACACACACACACACACACACACACACACACAGACACAGACACACACACACAGACACACACACACAGACACACAGAGACAGACACGTCAAACTTATAACACCCCGTCGTTTTTGCGTCGGGGGTTAAAAACCACCGACTCAAAACTACTTAGGTAGGTACTAACATTAATTTCTTATTTTTAGCTTTTTAGTGTTTCGGCGATTAAATTTTTTGTTAAAAAGTTTACTTTAGGTGCCTATATTCTTGCAATCAGCGCGTAAACAATCAATGAACCCCTGTTTTCCTACACTTACGGTTAGAACGGTACGGTTACGGTTTATTCGAAATTTAAATGGGACCGCCCTCAAAGTATACCCTTTCCATTAAAAAAGAATTTTCTAAATCGGACTACTCTATAAAGTTATGCGTGGTCATACATAAAAAAAAATATTGAAATACAAAAATAAAAGGCTTATTTTATTTATGAAATAATTTCCCGATTAACCTCAAACCTCCATCATTTCAAAGAACTCACGTCAGTTGCAGTATCCAATCAAAAAGTTAATCATTCCAAATTATTTGAGTTAAAAGCGTAAATACAATAACAGAACGAAGATTAGGTTCTTACATATACAAACTGGCTACTTTCATCATCATCATCATCATCTCAGCCGTAAGACGTCCACTGCTGAACTCCCTTTTGGACCCATTATTCTCCATACTACTTGTATAATATTTATACTTATATAGTTAGTATATACCTACTTACTTATATATATAGACTCCATTATATGTACCGGTTGGAAGCGACCTGCATCCAGCGTCTTCCGGCGACCTTTATAAGGTCGTCTGTCCACCTTGTGGGTGGACGTCCTACGCTGCGTTTGCTAGTCCGTGGTCTCCACTCGAGCACTTTTCGACCTCATCGGCCATCCGCTCTACGCGCTATGTGGCCTGCCCATTGCCACTTCAGCTTGCTAATCCGCTGGGCTACGTCGGTGACTTTAGTTCGCCTACGGATCTCTTCATTCCTGATTCGATCGCGTAGAGAAACCCCGAGCATAGCCCTACTGGCTACTTTAACTTTTCGCGATTTGTACTCATGTTAATTTTATTAATCGGGTCTTTTCGCGTAATTATTTTTATGTTAGTTTTACAAAATCAAACCGAAAATCTACCGTCTCGACCCCGGAGGACCGACACCTCTGCAGTTTGCTCGTGACCACGGTTCATACGTTACTGTGCCGAAAGATCGAGGTTGGTTTTTAACCCCTGACGCAAAAACGACGCGGTGTTATAAGTTTGACGTGACAGACGACGCAGACAGACAGACAACAGACAAGTGAAAGTAAATAAAAGCTTGTAAAAAACATTTATTAATTCGACAAAACTAATTTGAACGTAATGTCCATAGTTTTCCCAAACACATGTACAGAAACCCCGGCAGGCCTATCCGCTGGACCTCAAACTCAATTAATCCCAAAATCACCAGATCTAATACAAATTCATTTGGCTCGGAAACTTCTGGATACCCTCAAATTGTTTGATACCGAGGCCTGTTACAATTGAACTTTGCGGTGTGGGTAGATAACATAGATTACATAATATTGGAAGGATGCCGTGAGTGAAATATTTTTAGAAAAGCAAAGAAAACAAGTGAAGTTTTAAATATAACTTTTTAAAAACAAGCTTTTATTACGAGTATTATTTTTATCTAACACCATAAATTACTCGTCAAGACGAATCAAATGAGCCCAAACTCGATGGGGTTACGTCGTTTAATTACGGAGTTCCTATGGTCACCTTCCAGCTCCATCATCAGATCAGCTGAATATTACATTGTCATCCGATTTATGCAACCATGTAAAATTTCAGCTCAATCAAAAACCGGGAAGTGGGTCAAATTTAACTTGCAAGATTTGATTACAGACAGACAGACAACAGACAAGTGAAAGTAAATAAAAGCTTGTAATAAGACACTTCCTTTTTCCAGCTGCCCGATCACACCGTAAAATAGAACCAAATAATTGTAAAATTTACATGTTCTTTTCCGGGGGTAGAGTTCTTTTGCAGGAGGTCGTCTAGATACCCCAACAGTGCCAGTTATTCTACCGTCTGAGCAGTAATGTGATAACATTATTGCGCTGCGGTAGGATGGCACTGTAGCTAGTGAAATTACTAGGCTAAAGAGTCTTAACATCTTATGACTCTCGTAAGAAGCGTTGGTGTAGTGCTCATAGAATTTCACATCATTGTGTAATCCTAGGTAGCACTGTACAGATTATATATGGACAGCATTATCTCTTAACATCAGGAGAGCGTCTTGCTCGTCTTCTTACTTCTTCACATTAAAAAAAAGCAAAAGTGCCATTGTAACCTATTTGAATTAATTAATTTGATACTATTAAATATTTAACGCCGGAAAACGTTACGGCACCATCTCTGATATACCATACATGGCTCATTCTCATTTTAGCTCAAATTTGATGGTCACACGGTTATATTTCCTAAACGGTTAAAGACAGAGATATGAATTGTGGATAGGTGGATAAAACATATATTAAGCTACAAAATAAATGAAGATTGTCATAATAGACGCAAAAAATAATACTAAAATTTAACATGAAAGGTCAAAATCGGGGCCATTTTTCGTATTCTCATGGTGTCACACTTTGCGTTTCAGTTAAACATTTGGGCACTACTTTAACAAATTTTCATGTATCTGTTTGTAAAATGTACCAAAATTATCGCAAATAAATATACTTTAAGGTCTACAGGCTAAAAAAAAGTTTTCAGTATTATTTTTAATTTAAAACAATATAATGCGGCGGTCACACGATTTTAGGTGCTTTAGATTTGCGTAGTTTAACGGCTGCTGTAAAACATAAGATCAACAATCCAATGCAGAGTTCGATTCATTTCAATGATGGCCATGTTCTGCAATCGTAGAAGTAGGATCTAGGACTTATCGAGCCGTGGAAAAAAATATAATTGCTAAGTTTCAATTTATTCATGGGTGTACCAATCACTTGCATGGACAACATTTTTATGCATTGTATTTTAGTTATTTAAATCAAAGCTAGCTTTTCGAAACGCCAAAATGTGCGAAATAAAGATGTAGTATTTAATTTTATACATTATACCTAAACTTTCCAGAATTTCACCAAAAAGGGATATTTTCGTCACCAGCGTGGCATCACCTTCATAGTGTTTTTTACCATGAAGGTGATTTTTGAGCCACGAAAGTGATTTTTATGTATTGTTTTCTTTTGAAAGGGCCTTTTAACCTACTTAAAAGTACTGTATCTGTTATGTTAGGGTTTTAATACATACAAACCAAATTTCTGACTAATAAAAAAGTAAAGTCAATGGTAAAGTAATATCTCAAATTACGCATATTTTCTTTTGTAGTGAGGTTTGTTTTTACGTAAAATGTCGTTTTATTGTACATATTTGGTAGATTTATTCTTTAAAAAGGGTTTTACTTCAAAAAGTTGTAAAAAAATAATGACTGAATCACTTTCGTGGCGTCGAAAATTTCAAAACAGTTTTTCTTCGAAATGAAACGCACGATTTAAATCATTTATATAAAAGTTTACTCGTGTTATCCAGCTCTATACAATATTATACATAAACATTACAAATAAGCAATAAATAAGAATTGCCATGTAGGTGACGATGAGAATCGATTCCATGAGAATGAGCCACATATCTATGGTGAATACCAACCCTAATTGTATCTCTGGCCTCTAGATCAGATTTGTATGAAACGGCACGAAATATTCAGAATTCTTTACTGAGGAAGGTTTTTATAAATATGCGCGAATATTTCTGTTGGGAACAAATAGAATTCAACGTTCCGTGTTTCATTTGTTTATTTTAACTCACGGAATATTTGTTTTGTGATGTTTCGAATTCATTAAAGCTTTATATTACTTTCACCTGTCTGTTGTCAGTCTGTCTGTCTGTAATCAAATCTTGCAAGTTTAATTTGACCCACTTCCCGGTTTCCAATTGAGCTGAAAATTTGCATGCGTGTGTAAATCGGATGACAATGCAATATTTTTATGACATCGAGCTGATCTGATGATGGAGCTGGAAGGTGGCCAAAGGAACTCTGTCATAAAACAACGCAACCCCATCGAGTTTGGGCTCATTTGATTCGTCTTGACGAGTACTTTATGATGCAAGATGATAACAATAATTAAAGCTTGTTTTTAAAAAGTATTTTTTATTTTTTTTAAATGAAGAGTTTAAATATCTTTTAATTTTATGTAAATTAATTTCAAAAGTGAAATAAATAAATAAATAGTCTCGATGAAAAATCTATTATTTTTCATCTAATTAGGTACATATGGGCAGCGTTATCTTTTACCGTCAGGAGCTCGTCTTCTTACTTCTGCGTATTAAAAAAGAAATCTTCATTCACTCCCTTGCACTTATAGCTTTGGATTAACTGTGTGAAAGAAGATATGCTCTTTTACACAGTTTTTTGATTTTTTTTTAAAAATATTTATCCCCTAGCCATTGTTTAATATATCAAACTGAAAACACTTTTAAAATGTGTGCAATTAATATTTGGTCTTAAGGAATTTTTAATAAATTAATTCTATGAATTTATATTTCAAAATTTGTCAAATAGTGCGAGCGAGAGAGCTTCACTCGATATATACGCTCTTAAGAGTCATAAAATGTTAAGACTCTTCAGCCCACTCATTTCACTAGCTCCAGTGCCCTCCTTCCAAAGCACAGTACAAAAAAGTTATAAATGAACGTAATTTCTAACAAACGAGCCGAACAATAGTAAAACAAACTAAGAACTGGCAACTATAGGCTCGATATAATGAGATATTACACAGATTTGACTGATTACTGCCTCGCGTGCCACCTCTGACCCACTTGCATAGATACGAGTAGATGTACCTATTGTAGATGTTGGTACTCTATTGAGTCACTTAGTAACAGAGAAAAGTGGTGTTGTTTTGGGGTTATGCCGGAGAGAAGAATGCGATAGCGTACCCCTGTTGTTCCCACAGAACCGCGGCTGGAAGGACATCCCAGAGTTTAGTGGGTTAAGAGCTTTAATAGTGCAGGTCGCCCGTTCAAGTTTAGGTATATTATCTGAGCGCGACGCACACTAATGCACCACTTACGCAGGCAAGTAATAAAACATGTAGTCGCATGGAATAAAATGTCTTGATCCTATGCAATGCAAGTTATTTGTTGAAATCTTAATATTGACTTAATGAGAGTAATGTGCGAGAGAAATGTGGTAATTTGGTGTATATGTTACGAGTTACGGCTAAAGTCCGAAGTGAGGCTACACCTAGGTTTAGCCGACCGGACCTCGGCTAAACTTAGGTGTAGCTTCTTCGACTCGGTTAAAGTTAGGTGTACGTATTTTATTTCGATTTATAATCGATTATTTTGATCCTTGGTCAAGACAAATCAAATGAGCCCAAACTCGATGGGCCCAAAAACGACGCAACGGTTAATTACAGAGTTCCTATGGCCGCCTTTTAGCTCCATCGTCAGATCAGCTCGACGTCATAATAATATTGCATTGTCATCCGATTTGTAACAGGCATGCAAAATTTCAGCTCAATCGGATACGGGAAGTGGGTCAAATCAAACTTGCAAGATTTGATTACAGACAGACAGACAGGTAAAAGTAAATAGAAGCTTGTGAAAATATAGCATACAATTCCTTCAGCATTTAGTGCTGTGTGTTGATTAATCAGTCAGTCAGCCAGAAAGTAAATCAATTACACTTTCCTTATAAATTGACAGACGGAAACGGAAGACGCTGGATGCAGGTCGCTTCCAACCGGTACATATGGAAGTCCAAAGGGGAGGCCTATGTTCAGCAGTGGACGTCCAATGGTTGAGATGATGATGATGATGATAAATTGACAGACTAATTTATGCTTGCAGCTTTGTCCGCGTAGCAAAATCCTTTTTTATCGGATGTCTACGTTATATAATTAACCTATCTGTATTCATATTTCAACCCAAATCCGATCAACTGTTTGTGCTGTGCGTTGATGGATCAGTCAATTGGACATACATGCTTTCCTTTCAAGTACATTTATAGATTAACATAATCTTATGTCTCTTGAGTAAGAAGCGTTGGTGCATTGTACTGATGCTGTTGTTATGGGCAACGTTATCGCTTAAGAGCGTATATATACGCAGATACGAAGATGTAAGAAGACGAACAAGACACTCTACTGATGTTAAGAGCGTATATATATCGAGTGAGGTTTTCGAACGTGAGTGACGAAAAAAAAAAATTTTTAAATATTGCTCCCCTTGCCATTTTTTAATATATCAAACTGAAAACACTTTAAAAATGTGTGCAATAATAATACGGAGGGCTGTTCTGACGGAATTTTCAATAAATTAATTCTATGAATTTATATTTCAAAATTTGTCAAATAGTACGAGCGAGAGAGCGTCACACATATACGCTCTTAACATCAGTAGAGTGTCTTGTTCGCCTTCCTAAATCTTCGCATAAAAAAGTTTTTTTTTTTTTTTTCATGTTTTGCGGCTGTGATATCACTGCGGCCATGATTGGCCTATTGTGATCGCCGCTTATTATGGTGAGAAAAACCCATAGGCGCGGCGCTAGAGTTCACCACAGACCATAGCAGCTTCTAGAAACTGCAGGATTTTCCTTAGGGTCATCTCTCTAAGCTCATTCGGGCTGAGCAGGTGCTGTCCCAAAATAGAGCTATGTTTACGCATCAGTGCTCCACAGTCCCCCAGCAGATGAAGAGGCGTTTCATCAGCCTCATTACAGAATCTGCAGGTTTGAGTGTAGCATAGCCCTATCTTGAACATATGCTTGTTAAGGCATCATGACATACATAGTAATATATATAATTACTATATATAATTAACTGGTCGCGTTTGGAACACTTTGCCGTCATCCGTGTTTCCCGAGCGGTACAACTTGGGTATCTTCAAGGCACGAGTGAATAGGTACCTTTCTAGGCATCTTACGTGATCCATCGTCGAACGCATTTTCACTTTCCATCAGGTGGGATGTGGTCAAACGTAGGCCTACCTCGTATAAAAAAAAAAAAAAATTATAATAGAAGCAATCGATCCAATTCCATTGAAATTGAAAGACTGTAGCCTCTACAATACACTTAACCTTATTTATTACATTTGTTATTCACGGGCGCGATCGAATAATGACGACGGAAATGAAAAGGTGCTTGAACCATATAATTTGATACTAGAATATTAGGGATGCCACGCAAAACATTTTTTAATGTATTTTATTCCGCCTTCTAGGTATACTCCGCTGCCATCTACGGCTGCATCGTCGCTTAAGGGGTTAATAGTCACTGGGCCTCTGTCTCGCTCGCACGATATGACTAATTGTCAAATAACGATTGAGAAAATTTACTTTGTGGAAATGTGTTAAATTGAAAATTTGGCTCACATTTTTATACTATTTTTATAAGTATTCCCAGTTTGCTACCTTAAATAACAACAATGGCATTCTCAGTTATATGAAAAATATCTACATTTAAACATGTCGCAACCATTTTATAAAATATCAAACTGGTTATACTTTAAAAAATTCTATAAAAATATGAGCAAAATTTTCAATTTAACACATTTCCAAAAAGTAAATTTTATCAATTGTTATTTGACAATTTGTTATATCGTGCGAGCGAGACAGAGGTTCAGCGACTATTAGCCGCTTAACAATACGCGAGATCATGGTTAAAGGCTAACCCATAATGAATAAAAAAAAAACTTGAGAGGTGTCACGAGACACCCGGATGGAACGAAGTTCGATTAATGAAAATATCTGGCTTGCTTTCTATAAGAGAGAGAGAGAGAGAGAGAGATACAGACAGACAGAGAAACATACGCACGCCGCACAGCTTACAATAGCTTACTATAGCAAAAAGTGTCGTGACAACTTTTCGTAAGAATTTTTTCCGTCTAGCCCCCTTTCACAACGCGCGATAAGGAACTTCGTTACAAAAAAATAAGTTACCCTTGACCACGATCTCGCGTAATTTTAAGTGACGATACTACCGTAGATGGCAGCAGACTAAACCTAGAAGGTGGGATAAATCCCCCCCTGGCTTCACTGAACATCATGCCGGAACACAGTCACAATGACCGCTTGGTGACACGGTTTGTCCAGTTGGTGGTAACAAGCCACGGCCGAAGCCTACTACCAGTATAGCGAGTGGAAAAACCGCACATAACTAATTATTAAAGTCATTGGTCATTGGTTAGCGAGACGGGATTCGAACTCGGTGGTTCAGATTTGCATCCGCACCACATAATCCCTTGGCCAACACTACTTCAAAACTCGCTTATCTGGTCTTTTTTCTTTAAAAGTTGTTAAAAGTTTAAAAGAAAAAGCTTTCAAATAATAAGTACAAAGTTTCGAACTATCGATTGCGATAGAAAACTAATATAAAAACAAAACTTTTAAACTCAGGATTTTTCTTATAATCTCTTAAACTAGAGAACAAAATAAATAGAATGAATTTATTAGAAATTAAATGTAATTGAACTTTGCAATCAGAAATGAAATGGACTAAATTTAATTTGCCAAAAAAAAATGAAATTGGGTCTTTCAGTCACGTCAGACCTTTCGAAGACGTTTGGAAATCTAGACTTAGCCAATGCGTATAGGTTTTTTTTCGGAGCAAACATTTACACAGAGTCCAAGACGAAATGATGTCTGCAGCACCAGCAATAAAGCCGGCGTCACAAAGAGCCACGTCGTGCGCGAAAAAGGTGCGGGAGTACGATCGTAATTCGGGTCGGAAAATGGCATGAGAAGAAATTTTGAAAAAAAAAAGACGTGGCACTCGGAGACTGTCGCGGTAAAGCTATTGCATAGCATTTTTTATCAACTTATGTAATTATAGTATCACCGCTGTGCCGGTCGGAGTGGGGGGTGTTAGGTTTTTTTCGTTACGGAATTTCTGGATTCGGTCCCCACGCTCAAGACCCGCGATAGAAGCTATACAATAGATTAAAAAAAATTTTTTCAATAAATCTCATTTGCCATATTTTAACATATCAAACTGAAAACACTTTTATAATGCTAACCTCGATAGCGGTTACGTATTAGAGCCGTTTGGGGTACAGACTTTGGGTCCTTGGGGTCCGGGAGCTCACCGTGTTTTCCAAAATTTATCTGAGCGCTTGGTCGAGGCGACGTGTGACTAAAATGCTGGGGTATATTTGGCCCAACGTATAAGTATTGCCATTCAACGTGGCAATGCTGCCAGCATTCTGGGCACTCTGCCATCTGACAGTGGTTTAGAGCACTTGGATTTTCTGTAGATGGGCTTGTAGCCGATCTGTGGTTAATAAAAGTGTTCTTTATTGCTTACTACAGCAATAAAGAACACTTTTATTAAATGCTGTAGTATTGTTAGTTTGCTTTTATTATGTGTGCAATAATATTGTGCAGCGACCCGACCCAGTTAATTCTATGAATTTATATTTCAAAATGTGTCAAATAGTGCAAGCGCAAGAGCGTCCCGCGGACTAAACGCCCTTAAGTCACGCGTGTGACTTTTTGACCTCATACAGTTCAAAACGCCAAAATAAAAACGCCAGCATATCTCTGGGCACAAATTTTGGCCTATTTGACCCTGGAATAAACAAAATAAGTCTTACTCCAGGGCCCAGAGTCAAAAAAGCATAAAGTGGACGTGTAAAGTAGTTAAGTGGCAACCCTAAGTGAATCGCCACTCAATCGATCACTCTAGCTTATGGGTATTAACATTTCGCGACAAAAAGTGCGACATTGACCCCACCGGCATTTAGGAACCCTTGTGTACTCAGTACTAATACCTATATTCTTCATACTAATAAACTATGTACTAATATCTATGTATATATACACGAAGTTTATGTTTACGTAACATTTTGGTACTAACTAAACTGGATTTAAGGGATGGTAGTTTTCATCAGCACACATCAATACAAATATCCTTTATTATTTCTATTTTGAAAAATAACGTGAACGTTATTCATATTACTACTTACTACGTTGGCGCGAGAACCCAAAGTGAGTTTTGGCCTCCGACAATAAGAGCCTCCAACTGGTTCTGTCCTGTGCCACTTCCCGCCAGTTTTCAACTCGTTCGTTCGTTCGTTTCTCCGTTTTCTTATTCATATTAATTATATAAAAAGTCCGACTCAACTTACGGATATAAAAGTTGAACTAGGCTTGACCTTGGTTTTCGGTCTATTACGATGTCCATCACCCAGATCGACTCTGAGTCGAGCCGTCGTCGGATTTTTTAGCATAATTAATAATAACTATAATAGCTGGACAACCATAGCCCTTGACAGAAAAAAGTGGAAAGAGGGAAGAGAGGCCTTTGACCAACATAACAGTGGGACAAACCAGGCTGAAAATAATAATAATAATATAATGTCTAAGAACACTTCGAATTGTCTGAAGTGGCAATGAACAGGCTACGTAGAGCGGATGGCCGATGGGGTCGAAAAGTGCTTGAGTGCAAACCACGCAGTGAAACGCAGTGTAAGACGTCCACCCGCAAGGTAGACAGACGACCTAATAAAGGACGCCGGAAAACGCTGGATGCAGGTCGCTTCCAACCGGTACATATGGAAGTCCAAAGGGGAGGCCTATGTTCAGCAGTGGACGTCCTATGTCTGAGATGATGATGACGAACTCTAAACTTATGTTAATTTTATTGATCAGCACTTATAGCGCAGGTGTTTAATGTTAGTTTTAGACAAACATACAAACAAGCTTGCTTCAACCTTTTTTAAAATAAGAACTGTTTGGGAACAAATTGCCGTCATACGTGTTTTTCGGGCGAAACAAATTGGAAAATTTTACAATTTATTTTGTAGACACTTAATTCAAAGTCATAAAACAACATTTTAAGGTATTAAATTTATAATCCGTTGTCCACAGGGCATCAGACCGGTCCCCATTCGATGGATCCTGCTGTTCCGGGTACAGACCGGTTGACTCCGCCAGTCTGGACACGCCTGATGAAGACGAAATGGAACCTGTAAGTGATAAAAGAATTAAAAAAACTTTTCTCCTTTTTTTCCAAAAAAATAAGCGTCTTTTCCTTCAAAATACATACGTTTCGAAAAAATAAAGTAACTGATATTTTACGCACTCTCAATACAGGCACTGTCGCCTAAAGAGAGTGCCTGGTTCAAATCCGATCCGATTGTAAGAAATTGTAACTAAAAATAAATAATTTTTCATATAATAGCATTTTCATAGAAAAGTCACAAAAAAAATGGTTTTCTATTGTAAACATAGAGGAAACCGTAGGGAAACGTATCATTTCCGAAAACCCAAAGTACATCAATACATAAAAATAAGCTACCAACATAAAAATAAGTACAATGATACCAAAGATACTCGTAGCAAATAAAGAGCGTAGCAATGTAGCCAATAACGCTACGAACGCTACGAAGGTGCTACGAAAGTGCTACGAGAGTTGTAATCGTACCTACTAACTATTACATATTCTGTTACACTGTTCTGCACAGTTTACACTATTCCAGTGAGTTAAACTAGTAGTGCTGGACTGGAATGGATTTATTTCTCGTCTACATGATTCCAGTTGCACTGGAATGCTGGCGCTGAATATTACCAGTAACGTCAATGGAGAAGTTTTGTGATGTTTTGCCTAAAATTTAAGTAAAATAAATCGAATTAAATGAGTATACATAAAAAAAAGAAACTTAATAATTCTTCTGCTAGCACTGTTCTCTCACCTCTACACCAAATGTCTCCAATTAAATAAATGATGGTTTTTGATTTAGAATTGGAACGGCAATTCGGTTGTTTTACTGGATTACTTCTTACTTTGGTTAATTTTTTTTTAAATTCTTATAAAAAAATATTTTCATTTTCACTGAGATTTACTCGTACAAATATTAATTATCTGTATTTAAATCTACTACTTCATTCAACCTTTGCGTACGTCCTTATAGTACGCTTCTCTAGAGCTAATATCTTTCCAGTGCTATAATCCAGTCCCTCACTAGAAAGATGTGAACGGGGCATTAGTCAGTGCTTTACGCGCTCCACTCACGCAACTTCTTGCTGTAACTATTTTGATCTTTATGTTTAACGTATTAAGGATTATATTCGCATAAATTGTGTCTTTATGGGAATGGGTGCAAATGAATTGTTTTTATTTTACTCTGCTATCACCTGAGAGGTAAAGATAAGGAAAACAAGTGATGTTTTATTTACATGAGACTTGTGGTGTCCATAGGTTTTACCCGCTGAAAAGAAGCCTAATTTGTTATAATATCAGAACTAACATTTTAAGATTTCACGATTAAAACATGTATGTATAAGACCGCCCATTGTAACACTTAGTATATTATATTGTTTTTTTTTTTTATGTGATGAAGTAGCAGACGAGCAAGACGCTCTCCTGATGTTAAGAGATAACGCTGCCCATAATCAGCACAGTGCTACTTAGGATTTCACAAAGATGTGAAATTCTAGGAGCACTGCACCAACGCTTCTTACCCAAGAGTCATAAGTTGTTAAGACTCTTTAGCCCAGTAATTTCACTAAGTAGTTTCATTTTGTTCTTAAGTAGGTATTATTTTGTAAACCTATTTTTTTGTTCAAATAAGATGTTATCTATCTAATTTTATTAACCTGATGGGCTAACGCAAGAAGAAGGGCGCAAGTCGACATATATCCCACGTGAAATGTCATCATAATCATCATTATCAGCCCACGCTCATCCATAGCTGAACATAGGCCTCCCCGCAGGCACGCCTCTCAACTCGTTCCCCCGTCTTCCTCCTCCACCCGCTCCCCGCGACCTTCCAGATATCGTCACCCCATCTCACCCAAGGACGCCCTACACTACGTTTGCCGAGACGCGGTCTCCACTCTAGAACCCGTGTACCCCATCGGTTATCGGTTCTGCGGCAAATGTGACCAGCCCATTGCCACTTCGACTTGCTAATCCTTTCGACGTGAAATGTGAATTAAAGTAAATAATACTTTAGGGCTCCTCTTGAGGAAATTTAAAAAAGAAAAGTATATAAGTATTATATCAGTTATCCTAACCACCATATTACAAGCATTTAGTTCCTTAGTTTGGGGTTAGGTGGCGCTGTGTGAAACGTCCTGAAATATTTAAATTTTTTTTTTTTTATTTATTTAAATTCCCTGAATTTTATTTTGCAAAATGTTTCAAATAGTGCGAGCGAGATAGCGTCAAATTGTATAAGCGCTATTAAGACAGCCATATATAGTATTAAAATTCATTTCAGGTTAAAGGCTAACCTATTATAATTAACTATCTTGTGCCCTCGGTTATGCCCGCGTGCAGAAATTCGTTCTAAGCGGAGGTTTACATCATGAAACCTATTTGTGTTCCAAATTTCAACTTAATCCGTTCAGTGGTTTGGGCTGTGCGTTGATAGATCAGTCAGTCAGCCACTCTTTCCTTTTATATATTTAGATGAAAAAAAAAATAGTTTCAAAATCCATAACTCTTAAAATAGCCCTTTAGTCCAGTCAATTTAGACATTCGAAGTTACATAAAGTCCCAACAAGCTGAATTTCTGTGAAGTTGTTCAAAACATAATTATAAACAATGTCTAGAAGTTCCCCATCATTCCCCTGTAAGGAAAAAAATTAATTCAAGATCAAAGGTCAAAACAATGAGTTTTTCGCGATTTTCAGCAAAACGGTAAGTTTTATCATAAAAATATCTTAGACAAAATTGTAGATCATAAAATTGTCTACAAAAAAATATTTAATACTTTTTTTTCTACGAGCCACCGTTTTTGAGATATAACGATTCAAAAAGTTGTTATCTCTTATATAAAATCGTTCGTACACTTTCGTGCTATCAACGCACAGCCCAAACGGCCGGACGGATTGAGCTGAAATTTGGACAGCGTATTCCTTGGAAGATTTCATCGTGCAATAAGAAGCGATTTTTTGAAATTCCCTCAGGAAAAGGAATTATTCCCGAAAAACGTTTGTATGCAAATCCGTAACCGTTTACCCGATTGAGCTGAAATTTTGTAAAACGATTGTTGGGATTGTGTTGAGGAACATTGAATAGTTTTTATGACACAATTTAACTTTAAAGAGGGGGTAAGGGGGGGTCAAAGTTTGTATGGTAAATTTAGAACCGCTGGCCCTATTGAGCTGACATTTGGTACAAAGGTAGACCAAGTCCTAAAAAATGATATGGGATACTTTTTATTCCAAAAACCAACCTCTAAGGCGGGATAAAGGAGGTCAATGTTTGAATACGAAATCAGTAACTAATGACCCCATTAAGCTACAATTTGGTTTAGACATAGTTTGAGCCTAATTTTTTGTAGACAATTTTATGATCTACAATTTTGTCTAAGATGTTTTTATGATAAAACTTACCGTTTTGCTGAAAATCGCGAAAAACTCATTTTTTTACCTTTGACCTTGAATTAATTTTTTTCCTTACAGGGTAATGATGGGGAACTTCTAGACATTGTTTATAATTATGTTTTGAACAACTTTACAAAAATTCAGCTTGTTGGGACTTTATGTAACTTCACTCTCATTTTTTGGTCTAAATTGACCGGACTACTTATAGGTACTTAGCATAGTTGAAGACTTAAAATGGCCAAGCACGGATTCTTACTATTTATGTTACTTGGTTTGTTTTTTTCTTTTTAGTTACACACATCTGTCGGTCAAAGAGTTTCAAGTAAAAACCGTTCCACGAAAACCTCTCAGCGTTGTTCGTAATAACAGAAATATTTTTTTTCGGAATGGAGCTTAGACCTCAATCTTACTTTGATAATACTTTTCTTGTTAGACAGTTTTAGGGACCTTCATGAAATATGTAAAAACCTTTGAAATGAAATTATTCTAATGTTACCTGACTTCAAAAAGAAGGAGGTTGTAAAGTTGGTTTTTGTTCACTCAATTGCTTAGACATATACTATATACGTAGTACAAAATTTTCAAATGGTAAAATAACACTTATTACACTTATAATAATAATAAATAATATTTGGGGGTTATACTCCAACAGAATAACAGAACAGGTTACCCTACTTACACAGTCAGAGTCAATTCACAATTTATAGGTCGCCAATCTATATGTTGCAGTTTCAGGTCACCGAGATTACTACAGGGCCTGCAAAATGACCTAACGACTGCCTCCTACATATCTTATAGGAAACAGCTGGGACTCACAGTTTTACGTGCTTTTCGAAACACTTTTGTTGTTATATTAGTTTTATTTAATATTAAGTCATTTATTGTAAATTTCTTTTTTTCTTAGTCACAATAAAGAGTTTTGTATTGTATTGTATTGTATTTTTATCCAATTTTCATACCAACAGATACCGAAGTACCGCGTGGTGTTGCTAGGAGACGCCGGTGTGGGCAAGACGGCGCTAGTGTCGCAATTCATGACGTCAGAGTACATGAACACTTACGACGCGAGCCTGGGTGAGTGTTCTAAGAGTAAAACAGGTAAGAGCCTATGTATGCGACGTTTTTTGTTCGAGCTGACGATGTGCGTATAACTCCCTAGTAGTTCGCTTATTATAAGCGCTGAAATTTGGTGGGTAGGTAGCTTAGCATAACGCACGGGCTACTTTTAAGAGCGTATATATCGAGTGACGCTCTCTCGCTCGCATTATTTGACAAATTTTGAAATATAAATTCATAGAATTAATTTATTGAAAATTCCTTAAGAACAGCCCTCCATAATATTATTGCACACATTTTAAATGTGTTTCCAGTTTGATATATTTAAAAATGGCATGAAAAGAATTTATGAAAATTTTAAAGAGAACGTCAACGCTCTTAAATTAAAAGCATGGGGAGCTGCTAGTTGTTAACAAGTTAGTCGACGTATTTATCTAAAGGGCCATGTCCACTTCGTACACATGTAAGCGAGCAGAGTTCAATTTGCAAATACCCTATGTGTCATTCAAGTAACTAAGCTCTTTTTCATAATCAAATTTCAGCTCAATCTGTTCACCCGTATACGTGGGATAGAGTTAATATCATTTTTTTTTTTTGTTTATGTTGTTTGTAGTTTCGTCTGCTTTTGGCGCAAAAAAATATTTTCTTCCTTTGTTTCTTTTATTGTCAAGTGGGATTACATTCAAAATATGAAAACACAACAAAATATATATTATAATATTATTTTCGAAAGAAAGTGTTTTTTAATTCCTCATACAGTTACCCACACGATACTGCGTATAATAATTAGACATGGCACGTCTTCAGCTCGTTCAAAAAACGTAGTGAGCAAAGGCCCTTAAATATAATAAATGTGAGGTATCTGTTAGACTTGAGGACCCGTAACGATATTTTGATCAATTTATTTATTGAACTACAATGAGGATGTTTTTTTTTTAATTTTCAAATCCATCTGTTGCAAAGTTATTAATAGACGCTTTTTGTGCGACTCTATCAATCATTTGAAATGTAAATTAATAGGTACGAATTGGAACCTCTTTATTTCACCTGTACTTTCGTTACGGATCTATTGTAGCATGCTTAACCTTAACGTGCATGATTGCCTATTTTTATCTTTTGTACCCCTTTATAAATAACATAAAAGGTAAATAAATAATAATAAATAAATATTTCAGGACGTTTCACACAGCGCCACCTAACCCCAAACTAAGCAACTTAATGCTTGTATTATGGTGGTTAGAATAACGGATATAATACTTATATACTTTTCTTTTGTAAATACATACTTATAATAGATATTGAAAACCACCCAGACCAGAAACAAATACCTGTGGATCACACAAACATTTGTCCCATGCGGGAATCGAGCCCGCAACCTTCTGCGTTGCAAGTTGCAAGCGGATATTAGCCCACCGCGCCACAGAGGTCGTCAAAATAACGAATTCGAAATTCGATTCCTTCGGCGCGGTCGATGCGGATAGATGTGCTTTCACCATAAAGCCGCGAGCATGATTATTTATATTAAAATTTAATATGATTATTTAATAATATAATATAATTAAGAAAACTTGCTATATAAAATTAAACTACATCGTGTATAATTTTTTAACTTATGAAATAAAGAAATTTTAATTATCTTAATATTTAAAATCCTACCTCTTTTAATACAGACTATAAACCTTATTGGTCTGGACCTTATTCAACGGAACCTCATTACAAGTTTGTTCTTTTATGCCACTTTCTTATTATAATTCTTCTAAGTATTATTTCATTCAGTCACAGTTTTTAGAATGAAATTGGCAAAATTACAATAATTCATTTAAATTGAAATGGATTTGCTTGAGCTTTCAAACTTTGTGTATTTGTTTTTTGTTAATGTAACACAATAGGTTAGTTTTTAAAACGCAAGTTCTTACAACTTTTAAGTTCGTTTTACTGTATTTGAATGTTTTAAATTAGGTAATATCATCATCATCTCAGCTGTAGGACGTCCACTGCTGAACATAGGCCTCCCCTTTGGACTTCTATATGTACCGGTTGGAAGCGACCTGCATCCAACGTCTTCCGGCGACCTTTGTAAGGTCGTCTGTCCATCTTGTGGGTGGACGTCCTACGCTTCGTTTGCTTGTCCGTGGTCTCCACTCGAGCACTTTTCGACCCCATCAGCCATCCGCTCTGCGCGCTAGCGCAAGGTCTTATTGACGGTAAATGTATACCATCGCCTATGAATACTTGCAATAAAAAAAAGCATTTAATTTTGAAGTGGATATTACGACGGTGTTCCGACACGATATTCAGTAAAGCCAGAGAGGGATTTGCCTTGCAGATGAGTGCTTCGGCGTACCCGCTGCCCCGGCATTATGGCGTCCCGCAGGAACACCCCCAGGTTTTTTAATAGGTATACCCGCCGCGCCCATCTACGGCGGGGGAGTCCCACATACCGCCCCGCGCCCCCCGGCGTGGGGTGATGATGCGTAACGCATTTTTCCTGGGTCAAAAAAAAAAGGAAGGGATTTATCTCGCCTTCTAAGTTTACCCTGCTACCATCTACGACCGTATCATCGCTTAACATCACGCGATGGCGGTCAAAGACTAACCTAAAATAAAGCTGGTTGCCTGGAAGAGATCGCTCTAAGCGATAAGGCCGCCTATTGTAGACCTTTATGTAGTTTAGTTTTAAGTCTTTTTTGTTATCTTTTAACTGCAATAAAGAGTACTGTAATGTAAAATGAATACGAAAAATAGATATATTTATTTGTCCAGTAATAAGATTAACAACTAATTAAATATTAACAACGTAACTAACTACCTAATAAAACAAAATTCCCTTTTAAAATTTTACAGTATCTAGATTTCACACAAATTTAAATATCCTAAGCCCATTTATCCTAAGGGAAATCCTACAATTATGTACACCGAAATCGGGACATTTTGTCTGATTAATGGTTTAATTTACAATCTTCCCGCGTGCCATATTTCATGCTAGCAATGTACTTTGATAAGTGAAGTTGATCTGGCTTTCTGTAAGAACGTTGGACAAAACAAGTTCTGGCGACAGATTGGTGCAATTATGGTGTCATGGAGCACCTGGTTATGTACTCTTGTGTACCCTTCAACGGCCAAGTCACACAACATTAACTATAATAATAAAGAAATCGCAGTAAGGAACCTTAGTTGGCACGACTTTGTCTTAATTTCATTACTTTTTAGAGATAAACAAGCAGCTCCATCGAGATTTGCCTAGTTTTTTACTGAATGTTTTTAGTGGGATTTATATTTCTTTTGCTCAAATCTCAAAAATACCAGCTGTAAATAATCCACGTTAATGAAAAACAAAAGAACATCACCCTATTCATTCTTTTGTTTCATCTAAGAGAAGGACAATAGCATCTAATACGTCATCACTCGGTACGTAGGAGCGTATAATTGAAATCCCATCCCATTAATTTGTCCAGTCCATTTTGTTCTCTAACTTCAGTGCGTTTAAGGTGATTTTAGATTGGCAGACGAGGAAATATATTTAGATTTTATTCGTGTTTCGAATATGGGATTTTACTGACCTAACAGAAAGGCGACTTTCAAGTTCTTTTTTTGTTAAAAGTAGCCCTAGGGTTGGCACAACCTTTGAAATCTAAAATTCTAAACGAAAATGTGGACGATATAATTTTTAAAAAATATATAACTTATTATGATCTGTAAAGTATTTTGTATTCTACGTATAAAAATAATAAGTAAGGAAATGTAGCTAACTGTACTCAAAATATGACCCAGCAAATTTAATCTCTGCAGTGCAGGACTGCAGAGATTAAAAGTCATGCGCGCGTGCCAACCAATCGAAATTCGAAATAGAATATGCTGTATTAAAAATTTTAACCATTCACTAATCATATCAAGTAGTAACCTGTTGATTCATTTTTAACACTTCGTGTTAGTAAGGTAACCTATCCAATTGTACCTAGTATTGACAAAATTATTTTTAGTATTACTCGAACATACCCGAAATTTCATATCAATCGCATTCATGTGTGCGTACAATTTCGGTCCTTATAAAGTCATCCCTCTGTATACTATTACTCTACGCCATAAGGTAGTACATATGTTATTTACCTATTTCGTCCAGGGTCTAAGGGTAGAGGATTTATGCGACGTTCTCATTATGATGTCAGCGAAACATGTAATGTGAACGAACTTAAGGCTTCGTACAGACAAAAGGCTTACCCGTAAGTTATACAGGGTTAATAGAAATAATTAATCACTAACTTCGTTTAAAAGGGTCATTGTGATCTTTATTTTAAGTTAAGAAAAAGGACTCAATGGGGATTATGTAGATTTATATTAAATATTTGACACATATTTTTTATTTGTACCTAAATCTGATAAAAAACATAATGCCCGGGCTACACGAGGCTAGTTTGTCAAGCTAGGATAGCAAGCTGGTTTTTACCAAACTGTCCTGGCTTGCTGACCTAGCTTGGAGCATGCTAGTTCTGTTTACATGAGGCTAGATTTTTTAAGATTGTACATAACAAACCAAACGCGTGGTTCCTGTTTACTAGTTAACTGCAAACTAGCTTCGCCGGTCACATGAAGCTAGTAAACAAGCCAGAATAGTAAAATCAGTGGTGGGGGGACGCTACAAGCCTGAAAATAGAACTCCATCCTATTAAAAACTGTCCTGGCTTGTAAACTAGCTTACTAGCTTACAAATGAAGATAGTTTTGTCTACACGAAGCCAGAAGTACTAGCTTGCTAGCTTACTAACACTAGCTTGCTATCCTAGCTTGAAAAACTAGCCTCGTGTAGCGTGTGACGTCACTCCACTAAGTCTGGTACATTTTTGTATAGTGAGTATTAATGCGCATTTTTAGGCTTCCGTAGTCAACAACACTTCGTCCGTCCGTCCGTCCGCCCGCGGGTTTGCGGAGAAACTATAAGTTTTAGAAAGTTGAAATTTGCACAAAGGAGGGTAATGATAAGAGTAAGAGAACGGAAAGAAAAAACATTTTAAATTAATTAATTCAGGGTACCTCCCGCACACGTCAGAATGGGATGTTTTTTTTTCCGGCTGATCCATTCATGTGGGGTATGTATCGTTGAATAGGTATTTTAAAATAAGGGACGCGTTGCTAAGCATCTTTTTCGATTAAGTGTTCCGTTTAAAAGATATTCAAGTTTAAACTTTTTTTCAGCGCTAACGTCTAACGTATAAACTACTGGCATTCACTGAAAAATAAAACGGTCAAGTACGAGTAGGACTCGAGCACCGAGGGCTCCGTATAAACCTACGGCATTCTACGGAACCCTAAGGAAAAGTGGGTATAATATTATATACAGCTTAAAGTTATTATAAAGCTGAGTATTTGGTATGAATTTCAATTTAATACCTGTACGCGTTCTTGAGGAAAGGGATAATAAATACAAAATTATTAAAAATATTTTTTATATGATGTAACTAAAAATTTACAGTTTTCGCAATTATTCCTGTGCCTGTGATTTGAGACGTTGCTGCGAACCAAATTTCAAGATTCTGAGTTAACGGCAAGTACCCTGTAGGTTTTGATTCCCTTGAGAGTAGTCGCGAGTTAAAAAATACGGCTAAAATTGCTGTTTCTTTTGAATGCGTTGAGACTATGATTTTATTACAGTTAAAGGTATTATACGAGTAGACCTTAGTATTTGATATGAATTTCAGTTTAATACCTGCACGCGTTCATGAGAAATAAGGTAGTAAGTATGAAATTATTAAAAATATTTTTTTTATATGATGTAACTAAAAATGTACAATTTTCGGAATTTTCCCTTTATCTGTGCTCTAAGGAATTGCTTTTTACCAAATTTCAAGATTCTACGTTCACGGCAAGTACCCTGTAGGTTTTGGTTTTTTGAGAGTAGTTGCGTGTTTAAAATTTCGGCTAAAATTGCTGTTTCTTTTGAATGCGTTGAGATAGAGGTTTGATTTTATTACAGTTTAAAGGTATTATAGATTTGAGTATTTGATATGAATTTCAGTTTAATACCTGCACGCGTTCATGAGAAAAGGGGTAGTAAGTATAAAATTATTCAAAATATTTTTTACAAATGACAAAATTAAAAATGTATGGTTTTCGCAATTTTTCCTTGATTTGTGCTCTATTGAGTTGCTTCGTGCCAAATTTCAAGATTCTGAGTTTACGGGAAGTGCCCCGTAGGTTTTGATTTATTTGGTAATGTCGAAAATTTGCTGAAATTTGCGACATATTCGACTATATCTTTTGATTGTGTTGGCCTAGAAGTTTGAATTTTTCACAGCTCTAAGAAGCAATGGACCTTAGTATTTCCTATAAATTTCAGCTTGTCACCTCCACGCGTTCCTGAGAAAAAGGCACTTGACAAACAGACGGACGGACGGACGGACAACAAAGTGATCTTATAAGGATTCCGTTTTTTCCTTTTGAGGTACGGAACCCTAAAAATCACGAATATAGTTTCAATCATGAACTTACCACGAAAACTATAGCGGTTAAGATAACTTTATTAGTTTTGAAGATATCATTGATAAAAGTTAAGGCCTATTTGCCAGTACTATAGAAGCCTATTTTGCGCGTAGCCCGAATAGCGCTTGACCTATTTATTATATGGTTCCCCATTCCTTTTATTTTTATGTATGATCAGTTTATAATAATCGTTCCCCATTATGTATCGCTACACCTTACAAACTCTTCGAAGACGTTGAAGACACACCCAACATAAAATATCAAAAGCAATTACGTCGTGTCATATAAAAGTTATTACTTGATGTGTCGTGAAACAGAGAGCGACGTTAAACTAATAAAGTTTCAATGACGCCCGTTATGTGTTGAATTGAATGTCTTTTAAGAAGTACCACTACCCGCAAATATTCGCAAAAAATGACACCGTCAATAGCAGTTTTTAAGATTTTCACCTGGACTCTACCGTGTTTCGGAAGGCACGTAAAACTGTGGATTCCGGCTGTATCCTAAAAGTATCTGGAGGCAGTCGACCTGATATTGAAATATTATAGTTTGGCCACACAATCTATAACTGTGATTTGACTCTGACAGTGTAAGTAGGGTAACCTCTTCTGTTGCAGTATGTAAACCCCAATTACTATTTATTATTAATATTGAATGAGAATTTATGACACATTCCGTATTTATTTTTATGTCATCGTCACATAAGCAACGGCCCGCATGATGTTAAGCGGTGCCAACCCACCGTCTATAGAATTCAATAGACTTAGATTAAAAGAAAATGGGAAGATGCAGCAAAGCGCTATCGATGCTATAGTCCATATTCCAGAAACTAACGTAGCGGGTTAGCTCTAAATCCTATGTGTAAATGTTGTCAGGATATTATGTACAAAATTGTTAAGTATTAATATTAAATATATTAAGTATCCTCATGTCAAAAATTTTAAAAAAGCCCAGAGCTTTAAAATGTTCATTTTAATATTTGTAAGTACCACTAGGATCTTAATGTACACTAGTGTTGTATTTATTTGTTTGGAATTTATTAATAAAGACTTTTGAAAATGAAAAAAAAATATCGATGCTATGCCAAACTTGGTTGTTGGCTCGGAAATTGTCGGTAGCTGCACCAACTGGCGACTTAGTAAAATGTGCCTGGCACAATTTTCCGCTCTTAAATTAGGCGATGTTGCCGTAAATGGTAGCAGGCAAAATCTCGAAAAGGAATAAATCCCTACCTGGCTTAGGAACACGGTCAAAATGACCATTTGGGCAACACTGTTTAGGGTATAGACTAACCACATTTAGGTTACAGATAAATCTCAGCCGTTCTTCTATCTTACATTCCCGTAAAATGTACTTCCAAGACATTGTTCTGGTTTAACGAGATCTTTTCACTTCTCTGCGTTACTTTAACACTCGCAACTTGATTAAAGCCTTGTTATAGCGGTTTAATGCAGTTACACTGAGGTTTCCTTAACTAAAAGGAGCCTTTGTTCTTGGGAAACTAGGTTACCTAAGATTAAAATTGTAACTCAAGCAGTGCAATAGTTTTAAGTCGGCGTCACAGATTTTATGATGTACTCGTACCTTTAGCTTTTTTATAATCATTGTAATACTAGCTGCTCCCAGCGGTTTTAGCCGCTGCCTATGTGTTATTTTAGGGTCTCCTCCATCAGTCGTGTTCCTCATGTCTGAGGGTCGTGACCCCTTCCGTCTATGACTTTAGTCCGAACAATGGAGCGCCATCTGCTCCTATCTCCGGCTACCCGTAGAGCATCGTAGACGGTAGAGTCGAGCGTGGTACGGATCTGGTCGGACCAACGCATTGGGCTGCGGCCACGTGGTTAGGTGGATAGGGTTTAAGCTATCCCAAATTTCAGCTCAATCGGTTTACCCGTTCAGGCGTGAAAAAGTAACAAACATACACACTCACACAGTTTGATTATAGCGTTTGACCGATATCTCGCGTGATTTTAAAAAACTATGTATCCGTAGATGGTAGCAGACTAAATCTAGAAAACGGGATAAATCTCTGGCTTCACTGAACATCATGCCGGAACACGGTCAAAATGACCGCTTGGCGAATGGATTGTAAAATTTTGTATGTGTTTAAACACATAGGCTTTCAGCTAGGTTTTTTTGCAAAGAAACAACAAACTGGATTTCATTTCTGAGAAGTTTTTTTTTATGTTTGGTATATTTGTCCCAACGTATATAAGTATTGCCATTCAACGTAGCAATGCTCCCAACATTCTGGGCACTCTGCCATCTGACAGTGGTTTGGAGCACTTGGATTTTCTGTAGGTTGGCTTGTGGCCGATCTGTGGTTAATAAAAGTGTTCTTTACTGCTGTAGTATTGTTAGTTTGCTTTTCTCAATAAAGGCATTTTAATTTGTGAGTTAATATGACTAGTAAAGAAAAAAGCGCGATATGACTAAGCATACCAACGGCAAAGATAATCCAATTTTAAACTATACCTTAACACCACACAAAATGTTTTCAACATCTATAGGAACGGCCTGCAAATTAATAATGGCCTAAATCTAATAATATTAGGCTATTCCATTAGCTTGTCGCTTGTATTTTGTGAAAGAATGTATTATTTATTTGTAACGGCCATTAGTGACCTTTTTGAGTGGCCTAATGGGGTCCGTTGACAGGCTCTACCTACATATAGACTAGACGGACAGTTATATGTGATAGAATCTTTTAGCGAATTTGCTATCCTTTGTGTATCTATTTTATTAAAAGCTTTTATTTACTTTCACCTGTCTGTGTCTGTAATAAAATCTTGCAAGTTTAATTTAGTTCACTTCCCGATTTCTGATCGAGATGAAATTTAGCATGCATGTATAAATCGGATGACAATGCAATATTATTGTCACATGGAGCTGATCTGATGATGGAGCAGAAAGGTGGCCATAAGAACTTCGTAATTAAACGACGAAACCCCATCGAGTTCGGGCTCATTTGATTCGTCTCGACGAGAACTTTGGTGCTAGATGGTAATAATAATAAAAGCTTGTTTTTAAAATTTCACTTATTTTTAGGATAATAATGGTTTATGTTACGTAGAAATATAAATTTGTTGCATTTATTCTACTGCTTAAGCAGTGATGTTTGGGAATTTAGTTCTTGATTTGGAAAACGGATGCACTTGAAGATTATTTGAATTTATTTAATAAATAGGTCAAGCGCTATTCTATGTTGTAGGTACAAATCGAATATTTACAGCCCTAACTTTTATCAACGATATCTTTTAAATTAATAAAAATATGTTAGCTAGTTTGCCTGGAAAGTTAAAAACTAATTTTAACAAACTAATTTTAGTTACAAGGAGATTTTCCAAAAAATGACACTACTGAGGGTAGCTCGACAAGAAGTCTGCAACGAACGAAGTCTCGATCAAGAAAGACACGCCGCTCAACTCGTACCTGCATGACCTAATTACCGAAAAGAAATCGGTCCAACTAGTCAATCTTCCAACAATATTATTTGTTATTGTTATAAGAACTGTTTTTAGAAACAAAATTAGCTTTGAAATTCGACGTTTCGCGCTAATCTCAGCTTAATAATGAAACAACCGCGCAGGCTGTCGCGCCGAGATTAGAGGATCAGAATATAATTTAGGAGGCTATTATGGTCGCACGGACCTATTGCGCGGCGCTTCCAAACGATTGACTCTTGGCTTACTGTAATGTTCCATATTGTTTTTTATTTAATAATAGAACCCTTAAACTGAGCTGTGTTTCTTCTGTTGCTACTCTTTTAAAGTTAAATCAAGCTGTTCAGTGTGTATCGCATGAACAGTGTAAAGCCGTGTCTCCAGCTACTTTTTTGGTCTACACTCTCAACAAAAACACGTCAACACACAGCAAAATTTCCCTACACAAAAAAAAAAATGTCTATGCTTCAAGCTTCAAAAAATGTTTTTGCTTTGTTTATTCATTTATTGATTTACTAGCTGAGCCCGGCGGTAAGCTTCAACAAATGTTTTTGCTTTCCATAGCCGATGGAAAGCAAAAACATTTGTTGACGCTTGAAGCATAGACATTATTATTTTTTTGTGTAGGGGAATTTTGCTGTGTGTTGGCGTGTTTTTGTTGAGAGTGTAGACCAAAAAAGTAGCTGGAGACACGGCTTAACACAGTCAAATTTTCATAGATGACTAGTGTTAAGGATAGCAATAATAATATTATCTGTGAAACTGTCTAAGATATTTACTCTATGGTTAGAACAAGCTGACATGTTTTTAGAATATACGTTTGTGAAATAGTTTTATGTTAATTACAAAGTCCTAACAATGGAAAATACACAAATAAACATGGTGTCAGGTGGGTATCCACCGCTACAACTGCCTGAAATGAGTTTCATGGGAAACCTCCATGAAAATTTTAAACAATGGAGACAGAGGTATAACATTTACATAATTGCTAACGATATGGAGAAGGTTTCTGAAAAGAGGAAGGTCAATATTTTACTTAATTTTATTGGGGAGAAGGGAATACAGATATTTAATACCTTTAATTGTGGAGAAAATGAAACTGTTAGCAACGTGCTCGAGAAATTCAACACATACTTTAAGCCAAAGAAAAACCTTACGATACAACGAAACGAATTTTTCACTATGGGCCAACGCGGTATGAAGTTAGAGGACTATTTTCAGAAAGTTATAAATCTGGGAATGACATGCGAGCTCGGAGAACTTAGAGAAAGTCTGACAGTAGCGAAAATAGTAGCAGGATTAGACAATAACTATAATCAATTAAAAACCAAATTGATGTCAGAAGATGATAGCAAGCTATCTCTGGAATATGTCATGAAGTACCTGTTGTCTGCAGAGGCATCACGGAAATATGTCGAAGAAAAAGACCAAAATCAATCGTCCAATGACAAAGAGGATTCCCAGAAAGATATCTTGGTTGTCAATAATCAAAAATACAATCAGAAAATCATAAGAAACTGCAGGAACTGTGGACAGTCACATCAAGTAAACAAATGCCCTGCTTTTGGTAAAACATGCTTCCATTGCCAAAAGCCAAATCATTTTAGTAAAGTGTGTCGCAAGGGGAATAATCCAAATAATAATAATAGAAACCAAATACACATAGTGGAAGAGGAAAATGATACAGAAGACTATACTGACCAGTTCTTCGTTGGTTATGCGGGTAATGAAATAACTCAAAATTTCACTGTTAGAAATAAGAAATTACCTATTAAAATGGACACTGGTGCAGCCTGTAATGTTATAGGAACTGAGGTATGTAAACAAATTGGTATTCTAGACTGTGAGATCTCGCCCTGTGATAAAAAGATAGTACAACTGGATGGGAAATGTGTACCTGTCCGTGGAACATGTTGGTTAGAAATTACACACCCAAATTGTAAGAAGTATAATGTAAAATTCATTGTAATAAATGGTCATGTTCCTACTTTATTAGGTTGTCGAACTTGTCTCACATATAATTTTGTTTCAGCAAATACTAATTTGGTTAATGTTCATAATGTCCAAGTGAAAAATAACACAAATGTAGATAATTATATAAAAAAGTTAAAAAATGATTTCAGTGAGCTGTTTGATGGAGGACTTGGTAGCATCCCAGGGTCTGTAAATATCCACTTGAGAAATGATGCAGTTCCAGTAATTCAAGCGGCACGGAGAGTTCCATTTTCACTACTGCCTGAGCTGCGCAAAGAATTGACTAAAATGGAAAATCTAGGTGTGATTGAAAAAGTACATAAACCAACAAAATGGGTAAATAACTTTGTTACTGTCAGAAAGCCAAATGGTCAGTTGAGATTATGTATAGACCCCAGGGCTCTCAACAAATACATTATACAGCCTAAATATCAATTACCTAATATTGATGAAATTAAAAGTAAGATGGAAAATGCTAAATATTTTGCCTTGCTTGATGCTTCCAATGGATTTTGGATGTTAAATCTAAATGAATCTAGTTCAGACCTGTGTACTTTCATAACGCCATTTGGCAGGTATAAATTTAAAAGACTACCATTTGGTATAAGTTCTGCGCCTGAAGAATTCAGTAGAATAATTACTCAAATGTTTGAAAATGTAGAAGGAGTTATTCCTTATATTGATGATTTGTGTTTATATGCGGACACTGTTGAAGAATTAAATTCAAGATTACAAAAGGTCTCAGAGATTGCTTTAAAAAATGGAATTAAGTTCAATGAAAGTAAATGTAAATTCTTTGTGAAGGAACTATGTTTTGTTGGCCATATATTCACAGAAAATGGTGTATCTCCAGATCCTAGCAAAATTCAGGCAGTAATGAATATGGAGCAACCCAAGTGTAGGAAAGATTTGGAAAGATTCTTAGGTATGTGTAATTACTTATCGCGCTTTATACCAAATTATTCAAAGTTAATTGAGCCATTGCGTATGCTTTTGAAAAAAGACACTGTATTCACCTGGGATAGCAACCAAGTAGAGTCTGTCAACTTACTAAAAAAGGCCTTATGTAGTAGTCCTTGCCTAGCCTATTTCAATACAAACCAAGACATTGTATTATCTGTGGATAGTTCATCTACAGCAATGGGTGCTGTAGTTCTTCAAAATGACAAACCAATTGCATTTGGTTCTCGTGCTCTTAACACTACAGAACAAAACTACTGTCAGTTAGAAAAAGAAATGTTAGCAATTGTTTTTGGATGTACTAAAATGCATCAATATACATATGGCCGTAAAGTATTTGTTGAAACTGATCATAAACCTTTGGAGTCATTATTTAAGAAACCACTTTATAAAGTACCAGCTAGATTACAACGTATGATGTTAGCAGTACAAGGATATAATTTAGAAGTTAAGTATAAACCAGGAAAATTAATGTTTATAGCTGACACATTGTCTCGGAGTCATAGTGATTATGAAGAATCAAAAATGAAACAGCTACAAAAGAATATTGTATGTCATGTCAAATTGCATAGGGACTGCTTGCCTGTATCAGATACAAAATTAGGAGAAATACAATTAGCAACAGCAAAAGATCATACATTGAAAGATTTAATGTTGTATATAAAAAATGGTTGGCCCAATAGTATTAACGATGTCAACAATAATATACGTCCTTTTTGGACTTTTAGGGATGAACTAGGTCTATTAGATGGAATAGTTCTGAAAAGCAATTTGATTGTATTACCAGAGTCCCTTAAGAAGGAAATGTTGCAAATCATACATCAAGGACATGTAGGTATAAGTACTTGTAAAACTAGAGCACGTTCATGTGTATTTTGGCCAGATATTAATAAGGACTTGGAAATATTTGTTGAAAATTGTGAATCTTGTGCCAAGTACAAAGCAAACTTGCAAAAAGAGCCACTGATCAGTCATTCTTTTGAAAAAATACCTTGGCACAAGGTGGGCATAGATATTTGTACATTTGATAATAAGGATTTTTTGGTGTTCATGGATTATTATTCAAAGTACATTGAAGTCAGTAAGTTAGATAATTTGTCAGCTGACTGTGCAATCACAAATTGTAAATCAGTTTTTGCAAGACATGGCATTCCCGCGCAAGTAGTTACTGATTGTGGTACTCAATTTACTTCTGATAAATTTAAACATTTTGCTAAAATATACAAATTTGATCACACAACATCAAGTCCAAAACACTCACAATCAAATGGTCAAAGTGAAAGTGGTGTTAAAATATTTAAAAATATAATGAAGAAATGCAAAGAAGATCATTCGGATCCATACTTAGGATTATTAAACTATCGCAATACTCCTAAGCCATATATGCCATCTCCTGCTCAGTTGATGTTTTCAAGAAATTTAAATTCATTGCTACCTATTCCCAGAAAAGATTTAAAACCGAAAATAAGTCATTATACTAGTAAATATTATGATCATAAAGATAATGTAAAGAATTATTATGATAAATCAGCTAAAAATTTGACAGAGTTAAAAGTAGATCAAGAGGTATTTTTCAAAAGATCTTTAGATTCTAATTGGATTAAAGGGAAAGTTGTTAAGAAATGCACAGAACCTCGTTCTTATTTAGTAGGGGATGATAAAGGAAATATATTTAGAAGAAATAGAAAATACATAAATGAAAGCAAAATGAAAAATGTTAATGATAATGGTGATCCTAACAATAAAAGAAATTTCAATGATAATATAGACATGGCCCCTGATGTTGATCCTCAAATTATGAATAACACTTGTACAACTAATAATTTACATAGAGATAATACTAATATAGACACCCAGATTGTTAATAACGGTGTAAACACAGATGTCTCCTCAAGTCGTGTTGTATGTGACAGCAGTAGCTCTAAGTCTAGTTTCAATCACATACATACTCCTGATTCACCAACTATATTGCCTGATAATAATATAAATGAAAATGTGCCAGAACAGTGTGTAGTTACACGTAGGGGTCGTATTGTTAGAAAACCTATTAAATTTAATGATTATGTAGAATATAGTGATGATTGATTTGTTATACTTCTTTATTTAGAAAAGGGGAGATGTTAAGGATAGCAATAATAATATTATCTGTGAAACTGTCTAAGATATTTACTCTATGGTTAGAACAAGCTGACATGTTTTTAGAATATACGTTTGTGAAATAGTTTTATGTTAATTACAAAGTCCTAACAATGGAAAATACACAAATAAACAACTAGCTGCGCTCAGCGGTTTGACCCGCCTATGTTAGGGTTCAAGCTATCGCTATATATCTAATTTCAGCTCAATTAGTCCACTCTTTTAGGCAGAGTAGCATCCAGACATCCATACATTCCTACAAACTGTATATCTGTTGCCACTAAAACAACAATTATTTTAATACCTACTAAAAGAGAATAAAATCAAAGTTTCTTGCAGCGAACGTAATTTTTGGCCTATTTTATTTATTAGAGAATAGCATGTAACCCTTCCTGAGGTAATCCGGCTCACACTTGGCCATTTTCATTTTTTATTTACTAAGCTCAATTAAAAAATAAAAATGAGATCGTTACGGATCCTCTTTAGTTAGATAGTATATAAATAGTAGTATATGGCTGTATTCTGTGCTCTTCTGTAAATAACACTTTTCTTTTTGCTTGCTCACTTATGGCGAAGCAAAACGCGGTGAGTTACACGTTTTCTTATCTGTGTTTGACGCTTCTTTCTTTCTTTAACTTTATTTCAACCTTATAAAGCCCAACAACCTACCTAATTTGATGGCAAAATTATTTTTATATTATTAACTATGTAAATGTGGTTACTTTTCTAAATTGTAAAAGTATTTTTGTAATTACGACCCAAGATAGTTTACGAAGTCTTTGAATTATATACAGGCCCAACAACCTAAAATTATGATATTCAAACATGTTACTCGTATTATTCTTTGATTTAAATAGTCCCACTAATTTAAATCTGGCATTTTTTACTAATGGTCCGCAACTATTTACTTGCGCCTTTTTTTAGTACCTGCGAGTACATTGTGTTTTAATGCATAGCAACCTAAATTTAGGTTGGGCCTTACGAGGTTTAGAAAGGTGTAGCAATTCCCAAATTAATAAGTTTTTACAAAAATAGAACGAAAAAATAGAAATTAGTAATTTGAGGGGCATCGAACATTTTATATACCTCTAAATGGTAATTTATTTACACAGAGTAGTTCAATCGACCTTGGCTACTTTATTACTATACTACACTTTTCTATGGCACATTTTTTTCTTTAGATAGAATTATTTTAATTTATGTAGAGAATTTTGATTTAATTCTTTTTAATAATTTTAATCAATGCATCGTGTAATTATGAACCTTTTTCGTTTTTATATTTTTAATTTACAGAGCTTTTTAAGTACCTATATAATTTGAGGGGGCATCGAACATTTTATATACCTCTAAATGGTAATTTATTTACACAGAGTAGTTCAATCGACCTTGGCTACTTTATTACTATACTACACTTTTCTATGGCACATTTTTTTCTTTAGATAGAATTATTTTAATTTATGTAGAGAATTTTGATTTAATTCTTTTTAATATTTATAATCAATGCATCGTGTAATTATGAACCTTTTTCGTTTTTATATTTTTAATTTACAAAGCTTTTTAAGTACCTATATAATTGAAGGAAAATTAGTTCCTCGTGATACTTATTTATTCGTAGAAATTATAAATGTAAAGTTGTGACTGTCTGTCTGCATGTCTGTGGCTTATTCAGGTTTAAGCCGTTCGACGATTGTGATGACATTTATTGATGTATATTTTTATTAAAAAACTAAATAACCACCATTCTGAAAGAAAAGAGTACGAAACTTGGTAGCACAGACCTCATAATTAAATCACCAAGTGGTTTGGAACACTTGGATTTTCTTTAGATTGGCGTGTGGCCGATCTGTGGCTAATACAAGTGTTCTTTACTGCTGCAGTAGCTGTAGTATTGTTTGAATTATTTTTTGTCAATCGCAAAAATCTAAATAATATAGTCATTGAAAATGAAAATATATTTATTTCAGCATAAAATAATATATTAGTCTTTAATTTTAAATATAACTGTAACATTTTATGCTATGAGATGTTTTAATACTAACTTAACTAATTATAAACTTCACACTTGGCGTAGCTGTATCGTGGAGGTCTGGATAGAGTTACCTAAAACGAATTAAGGGTGTACACATTTTTCTGTGATAATAATTTAAAATCAGAAGAAGATTGATATGGGAACAAATATTAATTTAAGAACATTCATATTATGCTATAAATACAAATTCTATTGAAAGAATACAATCTAAAAATAGCCATAATATTCAGTGTAATGAGAAAATACCTAAATTTTAAACAGTAAAATTGTCTACGAGCAGAACAACAACAGAATTAGTGCACGCGAGGAAATAATAACAAAAACTGAGATATAGACCCTTAAATAAGAACGAATAAGCCATCACAATACATATGGACCTTTGAAATTGTACCTTCACAAGAGACATTCACATTTCCTTTGAAAGTCGGCGACACGTGGGGGAAACGCTTCGATAAATATATAATAAACATGTCGAGGTGAACGTTGGTTTTCGCTTCTGTCACACATTTCACCATAGATCTAGCATATACGTAGATCAACTGACGTTCCAAAAACTCTTCTCGGGTCTACGAATAAATAATACGGGTTGATTTAAATTGTTGACAACTCTGTAAGGGCACGGTAAAAGCTGCCGGCCAAGCACAGATGCTGCGTAGACTTATCTTACTGTCAAGTCAACTGTCATCCCATACATTCACAAAAGTACAATGTATTGGATGAAAGTTCTACTCTTGACATTTCTGCGGGATCCCATGTGTCGTGCTACGGCCATTGCAAATCTCTTTGCAATGACAGCAGGAGTAGCAAATATAGCCTCTTGCTAAACGCCAGACTACTCTTTACGCAAGATAAGAGTCTTCTTAACAGGTGGCGTCGTGTGTTAACCATTGTAGTTCCCATCAAAAATCCATTCGAAATTGTAATGCTGTAGATCCCGCACTGGCGTGTAGAAGGGCAAATTCGATTCGTCAAATATAAAATTCTTTGACGCTAGTAAGGACTTGTGCCGACAATTTATACAAACTTATCAATCAAAAACGGTTACAAACCACAGTAACAATACTCCTTTTCTATCTTGTCATGCATCCTTAAGTGATTATTTTATGTCTTGCTCATCTTTGTTACTCTATACTTAAGTCTATGATGCATTTACACATTTTACTGTTATTCTCTACGCATCGGGCGTTGTCCTATGATATCTGAGAATGCGTCGGCCAACGTGTAGATGGGGGTATTTTTTCGTCTTTGGTACGTATTAAACATTGGCCAATGCTTCGGCCACCAATCCGCCGTCTAATGTTTATTGTAATGAATGAAACTTATACTCGTATTATGATTCTGACGCGTACTGACTACCCTCACGGTAAAGCAATATACAGTATGTTGACTCTATAGAAGTCGGAACACAAGGTCTACGAGGTCGCATCACTGCCAAAAGGGATTAGGAAGCAGTAAGGTGCCGAATGCGATGCGGTCCGTCAAAGTTTGCTATACCCTTTATATATCAACGTAATTTTTATACCACTATTATTAAACATAATCATAATTTATTCATAATAAAAATTACATGTCCAACTAATTAAATATCAATATGTAACAATTAATAAATGAATGGATCATTAAATTCCATAAATTCCTTAGAGCTATAGAATGTTTTCTCAAGCAACCAATTTTTTAGTTTTATTTTAAAACATTTAAACATACAACACACTAGAGACATTGAGAAAGTGCTCCGGTAACTTGTTACTACTCACATAACGTATAAGTATTGCCATTCAACGTGGCAATGCTGCCAGCATTCTAGGCACACTGCCATCTGACAGTGGTTTGGAGCACTTGGATTTTCTGTAGATTGGCTTGTGACCGATCTGTGGTTAATAAAAGTGTTCTTTACTGCTGTAGTAGCTGTAGTATTGTTAGTTTGTTTACTCACATTAAATAACATAACCAACCTCAATAAACCTTATGTAAAATGATATACTGCATTAGCTCTTATACTAAAGTTACAGGACGCGATAATATCTTGTATTTCCGCGAGAGAAACGGTTCAGTGATCAAGAACCGGTGAGATTGGCTTATGTTGGTTTCATAACTGAGCCTATATGTTATCATATTTCAGCTTGAAAGGTTTAGTAGTTTCGTAGGGAGACAAAGAATAGAATCGGGAACCGGGGGATCCAGGGATAGACTTCCTTTGCAGGATGTCGTCTAGGCGGGTACCCCGACTGTGTCAGTTATTCTACCGCCTGAGCAGTGATGTGCAAACATTACTGTGCTTCGGTAGAAAGGCACTTTATCTAGTGAATTAGTACTTTGCAAATCAAAAATATACAATAACCAACGATCTCTAAATGACAATAACTTACTGAGCTAGACTTTGGTTGATGTTTGAAAAAGTTTTGTTTCTAAATCGGACCTCCCAATCTCTTTTATTAATGCCTGTTCAATCCTGAGTGATATTTGCTACCGGCTGCGGTAGCTTTAGGTTAGGTATGTCTATTATTGTGAGAAGCATAATAAGTAAACGTAAGTAACTTGATGTTGTTTGACATGGTTTTTCTATTCCATGTTTCTACAAATAAATATATTACGCACACAAACGCACCACTAAATAATGGACTAAGGCCTAAAGCGCTGAGCAAAAATGATCATAAATAAAAAAGTCAGTAATTGAAATCGGGCTACATATGTATACTTTTCCGTATGCTTAAATTTATAAGTTGGCAGAGGCAAGCGCTTGATTTTTGGACACTTTGAATAAATATACACATTGTAATTTTTGATACATGCAGTTTTAGTTTTAATGGATCATACACATACATAATTTAATATATCTAATGTATTTCAACACGTACCTTTTCATCTCCATTTTGAGTTATACACTGTAAAAGCTTAATAAATTTAACCCCATCCATTTATCACTTCTAACCCGGTAAGATACTCCGAGATACGAGATATAATGGGTTAAACGTGCCCTTTGCTTGCTGATTTTTATTTCCTTACTTTTATAAATTATTTCTATATATTTTAGCTTTGTACGATTTCTTTTTCTTGTTTTAAGAGTATTGCTTAAAAAATGTCCGTTAATAATATTGAATGCTTTTTAAGTTAGTTATTTTATTTATTTATGTATTTATTCACATTAATCAGATAAGCTACGCTGATGTTTATGAATAAGTTCTGTCCTAAAATTTATTGAATTAGAACGATAAGGATGTTTGACTAAAATTGTTTTGATCATCAAATAGTTTAAAAAATATTGGACTAGGATTTTTTTTCTTTGTAAATTTGATAAGCATCGAATACATTTTGTACTGGGTAATGACGTAGCGCGTCTTCATCCTAAATCATATAGGTAAGCTTTATATCTCAACCATTGAGAATTTGACTTCGCGCGAATATTTGTGGAGAGAGGAGCATCGACTTTAAATTCTTTAACTACTACGGAAATAGCTGAATTTCAGGGTTTAAGGCCAAAATCTCGAAAGGATTATCTATTGGACAATTTCGATGTCCTTCGTTAATTTTCAAAATCGTAAAGTGTTTTTTTTGTTGCAGACGACGAGTTCGGAGAGAAGTCAGTCTCGGTCCTGCTGGATGGAGAGGAATCGGAGCTGATCTTCATTGATCACCCGAGCACTGAGATGTCGGTGAGTAAAGTCTATAAGATGATCATACCTGTATTATTGCTAGCGTCTGTGGCCCAATATATCTTCTGCTTGTAATGTAGGCTCCTGGTTCAAATGTCAGTGGGGTAAAGATTCTCGCTTTTTTTCCCGGGAAATAAATGCATATTACGCATATAGCTCTAAGCAGTTGTAACGCTAGTGGCAAGGTGGTTATCCGACACCCAGCCACTAAAACCCCGGAGTCCAGCTGCTGTTCAGCGGGGACGACGGAGGTATGCTCTTAAATTCTTCCCCGTCAAAGATTCTCGCCTGGATGCTACCATTTCTTGGAAGGCAAGTAAGCATGTAAATCTGTGGGTTCCGACTTGTAACCATATTGTACCCTGATACGCAAATAAGTTATTTGATTTGATTTGACTGTTTCTATAAGTTATATGTAGGGGTCCCTCCCCCCCTACATATAACTTATAGAAACAGTCATGGGACAACACATGGGACACAGATCAAGACAGGGTCATGTTGCAGGCCTTGTAGTCTCGGCGTGCAATGCGGCGATTATGTAGGTGTCAGTTTTTAGTGACAGATGACAGGGTTGGAATCAGCCACTTAGAAAAAAAAAACACAGTTAAAGTGTGTAATAAAAAGAAAATGAAAGTGGCATTTTAATATGTTAATATTTTTTCTCTCAGGTGGCAAAACTGCCTCTCAATATACGAGCCCCACGCCATTGTTTTTATTTTTTTATGCTATTAAAAATATTACTTAAGAGGATTTATAGTGAGGGAAGCCCGTTCAAGTTTAGGTATATTAGCTGAGCGCGACGCACACCAATGCATCACTTACGCGGCCGAGTAATATAACATGTAGTCGCTTGGAATAAAATGTCTTGATCCTATGCAATGCAAGTTATTTGTTGAAATCATTAAGTCAATATGTAGGTATTAAAGTTTTAACCCCCGACGCAAAAACGACGGAGTGTTATAAGTTTTTAACCCCCGACGCAAAAACGACGGGGTGTTATAAGTGTTTAACCCCCGACGCAAAAACGACGGGGTGTTATAAGTGTTTAACCCCCGACGCAAAAACGACGGGGTGTTATAATTTTTTAACCCCCGACGCAAAAACGACGGATCATTCCCTTTTAGTTCCCTAGTGGATCTAGTGGGAACTTCTTTTCTCAGTAGTTCCCCTTTTTTGAAAAGAGGGGAGGGGGAGGGGAGGGTGCAGGGGGAAGAGAGGGGGAGGGGTGAAGGGGTAGGGGGAGGGAGGTGAGGGGGAAGGGGGAGTGAGGGGGGCAGGGGGAAGGGTGGGGAGGGGTAAAGTGGGAGGGGGAAGGGGGAAGTGGGAGGGGGAAGAGGAAAGGGGAGTGGAAAGGGAGAGGGGAGGAGGGATGGTGAGAGGGAAGGGGAGGGGGAAGGGAGAGGGGGAATTGGAGGGTGAAGGGGAGGAGATGGGAGGGAATGGGAGGGGAGGGGAGAAGGGGGAGGGGAGGGTAAGGGGAGGGGGATGGGGATGAAGGGGGGGAATAGGAGGGATGAGGGCGGATGGGGGG